>OX421971.1:108686052-109886052 GCA_949128135.1 Parasteatoda lunata | reverse complement strand
TTTAAATATTTCTTATGCCTAGATTTAAGATTTCATTACAAAAATTAAATTAAAAATAATTTTTTAAATGGGTAACTTACGTTACAGTGACTTACGTTACGAAATTCACTTTGTATCAAACTTTTATTCCAATAATGTGCAAATGCAAATTAAGATATTTAAACGTTATAGTGCAAGGCAGAAAAAGTGCACATGAAGTAAATTCAGAAACTTTTGATCTACACACTTGATTCACACATTACTATGCAAACTTATAATGTCCTCTGTTATAAACTAGTACAGGGGGCTCAATTCTTTTCGCCATGTTTTCTTTCTGGTAGAATATTTCATCTCTTTTTTTTCTTCTTCTGCCCATTTCCAATAGATTACCACAGCAGTCATTACATTGACTTTAAATTCTTGCTCTTCAACAGACATTACCACGCCAGGAAATAACATGTCCTCGTATCTAACCATATACCAACCAATCCCCCAGCTTTTTTCTTGGATTCCTCATTTTGTTTTTCAACATCTTTCACTAAAAAAACCCTTCTGGTATGCATTCTTGTACTTTTAAATTGTGGATCTGCTTAATGTTTTTAATCTGTGGGGGTTTTGAGAATAGACTAGACAGATGTAATTTTTTCTGACGCTTCTTAATATTTTCTGGTGTGATTTCTTACACATTTAATTTTGTTAATTGCTCTTGTGTTACTGCCTCAAACTCAGAGGAATTGGTGACAATATGTTTTCTTCTCAATACGACATTTCTCGTACTCCTTTTAATAGATCCACCAGTCCCATCAACAGGACCTATGCCGTGTGACGTGGCAAAATAATTCCACAACAATTTTTTTCCATGATGAAGCTGAAAAACGGGTAAGACCGAAGCTATATATAGATTCTTGAACTGGCTGCTTGGCCCATCTGACCAGATGTAAACATTTTTGATATCCGTCGGAAAATTTATACAAATGCAATCCATATATGGCACAACCGTTTCTTTAGTGTGATATAAATCCTCACTTATGAAAGCCATTGAATGATGCTTTCTGGAGTACCATGCTGATATGGTGAAAATACTGACTCGCTTCTTCATCCAGTGTGAACTTTGCACCTCGTCTTGGTATTCACACGAATAATTTTCTGCAAAATCTATTTGAATGATTGCAGTGTTCTTATCGAATGATGGTAATGTCGCAGCTTCGACTTGCCTTCTGTAAGCAAGTGCTTGTTCACGCTAGGTTTTAGCATGATTTCGAAACTGTGGCTTCATGTTCTTTATGTGTGCAGACAAATATTCTGAATTTCCTTCTTCTAACATTTTTTTCAGTTGGCCAGCATTATCTTCCTTCCATACTTCAAACCATTTAGGTTTCCTTTTTGGGTAATTTTGTTTAGTGAATCTTCAAGTTGATGAGAACAAGTTTCACATTCTCGAGACCACCACTCATCTGTTTTTTTCCGAATATAAAAATACATTTATGAAGAATTTCGAAAGATGAATTTGCATTCTGGAATTTTTTCTATAAACATTTGGTGCATCTCTCGAACTGAATGAAGAAGATGCCGTGCTTGTACTTTCTTTTTGCCACCATTAGCATCTCGAATTATAACCACATCTTTTAGTTCTGCTGCTTGTGGAAAGATTTCGTCCAATTTTGAAAGCATATCAATGCCAACACCCAATTAACTCACTTAATGCAAAGATTTTGATTAAAATTAATATCTTAAGGCAGTGTTTATTTATTTAAACTTTGGTATTGTAACTGGGTACATCTCATTTAGTTTATATGCTAATTTTCGAGAGAAATAAACTCATTATACAATGGTAACTTACGTTACACATATTGAATAGTGCAGAAAACAATAAATAAGTAATATTTGAAAAGAAAACTATTGCTGCTTATTTAGTGTTAGCCTCTAAGAAAGAAGAAATAGTATTCTTACATTTGTAACACTTGTTCGTTTTTACCCATAAAAACTTTTCCTAGTTTTTGGTAACTTACGTTAGATGCATTAATGTTTAGTTGAAATTTATATAATTAAGTGAATTTAACAACAAAAACTAATTTTAACAGTGCACAATATTTCTATTAAGTGTAATAAACAACATTTATTCTTTGGAACATTTTGAAAGGAAGATAATGTTAACTTTGATTTTCAAAATCTGACCATGTTCTTCACCCAAATCAGAACAAGCAAATGCCAATGCTCAATGGGTTACCAACACTAAAGAACTAAATTCTCAAAAAAAAAAATTATTATAAATTATCAAACTTCAAACCTTTCTAATTCAGAAAAGATAAAAAAATAATAACATTATTCTTATTTAAATTTTCCAATACTTTTCCCCTTTTTTATGGAATTGCTCCTATCCTTATTTGTTGGTCCTTACACTTACAAAAGTTATTTTTATACCAACTTATAAAACGTTTACAAAATATCCATTAGCTAAGAAACCATGAGGATTTAGCCCAATAAATAACAATGTTCTGTTTCGTTTCAATAACCTCTGCTTACGTTAAATACCGGGTGCTACTCGGTCCAAGCCCCAACCTTTGATATGTGTCAAAGCTGAGCCCACATAAGCTGCAGTGCAGTAATGGAAGAAAATACTACTTTCCCCACTAGTGGGGCAAGAATCAACTTTTTCTAGAAAAAAATAATTTATAAAAAATGTCGAACCTCTATTACTTTTCATAAATGATATATTGTACTCTATTAAACAATGAATAGCTTGATTAAATCTGGCAGTTCCTAAATTAAATATTTCAGCTCTATTAGGCCTTCGAATATTAGCTACCTCGTCGTATTTTACCCGGTATTAGCCACCCGGTATATTTTTTTTTTCAATAAATATAGCAACACTATTTAAAATTTACGAATTTCAAAATGAAAAAAATAACCAAATATCTTGTTCAATAAGAGTTTTATAGCTCAAATAAACTTAAAACATTAAAACTTTCTCTAAAAACATATTCAGAAGGGGAAAAAAAATAAAAAATTTTCGAAAATCGATTAAATACTTTTGCTTCGGGCAATGTTCTTCATCTTCCTTTAGTTAAAATAAATGATGACATTAATTGCTGGAAACAAAATTAAGAAATGAGAATATTTCAATGGCGTGTAAATTAGAATACTTTTTCAAACTATTAAATACCTAAGAGGATAAGTAAGTAGGGTAATTTATAAAGCTGGGGGATTTTTTTTTTTTTATGTATATTTAAACGCTCTTTTAATTTAGAGTAATTTTGGAACTGTATTAATGGTTCTTTCGAACTGATTAATTAAGTTCAGTAGTTTTTATAACTATTTTTTACTTACTTTCTGAATATATAAGATTTTATTGATAGAAACCAAAATTAAAACACAATTTCCAATCATAATTTTATTTTTAAAATAGCGTATCATTTAATTTATTTAATGTTTTTATTTTTATTTTAGGTGATATTTGTTAATTATTTTGGTTCGCCCACAGAGAAATACTGTCACAAGTATCGTTTGTAGGGCTGTAGGGCTGTTCACTGAGGAAAAAAGTATGTTAAAAAGTATCAAAATATGGTAAAAAATTTATGAGTTTCAGGCTCTATGGGAACACCAAAAAGCACGGTAATTTTACCGAAACGTTTTGGAAATGATTTTGGTAATATTAACAATAAAATGTTGTTTTATAATATGAAATAAAATTTCTTAAATGTGGTATAATTTAGTAATTACATCATGATATCTTAGAGCATGGCATAAAAACCATTTATTTATTCGGTTAAAATTACTTTTCATTTTTGTATTTTCTTACTAAATGTGTGGTAAAAAACACTATAATTTTGAAAGCCAGAATTTACAGTCAATCTATTAGCATATAAATGAAAAACTTACTAAATAAATGGTTTAAATACCGTTCATTTTGGCTTGATTATCAGAATTGCTAAATTTGGTTTTATTACCAGAATTGTGTTTTCTGTTTACCAGAAATGCCCTTAACATACAGTTTGGTAATTTTACAGAATTTGTTTCCCGTGTTGATTAGCCACAACTTTATTCTAGAAATCACGAAAAATAATTCAAATTCTGTGTAGGCTGTTAGTTGTTTCAAAATATTGTATTTATTTCAAGCAAAAATCACAGAAAATAGTATACTTATCTGGAAGCACTACTAAAAAGCTTTTTAAGTAAAAATTTAACCTTAGAGAAAAGGTTACTCTTGCTCTAATCCTTTTATATTACAGAACTTTCTGGCTGTGTATGATACTTCTTTACCTAAAATTAAGTTTTTGTTAAAAGTAAATTATCAATCTTAAATACTGGAATAAA
This sequence comes from Parasteatoda lunata, assembly GCA_949128135.1. Taxonomy (NCBI): domain Eukaryota; kingdom Metazoa; phylum Arthropoda; class Arachnida; order Araneae; family Theridiidae; genus Parasteatoda; species Parasteatoda lunata. The sequence continues at coordinate 109,881,759 of OX421971.1, read as the reverse complement.
TGCTCCAATTTTACGATTGTCACATTCCAGAAAAAAATTAAAAACTGTTTATAAATTAAATGTTTAAACTAATTACGGTGGACAAAAAATATTTTTTAATTAAATATCTAGCTTCCATTTTTCCAACTGAATTCCTATAAATATAGTGAAAATAATAGAATATTTACGATAATCTCTTAAAACATTTGATAGGATTTTTTTTAAATTTTTCCAGAGTATGCACTGTAAAAAATTCCATATCAAATTACGGTATAAAGTACCAGCAATCGGCCTCATCCTTAAAATTCATTTTTAACGTAAAATCATACAGTAATATTTACAGTAATATTTATTTAATTACAGTTATTAGGTGATTTTACGGCAATTATTATTATAAAAGCTACGGTATATCAGATATTTTGTTCCGTAGCCATGTTCTGGTAAAAATGAATTTTTCGGCAAAACGTACCGGAACCTTGAATGCTGGTAATAGTAATAGTTGTTATTTGATCCAGAATTTTTTACAGTATGGATGCCCTTAATTTACACTTTTTTTAAAAGTATTGGTAAAACGCAAAAGATAAATTTTTAATTCTAAAAAAATTTAATTGATTTAATAAATTAATTTATAATTCCGGTTGATTTGAATCCCTAAAATCGTATCTCTAATTAGTATATGTTTTCTAATAATTGGAAATTCGAAGTGAATTGCTATTGAATACTGGTATTAAATATTGGCATTTGCTACTGCAGATAGATAAAGTTTTCATATTACATGTTTAAAAATTAAATTTCGCAAATACGCTTCAATAGTTTGTAAGAAAATGGGTTTTAATCTTAGGAAGAGTGTCACAAAGAAAAACTTAATATTGTAAAAGAAACAAATTTAATTCTTAGCTATTTTTCTTGGAAACTTGTGTTATCTCAAACACTTTTTAAGAAAAAGCATTTTTTAGGAAAATTGAAATAAGTAAAAGGAATTTTTGAAACAAGTGTTATTGTATGCTTATTGTCCAAGGGCATTATCTATTTACTTTTTTATAAACCGAAAAATACATTGTTACATAAAATATTGCTTAAAAAAATGCATTTTTCTTTGAACATTTGTGTGAGTAAGATGGATGTAACAAAGAAATTATTTTTTAATTGTATCACTTGTGAAAAGTAAAAAAGTTTATATATAAGAAAATAATATATATAGATGTGTGTGTGTGTATGCGCTAGCATAGATATATGGGTTTAATTTTGATTAAAAAAATATATTATCCTATGGAAAGATAGCTATCATATTAAATAATTTCTATATGAATCAATATTTTTAATTAAATTTCATTAATAAAAAACCACGCAGATTTAAAAAAAATCAGAGTTACTTGCGAAAAAAATCTATACGTTCGCATTTTCAAATATGAGTGTACTTAAAAAAAATGATATTTTTAATATGTAATAAAGAATATTTCACTCACAATTTCATTTGCAATTGAATTTATTTAATATTTTTATTTATATTTTATTAGTAATTAATTTATTTGTAATTGAATAATCACATTTCCACGATTTTCAAATGAAAATCGTGGGAATGTGATTATTTCACTCTGTTTAGCCGGGCAAAGTCAGAATTCTATGAAACATCAACATATTTTAAAACATCTTAATGTGAGGTTAAGACTGAAAGTTGTGGGGTTAGATTACCAACAATATCATCAATCTAAATGTAGCTCCAGATCGAATTAAGTTAACAAATTCCTATATACCAGTGAATTGGAATTGAATAATTTCATTGGTAGTTATGCTTCAAATTACACCTTTCTATCTATTACACTTTTAAAAAAATAAGAGACCAGCAATCGATGGATGTCAGAAATAAATTTGCTCATTATTATCAAAAGTAAGACACTTTTCGTTATCACAAACAAAGCTATATATGCTAGTAGTCTATGCTAGTGTATTGTAATGCACTGTAAAAAATTCCGGTTTAAGTTAAGTTATAAAGTATCGGCTGTTTGGGTCATGCGTAAAAATGATTTTTACCGTAAAATATAATAACTTAATTTTTACAGTAATATTTATTTTATTAGAGTGATTCAGTGGTTTTACGGTAGTTATTACTGCAAAAATTACGATTAATAATAATGATATAATTAATAATTATATTAGACATTTGTTCCATAACTTGTTCAGGTAAAAATAGATTTTTGGGATAAAATTACCGACACCCTGAGCGCTGGTACTTTTTACTGTAATTTAAACTGTAATTTTGTGCAGTATGTAATGTTTCAATCAAAACACTGATGTAATATAAAATAAAATTAATTAATATATACGTTACAGTTAAGAAAAACACAATATGTTTAAAAACCTAATTGCTTTAATTGTTGGTTCATAATTGTAATCATAACATAGCGTTAAAAAACTTAACTTGGGTTTTTTTTCGTTTTATTTATTTTTTTCATAAATCGCAGTTTACCGTACATCCGAAGTGATACGATAGGTAAAGGATTACACTTATTTACATGGTTAGATTCTTCATTCTAATTGTTTGTATCCTTCATTTATATTCAATTTTATTTCATTGCTTAGGCATACGCTCAAGGTGGAAAGACAAAGAAAATAATTCTGACAAATTTCTGCACTGATAATCAAAAGCAAGTATAACAAATATATATTTTTGGAACCAAAAACCCCAAAATATTAAATTAAAAGACTCGTAAATTCCTTTACAATGACTTATAGCTTCATATATTAAGTACACGAAACTTTTTTTTAGCAAAATTACTGTATTTTATAGTAATAATATTTCTAGTAAAAAAAAAAAAATATATATATATATATATATATACCGAAATTATACCTTTTATTTGGTAATTAATCCGTTCATATTATAACTATATACCGGAATTTCTGGTTTTAAAAATAATAGTTTCCAGTTCCACACATTTAACTAAAAATACAAAACTGAAAAATATATCAAACCGAATAAATAATTTTTACGCCATGCTCTAAGGTATCATGAAGAAACTATGAAGTTTTACCACAATTTATCAAATTTTTACCACATATTATAAAACCAAATTTTGTTAATTTTTACCAAAAGCATTACCATAGTGCCTCGGTCAAAATTACCAAGCTTTTTGACGTTCTCAAAGCGCCATAAACACGGCAAATTTCACCTTATTCAGGTAGTTTTGCTCATATTTATTTCTCAGTGTATATACGAAATGTATTCTCTAAATGGAAAGGTATTTTATATAGGAACCAAAACATGCGAAATATTAGAGCTTTTTAGCTTAATTGCATTCCTTTTCTCCCTAAAATAATGCAAAAGTCGGAAACATTTTATCTCAAGAGAAATCAATATTTAAAAGCTTTGTAAATATGAGTAAAATTGGTTTTAAACTGAAGGTGGGAAGAGAATCTCTTAGGATTGGTAGAATATCTTGTAAACTGTCATAAACAATCTCACATATTAAACATCTAGTACATGCAATTTGAAAAGCAATATCATTAAAGAAATGACTTCATTTCAAAGTCAAAAGAGTCATTACTTCTGTAACATTAATCTACTATTCTATAAAAGACTATGGAATTGCTTTTACATAAATATATTTTGGCTTAAGAACGGTAATATCAAGTTGTTTAATGGAATCTATCAAGTAAATCGTAACAGTTATTGAGATTCTAAAGAAATGATGAGATCTTTAAGACTACTTCTTCGTGTTATTTAAAACACGAATAGAATAGATAAGAACAATTGCTTTGTTGTACTTAGTAATTTAAAAGCGAAAATTAAATTGAAATCATTTTCAGTAAAACTAGTACTTTATGAAGAAATTGTTATGTTTATTTAAATTGGAAAGAAATGATGAGCTCTTAAACAGTGTATCGTTATATTATTTAAAATAGGAAGAGAATTTATTATAAGAACAATTCCTTTGATTATATGTTATATATAATACTTAGTAGTAGGAAAAATAATAATTCAAACTAAAATTGTTTTATTTTTTTATCCAACTATCAATTTATCAAATAAATTATAACAGTCATTTAGATTGGAATGAAATAATGATCTGTTTAAGATTATACTCTTATATCATTCGAAATAAGAACAGAATAAATGATAAGAAAATTTTTTAATGCTATTTATAGAATTTAACAACTGGTAAACACATAAATTAGTTTTTGAAATTTATTACAACGCTTTTGTACTCATCGATTTATTTTTCATAAAATAAATAAAATGACACGAATGCATTTAAACAAATTTACGATTCATTCATTTGTATTGTACTTCCCACAATAATTTATGAATTGTGTAGTCAACTTAATAGCTATGTTTGGTTTATGAGTTGGATAACTTCGAAGCCTAAGCTTTTCTTGAGCTATATTTTTTTGTATCTCAGCTGGAACAGAATGTTATCCAAATAAAAATCCACTGTTCTATGAAAACAACTCTTAAGACATATCTTGCTATGATAAAAGTATCGATCTCATTACTTTCGTTTTAATTTTAGTTTTAAGTTTAACCAGTAAATTAATTTCCTATTTTTCCCTATACGTTAATATATCGATTTTAATATCTTCCTGTGACCTTTTAGCCCTTAAAACTTTCCAGTCATAAACGAAATCAAATTTCCGTCATAAAATGGCTCTAATTTGTTTTGTTTTTTCTAGATGGTTCTAAATTTTATCTATAATTAGAGGTCAGATGTAGATTCGATCATACTATGAACTTATAATACAAATTATATAGATTACTCTAAGATTAAGATAACTTTTTTATAAGTGGAGTACGATGCGGCATTAATTATTCAGGGCTGATTTGATTTGAAAATGTTTTTGAGAAAAGAAAATATTAATTAGTAATTCTTAATATGTATTTTATTCACTTCATGAAATTATGTTCTGGTACTGTAAATAATTATTATTAATAATTTCTTGAGATCTTAATAAACATCTCACCGTTATTTGTATTATAATTAGCAGCTGTTACGACTTTTGAGAAATGAAAAATGAAATGAACTGCTGCTGAATTATTTTTCACGACTTTCAATACTATTTTTTAAATTTGTGATCAAATGGGGATATAATTATCGACTATATCAACCTTCATCTATCAATAGGTACTCCAAAATTGTATCAAGTTAACATGTCTTATATACTAGGGAATCGGTATTTAATAATCTTAGTGATAGTTACTCCAAAATCCCATCAATATTTAGTTGCGTAAAGGCAACATACAAGAAGAAAACTATATTTTGTTACATATAGGTAAATTTTTTTATTATAAGGTAGAGTAGATTTTGAGAAATTTATAAAAATACAAATACATATATTGAAACATAGTGACTCAAATAGTAGAAATTTAAAAAATATCGGTCTATAAAAAGTTAACAAAATTTTTTCAAGACAAATGCATTTTGTTATCGGTCAAACAAACATCACAATCCTAGTGAAGATTGGCGTGATTTTCGTTTGTAATTTAAAAATCCTTTAACACATTAACACATATGATGCAATAAGTCCGTCGGCCTTCTTCTCTGTTCTCTTCTACAGATTTAAATTTTTCTGAGTATTGATAAGCAAATTTTAAAAACTTAGATATTAAAATGGTTTTCTAAACTCTTAATATGATTGCAAAACATCATTTCCTGTTCATCAGTCAAATGCTCTTGAAAAAACTGAAGCGTTTTCAATAGCGTATACAAGATACGTGTGAAGCAAATAATGCAGGTAATATGATTACTACCTTGAATAGGTGCATCTCTAAATTATTAAAATCCTAATAAAAAAAATTTTTGATTTACTCAATTCGTATAAAATAATTTATATAATTTTTGTAACTATATTTTCCCTAGCGAATCAAAACAAAATTCTGGCTCTACATATTTTCTTCGTTTAAGTATTTCTTTTTGAGGAGTGTAAAGCTTAACGAGCTGCTTTGAAAGCTTTAAATTACAATCAAAAAATTTTGTTTGATTATGTACTCAAATACATCGAGCAATTTTTTTAAAGTAATGATTTTTGCAACAATAGTGAGTTATTTAAAAATTGAAATCACCGAAATAAATTTCCAAGTGAATGTTTATAAATTATTTTATACTAAAATGAAAAGATATTCTGCTTTTTTTCTGAAAAGTGAAGATTCCCGCAAGAGGTAATTGCGTGCCAAGGGTTATGAAGGTTAAGGCCTTCAATTTCTTCATAATAATGGTAATGTGGTCAGCCTTACGAATGGACCACCTTTACTTCCCAGACAAGCTAGTGTACATCGTTTTGAAACAGAGTGGTCCTATCATGCTCTCTCCAAGTATTGAACCCTGCTCTTCACAAAGACAGCTCAGTGCTTTAACCACTGAGCCACTCTCAGTGAAGATGCTCTCCCATTACAACTACACACAATGTGGTGCAGTTGCTTCAAATGAGTTATAATAACAACAACAACAATAATAATAATAATAATATATTTATAGATTCCTGACCAATAGATAGATTCTCAACTTAATTTCTACCAAGGAAACGCGACAAAAATATGCCATTGTTAAGACTAAAAATCGCATGAATAAGATGCATTTATTTCAGAAAAAATAACATTAGAGTATCGCAGTTTAAATGTCGATACAAAAATTATGAAAAATATGCTGTTCATTATTTGGAAACATTATCCAATATGATACACAGTTTTTTTTTTTTTTTTTTTTTTTTTTTTTGTAAAAAATAACAGAATTAATCCACCTGTTATCTGCAGTTGAATGTCTACTAAAATGTGCTAAAAATGCAGTGTTTTTTTTTCTCTTGAAACCTGTTCCTCATAGGTTATAGTCGTTTCAGAATTTATTTTTTTTAAAATATAGTTATACCATAGCTATTCTAAGCATGTGAATCAGTGTAACCATAAGATTGTAAGAAAATGCTAACGTTTACATTTCCTAAAAGGTGCATTTTATGCTTAACAACAACACAAATTTTGTTTGTGCTTTTATTTCTAAAATCAGGAACTAAAATTAATTTGAAGAATCTTTTCTTTCAGAACGTTCAAGGCAAAAGAGGAAAAGACCACAGATTTCGAACGAGAACTCAATCAACGCAAGAAGAGGGAAAAACTAACTAGATTTTCTTATCGTTTCCTACCCGTCGATTCTAGATCACCCCTAATGACTCAGAAGCCCAGATTAGTACTGGGGGAAGGAATGAAGTAAAAACAAAAAAGAGCCGTCACTAACAAAAAGAAAGAAAGAAAGAAAACTCAACTTGGAACAGTATTTAACCGCAATAGTGCACATACATTTCTTCCAAACTCGAAACTAGAACAAAAGTAGTTTTTTTTTTTTTTTCGTCTATCCAGAATGGAGTGTAATTAGGAAAAGACAAATGATAAAAAATGATGGAGAGAGCTTTGAGTAATGGTTGGATTTTATTATTTATGAAACTTCTTTCTTAATATCAAAAAGTTTTGTCTTAAAATGATGAAAATAATAGATATTTGAAGTTTTGTTTTTCTTAATACTTAGAGAAGTGTTTATGCAGATTATTTCTTTAAAATATAAAATGTTGGTTATATACTTAGTAATTTGTATCTATGAATGATTGTATTTCATTGATCTTGATTAATTAAATGCCAATATAGCATATCATAATTTATAGAAAGTAAAAATAACATCAATATTAGTCAGTGCAATGAACATTTAATTTTCATCACTATCTGCATTATATAAGCACAAAAAAATTCGATTGAAAAATAGCAGATTTATGTTACTTCCTTGAAGAAAATTTCCGTTTGTTAAAAATGCAGAAGTTAACAGTAAAATTACAATTTAATCTGCCAAAATACACGCTCTTTATTTCGGTTTATAATAGATAAAACCTTTAACTATTAATGCAGAGTTTGTTTGTAATGTATAGATCTTTCTTTATTGAATACGAAAATTGTTGATTGCAAAGAAACATTACTAGTACGCAACATTAATTAAAAAAAAAAAAAAAAAATCTTCTAGCCGTTTGATACAAGCAAATGGTAACGATCATTTTACAGCTGCAACTACATAAGCTTAACGCATCTCAAAGTAAATACTTCCTTTTTTATGGGGGTTGGAGCATCAGGATAAGTATCCAAAGGCCCTGAGCTTCATTCTAGTAGTGGTCGGGAGACATATTAATCGCAACCATTCACAATACAAAACTCTCACGCTCTTCAACAGATGGCAGCACTACACTTGATCCGCTCGTTCCATGATTCTTTTACTCGACAAACAGATCTCGTGGACCAGAATTAACATCAACAGTTTAGACTATTGCGATAATTGGCTCTACTGAAATAATATGTTTTCTATAAAGATTTTCTGTATAAATTTGTAACAGAAAATTTTTGTATTTTTTCAGTAGCATACGGAACTTCTCTGAGACTAAAAATATTATAATACTGCAGTAATTCTCTCCAGAAATTTACTGTAATATTATAAGATTTTTTTCTTTCTTTTCAGTATTGTGGTTAGGCAGTCACCAACTTCTATTGTTCAATACCGGCATTCATGGTGCCTGTACTTTCTATAGTAAAATCCATTTCCATCAGAACATGCTGCAGAAAAAAAATCTGATGTAACGTAAATTTTTACAGCAATTTTTTACCGTAAAATTACGGAATCACTCTACTAAATAAATTAATAATATTGTAAAATAAACGGTGCAATATTTTAGAGTAAAAATGGATTGCACAAAATACAAGTACTTTACACGTAACACAAAATGCAAGTACTTTACACGTAACATAAAATACAAGTACTTTATACGTAATTTAATCCGGAATTGTTTTGTGTACTTCAGCACTTGTTATATAAACTCGAAAACAATCACGGATTTCACCATAGAGTTGTTCACTAACCAAGTTTGAAAAAAAAATAATTGTACAACAGACATAAATATTTTTTATGTCAAGTCATTGGAATAAAATGTGCCAAAATACTGTAAATAAGATATCGAAGTAAGATAAAAATCGTAACAAATTTAACATAGATTACTAATGATTTAAAATATTTTTTTTTATTCCATATAAAATAAATATTTGTTTTCTTCAATATCTTACTATGCATTTGTTAGAGAAAAAAATCGATAAGTATATTCTGTGCATTTTTAAAGGAGAATTTTTCCCTTTACACGTAATGACTTGAATCTCAATAAACAGAAGCAATTCTTATAAATTTAGCAATAATTTGCCTGAATATGCTTTACATAAATCTCAAATATATTTAAACTCAAAATCATTCTGTTATTATTCAGAATAAAGGATTTTCATGGAACAAGAAATGTAAATGCAACATTTTGACGTGGCTATTACAATAACGATTATCGCTATTTAAATCACCTGCACTTGACAGATTATATGCGAGGTTTTATGTTCACAAAACATGTTATAGATGTTAAGAAATAAATCTCATTTTCTCTCTAAATTCACTTACATTTCTTTTAATTTTATTCTTTTCTTGAGAGAGATTTCAACCTACCCATTTCCATTTATAGAAAGTGAAAATTTACATTTCATTATCAGTAAAAAGTTCGACAATAAGAAAAACAAATAAATTTTAAATTGACATCGTAATAAAAGAAAAAAATATATTCTTAATAAAAATTAGTGTTATGTTTCTAGTAAAAATTTTTAAGAAAGATAAACCTAGCATAAAAATTATAATGCTCATAAAAGTAAATTTATGCATAGTAAACCAAACGTCACAGTTCGTAAGATTTATGTGCACACGGAGAAAAAAATTCTGCTAAAATTACCGGACAGTATGTTCATGATATTTATTGTAAAAAATTCATACTTCAGGCACAAAATACCACCATACATTTGGTTATTTTTCCTCTCAATAGTTAATGACTTGCTGGAAATTATGGTTTTCGAAATTATAGATCTTATTACCATTTATTTAGTAAAAAATTCAAAACTGAAAAGTGAATTTAGCCGAATAAATGGTTCTTGTGTCTTGCTCTAAGGTATTACCAAATTTTAAACATTTGCTAACTTATTACAAAACAATATATAATTGCTAATTTAATCAAAACCACAATCATAGTGCTTTAGTAAAAACTACCGAGCTTCTTAGTGTTCTTATACAGAAAGAAACACGGCAAATTTTACCATTTTTTAGTAGTTTTGAACATGCTTTTTCTCAAAAAAGCTTATGATTAAAAAGTAACAAGTAATTTTTAATTACAAAATTATAAAAACACAAAATAAATCAAAAAAGTATAGCTTTAAATCTGTATTAAAACACTGAAGGTAAAACAAATAACCAACAAGTAAGCAAACTAACAAGAACCAACAAATAAATTTTAGTTTAGCTACAAAACATAATTTTTATGCTATATATGTGTTTCGAGATTTTCAGATATGGGCAATATATCTTTCTATATGAGATAATGCATTAACAAAGCATTGAATTTGTGTTAAAGCACTGTAAAAGAAAATAATAAGTATTTTTGTTTCATTTTTCTCAAAAATTTTTATGCTTCATAACCAAGATGGAATTTGTGAGAAGATAATCTCAATACCCTTAATGCATGCATGCGTTAAGCATTTAATCTGTATTAAAACTGCAAATAAATAAATAATAAATTTAATTTTTACACCAAAATATAATTTTTTGATGAAATAACCATTCAATGTTTACGGGAAAACCTGTAAGGTTAATGTGAAAATTTCGGTATAATATTTTGCGGATGATGCACCAAAACTACAGTAATTTGATCCAAAATTTTTTATAGTGTATGTAAAAGATTTGCAGTGTAGTTAACACCATTTTCGGTGCTGAGGTAAAAACAGAACTATAGTAGCGAGCAAAAGATTACATAAATTGACAAAATAACAATTGTTTGATAAAATTAGTGCGAATATATTACTAAAAAACATGTTTTTTCAAAAACATTTAATCTAAAAAAAAACATGTTTTTTTTTAGATTAAATGTTTTTGAATTAATTCTAATGCATATAAAAGTACGTAATGCACGAAAATTCGTTTTTTATCCATAAACAAAAAAATTTATAAATAACAAAACTTAATAAATAAATTAAACTATAGTGGTGAAAAGGTAAATGTATAATGTGACTACATGCACGCACACAAAAAAAATAATAATAAATAAAAATCAGTTTATCTTAGCTTCGAAAATGGTGGCAATTATACACCAACATTTTTTACAGCGTAAAAAGTACAAAGTCTATAGTTTATAGGATGTAATTTACAATAACTTAAACAATTGTCTCGGCTGAGACATTTGTAATTGATTTGGAAATGGAAACTATAACACAATAGAATAAATATGTTATTGCCATAAATTTCAAGTAAGCTAGGCACCTATTGCATTTTTTCAGTTTTTAAAACTATTGTATTGTTATGTATGAAATACATCTTATACATAAATGAATGGAAGAAAATATTTGCTTAATTATGCTAAACAATTTTCTGCATCAAATTATTTACACATGGTAATTTTAACCAAGTTACGTATTCAGACAATTAATAGAGGTTGTTAAAAATCTTTATTTTTAAAAATATCGTAAATAAAGGTGATAGAATAATACAACAATCAATTGTTTAGGTTAGAAAAAAATAATAAAATTTTTTTTTTAAAAAAACTCTAGTAGGCGTTTGTTTCCAGAAGGGTTTGATTGAAGGGAGAGTTTGTTTTTCAAATTCAAGCTTAAGTTTCCATACCTAAGTTTTTTCAATGTTTATATTTAAATATCACTTCAATACTTTTTGTTCGTTCAATACTTTGTAAAGTTTTGTTGCAAAGAATATTGGAAACAAAATTTCAAAGTTCTGTAATAAATATTATTTTTTAATTATAATATGTTTAACTGTCTTTGTACGTTATTCAAAATTAAAAGAAAATATTAAACCTGTTTTTCTTTTCTTTTTTTTTTTTTTTTTAATTTAGCGAAATTTTCTCTTTCACCGTTTCTACAAATAATATTTTTTTTAAAAAATTGTTTGCTACCATTAAATTACGAAATTATAAAAGAGTTCTTATACCTAGATAGTAATTGCTGAATGAATGAATTGTTAAACTTGTTACATTTAGTTTCTAACTTCAAGAAATTTGTGTTTTTCTATTATAGGCTTTTTAAGTTTTGTTTTACGTTTAAAAAAACGAATAATTTGTGTTTTTCTGAATCGCTGATATCTGGTATTGGTAATTGCTTTTTACTCCTATCAGATATTTTTATACTCTTTTTTTCTAACAGTTATTTCTATACTCTTTATTTCAAACAGTTATTGTCATGCTTTTTATTTCTGATAGTGTTTTTTATACTCTTCATTTCTAACAGTTACTTTTATGCCAACTATAAAAATATTTGGAAAAATTTTTAAGAAACAAATTCAGAATATGAAAATGCTTTACTGTTATGAAACAAATATTTTTAGTTAAGAAATAACAATAATATCTTAAATATTTAAAACTATTTATTCAACGCAATGCATAAATATTTCATGATACTAAATGTTCTTCCCTTTATAATTGAGTAAAAACAAATCGCATTTCAAAAGCAATTAAATAGTTCCTTCTTCAGAAAGAAAAGCAAGGCATTGATAGCGTAGAAAGCAATTATTTAGTAGTATAAATAATATTTTTGAATAATAAATGACAGAGACAACTTTTGAAAAATAAGGATTGTTTTTTAAGAATAAAAGGTTTTTATAAATGGTTTTAAAAATAAAATTTGTGTTCTACTCTAAAATATTTTAATCTCAATTATTACTTTCAAATAATGCATTATGTTTTTTAATCAATTTTTTAAAAAAAACCTTTAAAAGTAATTTACATTTTTGAGCTGATATAAAAAACGAATGACAAATTTTTCTACCACCTTATACTGTTAAAAACGCTTATGTGAAATTCATATTTATATACTTATCACTTCAATTTTCTAATTTTACATTTTTCGCTTCGGGGAATACATGCCATTAGTTTTTTTAAGATTTGAAAACTCATTCAGAAGCGTCATTAAAGGATATTTAAAATGTATTTATTCAACTCTAAATTCAATTACAAAAACTCTAATTATCATAAGTTTTCATCACAAAATGTAATGGAGCATTTTTTTCCCCTTTGGTTATGTACTGAAAATTTTATGGAACATTTATTTATACAATATTGAAAAATGTTTGAGTTCAAATTTTTCAAAACTCCAAACTGAAACAAAATTGCTCTTAAAACAACTTTAAGGAAACAATATTGCAGCAATTTAGTTTAAAATAAATAACATAAATTTTTTCGAATTTTTTTTTTATTTTCGTATAAAAAATTTTTTTTGGAAATTTTAATCACTTATCAACTTATTATTTATCTAATGTAGTTTAAAAAAATAAAAAAAACGTACATTCTCTTAAAATACCTCTTTTTCAATGGATTAGGATTTCTGACCTCCAAAATATAAAGGGGTTGCAACACAATCTAGGCAATATTAGAATAAATTAAACATCTTTGAAATCATATGTATTGCATGGCTTAAGAAGCTCATACTTTAAAATATAACTATTAAATACTGTACAATGCGCAAAATACAAAATGGACCAACCACAATAACTTTTGATCTATGATGGGATCTTCACGTTCTAGGACTCAATTTTATTTGTTCAAAATAGCTCACTTCAAATATACCGATTTATTAGTGCAGACGATATTAGTTACAAAATCAAGCACAAAAACCCTTTTTTACGACGGATTCGAATTTCTGACCCCCAAAAAATAGAGGGCTGGAGCAATCTAGGAAATATGGTCCCCATAGTTTGGTCAGGAGAGCGCTTCAAAGTTTGGATCCCTTAATGTTAATTTTACTTTATGCTTATTTCGCTATATCTCAAAAACTTTTTAAGAGAATTGAAAAATTTCTGCACAAAACTTTAAAATCTATTTTCCGAAGATAATTTCAAGTAAAAACAATTTTTAGTAAATATTTACTTTTTTTATTGTTTTATTGAATAATAGTCAAAAAACGTTTAAATTGCAAGGTATATATTTTTACTTCATTTTAAAGGATGTAATTTAACATGCAAAATATGTTGAACAGTTCCTGAGAAGTCGAATTTTAAAAATATCCTATTGTTAAAACGAAATTTCTTAGGATTTCGCTCAAATTTTGTATTTGCCATGTAAAATTAGATGGTCATTTTAAAATGATGCAAAAAAAGTATACCTTGCAATTAAAAATGTTTGGACTATTGTTATATAAAATAATAAAAAATATTAAATATTTACTAAAATTTATTCTTTTTGCATAGAAATATCTTTAGATAAACGAATCTTAAAATTGTGTGCAAAATTTTTTAATTGGCTTTTAAAAATTTCAAGATACGCAAAAAAAAATATATAAAAAAAATTAGGGGGTCAAAACTTTGATCGCTCTCCTAATCAAATGGGGACCATATTTACCCTTTATATTGTGGCTACCCCTTATATTGTGGGAGTCAGAAATCCAAATCCGCAGAAAAAAAGATACGTTTATTCAGAGAAAGTACGTTTTTGTGTCAGATTTCGTAACTTAAAATATCTGCACTTATAGAGGTAATTAGCATATTAGAGGTCAACCCCTAGAACCATTAAATCCCAGAATGTGAAATTCCAATCATGAGATATTAAGTTATTTTGGTTGTTCTTTTCTTAGTACACTGTACATCCCATCATATTATTTTTGAATTTCTCATTTCAACTGTTACTCCACAATTAATTCACCAATATCAGTAGTATAATATTTTGCAAGCCACTTCGGCTCTGCAGTCCAAGACCAAGCTCCATAGTGAATATTCCTAATACAGTAATGGAACGTTCAACTAAAATACAAGAATGAGGTAGAAGTTTGATTTACTGTTATACAGTTATTAAATTTAAATATTTATTCGTAGTTGCCATCATATACTAACTTTCTTAATGATAGATGCTATAAACGAAACATTTTTACGCTCAGTATATTTTTAGATATCATTGTATATAGCTCATTGTATATTTTTTAGATACTCATTTTGCTTTTTTCATTTTCTTATTCACAAAATTTGAGCTGCATCTTCCTTCTAAAACATAAATTTTAAGATATATTTAGTTTCGTATTGTATAGCCGTGGGTAATCTGTATGAACCCCACATGAATAAAACATGTGGGCCCTTTTATGTAGCCCACTTCTAAACCATGTGGATCCAATTGGGTACTGTTGCTGGGGTAGCAAACTGGGGTAAGCATCAAGGAATATGTTGTTTTTCTTAATGATCCGCTATCCATCAAATTATGTTGAAATTTTGCGTTGGCCTAAAATGCAGCTGGGTCAATTTTAATATCAGGGTGTTGGGCAGTCTTGATGGTCCTAACAAAAAGCGATAGTTTGCAATGAAAAATTATATTGGTAACCAGTAAATTACATTGAATCATGATGGATTTTTTTTTTTTGGCCCACACATTATAAAAACTATGTTGGGTATCCTATGTTGGCCCATTATAAAGATCCATCATACTAATTTAGGCATGCTATGCTGGCCCATTATAAAAGCCCATCATACTATGCTGTGTATCCTTTATGTTGGCGGAATTTTTGTATTTGGTACATAATTTGGGTATGTTGTGCTGTCCCATTACAAAAATCCATCATACTATGTTGGATATCCTATGTTGGCCCATTATAAGAATCCATCATACTATGATGGGAATGCTATGTTGGCCCGATTTGAAAAAGGGCCAATTCCTAACTTGGGATGTTGGGCAGATTTGATGGTCCCATAAAGATGTATGTTGGATTTTGATGGGTATTCAAGACGGTAACCATCACGTTTATTAAGGTTCGTCAATGGAAAACAATCAATTTTTTGTCTTTGGGTCCTTTTTTTAAAACAACATGCGATTCGAGCTAATTCCATTTATTCTAACCATGCAAGTCAAAAATAATAAATAACAGATAATTCATAATGAATACAAAAACGTATCGAGAGAGAAAGTTAAATGGATTGATTATTATATATTTTCAATTTGACTTTTTAAGAAAATGTTTTTTTTTTTTTTTAATTTTTAGAAAAGGTATATATTTTATTTTAAACTACCTTTAATTGTTATGATAGCATATAAGATAACTTATAAGATAAAATCAAAACTTAAAGTTTCATTTCATTAGCATCAGATATGAATATTTTTAACATTAATTTAAATTCTTTAACATAACACTCCCAAATAAAGCGATTTAGTTTAAACTAAGCGCCAAAAACGTTATAACGCAATGAGTAAATCATTTTTAATGTTCTAATATTTTGGTCAAAACTTCGGTCAAGTGTTCAATTTAATATAAGTATATAAAAATGTGAGAGTTTAAAAATTAAACAAACTATAAAAGCTCTATTTTTAAGTTGCAACAAAAGTTTTATGATTAAGCCATAAAAATTTATCTTTAGTTACACAGTAGAACAGTTTTGCGATAACGATTACAGATTTAGTTCCTTAAAGTAAAATATTTATTCTTTTCAAAGGTATTAGGAGACAATAAATATATAAAATGAAACCGGCAACTTTAATTAAGAATCGAAGTACGATTAAATAAAATTAAGCTTTTTTACAATGCCAAAATGTACGCAATTTATGTTAATTTATTGAAAGTTGAAGAAATAAATTATTCATGAAAAGATTAATTTTTGTCAAGAGCTCTTTTATTTTTACTTTAGGATGAATTATTTCTTTAAAGGATTGTAAAATAACTACACTTCATTTAAAGAATAAAGAAAAGAATAATATCTCTCAAACTAGTGTAAAATAATTTCTTGGTGACAATTTACTGTCTCATGGAATTACATATCAGTTTTTATTATTTCAATTTTTATTTAACATTTAATAGCATTCATATTTAAATAACTAGTTCTTTACGCTAAGAATAAGAAATAGTAATAAAATTATTGATTTTTCGGTAGTATATGGCGCCATCTGGCATATAATTAATACACTAAAACATTTTTTTTTCTTTACATACATAATTTTCATTCTGTATAATAACATTAAGAAATTAAAAGTAACACAATTTTTTTCAGTTGACTAAAAAAAACTAGTAATAAATTAACTGAAACAGAAATATAAAAATGAAAATTTAATATTTTAAAGATTACTCAAAACATAATGAAAATATAATTAATCTTTCATCTTGCAAAAAATTATTTTGGTTGATAATATTTTGCACAAATTTAAAAATCGAAATACTCATTTTTGATCTATGGAAATAATTTCTTTGAACAAAAAATAAGTGAGAGAGAGGTAGGGGGAATGAAAGATTACAAAAAGGAAATAGCTTTTTTCATTATTTTCAAAATGATTTTGTATGCGGTAGTAATTATAAAAACACTAATTCATTCAAATTAATTGTTACAATTGTATTAAAAAAATTACTTGACAAATATTTTCAAAGTAAGATCAAACTTTAAAGAGCGAAGATTTCGAAAATATTATAAAAAAATATTTACATATTCGAATATTTTTATTAATTTAAAAACAAATTTTAAAAATAATTATATTTAGATACAAGAATTTGTAATTTTTCAAACACACTTCTCACGTCTTGTAAGGTTTAAAAATAATTATGAATTCTGAGAGACATAGTTTGAATTTCTCACGTGGAATTACATACCTTTTTTTAAATATTGTTTAAATTTCATATGAAATAGCTCCTTTTTTGTGCAAATAACTTAGTTTTATAATTTTGTCATTCAATTTTTAGGCAATTTTTATCTAGAAAAAATTAGCAAAGTCTTATTAATACCGGTGCATTTGCCCACATTCACATACACACACACCCACACGCATATATATATATATATATATATATATATATATATATATATATAGCAAATTAAATAAATACAAAAAAAACAGGAAAAAATTAGTTAAAAAAGTTCTATTTATTGCGCATAAGCTGCAAGTAAATAGAACTCATAAGATAAGTTTAAAATGAAGATAAAACAAAGGTAAATTACAGACAAATGAAAAAAGGAGGGGGGAAAATAAAAATGACAAACAACTGGGGAAAGAAAAAGAATTAATTAATTTAAAAAAAAAAAAGGTTAAAGTTTTTTTAAAAAAAACGGAAAATAAAAGATATAATCTTTTCATCAGCCCACACGATTATATCCGAAAAAGAGTGCTTTCTAATATTGTATCAATATAGCCAAAGCAAAATATATCAATACAATAGTGTGAGGAGCACTCAAAAATTTTTTACAAAAATTACGACAAAAAAAAAACAAAAAAAAAATTAACACAATAAGTAAAAGTGACACGTAAAAACACAAAATAAAATATAAAGGAAGAGCAGAATAAAACAAAATCTATAAAGCGAGCAGTGAAATAAAGCGAACTTACATGAACGGGAAATTTTTCAAGAATGATTTAAAATGTTTACGTAACAAGATTGCCAGATTGCAAACTATGAAAACAAAAGCGAAAATTGAGTGTAACTAGAGGAGTTTAAAGTACGTTCTTGCTGCATTACTGAAGTCCGTTTGATTTGTTAGTTACCAAGGATGGGTCAGAAAACGGATGTGCGCGAGGTAATATTATACTGGATAATTTAAAGAAGTTGACTATAAATAATTTCAGAAAAAAATATAAAATAGAAAAAGAGAAAGAAACATGAATTGCCAGTTTTGCACATAATTTTAGCCACGGATTTGCCCGAAATGGATTTGCACATGGAAAAATTATATAAATTGACAAAGAAATCTTTTTAGTAAATTATTTTAGCCACGGATTTGCCCGAAATGAATTTGCACAAGGAAAAATTGTATAATTTAACAAAGAAATTTATTAGTAAATAATTTTACCCACGGATTTGCCCGAAATGGATTTGCACATGGAAAAATTATACAAATTAACAAAGAAAAAATAAAAAAGAAAAAGAAAAACAACTTATTTTAGTAAATAATTTTAGCCACGGATTTGCCCGAAATGGATTTGCACATGGAAAAATTTTATAAATTAATAAAGAAATTTTTTTAGTAAAAAATTTTAGCCACAGATTTGCCCGAAATGGATTAGCACATGGAAAAACATTATAAATTAACAAAGGAATTTTTTAGTAAAGGAATTTTTTTTTAGTAAATAATTTTGACAAAGGATTTGCCCGAAATGGATTTGCACAAGGAAAAATTATACAAATTAAGGAAGAAATATTACTAAAAAATATTTTTGGCCACGGATTTACCCGAAATGGATTTGCACATGGGAAAGTTGTATAAATAAAGAAAATTTTTAGTAAATATATTTACAAAATATGCGATTAACTTAATGATTTTATATAGAATTTTATCACTTTAGTCGGGTATCTATTGTTTTTTATCAAATTTTGAAAGAGTTTATCGACTTGTTTTTTGGATAAATAAATATTACTACATATTCTATTAATTCTATTAATTTCATTAGAAGTAGTATTTAAATAGATGCTCCTAGAAACATTAGAATTCCAAGTTATTAGTTTATTTATATTAAAATTAAAATCATTTCTTTTATCGTATAAATCAACAAAGCAGATATTTTCTTCTTTTATAATACCCAAATCCAAAAAATTGAAATTAGTATTATCATCATGATTACGAAGCAAGATTAATTTGTCTTTTTTACTTTTTAATTTCTGCCCCTTATTTAATATATTTTTAATACTTCTTTTTTAAAAAGTGTTTTAAAGAACAATTAAGAGTGGTCATTATGAGGCCAAATCTGCCCGTTAGATGCCTGTATTGACGAAAGGTCATTCCCCAAGTGGGCATTGGAAAGAAAAAAAAAACGTTCTTCATGTTAGAAAAAAAACCACGAGTATAAAAAAATAAATTTTTAGCAAACAGCAAATATAGGTAGACTTTAAGAAGAGTTATTTTCTTGGTTATGTATATTTTTTAAAACAGATCATTAAACATCGAAAAAATGCTCGCGATAGCTGTGTTTTTTTTCCCCGTCTAAATAATAACTACCATCATGGGGTTAAAAATAATTTTAAAAAATTGACGGGAAAAACTAAAAATTATGAAGTATGTCTCTAGAGTTTAAATAAATCCAACACTTCAACGGTAATTTTATACTACCTTACTCGAAAACGATATTTCAAAGGACTTTTTTATTATTATCTACATTTTTCCGGCAATATATTCTACGAGATAAGAACATTTTTTTTTCCTTTCTTGTCAAATTGAAAAATTTCGTAATATTTAAATAAAAAGGTTTTAGTCTTTTTAATTTAATTCGAAGTATCACTTGTCATTTTATAAAATCTTTTCGAGATAAAAACTATTTTAATTTTTGATTTCATTTTAGCATTTTTTAACTAAATGAAGTACTAATTCTTTCAAAATATTTTGGCAATTTTCCAAGCTTGCTTTCTTCTTCTATTTTTTTATTTTATTTTTTATTTTTTTAAGAGTGCACAAACATATTTAAATAACTTTATCATTTTTTTATTCAAAATGAAATAAAGGAAAAATAAAATCCTACTTGTATATTTAGATTTTTGACAAAAAGAGGAAAAATTCAGATTAAATAACTGTTGTTAGTTATAAAATTTTAATTAAAATGGCATTAGAACTCTAGAGCAATTAATGAAATTATGAACACAAGAAATACAATACATATATCAATGTAATCTTTTACTATTCTTTTTTTTTTTTTTCAATTTTTCTATTGCAACAAAAATAAAGCTAAAAAAATTAACATAATTTTAAAATTATTTCACATTTTAAAACAATAAAAATTTTTCTTAAAAAATCTTTTTTTCTTTAAATTGGGTTAAAAGAAAATATGTGCAAGTGTATATTAAATAAAGAGAAAAACCCATAAATATAATCTTCTATTGCAATCTTATTCTGTCAAGATAATATTTTTCTCTTTAATACTGTACCTAGGAGCCTTGGTGTCTCAGGGGATAGAGCGCTTTCCTCTCAATAAGTTGATCCGGGATCGATTCCCAGCAATGGCTGGTCGAAATGAATTTCTGCAACCAATTCGCACAGACAATAGTACTGACGTTAAATATTCTCAGTGATAGATGGATCATACGTTAGAGTCCCCTTGTCATCAGGCTAAACGTGGGAGGTTTTAATGGTTTTTCTCGCCCTGTAGTTCAAATGCGGGTTAGTTCCATCAAAACATCCACCACGAAGGCAGCTTTCTCCCAATACTTAATCCAGGAGATCCCTTGTCTTCTAGATTGGGTTCAAAATTACATGACTACGGAGTTGAATATTGGTAATCGCAAACTCAAAATTGGTCAACTTCTATAAAATACCTTACCAAAAAAAATCTTCATTGTGTATGGGTATTTTTATTTATTTATTTAGGTCTTGAAAGAACAAATTCCTACTTTTCCGAAGAAGATAGGAAAATCAATACCATAGATTGGTTTATAGTGATATAGTATTCAACTGAGATTGTTTAAAAAATATCATTTTGTGTTGATAAAAATATTTTAATCGTGCTGCAGTAAAATAAGTTCCAAAAATACCTAACGTATCCCGCATTGAATAAGAAAAATCTCAATACTTCAAAAGTAATTAAAATAACGGTAACACTAATCACTTTTTTTAAAAAAATTAAGTACTAAATCGAGGTTATTTCAGCAAATAATATATCTTAACTTAAGACTTTATGTGTACAAATTCTATAGTAAGGTATTTATCATTATAACAAGATGGCTTGTGTTGATAAGAATTGTAATTTCTCATTTTTTACTTTGAAATGACAGAATAAAATGGTGAAAACAAAGACAAGTACTATAACTGAATATCTGTTACCAATCCAAAATTGTAATTAAAGTCTTAAATTTGAATCAAAATATCTGTTGGTTTTACTAAGAAATATGTTTATTAAAAATCAAAATACAGTATATTTTCATAAAAAACTGAAATGGATAATTTTTAAAAGTCATTTAATTTTTAATAAACAAATATAAGAAGATAAGTCTCAATTTTTTGCTAATGGAAATGATTCGTAATAATCGTTTTTAAGCTGCAGAATACAGCTCTTAAGCAATCTATGAATTTATATCTGTTATAAGTGTTTGTTAAAACAATATCAATATTACATATAAAAATCAGATAATTCAATGATTTAAAAAATTTACTTTTTTAGTTAATTTTATAATTCTATCAGAAAAATTTATATTTCACTTACTTTTTTTAAATAAAGAAGAAAACAATGCATCTATTTTTATAATTACAATTAAGAGAAATTTATTTGACTTCCTTTGTTAAGAGGAATCAACTGTTTTGACTATGCTTGACCAAAAAACTGACCAAACTTGCGGTTGTATGTTCACTAAAATATTAAACTAATCGCTTTCCAAGAAAATACTGAACTGATTGTTTAAAAAAAAAAAAATACTAAAAAAAGTATCAATCAATCGATCGAAATATTTATTTTTTCATTTTCTTCCATGCCGTTATCAGAAATAAACCTTATTTCTGTTACTTTTCAAATTAGAAACACATAAAATTTATCGATTCTTGTAATTACAATTAAGAGAAAATATTTATTTTAGACTGTGTCAAACTGACCAAATTTGTGAACGATTTTATGCAAATCCTGAATTGGTTTTCAAAAACATTTTTTGTTCTATTCCTGTACTTTTTAGCCTTATTTTGCACGGATTTTTTGAAACTGAAATTTTTTATTTAATTTTTTTTTATTTGAAACTTTAATTTAAATGTTAATAAAAAAATAACCAAAATGTTTTTGAAAATAAATGTTATAAACTTTTGACTACAACACACAAAAGATAATTTTTGTAAACCTTCTATGAAAATTGAGATTTTGTAATAAAACATAAAACTAATTTAATCACAAAACATACTAAAAGTTTTCTGAGATGAGCAAAGATTGCAACCTTGATACACAAAATTACAACACCTTGATATACAAATAGCCGAAATTTAAATATTAAAATAACCCAAAAGAACATATGATTCTTCTACATAAATATAATATTCTTAAATATTTCATCAAATTAATTTCAAAACTAGTTTTCCGATTTTAAATTATTCCATGAGAAAAATCATCATGGTTCATCCATGAGCTTTTTGTTCTGAACATCGCTGAAAATGCTTGTTTAAGAGTTGAACACTGCACAAAAAATACTGAAGAAAATTGTGATTTGCTCAAAATGTGTATTTTAATAAATGGGCACATAAAAAAATGGGCTTTTTCAATGTCAATCTAAATTTAACTACAAAATGATTTCCCGTTACTTCTAACCTTGACTTAAAAATTCCCCTCACTTTTTTCAAGCAAAGCATAAGAGCATATACTAAACACACGCGAACAGTACGAGGAATATTGGATTTATGTACCTAGATTTCTTGACCGAGTTGGCGTGGTATATTGCACGTGTAGCTTTTAAGGCGATATCTTGTTATTCAGAACTTTAAACAATAAATTGGTTTTTAATAATTTAAATTCCTTAAATGTAATTTTACTATGACTATTTTATACTTTGAGAACCCGTTACAATCTTCTAAAAAAAATTTGACTATTAAAGGCGTTTCAAAAAAAGGCTAATTTTAAAAAAAAACTATATAAATTCATTTATGAAAATTGATGACATAACGTTGCGAATTTGTTTTGATTCATTAGTTTATTTTTTAAAAACGAACAATACTCATGAGAAAATTTAAAAAACGAAATCAAAGGCTGCATCTATGTGCAAAATGGATCACTATACAACACATTACCTGATACGTCGTGAAAATTCTGGGCTAATTGCTTAACATTGTAAAAGCGCATTTTGAGCTGTGCCCATTTTCCTAAATACGCATTTTGAGCTGCGTCCTTTTTTCCTAAATACGCCCTTTTGAGCTATGTCCATTTTCCTAAATACGCATTTTGATCTGAGTGCATTTTCCTAAATACTCATTTTGAGCCACGTTAATTTTCTTAAACATGCATTTTGGAGCTTTGCCCATTGTCTTAAACACGCATTTTGAACTACATCCATATTCTTAAAGGTGATTTTAGAGCAGTGTCCATTTTCTTATACTCGAATTTTTCCATTTTCTTAAATACTCATTTCCAGCCGCAACCATTTTCTTAAGAACTCATTTTGAGTCATGTCCAAAATAAAACGTTCATTGACGAGTTTTATTTACATAAAAAATTTATAAATAAATAAGATTTAACTATTTTCGAAATTACTTTTGAAAGAAAGTATATTTATATTACTTCCTCATGTGATAATTAAAAAAAATCAATTTTTTTCAATAATAAATTTATAAGCTTTAATGACTAATTGATTAATTTATATGCCTTAATGATTAATTGATTGTATTTGATTTTGAAATTTTCTGACTTAAAAAAAAGATTTCTGTTACTAACTGAATAAAAAAAAATGTAACTCTCATCAAAGTACACGTTTAACTTCTGCACTATAGATTTGCGTATTAGGCAGACAATTTGTTATTTCTGAACTTTAATCTTAAAAATATCTCGTCATTCCTAAAATGGACAGCGGTCTTCTGTCATGTAAGTGCGTGAGTAGAGTTTTACGTCGGTAGGCAGAGAACAAACTCGTCCACCCGAGTTCATTTGAAATTCCAATGGCCGAGAAAATTGTTTGACCCAAGCACAAAACTCAGCGGGTCATTATCAAGAGATGGATGATTATTTTTTCAAGCTTCGCAATGATATTTGTCCAGAAACATAGAATTGATCAACTAATTGATACGAAAAAAATCTTTGAATAATGATTGTTGATATAAAGGAAGGTAAGTGTTTTCCTTTAAAATTATTCTGGTTGTATATGCATTTAAACCGAGCTAAATGAACAAATGCTTTAAGAGTTTAATACTATTTTTAAAATATTTAAATACCAAAAACTAAAAATACTTATGACATTTTACTTCCGTTAGCGCCCGCATTTAAAATGATTTAAACTGTTTTTGAATTCTGGAAATTTTGCTGACATAGAAAATTAAGCAATAAGTATATGAAATATTTAATTGAAAAGTTCATAAGAAACATCAAGGATTGGTTAAAATCTTGTGAGTAACATCAGGAAAATTTTATAGTATGTTGTCAAAAATTTATTACATAACACATTTTTTCCTAATCAATAATATTACTATTACTTACTATCCTTATTATTTCTTGCATTTCATTTCTATTATTGATCATATTTAAAATGCCTAAAGTACTTATTGAATTTTGAAACTTTTGCTGACATAAAAAAATTAAGCAATAAGTTTATATGAATTATTTAAATAAAAAGTTTATAAAAATATTAATAATTTGTCAAAAACGCACGGAAATCTTTTTTTAGTATGTAATCGTAAATTTTAAAATGCAGCAAAGCGGAATGTAATTATTATCTTTTGATAAGTAATTACAATTTTCCAATCTAGAGTTACATAATTGATATAACATTGAAGAAGTTCAGTCAAACATAACTTTTAGGTTTAAGTCGCAATAAACTTCCTATATATCAGAACGTAAATTTGATTTGTTATGGAAAATGTCCAATTTACTTTCTTGAATAGCGACTATGTTTTATTCATTCATTCATATATAACTTATAACTTATATTCATATAATATTTTTGCTTATTTTGAGCACACGAGCCTGAAAATTTATGTAATTGCAATAAACAATAACCAATCAATAAATTTTTAATATTTAACTTGAAATAAATTTAAAATATTTTACATAATATTTACTACTTATATTTTATTTATGTGTAGATTATTAGTATGGTTCATTATTTTATTGCTCAAACATCTATTTTGTGTTTGTTTTTTTTTCAGAAACCATTTAATGATACGCATATGTAATATCTATGTAAGACTTGGTTAGGTAATGATTATTGTTAGTGAACTTTATTAACTTAGAATTTGAAGAAATTAATTAAAATGCAGTTTATTCCTTTAGAAATCAATTAGAATGTAAAGAAATGAGGGTCCTAAAAATTTAATTTTTATACGACCCCTCATATAACGTTTCCAAAACTCATTTGACTTTGAATTGAGAAGATCATAATTTGGTAGTACAAAATATTCCAGTTGAGGATATCAAGTGGTGAAATCTCGAATTCGGAGCAAACAATTTTTTAGATAAATAAATAAAGCTTATTTTGAGTCCCTTCTATTTTTATGTCTTCAAAATAATATTTGAACTCAAAAGTTTTTCTATTCTTTAAATAAAAAGAAAAAAAAGGAAGCGTATCAAATCTTTGCAAAGCTCTTAAATCTAGTGTAGTGCATGCAAAAAAAATACTTCAGATTTAGTTCTTGAAAGAATGAACATCAAACTTTCGATAGATACTAGCATTTTATGATGAATGATCACTGACTGTTACGTCAAGATATCAAATAGCCCAGAGAGATAGTTGAAGGATTTGGATTATGGTAATATCTCCCCTTTTCCCCAAAATATAAGTTTTTATTTAAGCATGTATGTCTAAAGTATTATGTATATGTTTATTTATATAAATGTGCAAAATATACCAAACTGACGATGTCTAAAGTTTTAACTTTAAAGAAATTAATATACAGTGAAACGCTAAGAAAGACCAACTCCTCTATAGCGACTATTTACGACCAGTTTAGCAAACTATGGAATTTTTTTCCTAGACTTTGTGTCGACCTTTAGGAGAGACCAGTCAAAACCTCCTCCAGAGCACAGCAAACCTCCGCACTAAATGCGAAAAATGTCAAATAAGGAAACGCGAAAAAATACTAACAAAACAAATAATTAGATTTTGATGTATTCAAAATATTTGTGCGAAACTCTTACTTAAAGAGCACTTTTTGACGATCTCTGAAAAATCTCTACAACCTTATGTTGCAATCATAGTGCTCTAAAGACGATTCTATCAATGATTTATTTTAAGAGTTGAAAGTTGAATTAGAAAAAAAAAGTTATTTCAGAGAAAACTAAGCGTCTCAAACAAACCTCATCTAATTTTTTAAAGCTAACTACGTTTATGATATAAAATTAAATGCAAACTTAAACAAAAAGCATATTTTTTATATAAAAAATAATTTCATAATTCATTATTGATAATTTTGTTTTTACACATAATTTTATCCTTAGAGATTATTTGTAATGAAGCTAAACCTTATTCATCTATCTGGTTTTCCTGGCACCAACATAAGTAGCTTTTCCACGGCAAGAAAATTACACTGATTAAAATTAAAACCGTTTGAGAAAATTTATATCACATAACTTCGTTAGCATATTGAAGTCAACGGACGTAACCCCCTAAGAACGACCAACCTCCATTAACGACCATTTTATTGTGGAACAGTGAAAGGTCGCCTCTGTGAGGTTTCACTGTATTTCATGCAGTTTTTAATTTTTATTCTAAAAAATTATTTAAACTTTTTCACTGCCTTCATCCGTTGAGATAAAGCTCGATTAACTCATTTTGCATTCTAAGTTTTATCCCGATTTGCGGTACCGAGATAAATTCGTGAACTTATGACCTCCTGCTCTTCCTTTTTCGACAAGAAAATAATTACCAACAGCAGGTTTCAACGTCTACTAACAGTAAATGAAAGAGTGAGCCATATTGTAATAGTCTGCACTATTACACACAATGTTTTATGTTTAATTGGTAATTACTACACGCTAATTCGACAAAATACATATCTTATAGAAGATCGTAAGGTATTGAAATATTCAAATAAAACCACAAGGCGTAATAATAAATTCTAAATTTAATGACAAGACATTAACTATTAGGAATCTTCTCATCTAACAATTGTAAAGTATGCGACTATACATCTATGTTATCTGATCGAATTCAAAAGCAAGAGGGTCCAGTTTTTGATCGCAAAGTCAAGCATCACTGCTTATGGTCAGTAAGCGGGTGAGTGAAAACTTTGATCAGCCAACGTTGGGACAGAGGGTTGCGGTATCGGTCCTCGTTAAACTGTTCCACCGTAAAGTGCTCGACTTCGAGTGCCGGTCATCGAGCTGCCAAGGCAGTGGAGACATCATCTCTGCAGATGATCAAAATTGTGATGGCATGTCTTCGGATCATCCTCATGAATGTTTCCCAAACCACCGCCATTGTGCAGATCTAACGCGACGTAAATGAAGTACCTACCTACCTACCTAGTTAGAAACCAGAAAAATAAGGCTATGTGATTGGTCATGATAGTGGGCTATTTTAAGTAAAGCTGGCCTGTCATCATAAAGTAGGCCTCATTTTTACTAAGACCGTCGAGCTCTTAAAAACCAAGTACTACACATTATTTTAAATTATGTTAGACGACAGGCTTGGTGCTTAAGCTTGTAATACTAAGATGAAAGATGCAACACTTTCGACAGATTTTACATTTACTTTATATATTCATGCGTACACAAAATACAATGGAACCACTGATGTCCCACTCCCAACTGGATGATTCATATATGATTATTTCTTTGCTCCTTGATGCCATTCAAGAATTTTTGGTTACAAGCAAATAGCGCATAAGGGCTTATAGAGCTAAATACTATTTAAATTCAGTGCCTAAATGCTGTTTACTCCAAAAGAATGAGTGCATGTCTGATAAGCCCTTGTATGATATACGTGCGTAAACACTGAGGCACTTGATGACAAATCTGCAATCTGTGCTGCAAAAACAACCGAGTAAATTAAACTAAACTTATTTTCTCAATTAAAAATGAAGCAACGCAACAAGGTAGGCTGATCACTACGAAGTCAGATTGCGTACAGCAGTCTCTATGCCCCGGAATCATTATAAAATATTGATGCTTACAAGCAAGCAGCCTGCAAGCGTATCGAGAATAAGACAAATTTCAAATCTCATTGAAAATTGAATCGATATATTTTTATACATTTTTCATCTGAAGTTCGTACTTTTCTCGCAAACCTAACATTAGCAGCTAAAGGTAATTAGTATTATACGTTCATTTTACAGTACCGTACTTTTTTTTGCGTCGCACTACAGCTTCACAATGATTAGACAAACGACGGTCTGGGAAACATCTCTTAGGATGATCCGGAAATAAGCTACATACGTCACATCCCGTTAAAGGAAGGCCACATTCACACACCATCCATCCACAGATCATAGTTTTGACCTGAACCAGAACACGTTTAATCTCTGATTCAATACCCCCATCGGTTTATTGTGGGGACTTGGAGGACTTTGTGACTCGGAAAGATTTAGAGTGCACTAGTCACCATTTTGTACACGGCTAGTCTTCGGCAGTCTGGGATCGAGTTCACGATCCCTCAGACCTGAACCCAACACTCCACCAGCTGGGCTATCCCGACCCTAAATTTATTTTAACTTAAATTGAAAGTGACGAAGGGATCGTAACAATTACCACCTTTGGTTTCGAGAAATTGGTGCGATTTTAAGCCATTTTGTTCTTGGAGTTCTTGGAGTGCTTGTAATAAGATTTCTAATGTTGAATTTAAACAAAGAATAGTGTGTGATTAACTTTTAATCGTTAACGCTCTTTTGTTAACTTTGTGCAAGAACCTAAGATCTTTCTCGTTGATCAAAATTCTACCTTTATCATAGTTACTCATATCATAAATTAAGTCGGAAAAATCCTTGCTGTTTATTTATGCGATATGAGTTTTTAATGATTTCGGGACTTGAACCAAGGACCTGTGGCATAAAAGTGTTGGTTAGACATATTTTGGCATACTTTGCATATCTTTTGTTTTTAATGCTTGACCAAACCAGCAGAAACATCTACCCAGAAATAATTAAAAAATAAAGAAACCTTTAAAAAAAATTACAAAGGCAAAATTTAGTAAAATAAAATCTTTAGAAAATCACGTTAAACTGTGTGTGACGTGTAACTGTAAAACCTTAATAAAGAGTTAAATTTTGCTCTCTCATCCTTAATTAAAAGATTTTGAACCCTAATATCATATTATTAAATTTGAGATGCACATATTATTAAAATTTGTGTGGTATAACTTAGAACAACATTCATGGTGCTATAATTGGTAATGTGGTTTAAAATATCAGCGAATTTAAGCGATATTACTGTTTAACTGAAAATTTTAATATAGTTATAAAAAGTTTATTTTTAATTGTTTTCCATCAGCCATATAACTAATAGTAATTATTATTTAATTTTTCTTCATTCATATTTTATATTTAACAGACAACAACATACATAATTTTTAGTTGCATACCATTTTCGACAAAACTGTTTCACACAATACACATAGAATAAATTCAGCAAAAGCTTAGATCTGAAGAAGAAAGTACTAAGTGCATATTGATCATAAGGGAGGAATTTCCCTATTTTTCATCACCTATCATTTATCTTCGTCTTAGAAAGATGCTATCATTTCCATATTTGCTCATGATAGATCATGCTCTTACGCTTCCGTTAGAAGTTCCAGAGAGGATAAAAAAAAAGAAGGAATGTAGACTTTATTTTTCCCATATCGGTCCAAAAACATGAGTCTACTAATGCAAAAATCGATCTATTCTCTTTAAATAAAGAAAAATATTCTGAAAGAATTTTGTCCTCATCTAATTTACGAAGTCTTATCACTTTAAAAAAAATGAACATTATCTTTTAATTCGAGTTTAGTAACAAATAATTCGTAATCGTGATGACAAGTAGTCATTAGTCACGATTTCAATTGTAAACGTGTTTGCAATTAGCAATTTTAATTATTGCTGTTTTGTATAAGTTGGTCGGGGTTGTTATCATGAAAGTTATTTTGTTTACGGATGTCGTGGGAATTTAGTGTATGTTTCAGTATGGATCTTTTAAAGAAAAAAGAAATCTGCAGTAAAACAGTTCATATTACTACCGATAGATGTCGTTTTTCATGCAAAAAGTATTTCATGAAATTTAGAAGCGTCATAAGCCCAATGCCAGAACGAAATAAAAACTGAAAAACATGATCACTAGATTCGAAAAAAAAAAAAAAAAACTGGACTGTTAAAAGTGTGCAACAAGACAGAGGCCGGAAACATTTTTTCAATTTAATCAGCATTTTAAACAAGCATAATAAGTTATATTGCTGCTTTGATAGCGAGAAACCTTATATACTACTTGTCCTATGTTTAACGGAATTGGAATATGCATTGAACATATATATATATATATATATAACTAAACTCAGCGGCGCGACAGCTCATAGACGGCCAAGGCCTACTGTGCCCATCTTAGTTTTCTTGACCTTGGGCTCTGGGGTGCAGGAGCAGATGTTCCGGTCAGGTGGTCAGCCGAACGCGGAACCCCCAGTGTTTAGTTCCCAAGCATGCTTGGTACTCATTCATCGACCCACTGAAGGGATGAAAGGCTGAGTCAAGCTTGCCCAGCCCGAGGATCGAACCAAGGACCTGCGGCACGACAGCGCGAAGCGCTACCGCTCAGCCACCGGGCGTCTGTCTCTCTCTCTCTCTCTTTATATATATATATATATATATATATATATATATATATATATATATATATATATATATATATATATATATATATATATATATATATATATATATATATATATATATATATATATATATATATATATATATATATATATATATATAAAATTGGACCCGATTTCTTTCCCCGTTATCCATATAATGTCCATCATCGTCAAAATTGGCAGATGCTCTGCATTTGTCGAAATAGGATAACTTTAATTATAAACATCCTTCACATATTTTCCTGTATAATATAAACTTTTATGCAAAAATGTTAGCATTTTAAATTCTGAAAATAACAGGAAACTCAGTGCTGAAATGCTGATTCCAACACCTCATTCTATTTATATTTAGGCTTGATATTAATGTTCTATTTACGCTTTGATATATTTTTTCTTGATTACCCAACATAACTATTTCAGTTTGATAATCTGGAAGTTAATGTTTGACATTTCAGAAATGGTTAAGCTTAATACCAAAGTTCTATGTAGCGCTTGTAAGCATTTTCTTGTTTAACCAAGTACCATAGTGGACTGATTATAAGACACGGTTCCCAGTAGATCACAGAAGCCAAGTTCCCCTGGTAGCGGTCAGTGATTGGGTGGAGGACCACTTGTGGACTTACGGAGAGACCGAGTCGGTGCGATATCGACCCTCGATAAACTGTTCTACAATAAAGTGCTAGACTTCACAACCCCTGTCTTTGTTTTTCCAAAGTAGGGTAACAATCTCCTCTACAGATGCTAAAGATTGGGATAGCACGTCTTCAGCTAATATTCAGAGTTGAAACAACTCTGAAAATTATATATCTATATTTATTTATCTAAGTTATTCTATATATCAACTTCTATTCTATACTGAAATTCTATAAATAAAATTCTAAATATATCAAAGTTTCCAAGACTGTCAGCAATAGTGTAATTTGAATTCCATTGTGCAATTCTAATGTGACGTAAATGAAATACTACTGCTAATTGTTTTATCAAAGCGTCTTTAAGAACTTGACACTATGTAAAAGAAACTTGACTGATTTCAACTCATTTAATTTTGAATTACAGAACTAGTTTGGTTTAAAGTCAAAAATCTATATTGGGCACTCGGGATCATTCTTTTGCTTCATCTAACACTTAATGGAGTTTGACGCTTTAGAAGAAAAAAATTAACTAATTGCACACAAATCATTTAAAAAATAATTAGGCTTAATATGGAGGTTCTATATTAAAATTGGAGCCATTCTCTTGTTCGACTGAAACTCTAAGTGGAGTTTAAAATTCCAGAAAAAAATTCCTCTGATTTCAACACATATATTGCCCCACTATAATAAAAGAGACATTTTCAGTTCTTGACATTTTTTTTTCTTAATTACTGATGAAACACTTAGAGAATTCCTTTGTAACTTAAGACGTGTTTAGGTCATGCGATTTCTCATATCTATCAATAATAAAGTTTAAAGCTTTCAGAGTTTCGAGAGAATGGAAATAAATTAGGAGCTAAAACAAGCATTTTTGAACTCCCAATGCCTAAAAATATCATAAAAAGTTTGTAATTTATATAGATTACATTGGTTGTTATTTGCAATTTTCTTTAATTTTATTTAAATTTTTTAAAGTTTACCATAAAAATATAAGACAAAAAAATTAGTTTTTATTTTTAGAAATGTCCTAATCTCCTTAAATATTTAAGATAAATTCATGAAATTTTTTGCAGATAATTAATTAGGAAATAAATTAGGAGCTAAAACAAGCATTTTTGAACTCCCAATGCCTAAAAATATCACAAAAAGTTTGTAATTTATATAGATTACATTGGTTGTTATTTGCAATTTTATTTAAATTTTTAAAAGTTTACCATAAAAATATAAGACAAAAAAATTTGTTTTTTTTTTATAGAAATGTCCTAATCTCCTTAAATATTTAAGATAAATTCATGAAATTTTTTGCAGATAATTAATTAGGATAATTAATTAGGAAATAAATTAGGAGCTAAAACAAGCATTTTTGAACTCCCAATGCCTAAAAATATCATAAAAAGTTTGTAATTTATATAGATTACATTGGTTGTTATTTGCAATTTTCTTTAATTTTATTTAAATTTTTAAAAGTTTACCATAAAAATATAAGACAAAAAAATTAGTTTTTTTTTATAGAAATGTCCTAATCTCCTTAAATATTTAAGAGAAATTCATGAAATTTTTTGCAGATATTAAAAATAGCTTCCAAAAGTAATCTATACAAGTTACAAGCTTATAGCTTGATTTTCTGACATAGGGTGTTCAAAAACACTTGTTTTCTTTCATAATTTATTGTAGATCGCTTAAAACGCTTAAGCTTGACACCATATTGCTAAGTATGAAAAATCACTAAAACTAAAGTTACAAAATGATTTTCTAGGTATTTTTGGAGAAATTTAAGAAAAATATCACAAACTGAAAATGTATCTTCCGTTATTGTAGGGCAGTGTATATACACACTGACATGTTATTGAATAAAATATTATTTTTTGAATAAAATTTAATATTTATATTTTTTTGGGAATGAACTATATATGTTACGGCCAAAACCCGAAGTCGGCAAATTCGCGATCTGGCCGGCCAGATCGCGAATTAGCCAAGAACGCTGTAAATTAGCTGGCCAAAGTCCGAAATTTTTCTTGATTTTGGGAATTGGCCGGCCAGATCACGAATTGGTCGAGGATGAGTGGCCAAAGTCCGAAATTGTTCTTGATTTCGAGAACTGGCCGCCCAAATCGCGAATTGGCATGGGAAAATCAGCCAAAGTTGGAAGAAAAAATCATTATACCGTGCGAACCTGGCTAATGTATACCGGGCAGGGGCGCTTAACCTTAAAAAAAACATCAGTGTAGGATATACCAGGCAAATGTATACCGGGCAGTGACACTTGACCTTAAAAAACATCAGTGTAGGATATGCAGGACAAATGTATACCGGGCAGTGGCACTGAACCTTAAAAAAACATCAGTGTATGGCATACCGGGCAAATGTATACCGGGCAGTTGCACTTGACCTTAAAAAAACATCAGTGTAGGATATACCGGGCAGCGGCACTTAACTAAACCTAGTATGACTAGACCTTTGGTGTATGTATGACTAGACAATTAAATAGACAATTTAATAATGAATATTAAATTAATGATTATTTAATAGACAATTTAAAAACATCTATTTTTTATATTTTTAAATTGGAAGATTTATAAGAATTATTTATAAAATTATAGAAGGCCGCCAAAGTTAAATATTCACTGATCGTTTCAATTATTTCGGACTTTGGCCAGCCATCCTCGGCCACTTTGCGATCTAGTCGGCCAATTCCCGAAATGAAGAAAATTTCGAACTTTGACCAAGAGGTACGGCCTATTCGCGATCTGGCCGGCCAGATCGCGAATTGGCCGCACTTCGGGCTTTGGCCGTAACATATATATATCGGAGATCACATATATTTTAATTAAATTTACACCATTTCGTAGCCAATTTATAAGCTATAAGCCTTAGAAACAAGCACAAAAATGTGTTTGTAGAATGGAGCAATAACACACGTGTCTCAAATAGTTCGCATTTTTTTTCTTTTAAATTTCAAGAAAATAAGAGCATATTGAATGAAAAGGTTAAATATTAACAGAACATACTTTGAGAAAAAAAAATCATTTACTTCAAAAGAAAATAAAACAAAAGAAATTTTCTATTTATTATCTTTCAACTGGCATGAGTTTTCCCAAAAGCCGGATATTATTTCTCCTGACTTTTAAAAGCTTTGAAAAGAAAAATACAATTTATTATTCTTTAGAAACAGTTGGGGTTTTTTAAAAAAGAATTTCTCATTTTAACACGTCCAACCGAAGACTTTATTTTTCAGAAAAATAAGTCTTCTGAGAATTTGAAGAAAACATAACGAAAGAATGAGGTACGGTTTTTTATGTTCCTTTTGGAACAACAGTAAACAGGGAGCTTTTTATTTATTGATTTTAAAGGTCATATTTTTCATAATTATTAAAGCATTTATTTCAGAATTCAGAGTGTTTTTCTGTCCCTTATAAAAACAGTCTTGTTTTTAAATATATAATGTGATGCATAGAATACAAGTATAGATTTGCTATATTATTTTTCGAATATTAAAATACTTCAAAACAAAATCTTACCTCTAACTACTTTAAAAAGGAGTAAATGGCGTTAATTCTTGATTTTAAGCAGTGTTTTGAGATACATTCAGTAAATTATTTTGTTACTGTATTTTAATATAGTAATAAATTTGTATTTTTTTTCAATTAAAAAACTTTTATTGAGACTTTTAAATGAACCAATTAATTAAATCCTGCTCATAAACCCATACTATTTCTTGTTCTTTTTCAATAGAGTTTTTTTTTTTTTTTAAATGTAAGCGAGAATTATTTCAAGATACAGTTCCTGTTATTACCATTAATAGTAGAATGTTTTAGTATTTTTATTTATTTAGTATTTTTAAATTCAATTTTCTAAATATTTTTTAATCAATAAGAAAATACTTTAAAAATAAATAAATTTTAGAAGTAAGAAATATATTAAAAAGTTATTAATTCATTTTTCAAAGATAAACTTGCTATATCTCTCAATATAGATATGAAATTGAAAGTGTGCTTGCACGGAGAAAATAATTCCGGTAAAATTTCCTTATTTTATAATAATGACATTTCTGTTAAAAACAAAAACATAGTTCTACTTAATAAAACCAATATATACGATATTTAACCTATAAATATGGTAAAGGTTTCCGTTCATATTATAAGGGTTTACTAGAAATTCTGGTTCTCAAAATTGTAATTCTGATAACCACACATCTATTAAAAAATAAAAAACTGAAAGTAAATTTAATCGAATAAATGGTTTTTATGCGATGCTCTAAGGAAGGTATCATAATAAAATTATCAAATTTTACCACATTTACAAAGTTTTTACTCTTATCATAAAACAATAGTCTATTGTTAATTTTTAAAAATTCGTTACCAAAGTGCTTCGGTAAAAATTACCGTGCTTACTGGTTTTCTCTTGGAGGCAGAAACACTGTAAATTTTTACCATATTCTGATAGTTTTGACTATATTTTTTTATGTATATTTCAGTGTTCCAAGTACTCTAATAACGCAAGAACGAATGCAATATGAAGAACAGATGTAATATGAATTTTATCTGCAGTTTGCAGATTGTTTTGGAAGTTTTAAAATATTTGCCACTTTTCAGCGAGATTTACATTGATAATATGAGTTGTTATATTGATAATATGAGAATTATATTGATAATATGAGTTGTTACATTGATAATATGAGAATTATATTGATAATATGAGTTTAATAATATGAGTTGATTCTTATGAATTGGCCAATTTTTTGTATATGATTCTTAAATTCTCGTAACTTATATTTCAACTCACGTAAAAATAATCAAGGGCCGATCACCAGAGATGGCAAATAATTGATATTCCTGAAACTTTCGTAAATATTTCGATAATTTTGCATGTAATTCTGCTAAAAGCTTGTCAAAGATATATTTTTCAAACGTTTTATTCTCCGTATAAGAACTAAAATTAAACAAATATTAAAATTGTTATGTATATGAAAACTATTTATTTATTGAAATTAATTATTAATCTAATAATGTTTTTCTTATATTTAATTGCAATAAGGAACTTTAACCAAAGTGGATTCACCTGCATTTTGGTGTTTTTATTTGTATATCGCAGTTAACTGGAATAGATGTTTAGTATTCTCTGGGAATATCCTAAAAAACAATTACGTGATGTATAATGATGATGAACGAGCTACGAATGGACATTTGTGATTGATAACAAAATGCCCTGGTCTTTGTCTGAGCAATATGACCAGGCTTACCAAGCAGTCACATGATGATAAAGGATAAGACGCTGATATGAGAAAACAATTATTTTCTGAGGAATAAGGATATTGTACATAAGTAGCTTAGAGCCAACTGTTCTGCAAATGTTAATATTCTATAATACAAGAGGGGATATTATAAAACTGAAATATCAGAAGTCATATATTTAGTATTCTTTCGGTTAAGAATATTTGTTTCTATAAAGTAATTTATGCGCGTGTGTTCTATCCCTTTGAGACTCGAGACTTATTATCACATAAGAAACGATAATTTTTAATTTCAGCATATTTTGCATATTGTAGGAATATCTTTAGTTTTTGGCAATGAAACAAGGTCCACTTGCTATAAATAATAAGATTTTTATGTGCTATAAGACATTGGGAATAAAATCAAGACAAATCTCCCAGAATATAGTAAAATTTACCATATTTCTGGCTCTATGGGAACATCAAAAAGCTGTGTTATTTTTACCAAAGCACTTTGGTAAGGAGTTTGGTAAAATTAACAATAAAGCATGGCTTTTCTACCATATAAATGTTTCTTTACATACGTTTGGTAGTGAATGAGGTAAAATTTGGAAACATTTAGTACTTTTATCATGATACTTTTTCCAGCCTGGTATAAAACCATTATTCAGTAGAATTTATTTTTCAATTTTGTTTTTATTAATAAATGTGTGTTTCGGCTGTAGGAAGAGTAACAAAATTCACTGAATTCAAATAAAATAAAATGACACTGATTTTTTTCAATTTTTTTTTTCAAGAAATTTAGCGAAAACATTGAGTTGAAACTAAATAAATTACTAAATATAATAATAAATTGTTACAAGTTATTTTTTCTCATTTTAATGTATTTTTACTGTGGTAAAATGTTGATCGAGAGAAAGAGCCAGAATTATAATTTTAAAAACCGGAATATCCGGTAAGCTGCTCCCATACGACCGGGAGAAATTACCAAATAAATGGTTTAAATACCGTAAAATGTGATTTTATTAACCGGACTTCGTTTTTTGTTCTACCAGAAATTTCATTATGAAACAGTGTAATAATTTTATCAGAATTTGTTTAGCCATGCACTATCTAAAAATTTACTTGAAACGAAATTGATAAAAAAAAAAAATTTCATTTTAATCTCTGACAAACGAGGATAAATCCAATTCTATATTTTAATTTTAATTTTCAGTATAGTTTGCATATTGTAGGATTAATTTCACACTTTAGTCACGACAGCAAAACATCTAGTCACGAATAATAAGATTTCTATGTACCTTAAGACTATCCACAATTTTAGAAAAAATGAATTTCTTATTTTTCTTATAAGTATTCTTTGTAAACTCTGACCAATGAGGATAATTCCTTAAATTTTAATAAGTATTTTTTTGAAAAGGATAAAGAGAAAAAAATCTAAATATATTTTTAATTGATTAAATTGTACCATGAAGTTAAGCATAAAAGAATGTAATAAAAATATCGAAAATTATTGCTTTTAATGCCACTCGCCAAATACCAATAAGCCTGTTTGGTGAAACCAAGCGACTTGAAGGCTGAGGGTGCGTTTCTTCTTTTTCAGTGGCGCCATCTATGGCCGAGAATACGACTTCAGCCACACACACGTCAGAGCCCGTTTATAAAACGGACCCAATTTATACATTCATTTATTCATCCACAGATCGTAATTTTAACCTGAACCGGAAACCGATCAATTTCTATTTCAGTACCACAAGATATAATGATTTGTTATAAGAACATGGAGTAATTTGTGACCCGACTGATTTAACGTGTATCAGCCACCATTTACTACACGGTGAATCTTTGGCCGGTGGGGATTGAACTCGCGATCTCTTGTGCAGGTTCCCAACTCCCTACCTACCATGCTATACCGGCCACTATTTTTAAAGTTATGCACTTAGAAATATGCACTTATAATACGCAAATACGTTATTCCCTTATAAAGTTATTCACTTATAATTACGCAAGTAAATTGACATAAAGAGGTCCAAACTTTGCATCTCTCTCGTGACCAAATTATGGGGGCCATATTTCCAGATTGTGGCTACTGCACTTTGTCGATCAGGACTTCTGTGCTAGAGTGTTGGTGATAAACTAATTCATTCATACTAATTTTATTTCCTGCATCATAAATCAACGTAAAATCTATTTTATTAATCAACATGTAACGTTAAGACAGACGCTTTTGATTAAATTAGTACTCTCGAACAAATGAAGATACTATTTTTTTTTTTTTTTTTAAATTTAACGAAATATTTGTTCAATCCATTTCCCATGAAAACGGTTTCATCACAAACCAAGGTTTGGTTCATGTATTTTAGTACGCTTCTGATGCATTGTTTTATATTCAGAAAATATTGTTATATAAAGAATCTCAAGAATTTGGCATGAGGTAAAGGTTTTAGGCTATTGAATCAATAGGATCGTCTCAATATCAATT
Organism: Parasteatoda lunata; assembly: GCA_949128135.1. Lineage (NCBI taxonomy): Eukaryota > Metazoa > Arthropoda > Arachnida > Araneae > Theridiidae > Parasteatoda > Parasteatoda lunata. The sequence goes on along the minus strand of OX421971.1, from coordinate 109,842,049 downwards.
TAAACTTTCAGACCAACAGAATCAGAAGGTTTTCAAAGGGGCACAGATGGTAGCTAAACTAATTTATTTAAAAAACGTAAATATTTTAAGCTAAACTAATTTTTACAATCATAACTAAAGATATGACTTAATCTCATGACATCCAGCACACGAAACCAAGCCCATGAAATCTGCCATATCAGCCAACAATCAAAGAGCAATACGAGAGAGAGAGAGCACAGTTAGTGTCATGATTACATGTCAGTCTAAGTATCTTACAAGCATGCGCACTTCACAAATAATGGGATATGCAAGAATGAGATATTCAAGAATGGGATACCTGACGTAGAGTGGGCATCGCGATCCGTATTGACTGTAGAAACATGGCATTCATTTACGTTAGAAACTGTTCTTTCTACTCTATTTTGAGCAAGCCAAGCCCGTTGTCAGATGCATCATAAAACTCTTACTAATTTTCTATAAACCTTTATTACAATATTTACAAGTTATAAAGCGATCCACTTCTATACTTAACATTCTCCATTCAAAACATAAACTGATGAACTGTTGCCATTCGAATTCATATAAGTATTAAACTAATGAATAAAATATTACAGATTATGAACGATGACGTCATTACAAACGTTATTACGTGACATCCTCCTACCTTGATTAAATATTATTTAATCAACTATAACATTTACTAAAAATGTACAAACAAGCAATAAATATAAAATTTAACTACATATAAACTTACTAAATGCATTATATACTATATCTAAGAGTAAAAAGAAACATTCCCAAAATAAGTATTGAAACACTAATTCGTAAGCCTAAAAATAAATGCTTTTTTTCAGTCATCTAAATATCTAATAGGTTTCTTAATCACCCGACCATTTCTGGTCTTAATATCCTTTACTAGTTTATCGGCTAAAAGTGATTTTTGTGTCTCTGATGGTTTAGCAGTAGATTCGCTATCAGAACTTATTTCCAACGGATAAAGGCGTTGGACAGGTCTCAGCAATTCTCCAGAAGATGTCTTTAATTTCACTACTCGAACTTTTCCATCTTTACCAGGATAAACTTCCATCACTTTAGCCAGTGGCCACAGGGTTCTTTTTATGGAGTCATTTTCGATAATGACGACGTCTCCAATGCTTAGTTGAAAACAATTTGGCCTCTCCTTACTTTGCTTTAACAGTCCGAGATATTCAATTCTGAATCTTTTCTTAAGTTGTAGTCTAAGAGCTTGCTGAAATCTCCATCTTTTCTTCAAATCTATTTGATCAATATCGGGAACTCCCACCGATCGTATCTCTTGTAAGAACATTGCTGGTGTCAGTGGTATCAAATCTTCTCTATCTTCGGAAAGATAAGATAAAGGTCTTGAATTAATTACTGCCTCGCATTCACAGAGAAGGCTCATTAACTCTTCATAATTAAGTGAGGCATTTCCCAAAACTCTGCGCAAGAGTTTCTTGACCATTTGTACCATGCGTTCCCAAAACCCTCCCCACCAGGCTGCGGAGGGCGGGATAAATTTCCACACAATTCTTTTAACTGTTGTTTCTGATTCGACAACACTCCAATCAATGCTTCGGAAAAGGTTTTCCGCTCCTACAAAATTTGTCCCGTTGTCGCTGTATACAACACTCGGTCGTCCTCGACGAGCGATGAATCTTCTTAAACAGAGTAAGAAGTCTTTGGTAGACAATGAACTGACCAATTCTAAGTGTACAGCTCTGAACACCGCACACGTGAAAAGCACAAGCCAGCTCTTTTGGCCACCTTTCAAGATCAAAGGACCAGCCAAGTCTACTCCTACAATTTCAAAAACTGAAGCGTCTTTGACACGATCTTCTGGTAAGGAAATTGGAGCGGTTTCAACAGGCTTCACAGTGTGCCTTCTACACTTAATACACTTATTAATTACGTGGCGAACAGATCGTCTTCCACCTAGAACCCAAAATTTCTCCCTTAAGTTAGATAGAACAGTTTGTAATCCAGCATGCATAAGTTCCAAATGGTTTTCTCGAATCAATACTTCTACAAATTTGTGTTTACTCGGAAGAAGATAAGGGTATCTAAACAAATCAGTATCTTTCCTGTCCGTTAATTTCGTCTTTACTCTATAAATTCCATTTTCATCTGTAAAAACGTTTAAAGTCTTCAAACTATTGATAAATTGCGGAGTAAATACTTCACCTTGCACTCTTTTTATAAGGACCCTTTCAAGGCTCTCCTTTTTGGATGTCTTAAGGATTTCCTTAACCCTGTTCCTTACAAACACACCCCAGGACTCTTCTCTTTGTATCCACTGCAACGCAGTAGTTGAGTCCGTCCAAAAGAATTCCTTAAAGTTTATATTCAAGCTCCTCCGTACTAAATCAGCCAAACGTGTACCAATACAGCAGGCTAAAAGCTCTAACCTGGGTATAGAAATCTTCTTTAACGGTGCAACTCTGGATTTAGCTATCAATAGCTGTACCGAAATATTTTCATCTGTCTTACATCTCAAGTAAACTACAGCAGCGTAAGATAAACTACTTGCATCGCAAAAGGTATGTAATTCTGACTCCAAATAATTATCAGGAAACACTTGTCTTTTTATTTTTAAATCTTTCAGTTTCCTCATTTCTCCAATCCAATTTAGAACTTTGAGTTTTGTATCTTCACAAACCTCAGTATCCCAGCCTAATTCAGACCTCCAACTCTCTTGTAATAGTAACTTAGGATACAACGTAGCTGGGCATGAAAATCCAAGCGGATCGAATACTTGCTGAGCCATGGAAAGAATGGACCTTCGAGTTATCTTTTCTGGATGGTTTGAAATGGATTGAGTATCACAAAAAATAACATCTTCATTCTTGTCCCATAGTAAACCTAAAACTTGTGATGGGACCATAGGAACACTTGAACGTTTAACAGCAGAATATTCCCATCCTCTCAACTCGAACTTTCCTTTGGCCATGATCTCTGTAGACACCTTTACAAATCTTTGTAATTCACTTTCAGAATTAACTGAAGTAACACAGTTATCCACATAGTAAGCAGATTTAAGTGTCTCTGAAACATCTTGATATGGAGAGAATGCAAAAGAATTTAAATGATGTCTTAAAACAGCACCCAGTAAAAACGGACTACAATTAAGTCCAAAAACAACTCTGCAATGTTGGTATACCTTAATAGACTTTTTTCCTTCATCTGCCCACCATAAGAATTTCAAATACTTGCGATCCTCTTCTGCTACTGAAATTTGCAAAAACGCCTTCTTAATGTCAGCAACAACTCCTATTTTTTTCTGTCTGAATTTAAGAAGAGCAGTTGGGATGTCTTCGAGCAAATTCGGACCTTTAATCAAGCAGTCATTTAACGAAATATTTCCCTTCGACTTGCACGAGGCGTCAAAAACGGGTCTAACAGGTGTGGTAGTGGAAGTTGGTTTGAACACTGCATGATGCGGCAAATAGTGACCTGGCCCTTCTGAACATTCTTCAATTATTCCACATTGCAACCATTCTTGGAACACAGAATTATAATCTTTTATCTTTCCAGCTTTACTGAGTTTCCAAGAAGTGGACAATAATCGTTTTTCTGCAAGTTCGCGGTTACTTGGTAATTCGTCGGGACTTTGCATCCAAGGAAAACTAATTTCATAGCGCCCATCTTCAGTAATCTTTAGAGTCTTTTCAAAATGATCAAACGCCACCTTTTCCAATAACTCTGTGTTCATACTTTCACAAGGATCTCCAATTCCTATTGCTTCCAGTTTCCAAAGATTTTCTATATTATGGCTTTGTAAAAATAGCGATGTTATAATGTTGTCTTTGCAATTATGAATTTCAGACCTTCCCATGATAGTCCAACCTAAGTGCGTCTGCACAGCTACAAGACCACATTTAAAAATTTGCGTTTGACCTTTATACAATTTGCCTGCAATATCTGCTCCAATTAGGAGCTCAATAGGAGGTCTACCTTTACCACGGTCTGTTATCTGGATCCCCAAGTCTTCTAACTCTTTTAAACAAGATACATCATTTGTTCTTGGTATCATTCCACAAATGGTTGGTTGGTCTAAGACTTGCATCTCGCAAAATTTGTTTGCATGAATACTGCTTACATTTAATTTATAGGCATTGTGTTTAGATCTTGTCATATTTCCACCAAACACCACATGATTCAGAGTTTCAAACCCTACAGGTGTTATTTTCAGTCTTTCAACTGTGGATTTTAGTACATAAGAGCGTTGTGAGCCAGTATCTATTAAAGCTCTAACGATACTACGTTTTCCCCCATAATTTATCACAACAAGCAAAGTCTGCAGCAAAACTTCTTCTGAAACATTGTGATTGGTTAAAGCAAGATTTTGTGGCACTTCTTGACTTTCTTGAATCGCCACTTTCTGACTTGGAGATAAATTAGGACACATTATTACCCAGTGTCGCTTTCCGCAGACCATGCAGCGTACAGTTGATCTGCAGTTTCTCGATAAATGCCCTGGTTTCAAACAAAAAAAACAGCATCTATATTTTCTGACTGCTTCTCTCTTTTCTTCTAATGACAGTTTTTGTCCCTTAAAACAGTCTTTACTTTCATGTAATTTGCTACAAAATATACAGTTCAACTTGGCTTTTTCTTTAAACCCTGATATTAAATCATTGGCTGTAGGTGGATAAAATTCTGTTTCTCTGTGTTTTTGTCTCTTTTCAACTATTTCAGCTTGTTTAAAACCAGTTTTTGCTAGAGCAATCCGTTCTTCACCCTCCACTTCCGTTCTTAGAAATGTTAACAGTTGAGCCAATTTATCGCTATAAGAATTCCCTTGTTTATTAATTAAAGAACTTCTAAGCCAAACTCGTAGATTTTCTTCGGGGATGCATGACTCCACTAAAGGGAATAGCATAGCGGCATATTTGTCAGATGTCATGCCAATGGATTCCAACGATCGCAAATGGGATTCTAATTTGTCGTACAATTGTGTAATATCCATCTTATTCTTTAAATTTGTTGCATTTTTAACGACAAGAGCCAACAGTTCCCGAACATAATATTCAATTAAAAGTTCCTCTCGGCCAAACCTTGATTTCAAACTCTCAATAACTTTGGAATAATTATCAGCCGTCGGCGGGTAACTATCCACTATTTCACGAGCTCTTCCTCCGGCTGTCACGCATTGAATAAGATATTGGAATTTATCTTCATCATCCATCGATTTATTTTCGTGTATTCTACTGAATTGGCTCCAAAAATGCAGCCAATCTTTTATCTCGCCACTGAAATGCACAAGTTCTATTTTCGGAAGCTTTAGTTTAGTTTTTTCATTTTTTACCGAATTAACTTTCTTATCTTTCAGTTCACGAGAATTAAGAATTCTTTTTACACGAACACGAACAGAATCTAACTTTTCTCTGTATTCTTCAATGATACAGTATTCTTTTTCAAAATCGTCTGCTTTGGCGACTTCTATCAAAATGGCGTTACATATATCTTCATCTAATTTCGATAAATCAATAGAAATTCTTTCCAAAGACGATAATTTACTTTCTAAATCTTCAAAATTTAATTCAGTTTTATCGAGAGCCGCAATTAAAATATTATATAAACGAGTAAAAGAAGCTCTTACCGACTTTCTTTTCACTATGAGCAGATAGATCCATTTAGAATTCCAAACTTGAAAAACAATTTCAAATAAGAGTATAAAAATATCTGACTTAAATGTTGATCAAATGCAAACGATCACGTCGGGGTTTCACCACAATGTCAGATGCATCATAAAACTCTTACTAATTTTCTATAAACCTTTATTACAATATTTACAAGTTATAAAGCGATCCACTTCTATACTTAACATTCTCCATTCAAAACATAAACTGATGAACTGTTGCCATTCGAATTCATATAAGTATTAAACTAATGAATAAAATATTACAGATTATGAACGATGACGTCATTACAAACGTTATTACGTGACACCCGTAAAGCATCAATTCTCTTAAATGGTACATTTTATATTCTTACACAAAGATTTCAATTCTTTCAATATATATTTCTTACTTAATACAAAGACAGGCATGAAGCCATGTAAAACATAAACTAATTTCGCTTCGAAGTTGCCAGGTACACAAAACAAAATATATCATAGTTTCAGTGAAATACGTAAACAAATAATAAATCTAAGTTAAGTAAAAGGCGTAGAAGAGAAAGAATTATATTTCAATGAATTTGATGCGTGATACGGCTGTGTATTTAAATATCTTAACATATAGCTCCACTTTAACACGCCATTTTTCATAGAAGTGATCAGGTGGCGCTGACGTCATAAGTCACATGTGTGGGTATCGATGGTCTTCGTCTTCTTCTTGAAGTGCAAGTACCCGATTCAGCAGTTCATCGATTTTGTCAGACAAATCGTTCTTTCGGACGGGTGAGATGTTACTTCTTTCCCCCAACTTACTGGATGAGCAACGAGATTCGAGTCACAAGAATACTTCTTTTACAAAATGGCAGGTTTTGACTTAATTTTGACAGGTTTAGTTTTTTAATTTTGCATGGCGTTGCAATTGATTATATTTTTTCAAATAAAAGCAAAAAAAAATGAAGTAGACATTTTTTTTTATTAATTTTCCTCCTATTTTCCGTGCTAAGCAAAAATAAAATACACAAAATATGATTGTAGCCTAATTATATTGATAGCAATGCATTCAATGTCAAAATTATACTACTCAAATAAAAAATTTATTTTGCATAGCGTTACTGATGTTTACAGCTATTTTTTAAAAAAATGAGACAAAACTTTTTTTTTTCATTTATATGCAAACTAAATGTACAAATGATTATTGTGACCTCATTAGGCTAATAACTATACACTGAATGTTTAAACTTTACTAATAAAATCAAAAAGAAATAGCTACTTATCGATGCTAAACCAATTTTAAAACAACCAGAACTTCTGAGAAAACTAAGGGATAAATCCAATATCGAATTTTTCTTTTGACAACATTTCTTCTTCTCATGTCAACATATAGTCAAGAAAATCATTATTTCAAAGTTCTGACTCGCAGACGTAAACAGTTATCTATCCAAATCCTCGATTTTCGATAAACGGAAAGTGCTTTTCCTTAATAGAAAAATTATACAATGTTCGAAAAGAAGAAATATAAAAACCCGAAAGCCACAGATCAAGAAAACTTATCGAAAATACACTTATTTTTACGTTAAGGGTTTTCCCTTGACTTTTCTTTTATTCATTTTGAAAAGCATTATTTCAAGTTAAATGTTTTCACTTATAAATTTTAAAGTCTTCCACCGAAAGCTCAAATATCATGCAAATGTCAGGATATAAAGAATCAATTTGATTTTAAATATGCTTGTGTAAACGCTATGATGTTTAGAAAACTAATATTGTATATATATACATAAAATAAAGAATATGGAATGAAATTAGAATAAATGTTTTAAAGAATTATGTAAAATAAGTTTCAATATCTTTTGGTGGGCTATAAAGTAACATTTGCGGCAAATTTATATTGAAGAGTTTATTCCTATTGTCTAAATTTTAGGAAACTTTTGACGTCACAGCACCACATTTTCCAAAAATTCTTCGTGTTCTCGTTACAGTAGAATCCTCTATTAACTATAAAACGAAATGTTTATCTGATGTAATTAAACCAAAGAATTTTAATCAGCAATCATCAAGTTATTAATTTTTCTGTTTTAACTCCTGTTCATATCATCCCGTCCTTTTCATTTAGTTCTGTCATATGACTTACTTTAAAACAAAAAGAAAAATCTATAATAATAATTATTCCGAAAGGAATTTGGGAAGTAACTATAAGAAATAACATTTACTCATATTTACTCATTTATCAGTTCAAGCATATATTATGAATATGTCGGCAAAATTAGCATGAAAATAAATTTAAGAATAAGAGAAAGATAGAGATTTAAAATTCAATTAACAAAACTTACTCTAAATGCGATGAAAATGTACTTTTGTCTTCTTTACCACTCAATATCTTTTAAAAATATTCCTAGAATTTTATCAATTTTAAACAAAACGAATTACTGATATTTTTATACGTTCAATGGAAAGTAAGGAAAAAAAACAATGCTCTCAACTGGTAGTTAAGAACTTCAACAGTACACTCAATTGCTACCCAACTATAGTAGTTAACTGGGTAACAACAAGGCGTTGTATGCGTTAATGCAAAAAGTGTTTCTTAAAAAAAATACGTCGTTTTATTCTATCTCATCTGAGTTAGAGTGTAAAATAATGCTTTTCTTTTAAAAAAAAAAAAAACTTTAACTTCATTTTTTTTAAAAAAAATGTGTTTAAATTATCTTGGAGTAATTTTCTCGGTATAAAATCACAAAATTCGCAAAAAATGTTTCCTTAAGACTTATTTTGATTTTTTTTAAAAAATAAAACACCTATTGAAAAAGTTTAATGAAATAAAAAAGCAATTAAAATGAAAAATAATGAGAAAATGATGTCTTTTAACTTTAAACTTCATTGTTAAGCAAATCAATTCATATCAAGAGTTTTAATCAGCAATAATTTAAAAATTATCCCAAATACGAAGAAACTTTTTTTTTAAAAAAATATTCAAAATACAGTTTTGTTTTGAATTAGTAAAACAAAAACAACGAGACTCTTGATTGACTTTTACTTTAATGTAGCTATTTCGTGCTTAAATTGCAAACATCAAACTATAAAACTACAAATATCATATATTTTAATTAAATTCTGAATAGAAATACAAACATTCGTTTATCATTTTTAATGGTTAAAATATAAGATATTTGAAAAGCTTGGGTAAAAATAAGGCCCTATTTTTCAAGTTAATATGCCTTCTAATGCATTTTGCTACCATTTTCTTGTACCTTTTTTTTTTGTTTTAGTATTATGTAACTGATATAGTATTTTGTAACTGATTCACACACCCTCGCTGCATAACTCATTATAACTTCAATGGAATAATTTAAGTTGGGTAATTGTTTAAGTTGGGTAATTGTTTAACTACCTTCAAATAAATTGCATTATTCGAGACAAATCTTACATTTCACAACATTTCGGATAGCGAATATGATAATTTAAAATCATTGAAAGTTTAAAATCCGTACATATCATCGTATTTTTTTATATTTTAAGATTATAACTATGTGTTCAAAATTAACAATTTAGTTTCAGAAATATTTTGTACTTATGTAGTAAAGCTTATAAACGCAAAACTAATCATTGAAATGTGTAATATTTTTGTTAGAGTGCTTTTAGCATTTTCTTTTTAGTTCATTATAGTAACATCAAATTAGTATTTTCTTAATTGTAATGAAAATTATGCTAATGAAAAAATAAATTATCTTCTCAAATCATGCAAAATTTTTAGTGATACTAACAATTCTATACTTGATTAAAAAGCTATAAATATTAGTTAGCCTCAAGTATTTCGGCCGAAATTTAAAAAAGTCGCGAGTATTTTATAATATTTTCCCCTTGGTTGAGCGTAATTTATTTTTAGATAGTAAATAATTGCATGAAATAAAAATACTGTTACCAAATAAAATAAATACCATTCCCTATGCCAAACATTATATATGATGTTGTGTAAAGCAAGTGTTTCTTAAAAATCATTTAAAAAAACCTACTTTAGAAAAGTTCTGCAGTTAACTATTATATTATACAGCTATTTCTGCCATCAAACAAAAGAAGCAACGACTAAAAACATAGATTTACATCACAAATCATAAAATAAGTGGAGTAACTATAAATTTTGAAATATTTATGATTTAATATTTCATAAGAAGTTTTAGCAAATTTTCTTTCATCTAAGCACATATTTATCTCAGCCACTTGATTTTCATTGTTTCAGTTCAATCCTTTTGACGTAAATTCAACTAATATGAAGTTTTAAAATGCTTTTCTAAAGAAATGACATATCTATTTGGAGAAAAAATAGCTTTTTCGAGAAAGACGAAATAAATAATTTCATGAATTAGACAGAATATTGTCAATTTCTGTTTTTTTCCTCTTATTTTCTTACATCAAAAATCTTGTAAACTTATTTATTTCAACATAATCCCTGGATACCAATAAAACGAATTCTCTTTGACAAAAATCGATATTTTTTAGAAGAAAAAAAATACCGATGCGCTGGAATGTTTCCAAGAACATTTCATAACAACATTCATAAAATACAAAACAGGTGAGAAAGTATGCTTCTCTTTGTTCGCTAAGTAAACACCTCAGTCATGCTTTTTGGCAATATATTAAAATGAACTTTTCTAGAGTCATGGCGTTCGAGAGCGATGGAAAAAAAAATTCAATATATCTTCTATGTATCTGAAGAAAAATAATCAATATTTTATGCTACGTTTTTAGCAAGTTTTCTTTCATCTAAGCACTTTTTTAACGCAGGCACAAGATTTTTATTATTTTAGGTTAGTCCTTTGCTCGTAAATTCAACTAGCATGAACTTTTAAAATGATTTTCTTAAAAAAATTATCTATCTATTTGGGGGACAAATTGTTTTTTCGGGAAAGACGAAATTAAATAATTTTGTGACTTAGACAGATTATTGTCTATTTCTGTATTTTTCTTCCTATTTTTTGCATCAGAAACCTTGTAAACTTATTTATTTCAACATAATCCCTGGAAACCAGTAAAACGAATTCTCTTTGACAAGAATCGATATTTTTTAGAAGAAAAAAAAATGCCGATGCGCTGGAATGTTTCCAAGAACATTTCATAACAACATTCATAAAATACAAAACAGGTGAGAAAGTATGCTTCTCTTTGTCCGTTAAGTAAACATCTCACTCATGCTTTTTGCAATATATTAAAATGAACTTTTCTAGAGTCATGGCGTTCGAGAGCACAGAAGAAAAATTCCAAGAACTTCACGTGCTGCTGAAAGAAAAAGAATAAGGCACGATCCCGGAAAATTCTAACATTCCTTGAAAGGGCATCAGGAACAAAGGGCTTTGTACAGGAAATCATTATTTTCAGGAAATATTTCTCTTGCGATGGGGTTGACAAGAGAGGAAACAGGCGGGAAATTGCTTTTTCTGTCTCTGTACCTGAAGAAGTGCCTTGTTTTCGAAATAAAGGTGCAGAAATGTCGACAGTGTTATAATTAGACGAAACTCCTTTTCTATATCGAGAACTGCATCGACTTTTGCCTGTCAAATGTATTTCTCCCCAACTAAAGTTACTTTTCTAACTTGTATTAGTATATTTGACGAAAGTGGTTTTACACTTAATTACATTTATATTAACGGTTTCTAGTATTAACTATATTATTATTGTTTATTGGATTGAATTCCTCGATAAAGTTCTTACTATAAAGGAGCAGTTAATGCGATTTACATTTATAAAGGTTTAGTTTTACCCATGAAAAATTAACTACATCTTTAGTTGATTCTATTACTAAACTGACGTATGACACGATTTATAGAAAAAGCAATGTTGGAAACCTCTTTAATATTTTAAACATCACAAATATAAAAAGAATAATTTTTGAAAAAAAGTGAACAAAAATTAAAAATATGTAACTAAATGTGTCATTCATTATCTTTTAAATTAAAACTTCTGAGCTACACTAAATAAGTTTTTACGGAATGGTTTCATTATTATCGAGCCGCAATGGGCCAGTGGTTAAGATGCTGAAATATCATAGTAAAAAAACATAGTAACTACACAAATAAAAAGTTGTATTCCCCACGGTGACTTGTAGTCCACCCAGCTTCAGATTGATAGGTACCTAGTAAGTAAAGACGGTTGGTGCGTAGTGTTGTATTATTACTAGCACCATGCCGTTGTTTACGAAACTGTTGAACCGTAACTTCAATGGCCGATTGATTAACAACTAACTGTTACGGAAGAGTTATAATTTTTCATGCTCATTCTCCAATACACAATAATCAAAGGTTTGGTTACACAATTTTTTCGAATCTATTACCTTTATAAAATCACCCAGAATTGACCTATCATCCCAAACGATTAAGACGATAGTTAATAGCTCTTTGGTGCTCCATTACTCAAAATATTGCCACTAATACGATCATGCCACCCGTGATATTCCTTTATGACCTGTAGATATAGATCGGAGTAGTTGCCTCTTAAGACATCTACATAGTTAAACTGACTCTCTACCCTCTTAGTCTTAAGTGACAACCAGAAAGTAATGAACGTACTTCAACCTGCCTCCGATACTGATCTACCACCTGCTTCTTACGGTCACGCTGTTAGGTTGCCAGATTTAAATTACTAGATTTACCGTTAGCAGTTTCTTTCTACAACGAAACGTCCCGCAGTGGACTGATCGTTAAGACACGGTTCCCAGCAGATCACCGAAGTCAAGCATCACTGGCTGCGGTCAGTGTGCGGGTGGGTCACCACTTGGATCAGTCTGCGTAGGGACCGAGGGTGTGCGGTATCGGTCCTCGTTAAACTGTGCTACCGTAAAGTGCTCGACTTCGCGCGCAGGTCGTTGGGCTACCGAAGCAGGGGTGCCATCCCCTCTGCAGAGGATCAAAATTGTGATGGCATGTCTTCGGATCATCCTCAGGGATGTTTCCCAGACCGTCGCCAATAGCCCATTGTGCAGCTCTAGTGCGACGTAAATGAACTACTACTACATTCTACAACGAAACCTGTGGTTTTTAAATTTTTTTTTAACTGCCTATAATAAAATCAACAAGTTCTAAAATCATATTTTATTTCATTCAGCGATAATTTTCCCTTAAGCCACGTCTCATTTTTCAAAACTCGATACGCTCAGCGAAGCGTTCACCAAACAAATATCCTTAAACTCAATAACGGACGACACCGAACTTCAGAACCTATTGTCTGACAACTCTTTAACTAGCAACAATGATTCTTGCTCTCCTCAAAGACAACGCAAGGAAAAGAAAATTAATCATCCTGGAATCCATGATAAAATGGATGACCGTCAAGTAAAAATCATGCATCACTGGAATCTCCACCGAGGAGGAATCTAAAGCTTAGAGCCATGTTTTTATCTTCTTAGTTCGACTGTAAGGTACAAATAAAAATATTTCTTGTTGCTTTCAGATCTTAGTTTCCTATAGCTGTAAGACTCTAATTCCATATTAAGTTACCAGTATATCTATATAAATATTATCTCCAGTCTCTTATTCTACTCACCATCATTAGCATGTCAATAAATATTACTACTTGGAACTGTCACAGCATAAAAAAACAAATTCCACGGACTAAAGCTAAAATTGTTCTCCCAATCTCAAGTAATAGTTCTTCAAGAAGCATTTTTAACTAAAGAAGGTGCATTTCATGTTCCCAACCAAAACAATATTTCGACAGGATTGAACTAATGGCCGCAGGGGTGGACTAATCATTGCAGTTGACAGTGATTTACCAATGAAAGTTATGCCCATATCTAACCAACCACCATCCGACAACGAAGTTCTAGCCGTTCAGATGACCACTTCTGACAACACTTTCTCTCTTGTGAACACCTACGCCCCTAAGAACCAATTTTCAGTCGACTGGCTACAATCTATTAGCCGATCCCTAATTAACCCATTCATCTAACTATCAGACTTCAACCTACACCCCGCTGTTTTAGGAGACTAGTCAACGTCAAAAGATGTCAAAAGGTTTCTAGAGTGGCTCCTTGAAGCATGGTTTTGCCTTCTAAATGCAAAATTCCAAACATGCCAGGATGCCAACCCTCACTTCTTAATCTTATCATCACGTCTACTGATCGTTTTCCAAAAACGAACTTTGTTGTATCCTCTGATACATTTGAAAGAGACCACGCTCCGGTAAATGTCACTCTGGCAATCTCCAACAACAATCCACTCTTAAATAAACAAAATCGAGTGCATTGGAACGACTTAATCTCAGACTTAGAAGAAACTATAATCGCAAAAAATAACTTCTGCATGCAAAGTTTTCAAGTAAATTAGCAGCAAAAACTAAAGAAACACAGCTTAGTTAGACCATTTTCTTACTTTTACTAGATTTCTATTAAATGGCTCTATCGTAAACTGGTTTACTTTCATAGCGGTCTGATCGGACTACTTATAAGAAACAGCGTGGAGGCTTTCAGTTATAGGAGCCACTCCATAGACTGCTGAACTCAAACTGTTTTTTATTTTAACTTTTTGTAATATTTCTTGATGTATGGGATATGGGCCTTCTGGGCGGCCCAGGTGCCCAGTTTTTGTAAATAAAGTAAGTAAAAGCTTTCAGTCATAGGAGGCGTTATCTCAGGTCGTCTTCCTTCTCATACAGCGGTCTTTACAGTCGAAAGATTGGCCATTTTATTAGCCCTCAATCATTGCGTTACAAGCAACGAGCACTATATCCGTTTAACGGACAGACAACCGTTCGATCCTTCTGTCTCTCACAAAAGGCACCCGGAAATCTCCGAGAATCTCTTTTCTTCTTGATCAAGTCTTACAGTGTAATCTCTCTAATTTATTTGGGTTCCATCTCACACCGGAATAAAAGAAAATGAACAGGCATACCAGCTTGCGAAACAAGAGCTAAACTAAAATTTCATTTCACATCTTTAATCAACTTAAGACCTTAGCCAAGCCTTCCTTAACGAACAACTCAATAAAGAACTCTGTATATGGAAGGGTAGCAAATACTTTCTTTCCTTCCCTCACCTTGATAGATCTCAAGTTAACAGTCCACTCATCTTCCGAAATATCTCGATGTACTATTTTCCAGGGTCAGAACTATATCTCTTCCGACAAATGCAATTTTACAGAAGTGCAAATCAATACAAAACTGAAACTGCCCGTACTGCGGAGGTATTGACACGAACGATCACTTTCTCCTGGAATATCTCTCCTTCCAAACTACTCGTAAAGAAATTTACCAATCCTTATCGCTTCAAAATCCAGCATATACCGATATCGTGAACTTGTTTTTCAATCTTCGGACCAAACTCCAATCCCGCCAAAAAATTTTCCAATCCACGAACCTCTTCTGACATTTTACCGCACCCTCCTTCTATCTATCAATTCGCAACCCTAAGTTATATTAATGGTAATGCAGAGCTATAAGCTTATGGAAAGAGCTCGTCGCTTTCTTCTAGAATCTACAATAAGAATAATTTCATCATTCACTGAAACATTTTGACAACGTTCGTTTCAATTTTACACCGGATTCGTTACAAATTCCTCTTTGGTAGTCCTTCTGTACCTCAAAAAATGGGTGATATACCTTTTTCATGGACCTTTGACTTAGAATTTAGTAGAATTCGAGCATTGTATGGAAATGGTCCTGTTTTGACTTATGAACCCCCAAGCACTGTAATCAAGGTATCGAAATTTCATTTGGGGACTGTGACAGATACGGAATGGCTATTACGGTTTGAGCATACTAAAATATATGACCAATCATTTTATGGTCAGCAAGAAAATGCTGTTATGTTGCTGGAAAGAGACAACAGTGATGAAGCAGTCGAAATCGAAGGAACTGTTTCCCTGTACGACATAACCACGCACAAACGGTTAAGCAAAACGGAGTTTAACAATATTCTAGCAGATGGCGATTCTACTTTCCCTATATCGCTCAATTTAACAATGTGTGAATTTTCTCATGTAATTTTCGAACACTCGAAACTGTGTGTCCAAGGCAATGTGTCCATTTCACATTCTGACGATGCTATGGTTAACACTGGGGGTGAGTTCAATTCATCGGAGATACATATCATACAAAACAATCCCGTAACACAATTGTCTTATGATTTTTTGTCTCTGTTGGAAGAAGGTACGTTTTCAGATGTCACAATTAAATGTGATTCTTCAGAAATTCCTGCGCTCAAGAGCATCATGTCGGCGAGGTCCCCTATTTTTGCGGCCATGTTCAAATCCAGTATGGTAGAAGGCGAAGGTAATGAACTGCTGCTAACAGACGTGAAGTTACCCGTTTTGCAAAAAATGCTGAAATTCTTGTATAGCAGTCAGGTGACAGACTTAGATTACGAAATGGCTTGTGATCTCTTGTTTGTGGGCGATAAGTATGGAATTTTCAGATTAGTTAGAATTTGTGTAGAGCATTTGAAGTCTAACTTGACAGCTGACAACGCTCTGGCAATATTGGAAGCTGCCAGTCTGTACGATAGTGGTTTGAAAGACTATGTTATGAATTATATTGCTTGCAATTTTAGTTACTTTGAAGACACTAGCGAATTGAAAGCATTGAAAGAGAAAAATCAAACTTTAATAATTGAACTCTTAGAGTATACTTTAAAACATCGTTTTAGTAAAAAATTGAATGATAAAAGCCCATCTGAGAATAACGTAGTAAAGGAGTAGTACTTTAGTGTTTGTTAGATTACTCATATAAATTAATATTTTTATTCGTGCGAAAATATAGACGTCTTAATCTAAATGATGAGTACGGTTCTTTGCAAAGAGACGACGAAATTTTACAACAAGTCAGATTAATTGGAAAAGACTCCAGTATTTTTTTATCAGCTTCACAGTTTTTAAGCTTATTGCAATAAGCTAGCTCACTTACAATTGGTCTAATCAGAGAACAAGTATCATACGTTTCAAGAAATAAACATAATATGCATTCAGAAGTAAGTTGAAATATTAAAGTTCTTGATTTTTCTTTTTTAAATCTCATATTTTCGGTAGCATTCTTGAAACTAATTTCATTCATCTAAAACTATTTAATTCATTTAAAAAATTTGTTTACCAATAGAGAATTTCAGGTAAAAAAATAATTTATATCCGTATTTTTTGTTATTTATTTTAAAGTATCTTTAATTAAGAAAGTATAATAGCTTAATCATTAACTAATTGAATTTTTATGTTAAAATCTGAAAATCAAATAAATAAATAAAAATATAAAACATTTGTGTGAAATTTAAGAAACCAGGATTTAAAAAAAAGAATTTTTTTTTTTAAAAGAAAAAAATTAAGTATCCTTTTGAAGTATGTTTTCTTTTTTATTAATTAACAATAATTTTTGATTTCATTTACTAATTTCTATATTCACCCATTTGTATAAGACAAGGTTCAGTACAGTAAGTTTAAGCAAATTCAAGTTAAATAAGTAATTTTCACACATTTTCAACTTAGACTGAAAGAATATGGGATATTATAATGAGCTTAAAATATGACTGATTAGGAAACACTGGAGATTTTTCCAATTAGCCAAAATGTTGAAGATGTTTTCAAGGAGCGAAATTTTACTCTTTGTTTTAGACATTTATTAATGCAATTCTGTGTAAATATATTTTCTATAATGCACTTGTTAAAAGCTAAGTTAAAACTTTTTATTTTAATTGATTTAAGGCAATTAATTAAAATACTTGCTATAAAAATAAATATTTATTATGTTTTGAATGAGAACTCGGTGGGTATCTCAAAGATATTTTCAAAAACCCAAATTTTCCAATTTGCTTAGGACACATATTAATGCAATTCTATGTAAATATATTTTCTATAATGCACTTGTTAAAAGCTAAGTTAAAACTTTTATTTTAATTGATTTAGGAAATTGGAATTACAAATACTTGTTATAAAAATAAATATTTATTATGTTTTGAATGAGAACTCAGTGGGTATCTCGAAGATGTTTTCAAAGAGCCGAATTTTTCAATTTGCTTAGGACACATATTAATGCAATTCTATGTAAATATATTTTCTATAATGCACTTGTTAAAAGTTGAGTTAACACTTTTATTTTAATTGATTTAAGGAAATCACAAACACTTGTTATAAAAAGAAATATGTTTCGAAAGAAAGCTCGGTGAGTATCTCAGTCTCTTACTGTCGCGCGAACTATATCGTCATGGCTCTAAATCGATTTCAAACTTGCAATTAAAAAAAACATGTAGAGGTTTGCCAGTGGATGGCTACGAGTAATGTATTTCTAAATAGATCCTTCTGAAATGTTTTTGTTCGATTGGCGACTTGGCGATTATTTTGCCACAGATTACTATAAAGAAATCTCCTATATACACACCACAAACTCCTCTTGTAAACTGTTGAGCAAATCAAGACTGTATAATTTATTCTTTTAAAGCAATTGATATGATAATTGATAGAAAATTGCTAAATAGTGATCATACTTAAAAATTTGCAAACTATAGTTTTCTGATGCAATATTTAACAGCTCTAACTTTTAGTTAAATATACTATATTATAAAGCATTAGCATAACATAAAGGCAAGTATGTTGTTATACAATTTTAATATAGATATTAACCAGATCTAATATTTTTGCTATCTTATTAAAATGTTTCATAAATACTATAATATGATGGATAGCTGATATACTAAGAGACCGATATTATGAAAGTAATTCTAATATTAGTCAAATTATTAAAAAATTTGCATTTTAGCATTAAAAAATTTGGATTTTGAACGATTTGTTTCTTTTTCTTTTCTTTTTTTTTTTGAAATTGAGAAGTAAATGGATTTGTGGATAACAAAATTTCTATGTATGAAAAAAATAACTTTTCACTAAGTAATTTTAATTACAAGTACTGATTAGTTATTAGTATATATAGTATAAGTATAAAAAATAAATAATTTATTAATATGTTATAAATGTGGTGTTAATAAAAATGCTTTATATTATAGTTTTGATTTCTTTGTTGGAATTTTTTTAGATTTTTATTGTTTGTTACGATATGAATATGCTTTTATTCTTTAATTATTATTCTTTTTTGAAACAATTAAACTGTTATAAAAATCAATTTAAATAAAAAATAATTATTTCAATTTATTTGAAAAATTATTTGGAATAGCATCTTTTAATTCAAACCGTGATAATGTGATAATAGTTTTATAATAACTTTAACATCCCATTTTTAATTTGGGTCATTAATTGAAAAAAACTCCCTGGTATGTTTTAATCGACCATATCAACATTTATCCATCAAAAGGCACCACGAGATAGAATTGAGTTAACATGTCTTATATACTAGTGAATTGGTATTTAATATCTTTAGTGGTAGTTACGCCAAAATGGCATGCATACTAAATATACGTATATTTTTGTTTTTGTTGGGGGGTAAGATAGAGAAGAGTGCTTTTTAGGTAATAACATGATAACGTATAACCTAGGTCAAAATTCTTGATGGTCCCATCAAAATATTTTAATGCTTTATGTCGTTTTCACTGAGATTTATGATGGTCAAGCATCATTTGATGGTCACCATCATTCAACATTTTCCATTATACATTTATGGTTTTTTATATGCCAACAAACTTCCATTATTCCATGATGGAAAATGCTACTTTAATACTATGATGGTTTACCATCAAGAAAAGTTTGATACTCATTCACCAACAATTCATGATGATCTCCAAGATGGTTCCAACTATACATTTCCATGATGGATTAATGAAAATTGTTGTTGGTTCTCAGGAATATATCATCAAAACAATTTGTTTCTCTTTTATGTTAGACCATCATAAACCAGTCCGAATTCCTACATTTGGATGATGATTATTTATGTTGGTTACCATCAAAAATATAATGCTTCATGATGGAATCATTGATTGTTACCATCAAGATTATGTTGGTTCATCAATGGAAAATTGTCAAAAAATTTTCACTTTAGTATGGACACTAGAAAGAGTAAATATTTCTGTATTGCTAGCAAGTCTGAATTCGTTTGTCTGGATTATCCCAGATTGTTCGTCAATTAGGTATCCAAAATCTTAAAATATAATCTTAAGTAATTAAATAAGAAATGGAAATTCTGCTGTATTTCAATCAATTGAATTAACGAGAATATTTTATTAAATGAACGCAACAGTGACTTTTGAATTATACATATACATTAGGTTTTAAATAATTGTGTTTCTTTTTCTTTATAAATAATAATTGAAGAAATGTTGAAATTTTCTTACTTTTTTTAATGAAACTAATGTATGTTATATCTACAAAAAGGTACATTATACCTAAACCTAGTTGGGATTATGAGGTACCTACCAAAATACCTTGGGGGTCATTCTGGCTGGTACGGTTATTCTAAGTATAAGATTCTATATATGCATTACTATAAGGCCAGCACATGAATAATTAAGTGTGTACTTAAATTGGATCTAATTAGGAAATCAGTACTTTTAGTAAGTTATTCTAGATATAAAGTTCTATATACATTCTTATAAGGTTAACACGTGAATAATTAAATGTGCACTTAACTTGGATAAAGTTATTAAAAGTAAAAAAATCAGTAGTTTCAGTAAATTAGTTTTGAATAGTTTGGAGTTAATAAAAACAAGAAGGGGCAATTCGGCTCCAGCTGTTATTTCATTGCTAAAATCGCATGCTCAAAAATGTCCAAATAAAACTTTCAGATAAAATTTCTTAATACTTTTCACTGCTTTTGCCATTTTCAAACTAATTTCACTGTTTACACGTATTAAGTTGAATACTTCTCTTTAAAACCGTTGGCAAATGTAATTAGAGAACAAAGGTTAAATTGTTTTTGTTCGTAAATTACATTGCACCGGCATAGCTTACAAAAAACTGTTTAGCATCCTCGAATAAACAAACGCTACTCTCTAAGTAACAAGAGCTATAATTAAATCTATTTTATCTATTGTTTTTACTAATAAAAATGCCAGCTGTTTTTCAAATATAATAATTTTTATCTATCAATTTATAAAAGGAAAGTTCGATTTATTTCATTTACGAGTTGAGCGAGAACACATCCCTTTTTAACTTTAAAAAGAAGAGAAAAGCAATTTTATCTAACGGATGAGAAAACAGAATAACAAAGCAAGCAATGCTATTATTCGTATTCTTTTTCTTTTCGTTTTCTTCGAAGCTTCTTGCAATTCCTTTATCAAAATGAGGCTTTAAAAGTACCAGTTTTTCATTTTATGTTTTGTGATTAGAAACAGTTTAAATGCAGACTTTCAGTTTCTTTTTCTTTCTAAAAGCAGTAACAGATGTTTATAATCACCAGAGAACTTTCACTCATTTACTTATTTATTTTTCAGTTTGGGAAAATAACTAGCTGTTTTCTTAAGATGCTTTTCAAAAATGACACTTTATTTTAATTTTAGTTATTATTAATTTACAATCAACTTAAAACTTAAAGAATAATTATAAAATCTCGAAATGATACAATGTAAATTGTGCATTAATTTTTATGTACACGGCGAAAAATTTCTGGTAAAATTAGTACGGTAATGACATCCATTATTCTATTAATAATACCATAATTCTGCTAATTAAAGCCGAATTAAACCATTCATTTAGCAATTCTTCCTTTCATATAAAGTTTGCAAGAATTTCTGGTTTTCAAAATTATAGTTTTTATTATGACACATATAGTAAAAATAGAAAACTGATTAAGTTAATTTAACCAAATGAATGGTTTTTATACCATGCTCTAAAGTTTCATGATTAAATTACCTAATTTTATTATATTATATAAAATATATTTTATTTTTAATTTTATCAAAACCGTTACCGAATCAATTTGACAAAAATTACCGAGCTTTTTGACGACTCATAGAGTCTAAAACACGATACAGTTTGACATTTTCTGGTAATTTTTACCATACTTTTTCTCTCAATGAATATTATTATGGTTAAAGTGCATCAAAATTATAGATTTTTTAAACTATTCTGATATGAAAAATCTGTTTAGTATTTAATTTTGTTTTTCATAAAAAGTTTGCAAAACACTGTATTCCACTGCAATATTCACGTTAGTGTTTTTTTTTTTTTTTTTTTTTTTTTTAACGGCAGGCACTGAACTTTTCGTTCTTCGCCATACTATGCCGGAATTGTTGCTCATTTCGCGTTACCCAGTGGGCACCGGTGAACCAAAGTCACGGAGGCGAGCAACTTTGCCCACGCCACAAACCCGTTTATAGGGTGGGCCACATTCACACATCATACACACACACAACAGAGGACAGCACAAAGAGAGAGGGAAACATCCATGCCCAGAGCGGGATTCGAACCCGCAGCCTATGGCTTCGCAGTCAGGCACGCTAACCGCTCGGCCACCTCGCCGGCTTCGCGTTAGTGTTGTCTTTAAATCTCCTCTCATTCATTTCTATTTCAGAAATTACTCGTAAGAATTGGTTAAAACATGTTTTTAGCTATTTTTCCTAATGCGTTAATGTTTAAAGCAAAGTTTTAAACATTGCATTTTGATTTGAAAATTACACGCGTTTATGAATTATTTGGATAAGAGCTTCATTGATAATACAAACCGGAATCTTCGATGGGGGGAGGGGTGATTTAATACTATTGGAATAACAGTTAATCTAAATTTTTCAACAAACTCATAGAAGACGTGACCTGTGGTGTTAATAAGACAATGTAAGACAAACTCTGCTTTATACGTTAAACTACGAATAAGTCTCTCTGCGTAAATGCATGCTCAAAAAGCATTTTAAGATTAACCGTCACTTGAAGTTCATTGAGAAGAAAGACCAAACTAGTTTTATTTCCCATTCTAGTTGTGATACTAATTTAATTATTCAGGTGATAGGGCATTCGTTTTCCAATGAGGTGATTCAGGTTTAAATCCCTCGTTTACTGGCACGATTTGCATTGCATCAGCCGCAACACCGACGAAAAGTATTATAAAAGGTAGACAATTCGTGGGTTACAGTTTCCTTATTGTCCGGAAAAACTTTGTAGAGTTTCGTGATTTTTCTTTCCGATGCACGTTAGTTATTCCCAAAAATTTCTCTATGAACGTGAATTGATTTCAACACTTGATCAATCATTTTTCTAATCTTCTTGGTTCTGTTTTAAATTTTAAAAATTCTGAGTAGAGATATCTGATATATACGCTAATTCGAAATAGATTGGCTGTTAACGCTAGTTAAAATTTCAACGATAAATAATAGCATTATCTAAATACGTATTTCTTTTTACCTCCAAAAAAAGTAATTTCTTTTTTTTGGGGGGGGGGGGCAAACAACAATCAAGTAAGTGAGCAGTCATAAGAATGAACGCTTAAAAGTACGTGTTTACAGATTTTAGAAGTTTTTTCTCTCGCGTGGACAGCAAAAAGATGAGACAACCTATAGGTAGGGAAGAAATGAAAGTTTAACAGCGAATAGTTCATACCCACGAACGAAAGAATATATATTTCGATTTTGATTATACTCAATTTACACATTTTCAATAATAATTTAGACCTATATTTTAGTGTTGTGAAACAACGATAAAATGTATAATTTTGATATATAAAATACTAATGTATAAAAATTAAATGTTTATAAAACAAAGTAAATGTTTAAATTATAAAACAAAATAAAATGCTTATGAAACAATGTTTTACAAAATAAATATTATCTATGTAATAGAACTTAATTTTAAAAAAGAATATCAGCATACATATTGAGGCAATCTTAAATTCAAATATATCCGATGAGTGAGCAAAGCGAGTTCTAATAATGGAGTAATCCGAGAGAAACTGCGAAAGCTGTTGTCTTGCAGTAAGCAAAGAGTGGGCCCCTACTAATTCAAATCCATCAAACAAAAGCAAATTCAAAACTATTTGTGCCCCTTTTTAAAACGTTTTTATAAAATTTTAAAATGTCCGATTGCTGTTTAAGTATTTTTTATTACAATTTCACTAATACTCTACTTTCGATTTTTATAGAAGCCTATATGTTCTGTTTATAGCATAAGGCATTGCAGTCAAAATCTATCGAATTTATTTTGAATTGCGTGACTTATTTTGACGATGAACTAATTGAGAAATCGACAGTAGTACAAAGAAATAAAGTGCCAACTCTAGTTTATTAATGAAAGCAACGAAGGGGAATTATTATGTCACATAAGAGGCTTAATATAGATTGAAAATACCAAATGTGTTTTATCTGTATGTCGAAAATATTTGAATATATGTAAGAAACAACCGAACAAATTTTAGTTTCTAATAATTTTGCACGTCGAACACTAATGCTGAAATTTCTAAAAGTTAATGCTTTTATAAAATGTAGGGAAATTTTAAACCAGCCTGATTATTTTTTCTTGAAAATTTTGCATTGATCTAAATTGTGCATAAAATTGAAAAAAAAAAACTTAACACCTTAATAACTTTTGATTTAATCACCCAGAAAAAATTCCTATTAAGTTACCGCACTCTATGCTAAAGATACTTGCAGTAAAAAAAAATTAGAAAAACAACATAATTTTGGTTAATAAATCTAAAATATAGGGTATTGAACATTTGGTACTTTTTCCCTGTTCATATGGTAATGTTTTACCGGAAATTCTGGTTCTCGAAATTACATTTCTTATTACCAGAAATTAAGTAATAAATGCAAATCTGAAAAGTGAATCTAACCGAATAAAAGGTTATTATGCCCTCATGTTCTAACGTATCACGATAAAATTACCAAATTGTACCATATTTACCATATTTTACTACTTATTATAAAATCGTATTTCATTGTTAATATTACCAAAATCCTTATCGCTTCGGTAAAAATTATCAACTTAATCGTGTTCCCGCAGAACCAAAAACACGACAAATGTTACAATATTCTGGTAGTTTTATCAATTCTTTTTTTCTCAGTGATTACTGGATTAACTCTGTGATTACGTACTATACGTAATCACAGTAAGTATGTCGTACTATAGTGATATCGTCATTGTTTGAGGGGCTAATTTTAAATATGCTTATTAATTTCTGCAGGTGACTCTGTAACTTAAATCAGATACAAAGACGATTTTTCTTTGAGCAAGCCTATGATTTTCGAAATAAGGATTCGAATTTTTGGCTCTCAATGTTGTGGGATGGGAATTACAAACTAGAAAATATGATCTAATTAATTTTGTAAATAAAGGTGAAAAATTCTATTAAAACGAAAAAAAAAATTATGTTTCTTCAGACAAATTGCGTTTTTGTGTATGATTTCTAAACTTACAACAGGATCTGAACAAATTAATTAGCATATTTAAACTAAGTGTCTGGGGGCCATTAAAAGGGCACTTAACAAGGTAAAAATCCGATCATTAGATCATAAGTTTTCGTTTTGATTTTGCGTACGTGGTGGTATCAAAATCCTTTACTATTACCATAACTAAAGAATAGAGCTTGACTTTTTATTAATTCTTTTTTATTAAGTATTTTTAGAAATTCGAAACACTCAATTCTTAATAACAATAGAAAGATTAAATAAATAAGGTGAAAGATAAAAAGGTGAAAGATAAAATAAATAAGCTGTAAAAACTCCGGATAAAATTACGTTGAAACGTACTTTTTATCGAAAAAAAATCCATTTTTACTGGAACATGTTGTGGAACAAAAAATCTGACATACCGTAGTTAATACAGTATTAATGAAAAAAAAATGTACAATAATATTAAAGCACTCTTTTATAAATCATTCCAATGGTCATTTATAAGTCTCAACATTTTCACCAATTTGAGTTTAAATAATTTTAAAATTTTATATTATTATTAAAACTGATTACATTAATCATGAAAAATTGAATGATTGAAGTTAAATGTTTTGTGAAGTTAAAAAATTAAATAAGGAAACAAAAAACAAAGCATCAAATTGAAAAAAAAGTGTTTTTTTTTTTTAATCTCTATTTCAATAAGACAATTCTGTATTGTTTTGTGGTTTTCATATGCAAATTTTTCAAACATTTTCAACCTGTGTTAGTAATGGAAAAAAGTAGTTTAAAAATACAAGTTGGCATAAAGGGAATAGGATATTCCTGAATTTGTGCGAACAAAGCATAATATTTTCTTCTTTTTTTTTACTTTATCAAAAAATATTGCTTTGATAAATCTCTATGCTTTCAGGGATTCTTTTCGAGAAAGAAATTTAATCTAAATCAATGATTTACATTAAATCATTGATTTACATTGATGTAATCAATGATAAATCTTAAATCTTAATTTCTTTGCCATATTGACGATTCAAATATATTTATCTCAACGTATTCTTATAATTTGCATAGACTCAAAACTAAACATCTTGAGTTTGAGTTACGTATCACATGGGATTTTATGTCTTGCCAAATATGATACACTACCATTAGTTTGAAACACTGTGATTAATTTAGAAGAACCTTACAAAATATCAATTTTTGTATTTGTTTAAAACAACCAATTTTATTAACGCATGTTAATTAATTGTTTTTGCTTTTTCATTAATGTGACTAATATTTGCTTAATATCTGATTTAAAAATTGCATTGTATTCATTACGGAAAAGGAAAGATTCCCGGATGTTGGGTCACCATGGCGTCTTAAAAAACCGTCATTTAAGGCAAATATTTTAATAAATTTTATTTTTTTTTCTCTTCTAATATGCTGGTTTTCATTTCGAAACCGTTTATTTTCATAAAGATAACACTATTTGTAGTATGGAATCTGCACTTTATAATATAACCAGCTTGCTTTCATACACAGAAATAAATTTTAGCATAGAATCTGGATTAGCTTTAGCGCAGAATAACTTTTTTATTCAAAACAGCATTTTATTGAAAAAGTAATGACAATAACCACACGTTCAACTTATTTTTATCTGACGTTTAATTCCACACTCAGAAATAATAGTTAATTAAAACTCTTATTTTTTGCTTCAAAAATATTTTTAGACTATAAGTTTATGAATGTTTTTGATTCATTTCAGTAAACAAAAACAAATTTAAAGATTATGAAATTATATAGAAACTAAAAAACAGAAATAAAAGCTATTCATTCAAATAAAAACATCAAATTATATACCATGAATATAAATCAAACCTCAACCCTTTAACATCAAGAAAAATTTAAAACTCAACGCAGAAATAAAAAATCTTATTTTCTTCAAAGTTCATTGTGCTTTTTATTCAATAACTAGTATAAAAAAATTATAGCATTTTTACAGACCAAAAAAAAAACAACATAAAATCTTAATTTTTAAGAAAAAATCTCAGTCCTATTCTTCTTTTCTTTAAAAGAAACTATTAAGTAAGTTTAACATCATTTGAGATGCATAAAGAAAAGGAATTGTCCCTTAATCGATATATAATCTCCTTAGACGTAAACAACATATGCACGCTTCTCTTATTAATTAATGTTTTCTTAAAGATTTCTAAGAAAGCTGGAAAACTTCCAGCAGGGCATTATACTTTCATATGAACGTTACACCTTACACGTCAAGAGACGAATAGTTGGAATAAAACCAGGATGCTGTTTTAACCACAAAATAAAAACTATCTTTCAAGATTAGGTTTGAATTTTCTTTACGATAAATTTTTATATTTTTATGCAGTTTAATAGTAATTCTTTTCATAAACGCTCTAGTAAAAAATGGCTTTTTTTTAAATTATACCCTAAAAATTCAATTATGAGCTGTTAAAGAAATATAAATTCTGAAGTTCTGAAGTTGAATTCTAAGTTCAACGTCCCATATTACGATATAAGATATTTACAATAATAATGTTTACTACAAACATTTATATATATATATATATATATATATATATATATATATATATATATATATATATATATATATATATATATATATATATATATATATATATATATATATATTTATATATATATATATATATATATATATTTATATATATATATATATATATATATATATATATATATATATATATATATATATATATATATATATATATATATATATATATATATATATATATATATATATATATATATATATATATATATATATATATATATATATAAGAGAGAGAGATTTACGAACTAGTTTGGCTTCAGAATAAATTTCGTGATATTTTTATTTTTTTCTCCCCAAGACCACCTTAACATATTATAAACATTAATTAGACATCATTGTAGTCAATAATAGTCTAGCAATTTTTTACGGATCCTCTAGGCGAATGTGTACTCCCTGAATTTTACCTTTGAATGCATAGCTTATTTCACTTATTTCAATATACATATATCACCTAAATTAATTAATAATCATTGTCGTCAATAATAATATGACGATTTTTTACGTTCCTCCTAAGCAAATCAATACCACTATTCCATTTAATTTGCTTTTGAATATATAATTAATTTTTTCATAGTTGATTTTATAGTAATTACTTTGATGGAAACACAATTTAAACGAATTATCTTAAACAAAATAAGTATATGTATCGGACACTTTTGGAAATATTTATTTAGTGGCGTAAACCACGAATGCTGCCACATTAAAGCTGTTCATTGAATTTATCTGAAATAGCGAATTAAAAACTATTAAATATTAAAGTACAAGCAATAATCTTTTTTGATCAAATGGAGTTCCAAGCAAGCAAATGTCACTGATATCTTTAAAATACATGAAAAGTTAAGTTTTCTATATTCAAATTTAAAACAATGTCTAATACTAAAACAATCCATTCCATTTCGTTTTTTGCTCATCCCGCTTGAATGGTTTGTCGTAAAATTGTTTTAAGGTCGACAGTGATCTTCATCGTGCTTTGAACTATCTGTATTCCAAATTTCATCGCTTTTATTCGAATAATTATATAGTCTATAATTATCTATAAAAGGCACACACTGAGACAGGCAGACAGACTTTCATTTTTGTGCATAAATAGTATGCAATAAGTACAAAAAATTCACTACTTGAGCATAGAATTATCAAGGAGTCTAAGCAACGATTGGAAAATAATTAAAAAACAAGGATTTGTAAATCCTTCCTAAAATGAGCGAAAAATGAAATGAGAAAAAACTTGAGTTGATTGTGTTCAGTTTTCCGTAAAATTAATATCTTCCAGTTATTAAAAGAAATGTCAGCAAACTAGGTAGTAAATAAAAATGTGTGACTTATATCGGAAGTAAATTGAAAAAAAAAAATTACTTTGAGGTTTACTTTTTTTCACACCTGCGCCTCATACACAACACAAAAAAGAACGCAATAAATTCCCATTTGTTACCACGATTTAGTACCGCTTTCCACAATTCTTCACGCAATAACAAGTGAGGCATTTCGGTCTTTTATCTGCAAAAAAGACTCAATAAATATAGCCGTAAAACTTTCACTATCTGCGTGCTGTTGGGTTATAAATCATCACTATATCTCCAGAAAAAAAAGTAAGTACAGAAAAGAGGAAACTAAAGCATCATGTGACAGACCACGTCTATTTTGGAAAAAAACACTTTTTCATGCCAGAATAAAAGGCTCGGCTACCGCCAAAAACTTATTTTTTAACCAGTATAAACCATGAAATGAATGAAAGCGATTCCTTCAGGTTGGCTTGCGAAGCGAATAAGATCTCTAAACTTTTATGAACCGAGACTAGTTTCATCTTTATTTACGATTGAGAAAGTGACACTTCAATTTCATTTTATTTGCATTTTCTATGATGTAACTCAGTTAACCTGGAGTTGGGAAATGTAGCTTGAAGTTTGAAGGTTTGGGTCGAAACAATATCAATCGGTTCTGTTTGCTCTATGGAGCTTGTTAAAGTTGTTTCAAATGTGACTGACCCAGCATTTCAGCAGACTGACAGTTTCAAACTGTAGCAATAAATATACACTGGTACTTCCGGGTTACTATATTGAAACAAAAATGAATAAGGTAAACTGCCAAAATAATCTATATTAATATTTCTGCGTATTTTAAGCTTTAATTTATTTCATACGTAAACTATAATTTATTTTAATTGTATTTTATGATTATTAGCGTAAAGAAAATTATATTCAGGAAATGCATATCAAAAATATATACATCATTGATTATTATTTTTTTTTAATCCTTTCGTTATCTTTTTTATATACAAAAAAAATAAAATATCGGTATATGTTTTATTATAAACTCTTACAATTAAAACTAAATATTAGTGGAAAATAAGGGGACACAATGTCATGATAGGGATTACTAGAAATTATTTTGGATGAAAAGTTATAATAGTGAAAAATATTGATTGCATATGCAGTGATCTGAAATTAAAAGAAATATTAGAGATATGTTGTTTGAAAACGGCATAATCAAATGTTTTCTGATCAATTTTGGGTGTTGAAATTGCGAAAATTGTAAGAAAAAAATCTTATTTAAAAAGCTAAAACAATAAAAGGTCTGAACTGTATTTATAGGTGATTGAAAGCTTACGGATCTTAAGATATCTGCGGTTAAAAAATTACTGAATCAAATACGATAAGTTATTTTACATTCTAAGTTATCTTTAATCAGTATCTTGATTGAAAACCTATAACTATAAAAGATATGAATTGTATTTACAGTAATCCAGTGTTTGCATATTCTATGACGTTGGATTTTAGTAACTGAACCAATACATTACATTTTAGTTGTCAAAAATTTTGGAAGAAATATGATGTCTGAGTAAAAATTGCAATTATTAAATAAATTTCCTAAAAATATGCATTTATATAATATCCAACATATACATAATCCAACATATACGTTCAAAAAAATTTTTTTGCAAAAAATGCTGATTTTTAAGATTAATTAATATTTTGGGGAAGATTTCCGTGCCCTGGTGGCAGGAATAATTACCAGGTCTTGTCAATTTTCGGCCAGCGGCACGCGAGGAAAAAAAATCGCTGAAGGAATAAAACTCCAAGTGTAGCCCATTGCCCAGAAAGGAAAAAAGAAACTGCAAGTATAAAATCCATTTAAAGGGCCTTGGTCATAGTTTGCGTGACAGATCAGGATACGAAAGTATCCCTATATTTTTAAATATTTGCATTAAAATAATTCAAATTCTTAAGATTTTTTCTTAAAAAAAATATTGTTTGTATATTTTTTTTTCAATTTACTTGCCCAGGAGTGAAAAGGTCACTTGATAGCAAGTCTTCGAACGCCTAAATGTCTCAAAAATATGAAATTTCGAAAAGAAGTATTATATTCATAATAATAACAATTTGCTACTGCTATCTCCCTCCGCATAAATACGTTTGTGGAGTACCTTAATATGCCTGTACCATTATCGTGTATCGTATATCGGTTACAAAATACGGAGAGTATTTAAAGGTAGTCCAAAGCTTACAGATCTTAGAATGTCTGCTGTTAGAAAAATTACTGAATCAAGTACGATAAATTTTGGCTGTCTTAACTGTAAAAAAATGGTTGCGTAAAAATTGCAATCATTGAATGAATTTCCTAAATATATGCATTCATAAAATTCTACTTTTTAAGAATTTTTCAAAACTCACTTTCCCCGGGTTCAAACAGCAAGTCTCCAAACGCTTAAAAACCTCAAAAATTTGAACTTTCGAAAAGAATTATTGTATACATAATAATAACAGTTTGCTACATCCCATCATTCCTCCACATAAATACCGTTATCGCGTATTTTTTAACGGTTACTTAATGATTACCTTAAGGCGGTACTTAAGTTCTGATTGATGCTTAAAACGAAACTAAAGAACAGAGTTCGATTTTGCGTGGGTGGATGCTGATAGAACGTGATGACAATAACGATGAGGAATCTTTGAATGAAACAAGGATGGAAGCGTGATTCAATTCGTGAGAATGACCTTCGAATACTGAAGTTCCGAGGTCAAGAGCAGCCATTAAATAAAATACAAATGTTTCATTTTCGTGATCTGCTCGAACGGTCATTTAATTTAAATGTGGATGACCAAATGACACATCGTCTGCACGCACGTTACACTCGGTCGAGTTTCAGAGTTCAACATTTATCGAAAGTAAATTCAAGAATATTCGTTGGCTAATTCGTAAATAGCCTATGTTTTATAATCTGTACTTTTTTAAAAAAGGCTTTATTGTACATTGCCTTGCTAATTCAACACTTACACACGGGAAAAGAAACTGGTAAAATTACTGTAGTATAACTAATGGTAGGTGGCAACATTTCTGCCAAAAAAATATAATTCTTATAAAATATAATAAAACACAAATGTTCAGTATTTAAACTATTCATTTTGTAATTTTTCTTTTCATAAGTTAATTGTTTATCGGAAATACTAGTTTTCACAATTATAGTTCTTATTACCACTCATGCATTAAAAAATACAAAATTGAAAAATAAATTTGACCAAATAAATGGTTTTTATGCCATGCCTCAAGGTTTCATGATAAAATTAATAAATTCTGTCAAACACGCTGAGATCCCATTTTATTTTTAATTTTACCAAAATCATCCCAAAAAAGTTTTAAAAAGATTACCGAGCTTTTTAATGTTCCCATAAAGCCAGAAGCATGGTAAATTTTACCGTGTTTTGCTTGTTTTGGTTATGCTTTTTTTCTCAGTGCAGTTCTCCAGGACCTGTACATAAACACTTTAAGAAACGATTCCTGATTTCTAAAATTATTTCGACTCAAACATCATTTCAAGCACCATTTCAAACTTGAAATTAGTGAAAAAATTAAATAGCAATAGTTTAAATAATTTTGTAGTTGCGTCCCCAGAAATAGACTTTACTATACATTATAAGCTTAGAAATTTATATCAAATAAAAAGTAAGGGATGAGATTAAACTATATTTTCACTCTCACAAATGCTAAATGATTTCTTCTTAAAAGTTGATGTGTGATATATATATATATATATATATATATATATATATATATAATGTAATTATTGTATAGGTTATAAGAATGCTATTTAGTGATAAAATAAATGTCATAATCATATTTTATTCAAAAAGTTTTGATGTTATTCTATTCATATAAATAATTGAAAAAAATTGATTATCTAGTTTCTTCATACAAATATTTCTCAGAGCATTTTTTTTAAAATAAATTCATCAGTGAGATCTAATATGATTCTTCTTATAACTAATTCGATTTTTGCCACCTCAAACAGCTGACACGTTGCTTATTCAACACAAATATTTCTATATCAGGCGTGATTGAACTAAGAATTAAGCTATTCTAAGCAATTGTGTGCATACAACAAAGGCAGACCGTCTGGTCAAGAAAGAAGAATTTCGTGAAAGAAAGTGAAAATAGCTTTCTCAATCTTAGTTCCTTATAATAAATTCTGACACATCCACAAAAGGGCTCGCCTCTTGTCTATTGTGGCCGAAAACCACCAAAGTATATCCTTAGACCAGTTCTTTTTTTTCGAAAACTGAGCCATGCGGAACGAATCAACAAACTGTAGAAAGCATCCACCAATAAAAAAGGCATGTAAAAGAGAATAAATAAAAGTGACCATTTCGAAGTGAAAATGCATTGTTCCGGTAATTTTTTTTATCAGAAGAAATAAAAGGTTGGAATTATGCTAGGAAAGATGTTGTTGGTTTCCGTACCAAGTTCATTGTCAAGGTCTTTTATGTGAATGGTTAGTGAACCAATGTCACTCAATTTAGCTGGAATTATTGCTTGCTTTTTTTGAGAAATAAGCATTTTAAAACTCATTCTAAAATTGTGGTTTTTGAATGATGTTGAATCATTTGGAACAGGCATCAAGACCGATGGTATTGCTCTGAAGATTGGCTTTCTAGTTTGTAAGTTCCTTCAATGCTTGTTTTAAATTTAATTTAAAATTTTATTTACGTTTTTTTTAAAGCGATTTTTTGCTATATGTTTCGTATTATGATGTTTTTTTAAAAAAAAATTTAGAAAAATTATATCTTGTTTTTTTTCCAGATTTTTAAGAATTAGTGATTTTAAGAAAAATTAATTCTAACCAAAACAAAGACATGTTTCATTATATTATTAAATACAATCTGGTATATTTGTAGAGAAAAAGTTTTAAAATAGAATTATTATATTACTAGAATGAAAAGAATTATATTATAAAAAATAATGGTATTAGAATTATAGCATAAGAGCAAAGAAAATATTGACTTATCATGCGTCTAAGATATTATTTTTTACCGATAACCATTTAGAAGACTAATCTTTACACTACAATCATATAATTTTAAAAACTTTATTAGATGATATGGAAGATATTACACTCTATATAATAATTTGCCAAAATATTGTTGGCAGGTTGAAATTACAATTAAAACATACATTAAGCATTTACACCATTTTTTAACGATACAAAAATATCAAAATTGTAACCTATCACAGTTGCACTATATTGTTCATTTCATATGTCTGTGGCAATAATGTAATATACCATTTTACGTAAGTATAAGACATATCTATTGTATATTAAGACTGTATATCATATATTTATCTATATATTCATAATGTATATTGTATATTTATATAACTATTTACATTAAATATTATATTCATGTATATAATCTAAACTACATAAACCGTGAAAATATGACAAAGATTTTAAATAAAAATATATAAATGCGCTTTTTAACATTGTGTATTTTTGGTAAATTTAAAAAAATATATACTGCTAAAATTATAAAAAAATATGATAGGAATATCTTTTTTTGTACTTTAGGTAGTTATTTGTCAAATAAAATCATGAAAGTATTTTTTTCCCTCGTCTTGTTTCACATTATTTTTATATTTTAAAAAGTAAGTTTTTTTTAAAATAGGTATGAAACTACTTGTTTAGAATAAATTCTTCCTGCATAGAAACACCAGTGATTCGTCTACATGTCAAAATCTCAGGAATCAAATAGTAACATTCCTTTAGTTCTAACTTAAAAAGACTTTAAAATCACGATGCTTAGTAACCAATTCAATTGTTAAAATTTTTATTATATTCTATTACTTAGATAATTATACTTGCTTCTTCTTTATTAAATGTTTCAAACCCAGCTTATGTGAACCATTATAAGTTAAATTTAACTTTTTGAAATAAAAAAGTTTCTTTGCATTAATTTTTTTCTGGTCGCAGTATCTAACTTCATTTTTATGTCAAATACCAGAAGATTTATTTCTATGTTGCCAAGGAAAATAATATTAGTTTCTAAAATTATCGTTTTCAACTTTATTCATAAAAAAGGATAGAACTTACTTAATAAGAAAAATAGAGAAAAGAAATAAATAAAGAAGAAAGAGTTTTAGCTTTTTTCTGGGGCAATCCTTACACACACCACACTGAGTCTATAACATCATTTAATTTAATTTATTTTGATTTTGCAAAGGAATTTGAGTCTGACATACTTCAGACCTTTTCTTCATTGAACTCGACATTCAATCAATAAATGTTTTGCTTCGTGATTAATACCTCGTCAGAAATAACTCAAAATTAATTTTTGTATTTGTCCTAATTAACGTAAATTAATGTTTAACTTTTTAAATGCCAATCAGACTTATAAAAATATTTAATAATCTATGACAATGAATAAGGAGGGTTTTTCTAATTAAATATAACTTTTGGTGCAGTTAACTTTCAACCGCTCACTTATCTTTACGTTTCAAATAAGTTAAACGCATAATTTCCAAACAAGAAAAAAAAATTCAAAATCAATAGTTGGAATAAGAGTTGATGAAGGGAAAACCGATGTACCTTTTTAAAGTACTTAATTTATCCGCTGCTTAAATGCTGATAAAACTTGAGGCACAAGTAACAAGTACTTCATAACGAAACCCATGTGCAGTTTTATGGTAATTAATCAACCGAATAATTTATTCAAACAAATACTGTAGGAGTATTAAGATAAAAATTTAAACGGAACCCAAAACTTTCCCGATTCCCCCAACGCTATGGATTTAAATGTACTACCCTTACAGTTAATTAAACACAATTCTGATTCTAATTAATTAAATAATTGACTTTGAACTTATTTTGAGAGAACCTAGGAGCAATATAATGCTCTTTTGGGAATAAAGAAAATTGGATAATGTTTTCCAACCAACTTAGGCGTGGTTTCTTCGTTTAGAGTTTTGATTTCCGCTTATTTAACAGCCGTTGACCAGAAGTTTCCCTGCATTTTGTATTTTTATTTAAAAGATTAGCAAATAATAAATGGTGTTGATTACTTTAGTAAAACTATTTCAAAATCTGATCAGTTTATGACAGGAAGATGCTAATGATTTAACGATTCTTAGAGAGAATTTTATTTTTGTTTAAACTACCTTTAGGAGATCTGTATGGATCGTTAGCTTAAATGCAACTGTTGTGAAAGGGAATTTTCTGATTTGGATTTTTCAATAATGCTTTTAACTATTATTGAAGGAAATTGCTTAAGAGTTTCAAGAGATTTCCCTGTCTATTTTTTAGAATATAATAATAAAGATAGAGATTTTTTAAATTTACTACCTTATTATTTCTTAGTTAAAGACTTAATTAAAGATTTAAGATGATTTTCATAATGTATTGAATCGGAGAAAAAAATGTTTTTCTTCACCCTTCAGTGATATAATATCTCATAATTATCTATCCATGTGAATCTACTGGTCTAGAATATGCATCTACTTTATAATTGAAACGAATCTATATTTTAAATAAATATATTTCATTATACCACGTTAAACTTTTTTAAACAACATTGAACTTTTTCCGAAAACATTAACTGAGTTTTTAAAAGAATTAACTAGTACAAAAAAAAGTTATGGCATATTGATTCAAACTATAGTCTTTATATGAATGTGTATTAAAAAATTTCATAACAATAAGTTTTAGTTACTAATGGTGAAAATTGTGAGCAGATAAGTTTTTAATGCTGAAAATACATAACTGACTATCCTGAAACCATCTTATATCCTAAAATGAGAGCCTATCAAAAAATAGGAGCCCAGTTTCAAGTAATAGGCTCCTACTTTTGAATGCTGTTATTTCCAGTTTTTATATATTTAAGGCAAATGAAGCCTTTTTTCTTAAATAATACAAAGTACAAATTTCTAAAAGCTGTTCAAATTCTTCAATGCTTAAATATTTTCTCAAGAATCGGTAACATAAAATATAATGAAATAATGCACATTGTTTCATATAAAAGAAATATCTATAAATTTTATAGAAATTTATTTTTCTAATTATATTCTAAAGCTCTTCATTTCTTTATTCATAAAATGTTTTTTATCACTTAATGGAGTGAAACTACTCCCCTTGTATAATCTGTACAAATTGAATCTTGATTTAAAAATAAAAATAAAACATATCCATGTTGCGTCGCAAAAATAACAAGAAAATAATCTAATATCGGTTAAATTTCGGTTTTTTCAGTGGTTTCGTAATTTAAATTTCGTGGTTTCGTAAATTTCGATTAATAGTTTTCGCGTTTTTTTTTTTTTTGTCCGTGTAAGCAAATACGTGGTTAGTTCCTTTATAAAGTCCTCCAAGAAGGAAAATTTTCTCTTTTCTTCTCGAATGTTACAGAGTTATTACAATTATAGGGCTACAGAGTTGAACCTTGGTAGGCGTAAATTCAAAATTAGGTGGCTGTTCAACGTGAAAGAAAAATAAAATAATATATTCTAATAGATATGAACTAAATAATTTATTTGAATTCATCATCTTGATATCTCCAAAATAAAGTTTAATAGCAGAATGTTACTGTATATTATGCATCACGTCTTTGCTCATAATATCTATCCATGACTTCGCGAATTTTAAACAATTTATATCACAGTGTTATAACAAACAATTTATGCCTCAAAAAAACATTAAGTGATATAGAAAATTCTCCTTTAAAGTTTTTTTGGCAAAGTATTTTAAATCGAGAAAATAATTATATATTTTTTGCTATATGTTAAGAAATACTAAATAAAGTTTTGTAAACGTAATTATGTAAATAAAACATAAACTTGTATTATTTGATAAATTATTTCCCCATAAAGAAATAAATTTTTAATATATAATGTTTTTGAATATATTAAATCTTTCATATAAACTTTATTTCAACTTTCACTTTATTTAAATGTTTCAAGTGTAGTTAAAAGTAATTAATAGGGAACATGATTCGAAAAAATGTACAAAAGATAACTTTTTTCCAATATATTTATCCAGCTCATAATTATCCATCTTAAAACTCAATCCCCGAATATTCCCTTATCTCTTTAAAGCACAGGGCCGATTAAAGTTACACTCTTACATTTAGTAAATTATCGGCTCAAGAAGTAACTAACACGCTCGATAAGTTTTTCGACCTAAAGAACAAATCAGAAAAGCAAACACTCCATTTCGAAATACCTTCCTTAATTATCCTGTCCCTTCATTAACTACAGAAGCCACTGACTTGATAAGTCATTGGCGAAAAATATTCACTTCCGATCTGCTAAAAGTGGGATTGGTGAACTTTATCAGGTGGAAAAATTAGTGTATTGATCTCTGACCAAAATAAAATAAAGAAAACTTGAATCAATTGGAATAAAAGAGCTAACAAAAAAGAATAAACTTCATACTAAAGGATTGAATTGTAATCAAGAAATAATTTGCCATTTAAAATCTTACCTGGTTTAATGAGGTGAAATAGAAAAAGTATTCAAAGTAACTAACGGTGTTGATATTAAAAATTTCCCATTTTTTTATCGTTATTCAGAATAAGAATGTTGAAATCGGAGTTGAAATATTACCCTGATATCAACAAATGAAGGGATTATATAAAAGTATTTAATGAGCTTCCCGAATGCTACACTGTAATAAAGTCCGTATCAAATTACATTATAAAATACCGGCACTTTGAGTGTATCATTCGTAAAACCCATTTTAACGTAAAATATTATACCATACTTTTACAGTAATATTTAGTTAATTAGAATGATTCAGTGATTTTACTTTTATAATTACTTTAAAAATTACAGTATATCAGATTTTTTGCTCCGTTTTGCTCCGTAATTTTTTGCTCTGGTAAAAATGGATTTAACGGTAAGAGTGATAATTACTGTCATTAGTACCAGCACCCCCAGTTCAGGCACTTATTACGGTAATTTGATCCGGATTTTTTTACAGTGCGTCAACTAATAGGATTTAAAATATATCTATATGTGGTAATAACATATAATATTAATAAGAAAAATACCTTAGCTGTTTATCTATTCTTACAAAATACTTTAAAAAAATAAGTATTTCTTAAAGTCGTACTAAATAAACACTACTTTCCGAATACATCTGACTTTTCCTCATTCAAACGAATTCCAAACATCTTTTTCCAAAAGTAATGTCAACAAAAAAAAATTCATTTCATTAAATATATAATAGTAATTGAAAAGCTCGAATGGCTTAAATAAAGAGGCTAAGAAGTGTTTTAGGGAACAAATTTTTAATTTTGATAATTTACGCACAAAACAAATATATAGCATTACATTCAACGAAAGTGGAAGTGATAAGTCGTTTAGAGTGCCATGTCCTAATTTCACTAAAAAAAAAATCAGTTATTTCGAGAAGGAAGGTGCTAATACTAGTGTTTTAGAGTGTAGTTGGAAAGGGTACTAGTGATGCCTTTGTAAGCTTAAGGGAGGGTACTAGTGCCAAAGAATATAGAGTGAGATACCCTCTATATTCTTTGTTAGTGCTATCTTTCCAAGTTTATGGAAAAGTTGTTATGGAACTCGTGTTGTTATACGACGCCTGAAAAGGGATGATTTCTTCCTCAACGGATTGAAAAATTGCTGTTCTGACCCATCAACTTGAAAAATGCAATTCTGGCCCACCAACTCAAAGTCTGTCTCATTTTTTGTAAAATTCAATGATTGACCAAGATGTTTTGGTTTAGGTATTAGGCTGTCTTGAAATATGAAAACTGATGAAATTTCAATGTTCTTTTATATAATGATTCCGTTTTTGGAAACTTGATGACAATAAGCAGCTAAGTACACTAACCAGTAAGTTCATTAAACGGTGGTCACTGTATATGATTTTTTTTTCGATTCGAATACTTTTTCTGCATTTCAGTGGTGATAACAGATTATTCTAAAAAGGATGAGCCGTTAATTTTTTGAGTAAAGCCTAGCAAAAATAAAGTTATGTGTTTTTAGTTTGCGTGAAAAACGTTGTTTTTTTTATAAATTTCGTTTTTATTTTAGTAAAATATTCATTATATATCTGCATCTGATAGTTTGCTTTGAAAAAAAGAGTGATTAAATTTTGATCAGTAATACAATTGCAACAAGTTTTGCGTGTAACAGTTGGGGAAAAATTGTAACTTTTCTTGGCACACAGCTCCAGCTGAAATTTTAGAACATTAGATAATTGAAAAGTAGTCAAAACTTTGATTGAAGATTGTTCATTTTGGCGACAATAGGGCGATAATCGATTGAAATTGGTATTATCAATAAGCCTAGAACTCATATTAAAACTTAGATGCTTCCCTCAAAAAATAATAAATTAATAAATTTGAAAGAATACCGTTTGTAATAAACGACTATTAAAAATATCTTGTTCACTTCAATAAAAAATGTAGTTTGAAATATTCAATTTCAATAGCTCTGTCAATTGGTAGAAATTTGTTGCAATTATGATTTTGGCTTGCCTCAAAAATGCAGTTTTAAGTTTCAGTTTTATTGTATCATTCACAACTGTAATAAGCTTTGAACAAATTCAAAATCTCTCAGTTAAATAATGTTTAAAAAAGCATAGTTACTCGTTATATCACAAAAGAAATAAACAAATTTAGTTTTGTCGTTCATAAACTAACCTATTGTTACTTCTAAAACTCATGTTATTTCCGAGATCCACTTTCATCTGTCATTTAATCGTTAACCTTGAGAGGATTCTACTCCCTTCTGAAGTTATAAAAAAAAAAACAATGTCTTCTTTACAAAGAGAAAACATAGATTACGTTGAACTGTCTTACATAAATATCATCTTTTCTTATTTTACAAAATTATTTCTCCGTAAGTCAACAATGGTCCCTTTACGGAAAGATTTCTTTCGGATGAAGAATGAATGCATACTAAAAAGAAGAACTATCATTTTGTTCTGTAAGTCACTGTCTTTTTCAAGGAAACTGCTTAATAATGTTGTTATTCAAAATGGTTTATGATGTCTATATTTAGTAGCTTTTATTTATTATACTATAACTCAGATTTTTTATATTCTGTGAAAATATACAAGTTAATGAACTTAAATATTTGTTGATGTTACTGAACATTTTAATACACTTACTGCAAACAAAATTAATATAAATACAGATTGATTTTTTGAAAGTGTACACTCTCGGAAATTAAACTCTCACTTTCGATGGTTTATTAACCCTTGATTTTGAGAAACATTTCGTCACGAAATCACGCGATTTCTGATGAAACATGTGATTTTCCCCAACTTTAATCTATTGCAGCATAGAAAGGCACCTTAATAAATATGATCAAATGTATGACGAAAATGCGAATTCAATTGCAGTGTACTGTGGGAAATCATTCCACTGCTATATTGCCTTAATTTTACTTTACTAATCTGCCTGTCAAAAAGATTCCGGGATCGAACCCTGGTCAGAAGCATGCATGTTCTATTCCTCTTCTCTCTTTGTACTATCTATCTGTCTTACTGTGGAAGCCTCCCGCACTGGACTGATCGTAAAGACATTGTTCCCAGTAGAACACCGAAGACAAACATCACTGGCTCCTGTCAGTAGGCTAGTGGGTTACCATTTTTATCAGTCTGTGTAGGGACCGAGGGTGTGCTGTATTGGTCCTCGCCAAACTGTTCTACCGTAAAGTGCTCAACTTCGTGCGCAGGTCGCAGGAGCTCATCCTTCTGCAGAGGATCAAAATTGTGATGGCATGTCTTCGGAGCATCCTCGGGGATGATTCACAGACCGTCGCCAATAGCCCATTGTGCAGCTCTAGTGTGACGTAAATAAAATACCTACCTACCTTACTGTAGAATCAACGTTTGACCTCCTAATATTGTGCCACTGAAAAATTGGTCAAACGATCTGCCTTTTTGATACTCGAATAACCAATGTCAATATATATGGGTAGCATTGTAAGAAAAAACCTTTTGTTACTTTAGACGAAATTCGTTTTCTCGAAGAAGCGACAGTAGTCGTTTCCTCACTTTGACGAAATTATCGCTCGGAGCTTATACCAAGAAACGGTTTCGTCAAAAACAAAGATAGTTACATGAAATTTGAGTATCCAATTTTTCAGTATATTAAGGTGATTTTCCCCAACTTTAATCTATTGCAGCATAGAAAGGCACCTTAATAAATATGATCACATGTTTTGCAGGCGATAAGAGTTATCATTTAAGTTTCCTTCAGTGAATAATTGAAAAGCCTGAAGCCATGTAATGATAAGCCACATTTTGAAATTGTAGAGGTGAACATTATTTTTAGTTGAAGAAAAACACAATTTGCCGAAAGGAAATGACGTTCTTTTTCATATAAAGTGTAAATTGTAAAGTACCAATCTGAAAATACTTTTGGTAAAAAGTATTTTCAGATTTATCAGATCTGTCACTTTTTAAGAAAAATTAGATGACCCATCACTGTTTTTTTCCAAAGCCTTTCTATATATTTTACAAGAGGAACATAGAAATTTAGATTGGGTTAAATAAGACAAATAAAGACTGAGAAACAGTATAATCAAATCTTCGGACATACATGCAATACAAGAGATACAAGAGATAATATTTAAGAGATAATAAAGAGATAATACTAGCAATACAAGAGATAATATTTGCTATTAAAAAATAAAGTGTTAAACATAAAAAAGCGTTACTCCCATTATTTTCAGTACGAAACATATTATTTAGCATATGAAATTTTGCTGAATATATTGTCTGAATATTGATGTTAATAATAAAAAAAATAAAGTGCTAAACATCAAAAGCTTTACTCAATTCATTTGCAATACGAAACATATTACTCAGCGCCTAAACTTTGCAGAGCAAAGAGAAT
Source organism: Parasteatoda lunata (assembly GCA_949128135.1). Classification (NCBI taxonomy): domain Eukaryota; kingdom Metazoa; phylum Arthropoda; class Arachnida; order Araneae; family Theridiidae; genus Parasteatoda; species Parasteatoda lunata. Next base: position 109,799,495 of record OX421971.1, on the reverse strand, counting down.
TTTACTTGTCAATGTGTATTTTATGCAATGTTCTACGGTTTTGATAACTGCTCATACTCATAAAATTTAAGGTTCAGATATCTGTCAAGAAAAAGAAATGAATAAAATCTATTCAGTCTAAAGAAATTAGTTCTCAATTATAACTAATTCCGATGTTTAAGATTAATTATATGTGTTATTATATATTAATTATTGTGTGTAGTGAATTAGTACTTAATATAACTTTTATGATTATGTTTAGACATCTATGAATGTTTAAATCTAAATATAATAAATTAATTTCAATCAAAGGCAGTATAAGTTATTTTTTCAATTTATATGCTCATTTATAGTTTATCTACACAAACTCTACTACCTCTTCTCATTTCGATATTAAAGTTTTACTATCTAATAAATAATAAAAACTTTAAGAATTTAATTCTATTGTCAGCATTTTTTCTTAACTGAAAAGTTACATAAAAATATCAGCTTTCCAGAACTTAAATTCTACATAAAACCAAAAACGATTTAAAGAGACATAAGTAAATTTAATTGTGCGTAATATCAGAATTAAATCTTAGCAATTATTGCATACATATTGTGCTTTTGAGCTTTATTTTTCCAGCTCGTTAATTATCCATAATTCCTTTAATGTAAGAAAAATGAAGAAAATGCGATAAGCATATATTTTCTTTATAGTTTTAATGAATATATTTGAATCATTATCTTAATTTCAAGGATTCTTTATTTTAAGCTATCATTAATTATTTTAAAAGAAACAGTTAAAGTTTATTAACTTTCTAATTTATTGTTTTTATTGTCTCATGAGTATTGTTTCGTAAAGTTGTAAAAGTGGAGATATGGCTCATTATCTAGCAACCATACAGTTAAAAAAGTTTTTAGGTTTTTATAAACATGAATAAATCTGAAAATATGCATTTTAATGTAGTTAAAATACGCGTTGAAAACGTCTCATCTTGATCTTAAGCGTCTTTATTGTTTTCTCTTTTACATCTTTGTTTCTCATTGAGTAGATATGAGCAAGGATATTGCTTTATTTTAAATAAGTATAAAATGTATACTTATTACTTAAATTGTACAGCTCATTTCAGTTTAAATGAAGATTTAACTATTCTATTTTAAAGATAATGGGGTTTTGTTTCTGAGGCATTTTATGAATGTTCATTAATATATTTTACTTTGTTTTATTAAATAATGATCATGATGTTTTAATTGTTATCAAATTATCAAAACTGAATCTCACAATCACTGAAAAATTGGCATCCAGTATTATTCAGCAAATAATTAAGAAGAAAAACTACAGATTATATTTTACTATTGCTTCATTCTTTTTTTAATCTTAAATAATCGTCGTAATAATCATCTTTTTTCGTAAATATAACTTATAATCATTTTTGAGACGAATTCGTTATTGTTACAAAGTGGTTTGAAAAATTCTTTCCTTTAAAAATTGTTTCAGTTGAGAGTCACGATAATTTGAAAACCGTTGTGTTGTATATGTTACCGGCAAAGTTTGAAATCCGGAATTGTATAGAATGGCTAGGCATTGTATAGAATGCCTAAAATTAGCCGGAAAAGTATGAAATGGTTTATATTTCACACATTGCCTAGGTATTCTATAGAATGCCAAATGTTATTTAGGCAAAGTATGAAAAAAACGTCCTGATGAGGTTATTGTGTAAATGATGTGCATGTTACTGTGAATGACCGAAATCGATGGTTGTTGACACCGGTGAATGTTGACAATCACATAGTCGCTTTGGAGAATGTCCGAAATATTTATTACATCCGATTTGATATTAATTTATTCGTGGATTTAATTACATTTGTTCGATATTTTAATACTTACTGACGATAGATTAGAAGAAACTTCAGTGGTTTTAGTATCGGGCAAATATATACCGGGCAGTGGCACTAAACCTTAAAAAAAACATCAGTGTAGGATATACCGTGCAAATGTATACCTGGCAGTGGCACTTGACCTTAAAAAATATCAGTGTAGGGTATACCGGGCAAATGTATACCGGGCAGTTGCACTTGATCTTAAAAAACATCAGTGTAGGATATACCGGGCAGTGGCACTGAACCTTAAAATAACATCAGTGTAGGGTATACCGGGCAAATGTATACCGGGCAATGGCACTTAACTAGGCCTACTACTAGACTTCATACTAAACCTTTGGTAAATGTCCGGTCTAGTTAAGTGCCACTGCCCGGTATACATTTGCCCGGTATATCCTACACTGATGTTTTTTTAAGGCTCAGTGCCTCTGCCCGGTATACTCTACACTGATGTTTTTTTAAGATCAAGTGCCATTGTCTGGTATACATTTGCCCGGTATACCCTACACTGATGTTTTTTTAAGGTCAAGTGCCATTGCCCGGTATATATTTGCTCGATACTCCAAACACTGATGTTTCTTCTAATATATCGTCAGTAAGTATTAAAATATCGAATAAATGTAATTATATCCACGAATAAATTAATATCAAATCGGATGTAATAAGTATTTCGGACATTCACCAAAGCGACTATGTGATTATCAGCATTCACCGGTGAAAGTCAGCAACCACCGATTTCAGTCATTCACAGTAACATGCACATCATTTACATAATAACCTCATCAGGACGTTTATTTCATACTTTGCCTAAATAGCATTTGGCATTCTATACAATGCCTAGGCAAAGTATGTAATAATTCTCATATTTCATACTTTGCCTAAAAACGTCAGGCATTCTATACAATGCCTAGACATTCTATACAATGCCGGAGTTTCATACTTTGCCGGTAACATATATAACACATTTTCGTTTTAGTTACGTGTGAGGAAATGCTATTACTTTTAAAATTTAACTGTAATTTGAGTAACTTTTTATGCTTCGTTAAGAAACCTTTTATCGTTGAAGAAATAAAATATTCCCTTTAAAAAAAATACATAAAATTCCATGAAAATATTTAAAATATTTCTTCGGGACCTTATAATGTATTTTAGTATTTCACGCATTTTCACTACAAATATTTTATTTTGCTTTTAATGGATATCTTTAAGTTTTACGTATTTATTTATCAAAATAAAATTCTAACTTTAATTTTTATTATTTTGTTATTTCGTTTATTTATGCTTAGCCTCATACTTACGTTCCAATAAAATCTAGTTTAATCTTTCTTTCGAAGTTAGCATAGAACCATATTTAATGCTTTTATTATTCAATTTAAAATGTTACACCAATCCTATCATTCTATTGAAATATTAAGCGACATTTTTACAGACACTGAGAAGGCTCTTGTTAATAGAACTGAAACTATAGTATTTCAATTTATGCTTTTTTATTTGTGCTTTATTCACTTTTTTTTATTAAGGTACGTGTTGTTAGGTATAGAGTGTTTTTAAATATATTACTTTTGAAATAATGTGTTTTTCTGAAAATGTATATTTGTTTCATCTCTATAGTTCTTTGAAGGACGACCTTTTTATCTAGTTTCTGAGTCTGTAATTTTTTTTTCTCTTTACACTATAAAAAAATTCCGGATCGAATTACGGTATAAAGTATCAACACTTTAGGTGCATTATCTGTAAAATCAATTTTACCGCAAAATATATACCGTAATTTTTCCAGCAATAATTAATTAGAGTGAATCAGTGATTTTACAGTAATTATTACTGCAAAAATTACGGTATGTCAGATTTTTTATTCCGTAACATATTTCTGTAAAAAGAAAAATATACGGGAGAAAGTGCCGAACATTTTCATCGTAATTTGATCCGGAATTTTTCGCAGTGGGGATAAACCATACCTATTCAGATGATGCGCGAAAATAAAATCATTAAACACACTAAAAAAGCCCTAATTAAATACAATTTGAAAAACTGATTTTATTACTTATTTTTTTTAAATAATGAACTTGAAAAGAAAGCAATAGATCTAACGCTTAAAAACAATTTTAAAAAATGAATGAAAAAACCTCATATAGGGCAATAAACATTAAGGTCACAAAAATATAGAAGTATAAATCATCTCCCTTCAACTACCGATTCTCGAACAAATATTGAAAGTGAAACAAGAATACTCCTTTCTTTACAAGTAGCAAACAACATAAACGTCGAAACTAATTCTCTGCAAAGAACGATTATATCATCAGCCACACAGTAAACGAAAAAGCTATTTCTAGCAACACAACAAACAACAACAACAATAAAATTAATGACTATGTTCTCTTAAAGGCCATGGGCCTGCATAATCTAAATGACCATAACATCAGCCGACCAAGGGCGCAACCATGCATGCGTAGGCCTTCCGGTGTAGGTCAGAATTCTTCTACATTTATTAGAAGGCACTTCACTTAGAATTCTGATGTGTTAGTAGGTCAGAATCGACTTGTGAATTCTTGGTTGTTGAATACTCCCAAAAGAGTTTTTTCCGTCGTAAATGAATGCCGGCCTTCAGAATTTAATCAGTGACTTTAAGCTCATATTGACTAAGTCAATGACTTAGACGATTTTCACTAATTGAGTCATATAGCAAGCGGTTTGAGGGGAAATGAGTAAGTTTCCTTTTGTTATATTATTGTTCATTGATTGTTCGTTATATTTTGGATTATGACTTTAAATATATAATTTGTTAAACTATGTGAAATGTGAGTTGAATTAAACTATATAACATTTCTCATTAACCTAATGTTTAAGAAACAGCGTACATTTAAAAATATACTATTTCGTGTGTTCACCCTAAATTTTTATATTTTATTTAACTATGTTAAATATGTATGTTAAATATTCCACTATTGTCATAATTCTACGCAAACAGCTGCATATTGAAGCAGAAAAGCCTTAAAACCTTTTTAATACATAGTAGACTTTCAGAGCACCAAATATAAATTTATAATTAATTAAAAATTTATTCAGCAACTCTATATTTAATTAAAATAATATGCATTATGATAAACTCAGCAATTTCAGCTACATTTTTTTAAACTTAGAAATATTATTAAACATATTTAATGTTTACTAAACATTTGCGAAGATAGTTTTCCCAAGAGATTAAAAATAACAATTGAATTACAGTTTTAAACAAAAAGACTATTTTTATTTTGCCAGATCTTAAATTAAATTATCATGATTTCGAGCAAATCATTAAATTATCGTGATTTATACAGATATTCAAAAGCTTAGACGTAGTAGTGGTAAGAAATCACATTAAGTTAAATCGATAAATCAAAGAAGTAAGTAAAAAATCATAAGATGAAATTTTACTCAAAATTTTAAAGCAGTTACGCATTATCTTCTATACATCTTTCTATACGATTAGTATTTTAATATATAATGTGAAATATTTACTGCTATAATCAAACAAATATATTTTGACATTTTATTATATTTCTTTTTAAACCTAAACTTTAAAATACATTCACTTTCCAAAATTTACCACTTTTAACATACAACTTGCATTAACGCAAGTTTTCTTTACACTATATTTTTTTATAATCAATGGTATGCTATTTATGGTATATTATTAATAGTATATTAATTAATAACTAACTGATGCCATCCTCAATCAGGAAAGTCTTTTTTAATTCTTCATTTCCTTTTTAAAGAATTATAAAGTTATAATTAAACTTCATTGAAAAAAAGTATCGTCAAAACGATGTGATAAAATTTTCCATATTTCTGGCTCTTTCAGAGCACCAAAAAGTTCCGTTTTTGGTGAAATTAACAATAAAATATTGTTTTATTACTCTACTGTATAGGTAATAAATGTGATAAGATGCGGTAATTTTTTCATGATACCGTAGAGCATGACAAAAAAACTATTTACATCGTAAAATTCAATTTTACGTTTCAACTTTGTATTTTTACTAAATGTGTGGTAATAAGAACCATAAATTTTGAAAATCAGTATTTCTAGTAAACTGTTATCATAAAACTAGAAAAATTACCAAACAAATGGTTTAAATACCTCGTATTATTTTAGTATGTTTGATTCGCAGCCTAATTTTATTGTAAGAATTAGTGTATATGTTACGATCAATGTGAATAGTCGGTTATTATTAATACTAACCGGTCAATAACCAAATAAGCGGACTAAAGTGAATAATTTATCACATTAACCGGTTATTATTAATAATAACCAACGAAGTTTAGTCAACGTCATTCTTTTGCGTTTTTATTGAGGTTTTTTTATATCGTGATCTGCCATGCCAATTACATTCGCCAAGGTGATAAATTGATTTCAAACTGGAAAAATTAAAAAGAAAAAACGTGTAGATGTCACACCAGAGGATGGCTATGAGTTATACCCTTCGAGATGGTCACTTTCTGCAATGTATTTATTTATTTATTTATTTATTTTAAGTTCTCGCGGGTCGCTGCCCGGTAGTTGACAAGACTTAGCGATTATTCTGCCACAGATCACGATACGGAAATCTCCTCTTTTTATTTCTCACTTTGTCCAAAAGATGCGGTTATTATTAATTTTGACCGGTTAGTATTTATTATAACCGGATTTATCACTTTAAGCGTAACACATATACAAAGAGGCACACCCAGGACTATATAAACCGTTTAATCACATTAACCAAACTTCATTGGTTACTATTAATAATAACCAGTTTAAGTGAATAATTTGCGATATTTCTCGCTTTGAACAAAAGAAGCGGTTATTATTAATATTAACAGATTAGTATTAATAATAACCGGGTTTATTACTTTAGCTGTGACATATGTATGCATTTTAGTAAATGATTCTCACTTTATATTGCATTGTGAAATAACTTCACTGACTATTATGTGGATCTCATCTTAATCTCAATGTAATTATATGCTATTGAATAACAAATGTGGTGGCGACTACTTTACACCAAGTAGTGTAAAAGCACATTGGTGTAGTGAAACAAAGATACAAGGGTTATGCATGGTGTTTCACAAAACCACTCTAGTGTTACCAATAATTTAGTGCTGAAATACATTAAAAGTTTTTATCCTGTAGTATAAAATAGTATAGCATAGTAAAATTACATAATTTCATTTATGTAAAATATAGTATATAATGTTAAAAAAACGTGCAAAATAAGAAAAAGTACACCAAGCTTTTGTCTTAAACACAAGAAACCTGATATTTATTTTGATATATATTTGAAATTAAAATGTTTAGCTGTTTCTTTGGAAAAAAGCATCCACGAAATTTTGAAATCTAAAAGTTAAGAGAAAATGCGCATTCCATTAAAACTGACTTTTTAATTTTTAAACCTTTGAAAGAAAAGTCCCGAAAAACTAACCCTAATTACTTAATCGATTTTGAGTTCGCAAAATATGTGAGTAAATTGCTTTGTGTGCTGTAATTGATAACACATTCTTAATTTAGGCACCATCTTCCACAGTGAAAATTCCCTTTTCCATTAAGTAGTTGGTCACGCAAAATATTCATTATCTAAAGCATCCATCATTCTAAAGTTCACGCAAAGTATACGCATTTAAATTAAATACCCTGATTAATTTCATTTTGTTCAAAGGTGAAGAAAATATATTCATTGTATAGCACTGATAATAAAGTTTTCTTCTAGATAACTGCTATAAAAGTTCCATGCGATACGGGAATAATTCTAAAATTTTAATTATTTTTGAAGATGATGAATGCTTTGTTCTTCATAATTTACATTTGAATGAAATTTAGAAGCAAGTTACTGAATAAAATTTTTGTACCCATTAATCATTTTGATTAATAGGGAAGACCCTCCTTCATTTTGTAAGACAAATTTTTGACTTACAAAATATAATCATGTTAAAGCGGGTGCTTTCAGAAATTTAAATAATGAGAAAATGATCGGTGTGATATAAAGTTTATTTACGTAATAGAAATTTTTTTGTTTAAAAATCACGTCTTCTATCACGCTATGGCTCTGAAATACAAGCATTTAACTCTTCGAATATACATAGTGCAGAGCTTATACCAATGTCCATCAACGAACAGAGTGAGACTGTCCACTATGTATTTTTTTTCTTAGCGCTAAATTGCCTAAGGAAGTCATTTTGATTTCTTTTAATTTCAATTAGAAGAACAATGATGTATATAATGACAAAATTTCTTAGAATTTTGTACAACATATATTTTTTTTATTGTTAATATTTACTGATAACTTTATATACCTGTAAATAATATAAAAAATATTAAAAATTAATTTTAAACAAATTTCTTTACACATTATTTATTCTTTTACAATCCAGTCAATTTGACTGCTTTTGGACAATATAGGTATATACTAAGTTTCAGTCTTTCTAGTGTTAAAGGAAATATAACAGCTTCATACGCTTAACAAAATCGAAAATAGTATTAAATATTGGTGGTCAGAGAAGACGTGACGGTTGAAAAAAAGGTGACGGTTGAAAGAAAGAATGCATGTATATATGGTTTGAAATAATAAATTGACTCATATAAATATGGTAAGATATTCAATATTAATTTCTCAAATAAGCCAATATATTATTTTTAACCAGTTTTTACAATTTTTTGCTTTCAATTTTCACTTTTTACTTTGTTTGTTTGTTTGTTTGTTTGTTTTTTAATTTTCAAAAATTGAACTGTTTGACAAAGTTTGTCTCCTAAAATTACTTTAACTTCAAATCAAAAGTAGCTTGTCATCACTTCATTTAAAAAAAAAATGTCAGAAAAGTCATAAAAAGCTTAATGTTGAATGTTAAATTATAAATTGACTAATATAAATATGACTAAATATTTCATATTAATTTCTCAAGTAAGCAAGTATACTACTCTAAACCAATTTTTATGATTTCTTTCTTTCAATTTTTGTTTTTTTTTTAAAATTTTGAATACAAATCGAATGGTCTAGTAAAATCTCTCTCCTAAAGTTACTTTAGTAATGACTTCAATTTAAAAAATAGCGGTTATTCCCTTCGTTTTAAAAAGAGGTTTTCTAGTTTATTATATGTGGAATACAATAGTAGAAGGTGATATAAACTCTTTTGGATGTAGTTTTTCATACCACTGGAAATTTTCAATGTAAGAAAAAGTGTTAAAAGATTTTAAAAAAAACATGTGCAAACAAAATAAATCTGAATTTTTTTTGATAAATTTTATAGAGGATAATAAGATGTAATGCATGCAGGTTGTCATCTTTATTCTAAATATGAAGAAATGTTAGAAATCTTTAAACATATTTCGTAATCCCCTTTAATACAAGTGTAAATTATAATAAAACAATATAACAACATTGGTGTGTGTTAAATGAATTCACAATTTTAAGTACTTTTAAGGTATATGTAACTAGTACAAAGATTAAACATTTTTGAAAATGAATTTCATAAAAATTTAGAGTCCTTGTACTCTTAGTTTTCTAAAAATACTAAAAATACTTTTGTTTGTACTACAATTATTTACAAAGCTATAACAGTTTTTGTGCAAGGTGATAACAGTGGATTATTTTAATTTTTTAAATGCGTTAAATTCTTCCCATTTTACACCACCTTAAACACGTTATTTTATGTTATTTTTAAAAATTTTTTCTGAAATTTTTAATGTGTTTTTATGATCATAGCACGCATGTTTTGAAAAAACAAGCAAAGAGAAAAAAGTAGAATTTCATTTTTTGTGAATTTTTTTCACAAAGGCAAGAAAGGAAATTTTTAAAAATTTGTTTTTTTAACCACATTGATCCCTAACTCAGTAATAGCCTTCTGAAAAAAATCCTCAAAAGGTTTTCTGTTTTGGGAGATAGAATTTTTTAGCAGTGTTTAACGTATAGGCTAAAAAAAGCCTATTTTTTTAATCTAAAAATGGTCATTTAAAAAAATGCATATTGATAGCTCCTTTGGTGGTTTTATAACTTTTTACTCATGATTAAACAAATAATTTAGTTTTTAAAAATGTTATATTAATATTTTTTTTTTTAAATTGCAGAAACTAGTTGGTTACCTTAAACAACTGTGTATTCTCTGTAATATCAAGAAAGACGTTTATATTAAATATAAATTGAAAATAGTATATCTACAAAAACAAAATTAAAAATAAAATAAAAATTTTAAAGAAATATATTTATCGACGCACATGCACACACTTAAAGAACAGAAAGCAGTTTAAAACTAATATTTCTACTTAGTAATAAGTAGTTTAAAAATATAACTATTCGTTAAACTATTCGTATGGTACTAAACTCATCAAAAAGATGTTAATAATAGTTAAATTTCAAAATATTCTCTCCAAAATAATTTATAATTAAAATACATTTCTAAATTCTCGTTTTAAACTCCCTTAATTTCATTGAACAAAAATTTTTAATCATCGTTTAAACATTTTTTTAACGCGAGCACTAAATTAATTTTCAGATTCTCTATAATTTTTATCAGGAATTCTCATCAACAATATTTTCATTAAAGGTATGGAAGTATTTTCATTAAAAAATGCACTTTCACATTCTGAACCTCTTGAAAAATTCATAACGAAAATTAATTTAACTTATGCTTAAACTTCTCAACTTTTACAATTAAATAGCGAACGCTTGAGAAAACAGCCATCCGTGCATATAAAAGCATGCCTTTTACTTTCGTTTTCTGAAATATGTAATTAAAAGGAACCTTCCAAAGCATTTTTCTTAATTTTTTTCTTTAACTACTTCAACAATTAAGTACATTATTTGTTCTCTTAAATGATTGTCAGAAAATGACTCTGTATCTGCTCTTATAAATAATTTCGCTGAGCAATTTTATGCACCCCAGAAATTAGCAATTTCCGCTAATGTCATTAGTCATTTTCCTTGTGACCTGAATTTAAATAAAATCAAGGCAGCACTTTCATACTTAATTATCTTACCTTTGCGTAATTGCGCCAATTTTCTTTCATGTAAATAAAGTGTGTATTATCATCTTTATAAGTATATAATCTTGTTTCTTCCATAGTTAAAAATGAACTTAATTAAGCGGTTAGTTTTAAGATTTAAAGTACATAGTTCTTATCTAAGCACTTAGGTAAGACAGGGCTATATCTTGTACTGTGTCCTGGATACAAAAAAAAAAAAATAAACAAGACAATTATTTTTTATTGTTATTTTATTTTTTTATTTTTTTGCCCTTTAGCTTTTTTTTTTTTTTTTTTTTTTTACTCTGCGTAATGAAAGAAGCGCATTTCACAGCGATGAATGGTACAATTATTCTAATAAGCTATAGTTAAAGCTGCTATTTATATTACATGAGAATAAAACACAAAAGTATTTAAAAAATGCAGGACTGAAGGGGTAAAAAACAGGATAAACTTCATCCAACCAAAAATTTTTCCCTATCACATAAATAAATCAGTCTGTATAAAAACAATTATAAATAGTATGAAATGTAAGATCATCAATAAAACCATATGCTTGCCCGTCTTGAAATATTATGGAATTCAAATTCATTTACATAAAATAACATTCAAGTATAGTTTTAAAAAAAATATGTGATATAGGGTATAAAGTTACAAGACACAATGGCATGAGTCCTGAGATTAAAGAGGGGGAAATTCTTATTAATGTAGACTCTTAGCACATGCACTGAAAAAAAAGTATGGCCAAAACTACCAGACTATGGTAACCGTGTTTCTAGCTCTATTTAAACACCAAAAAACTCTGGAATTTTTGTCAAAGATATTAGTAATAATTTTGGTAAAATTAACAATTGAATATTCTTTTATAATATATAATAAAATTTGATAAGTGTGGTAAAATTTGCTTTTTTTACTCATGATACCTCAGAGCCCCCTTTCCTCAGAAAACCCTTAACTCTGTTAAAGTTACTTTTTAGTTTTGTATTTATGTTAAATGTATGGTAATAAGAAATATAATCTTTTAAAACCAGAATTTCCGATAAATCATTGCCATATAAACGGAAAAATTACAAACTAATGGTTTAAATACCGTACATTTAGTTTTGTGATCCAAAGTTATGCTTTTTTTTAACAGGAATGTTATTACAATACAGTACGGTAAATTTACTAGATTTTGATTTCTTCCATGTACATTAATCCCATTAATTTTAATAAATCCTACCTTGCCATTTTTTTTTTCAAATTTTTTTATAATATTTCGTCTGAAGCATGAAAAATATGACACTTTAATACAATATTTGTACGGCTGTACACTGCTTGATTCCTTTTCTGAATCAAGCAGTGATTGTAAAAAGGAGTAAAAATTAATGTTTGCTCGTTGTCAGAAAAATGAAAATTTTAGTACAAATATTTTAATCACTGAATCGTTTTATGCAAAATTTGCATAAACTGTTAGAATTTTCATAGCCGGCAAAATAACCGGCTGTTGTCTGTCAATTCAATTTACCATAAAGTTTACGGTGAAGAACATTTTTTAAATTTGCAGTTTTAAAACCGTGTGTAACTAGTCGGGTTATAAAATCATGAATACAAAACTTATATAGCTTTTTTTTTCATTTCCAACTAGCATGGTTTCAAAACGGCAAAAAACAATTTAACTGAACATTGGAGCTAAGCTTTTCCTTAGATAATGGGAATTGGAGAGTGCGGGAGACGAATTCGGGAGTTTAAGACCCTGGAAATTCTTTATGTGTTGAAGAGAATGAAGGAAATATTGTGGTCTTTGATGGAACTGACCCACATTTGCGTTACATGAAAAAAACAACGAAAATCTCTCACGATTAGCCTAACGGTAGGGAGACCCTAACTCAAGTTCTGTCTACCACTGAGGATGTTTTACGTCAGCACTGTTGTCGGTGCGAGCTGTGTTGAAATTCGTTATGATCGAACCCGGGTCTCGTCATTGGGAGACGAGCGCTCTATCACCCGAACCACCACGGCTCAGATAGCATTATTAATTTATAACCGTCTTTAAACAACTGACCCAATTTTGGGTTTACGACTACCGATGTTCAACTGCATAGCTTTGTAATTTTGAACCCAATCCAGAAGACAAGGGAACCATTGGGACAATTTGCCTTCATAAAGGACTTGTTTTGATAGAACTAACCCGAATTTGGGTTACATTGAGAGAAAAACCATGAAAACCTCCCATTGTTAGCTTGACGGCAAAAGGACTCTTACCCGTGATCCGTCGACCACTGAGGATATTTTACGTAAGCACTGTGGTCGGTTCACCTCACTGGAAGGCCTACTTTCTAACCCTTGAGCCATCACGGCTCATCTAGCATTATTAGAAAATATTAGAATAGTTAATTTTTAGTTAGTATTATTAGAAAGTACAACAGTCAAGGTTACATAACTGCATTCAAATGGCTAAATTCAATTAAGGCAAGTTTATAAGCAGAGAAAAATTCAGATCCAAGATTTTCTCATTCGTCTAATTTATTATTAAATTTTGTTTATACAGAAAAAAACAATTAGTGGTTGCAGTAAGTTATTGTTGATTTAAACTAAAAAGTTTTTTCAAAAATTGGATTTTTATTTTTCGAATTCTTTATTAAGAAATATAAACACTCCCTTATTCATAACTATTCTTTGGGAAAATTATTTCTTTCGCTTATGATATGAATAGTCAAGAAGAATTTCTGTTCCATGTCATGCTCTTACTTCCGACTAGCCATCAATTACGATTCTCAATACAAATGGCGAAACGTATATTAAATGACGGGAAGTTTATAAGCTAAGAAAAGGAACCAAAGTTGATGCATTTTTTATTTAATGAAAGGATTGGTGAACTTTGGCAGAGATCCGGGAACAACTATTATCTTATTATGCAGATGAAGCGAGGAATTTATTCTTCGTCAAAATATACGCCACAGGTCTTGCTAAAGTCCTCAAGATAAGTCTGCGGTCGTTCGTTTACCCGAACTTAACAAAGCGGATCGAACACTTGGAGCATGCAAGTGTCTTTTGTTGATTTTTCGTCACTTTCAACTAACCCTGTTATCAAAACTCACTTCAAAAAAATTTAGAGTTATTTAGATTCCTTATTTAAGTTAGAAATTTTAATGTTTGAGTAAGTTTCGTGACTTTTAAAGGTATACTTGAAATTTAAAGGAAAAATTACATGAAATTTATTCTGCTGGGGAAAAATTAAATTAAAATTTGAACATCACTCGACTAATTTAAAATAAATAGAAGCTAAAAATAAGATATTATTTTTATTTTGAAATAATTTCATTCCCTCTTACATGTTTAGTGGATTTTTTTTTATATAATAAATATTGAACTTTAAACTAATCTAATAATTACGATAATGTTTAACTTCAATGTTTGTCTATTATTTTTCATCATTAAATAATTTGAATAAGTCTCAAAATTAAATTTTAAATTCGCTTATGTCTTTAGAGAAATCTATTAACTCTTATAAAAATAAATTTTCTAATAAGTAATGCAATTACGGAAGGCATTTTTTATACTATTGCATCGAAATTTCAATTCTCCACCTTTAATTATTATTTTTTGCTATTTTATATTTTTCATCATTATTATTTACTCAAAAGCGTCTATTTTATTTATGAACATAAAACGTTTTTTCACAGAAGTTTATCAAACCTAAATTATTAAATCTTTTTTTCTTTGTTTTTGAACATGAGCATTTCAAATTTTAAATACTTTTCCTTTAACAAATGAAGAAATTCATTTCGATGAAATATAAGCTTACATTACTAACCAACACAATAAATTTAATATTTTTAAAAAAAACTATACTAAATGTCTCTTTTAAGAATGAATGTTCATAGGAGTTTAGAATAAAATCGCTAATTAAAAGAACTTCATAGTGGATGTTAAAGCTGTTGGCATATCTACTCTACTGGCATAATCTTTTAAGGGAGGCAATTTCTTCTAACGAAAAATTATATTAAAAAATAATTAATTTTTGATGATTATTTATCGTCTCTTTACAAAGCGCAAATTAATAAAAAAAGGGAAATTTAATAGTCTTTTACATCAACCTTGAAATGCTGTTGAGTTCAATGTTCTTTCACATCCCTTTGAAACTATAAAGAACGTCAGATAGTCTTCCTTTAATATGTTCTAATTTTCCATTTTGTTACATTAAAAAATGTATCCGTGAAATCATATATCCGCGATAAATGATTTCATACTTTAATCTTCCTTCCTCTTTTTTCTATTAAAATGTACTGGATATGTATTTCATTTTTTTTTCATATCAGACATATTATTTGATAAGTAAGTATTGTTTTAAATTTTATTGAATGGTAGATTGTGCTCAATATGATAACTGTAATTGCTAATATTACTTTATATTAACTGAATATTAATATTCACTTAATATTAAATTAATTTGGGTTACTATAACATTTCTTCATATAACTTAAAAACGTAATAGCATAAGACTATTTTGAATTATTTTCGGCACATCCTTACGTCGCAAAAATCCAGATTGTTTTGGTTGCCACCAGCATAAAGTCCAAAGGCATTGTTTACCGGTAAAATATTTACAGTATTCTCTGGCATTATCACGTTTTTGATTTAAGTAATTATTTCAAATTAAAGACCTAAAACTAAAGACAGGATTTCTTAATTGTAAATTGATCCTCTGATACTACCTACGTAACACAATAAAATATAATTTATGATAAATTATCAACCATTTTGCAATTATTAAACAGTAACTAAGTTGTATTTACTTTTATTGTGAGCTTTGTGTGAAACGGTGTGCAATCAACACGTGCCGTTGAAAATATAATACAAAAATGTAAAACGTTAATAAGAATTTCCTATACTGTTTTTGCAAATAATCTCAATGGAAAAATATATCTATAATAATCAAGTTTATGTACACTGAGAAAAAATATATGGTAAAAACTACCAGAATATGGTAACATTTACCGTATTTCTGGCTCTATGTGAACACTATTGGTAAAATGAACAATAAAATATGTTTTTATAATGCGTACTAAAATTTGGAAATAATCTCCTAAGCGATAGTATATTATATCATTAAAACCCACATTTATTTAAATAAAATAGATTTTATTACATTTTTGTCATTTAATATATTTACTTAATGTCAAGTTAAATTATTATAATGGCTCTATGGGAACACCAAAAAGTTCAGTAATTTTTGCTGAAGCACTTTGATACTGATCCTGGTAAAATAACGATAAAATTTTGTTTTGTAATATGCAATAAAATTTGGTAAATGTTATAAAATTTGGTAATTTTATTATAATACTTTAGAACAGGGGTTTCCAACTGGCGGCCCGGTGTTTGTCCCGGCCCGCGAAGCCTTTTTTTGTGACCCGCGAACTAAATTATATTAGTTGTCAATTTTTTGCAAACAATTTTCGTAAAAAATCTATAAGGGTTTTAAATACTTTTCTCGTTAATAGAAACCTAATTAATTCGTTTCTGTGAAATTTAACATACCATCGGTGCAAAAAAAAAATTTATTTCTCGGGTTTTGCATCCAAGAAAATATTTATTCAAATAAAAAAATAATCGTGTATGTTGCTTTTTTTTATTTCATTTTGTATTTTGTGAATATAATTCAGCATGTGTGTATCAGAAATTTTCTCGGAGCAATTCTCCGATTTAACTTTTTGAAACCACTCATTTTGGACGAAAATATTTACACACACATTTGTAAATTTTAAATGTAAATATCTATTCTTTGGTTGTTGCAGTAGACAAACCTCAATTTTTTCATTGAACATTTAGTGTGACAATATGTAAGTTTTAATACCAACCTTTTTAAAGTTTTATATCTTAACAATTAGATATCTGTTGCACATTAATTGTTTAATACATATGTGCACATTAAAGTTATTGTAGCCCGAATTTTTATTATTTATTTAATATTTTTAAAAATATTATTAGTAACAATTAAGTATTTTTAAAAATCTACTTCTTATTTTAATATGTAATTCAATACTTTTGTTTTGTACAACTTGGTAAAAATCGGTCTGTATCATTTAATTTTCCTTCATACATAAAAGAGTCCTACATAAAATTTTGATGAAGTTGCGGCCCGCCATTTGATTTGTGTTTTTAATTGTAGCCCCCGGCCTCATGTAAGTTGGAAACCCCTGCTTTAGAACAGGCATAAAGCCATTTACTCGATTACTTTTACTTTTCAGTTTTGTAATTGTTAATAAATGTGTCTGTCGTAACTGTAATTTTACAAGACAAAATATCTGATAAATCGAATTACCAAATAAATGTTTCAAAACTCGAATATTTTGGTTTTATTAACCAGAATTAAGGAGTTTTGTTTACCAGAAATGGCATTACCATATAGTACAGTAATTTTACCAGAATTTTTTTTTCTCTCTGTAGTAAACAAATATAGTTTATATAGTAATCTAAAGTTAATTAATAGTTTTAAAAAAACAAAACAAAAAGAATAGCATTTAAATTTTATCCCAACAAAGTTTGGAAACTAAATCTGTCAAAAGAATACTACGTTAATACAAAAAAATATTTGAGTAATTATCAATTAAATATTTTATAGTTTAGTTGTAACAATATGTCGTCAATTTGTTTGTCGACAGCAAAAAGTAGTTTATTAAAACTAAAAATAAGTTTGTTGATTTATCAATTCTACCATAACATCAATGAAAAAATTTACAAAATAACCCTTTGTAATTAAATTAGAAAACCGAATGTTGAATGGGAAAAACGTTTACGTCATAATTTTTTTTATTAAAAGTCTACATGCGTTTCGTTGCAGCGAAGTGCACCTTCAACAGCGGTAAAAGGTGGAAAAAGTTGTTTATTGCTGATCTATGCGGAACTTACCTCACCGAAACGCGACCAGGTTTTTAATAGAATTATTTGTAATCTTTGAAGTTCTCCTCATTCAATATTTTTTTCTTATATCAAAAAGCTGGTTGTATTTCTGATCTAATACTATGACTTAAAAAAGATTTTGATAGTTTTTTTAATTGCTGTAAATATTTAAAAAAGCTTAAAACCATTTATATAAAAAGACTCAAATAGTATAACTAAATTCTATTTTTCTCACGTTTTTTATGTATATTTATTTATTGAATCTTGTTTTTTCCACATAGTGTTCTATATTGTTTATAGAAACGCAATCGTTCTTAATTTATCGTTTTCATTTTTACAGTGATTCGCCATATAGTATCTCGTCAGTTTCTATGGAGATTTATTAACTGTGCTCTTTGATCGTTTCACCAAAATTTTTAAATTGCCGGAAAAAGGTAAAAAAAAAAATTTTTTTTTTCATAATTTTTTTTCTTGCTTACATATAATGTTATTTCAGCTATAGCATTTATATTTGAAATATAGAATTTTAAGTTATTTCTTAATTTAGTGTGCAAAAATATTGTAACGATTTATTAAAAAGAATAGTGTTCAATTATTGTTAATTATATTACACATCTTAACAGAGATAGTACGGTATAAAAATGCAGTAACGGTTCAATCAAGAATACTATGTTGTTCTTTTTTAGTAGCTTAGACTACGCAAAAATAAAGACTGAACAGTTCAAGAACTTTTTATCTAATGATTAGATAATCAAATTCTAGCATGCATTTTCAATAATTCGAGAAATAGAATTTCAATTGATTAGACGATTTATCTAGTTTCAAAAACAGATACAAAAATGTACTTACTTTCAATAAACATATGTTTTTAATTCTGATTCAAATTCGTGACCTATAAAACATGATCACATTTTTAGTCAGGAAGAGTGGTCAAAATTTTGGTCCTCTTAACCTTAATTTTATTTTTGGGCACTTTATCATGTATTTAAAATTATTTAGAAAGTTAAAAAAATTGCAGGCAGTAACAAAACCAGTTTTTAAAGGTAATTTCATTCTAATTTCGCCTTTAGACAGGTTTTTTTTCCTTATTTGTGTTAATATTGAACGTTATCAAACTATTTGGACCATAATTTCGAAATTGCTCTTCTCTCTATATTTTAAGGGTCAAAAATCAAAATCTTCTTAAAAATGTGCATTTTTCATGTTTGCTTTTATTCAAAGAGAGACTACGTTTTCGTAACTATTTTAAACTTACAATATCGTCAATACTAATTAGTTATCATATTTAAGGCAAAGTTAAAATTGTGTCCTAGTACGCGAAAATTCGATCATTAGGTCAAAAGTAATTAGGTCTTTACTTTTTTTGTTTATTATAAATTCGCAGTTTCAATAATGTCATCTATTGTTATGTTAAATGCATCTTAAACATATTAACTCTTTGAATACTTACATTTAATGTTTAGCATCCGTATTGAGCATAAAAGTGGTCATTTTTTTCACACAAAAAACAATAAGTACTGTAACAATAAGTACTAATTGCAAGTACTGTTTTAATTATATAATCTGTAAATTCTTCAAAAAAAATTCTAATTCTTTTTCTGTAATTAAATACTTAATTTCAGGCTATTCTAAGGTTAAACAATCAACCAATTCATATTGTGACCTAGTACGTAAAAATCCGATCATTAAATCAAAAGTTACTAAGGTGTTCACTTTTTATGTCCATTGTAAATTTGTAGTTTCAATAATGTCATCTCTTGTTGTGTAAAGTGAATATTAAACATAAAAACATTTTAAATACTTACATTTAAGATTTATCTTTCATTATGAGCATAAAAGAGGAATTTTTTATTTTTTTTTTAAAATATAGCTATAGTAAGTTTTATTGTTAATAATATTATTTGTACTTTCTTTAAAAAATAGTTCCTTTTCATCTTCAAAGCAAAAATGGAAATTACAGTTTTCGCAAATTGCTTTAATTTTTTCAAATTTTATTTAGTATTTTATTGTTCTTCTTTGTTTAAAGATCTTAAATTAGTAACACGCGCTGGTATAAAAAATAATTACTATTGCAGCGATGAATCAAAATGGCATGCTTAAGAGAAGAAAGTAATTATTTTTCATGATTTTTAAGTCTTACTTATCTCTAAAAATGAGTTTTAGTTCCATTAAAAAGTAATATAGCATGTTTTAAATTCTTTATGTCGTTAAAAAATGTTCCGCTTGTGCGAATTATGTAAATGGGATTTTACGAAAAGAATTGCATTATTTTCTTAATTGTATGCAAAGAAATTCGCGTAAAATATTTTTACTTCTTTCATTATTATGGGTATATGAGAACTATTTTTTAAGAATTTTATTTCCTATCTCTGGAAATATTATTTCAGAAATTTCCGCATTATGATTATTTTACAATTACTTTAGAATTGTTTTTCTAAAAAGATTATTCAGACAAGTTTTTACCATTTACAGATTTTATTTCGTTATCAATTTATTAAGTATTTACATTGTTCAATTTTAATTTAAAATTTAATGATTTTTTTTTATAGAAAAGTATAATTTATTTTTAAGTAAATTTTTTTTCATTATTTCTGATGACGGGTTTACTTTTTTACAAAGAGTCGTATTTAACTCATTAAACACGGTTCCTTTTCAAGGATTGTTTTAAAAAATCAACTTTTGGCAAATATTTGACAAAATTTATTCTTACATTCTCCTTAAGTGATCAGATGAAAATATAGCCGTTTTCATATTTAAGACCGAATTGTAATTGTTTTTGCAGCTTTCAGAAGAAAGTGTTACGTTTCTTTATTCGTTATTATTTGCATTTTAATTGGGAAATAATTTGTTGAATACAATTGTTATTATACTTGCTTTCTTTGTATCTCATACAATTAAAAGTTTTGAAAAATTTTGACATTTCGTGAATTGCCAGTTGAAACTTGTGCGAA
Source organism: Parasteatoda lunata (assembly GCA_949128135.1). Classification (NCBI taxonomy): domain Eukaryota; kingdom Metazoa; phylum Arthropoda; class Arachnida; order Araneae; family Theridiidae; genus Parasteatoda; species Parasteatoda lunata. Next base: position 109,778,858 of record OX421971.1, on the reverse strand, counting down.
TATTTAAATTTTTTCTAGGAAAACTATAACTTTACAAAATTTTAACTGTTTTAAAATTATCTAATTAATCACCTGAACACTCAATATTAATTCCAATTATTCGATATTATACTTAATCACAAAAAGAGCATCTTCCATTTCCAATCTTTGAAATTATTATTACATTTATCATTTATGAGAATGTTTCATGCTTTTGTCGCAGATAGCATAAATTAAAAATAATTTTTCAAACTCAATTGAAATCAATTAAAAGGTTTAAGGTTATAATGTTTCTTAGATAAATATTTGACAAAAGTACTTTTTAATTCGATTTAATTCTCTTTTCTTATTTATCTTTCTTAATACTGATTTCGAGGGATGAGATGAATATTAAATGAAGTGCGTTCAACTCACTACCAAACCTTTTTTTTGGCGAAGATGTAATGATATTGAATAGAATAATAGCTATGCTCAGAGGCAATTTATCTTGAGTGGTTTAGATATTCTAAGTAACATTTCAACTTTTCGGCTAGGAGTCGTGGTGGTTCAGGGGATAAAGCGTTTGCCTTCCAATGAAGTGAATCGGGTTCGAATCCCAGCAATGTCAAGTTGATTCGAATTCCGCACCTGGCTTGCCACGGAAGGTTTTCCTCTCCATGTATCGCAAATGTAGGTTAGTTCCATCAAAAAGTCCTCCACAAAGGCAAAAATTCTCCCAATACTTGATCCAGGAGTTCCCTTGTCTTTTGGATTGGGTTCTAAATTACAAGGCTACGGAACATTAGCAGTCGTAAACCCAAAATTCGGTCAGTTGTTCAACGACGGTTATAAAATAAAATAAAAAAATGTTCGGCTACAGCCGTGGTAGCTCAAGGGATAGAACATTCGCATTCCAATGAGGTTACCGGATTCGAATCCCAGCGATGGCTGGTCGATATGAATTACGCACCCGGCTCGCACCGACCACCGTGCTAACGTTAAATATCTTCAGTGGTAGGTGGATCATGGGGTGCCGTCAGGCTAACTGTGGTAGGTTTTAGTTGTTTTCCTCTCCATGTAACGAAATGCGGATTAGTTCCGCCATGAAATGCCAATTTCTCTAGGAGTTCCTTTGTGTTCTGAATTGGGTTAAAAATTGCAAGACTACGGAGTTGAACATTGGTCGTAAACCCAAACTTTGGTCAGCTCTTCAACGAAGGTTATAAAATTGTTCGGCTAAAATTAAAAGGATTTTGTTTTTTTCCTTAAAATAAGGGTCTTGTTAGATATGTTAAAAAAAACAGACTAGAAAATCCTCTTGTGTTTCACGTTACTATTAAACCAGGAAACTGGTGAAACGTTATATGTTATAATTGCGTACGCTAATGGACTATGATAAATAAAAATAGAAGGAGTAGATTGAATAATCTCGTTTTTCTGTTTTTAAATTAATATTAATGTATGCAATATATTACCATTTAAAAAAAAAATATTTTCTTCATAGGACTTCCGCTTTTGCATAATAAGTATACTACATAATACTAAACCCATTACGTATAAAACTTTCCACATCGCCTCCTTTTTTACATAGCATATAGACTGAAAAATCTAAGACTTATCACCAAAAACGGGAAAAGGCTTGTAATAATCGTCATTAAGTTTCCTTTTCCGAAATTCTCATCACCATTTATCTCAGTCCCCTACACGTCAATTTCCCTTCCGTGAAATGGTTTTTCCCTCACCGTCATACATACGTTCCACATCTCTTCCACAGAGTTTGCTAGGTCTTTTCCATCAAAAGCGTTTCGGGCAACGATTTCGATAAGTGTTTTTAGATGGAAATTTCCCTTTTCTTTTGCTGGAAGGGATTTTTGCCATCCATCAAGGAGTTGAGTGCAAGTCATTTAGCTCAGTCTTGAGACACAGTTTTTAAAGCGTAAGGAAGAAGCTCTGAATGGGAATTGTTTACTTATCTACCTTTGTGTTCACGTCAATCAATCCAAATCGGAGACGTCGTCGAGATAATTTAAAGCGTATAAATGCTTTTAAGGGTATTATTTGGCTTTGGGTTCTCTGAAATGTGGTAGAGTTGGAAAAACGTTTAGAAAAATCCTTAGGCGCAAGAAATGGTTTTGTAGAATTTTTAGATGATCATTTAAACCTAATTTGTTTTTAACAAAAGAAAAATAAGATGGTTAAGGAAACAAAAAAAAATTGCGTGGTTTAAATGATGTTTATAAATGATGGTCAGAAAAACAGGAAAAAAAATTATTTGAATAAATTGCGGTTGAAGTTTAAAAATAGTTCATTATTAGCCATAGAATAAAGCTTTCATTTAATGAATACTCAGTGCCTCTGAAACGGGTGACTTAGCACCATTGCTTAGTTTGGTTAAATGAAGTCTAGTCTAGTACATCTAGTTGAAATTTTTTAATCATTTTTTGATACAATGGAGCAAGGAAGCTGTCTAGCACCACCCACAATTATGGAGTTAAACAATGAATTCAAGAAGATTTTAGCCGAGTGAATACAAAGCGATGGTGGACATGTAAAAGATTACAGTTTAAAAAAATAAAAACTCATCTTCATAGTTTTATCTTATAATAATCTTCAATTGCTTTCAACTTATATCTAGAACACATAAAACTAATATACCTACCGTATAAGAGTATGTTTTTGTTTTGTATGCGAATTTGTAAATAAGTTCAAGAGTGATGTCATATTAGAGTTCTTTTTCCCTTTGTGGAGAACATTTATGCATTTCAAAGGTCTCTTAAAGTAGTTTTCGAGCTTATTAGTTGAATCTTCTGCCAATAAGCAATCACTGATTATAAATTACATCATTTCTGAATCAAAAACTTAGAATTAAAAATTAAATTCACAACGTTTAGCCAAAATAATTAAGGAAAGCTTTTAATTATTATTTGAAAGTACTATTTCCTCAGTGCATTTTTAATTACACGTTATACTTAGAGTTCAAAATTCATTTTCTAGATTTTGCCATCAGCTTTCTTGAATTCAATTTAGCGAAGCCATGTGTTATTTAAATTAGAAAACAATTAATTTGCAACTTCTCATTCAAAATATCATAGTCCGCCACTATGAATCACAACGCAATTTATTAGCGCATCGTATTTTCAAAAGGATATGATATGTGAAAAAAAAAACAATGTTTTTGACCTTTAAATATACTGACAAATATTTTGTAGCCTTCTTGAAATAAAAATAATTGAGATTGGTCTAAACCTGCAATTCAAAAAAATACGATTGAGACTCTCATTAAAATTTATAAACTTCACCATGTTAAAAGTAATAAGGCAGCAGAGAATATTAATACTTGCGTAACTAGTACTTTTCCGGAAGAAAAAGATTAGCTGACATGAAATCTAAATAGAATATCAAAAGACAACTATCACAACAAGAAGGTGCCTTTTAACAAAACATTCAACAGACTTTTGATTTCCACCAATTCTGAATTTTCGAGGGGTCAATAATTGCTAAGATAAGTTTCATTGGCATCCACTGTGACATTCACAAATATTTCGTTTTAAGAACTATAACAATAAAAATATTGACGACCTTACAGTCAATAAATGATAACGAGCAAATTTTCTGAAATAAGAAAAATCATCAATACGAAGCATTAATAAAGAATGTAGGCAAAAAACAGTCATCATAATACTAGGAGTTGTTTTCTGATATATGCATTTAGGACATTTATTTACGATTAAAATAAACAAAAATAAAAATCGAAAAGGTCAACAACTGCAAATAAGTATCATTGGCCGCTACTGTGACTCACCTCAACATTTATATATTTTATAAAATGGTGTAAGACAACAGAGAGTGGTGATAATTCTTGCTGCAAAAGATGACAACAAGCAGATTTCCTGAAATAAGGAAAATTATCTACATGAAGTTTTAATAATGAATATAAGAAAAAAACAACCATCATAATAATAGAAGGCGTTTTCCTAACAAGAAATAGAATATTTATTTACGATTGAAACAACAAAAATAAAAATCGAAAAGGTCAACAACTGCAAATGAGTATCATTGGCCGCCACTGAGACTCACATCAACATTTATAAACTTTATAGAATGGTATGAGTAATACAACAACAGAGAATGTTGATGATTCTTGCAGGAAAAAACGATAACAAGCAGGATTCGTGAAAGAAGAAAAATCACCAACATAAAATTCGAACAAAAAATATCAGAAAACGACATCGAGAGGGCGTCTCTCGTAACTAGTATAAGCAGATTACTAGAGCTGTTAGAACATTAATAACCTTGAACCTCGCTATGCCGTTGCCGGAAGTCAGAATCCGTTTCCCGCCCTTTTTCTCCTCTTCATTCTATTTCATTTTCGAGGTCACTGTCACAGTCAAAGGAGTTGTCATAATTTTTACTGAGATTTTCTGTTTTATATTTTTATTATTTCACTTGTTTTAAAAAACCGGAGCAAATGAAAGATAATTGACCTTTGTATTGACCTCTTTCTCCGAATAGTGTTGCTTTTAATCGAAATGTTAATACCTTCTTTCATAAATCTTACTTTTCCTGGTAAGAACATATTAACCTCATTAACTAATTATTAGGATTTGATTTTGGTTTTAATGAATCTTACTAAATAAATACAAACAAACACACGTAGTTATTAATTAATTGGTGAAAGTGTAAAAATAGCCCTGGAATTATGAGTCAAGAATTAATGATAATTTTGGATTATTACGAAATGGTTACAATAAAATGAGAACATATGATAATAAGAATAACGATTGAATTTAATTAGGCTATTGGATTTTTTTCTTCCTGAGAATATGAATTCAAACTGGCACGTTTCTCTCATAATCATTCACTTTCTCCTATTAAAATGTAAACTGGAAGTTAATGCTTACAAAACTACTTTTTAATAATTATAAAATATATATTTAATTTAAAAGGAAACTTTTTGGTATATTAAAATTAAATTAGAGACGCTAAAAAATATGCTTATATATTTTAAATTTTGCTTTAATACTACATATTCATTTTGCTCTAACACTACATTTTAAAAATTGCATTTATTGAGAAAGAAACAAAATTCCTACTTTTTTCAAACTTTCAACTAATTATGAGTTTATACATTTACTGCTTCTTTTATTATACATTTTTAGTATACATTTACTGCTATACATTTGCTGCACTTCTTTATACATTTTACTGCTTTATTTAAAAGGTAAAGTTTTAAAATTTCCATAGGGCTTAAATTTTCTTTGCGTTTATGCAAAAGAAAAAAAAAGCGATTTAACAAAGCGAAGTAAGATTGGTTTTTAAGCAATGCATTACGATGAAAATTGCTAAATAATCTTATATTTAAAACTCTGTTTAATCCTTTTATCCTTAAAAATTATTTTATTATTCGGCGTTTAATTGACAGCGATAGTATTTTTTGAGTCAGTTTTTGAATTATCCCCAAACTTCTGCAAATAATTTAAAACTTAGCCCTCACATTTTTCACAACTAACAAATTATTTCTATAAAATTAATTATTTACAAAAATTCACAAAATGAATTTAATAACAAGTGTTCAAAATAAAAAGAAGAAATATATATCAATTGCACTATTTACGAAATAGCTTGATGAAGAAAAGTGCGCTTGAATAGTGTTTTATTATTATTATTTTAAAATAATGATATAACTTAAAACAAACTTGTAGGGAGTAAATTAATTTATATCAGTAATATGCAAATTATAATGCTAAATGAGAAGTATTTCTTATAAAAATCTGAATGTAAGTTTTTACTGTATAGAACGGGGGGCATTTTTATCACAAAATGGTAGTTGTTAGCATAAAAGTTGTTGAAAATAGAATATAAAAGGTTAAGGGTTTGAAAACTTAATTGAAAAAAATAGCTAAACTAATTAATTTTAAAAAACAATAGGCAAAAACGAATTATTTTCCGTCAAAAAATCTAATTTAAAACTATCATAATTTGCATCAAATTATTCATTTTATTCACAAACATATATTTCATTTGAGTTTAAAATAAAATTTCATTGGATTATAATTTTTGTTTATATATTTTATATTAATTCCTTCATAAAACATACTATCATTTATCTTTAAGAGATCAGTTCTACCTCTAAACTACTCAAATTTCTTTTTCTTTCAAGTCTACTGACAGATTATTGGACACAACAAGAAAGTCCATTATTGGCTTAAGGATAAAATTTACTTTCTACCTTTTAAAAAAAGTGATTTTTTTTTTTATCCTTTCTTTCGATAAAAAATGTTGTCTAAGAAGCGATGCGTGATAAAAATTTCTCTTTTTCGCACTAAAGGTGAAACATGACGCTAGTTATCTTACTTTCTCTTTCTGCGTTGGATAGAAAATCGAATTCTTTTGTTGGGCAAAAGCTAACTGCATTTATTTTACGCAGTTCCCAAAAATCTATTTGGTGAAACGATTGATTAAAGATTAAGAATATGGTGAGGAACCACACATGGAAAAAAAGATAAAAGAAGTTTTCCATGTTGTGGTAAAAAAAAAAAAACTATCACCATGATGATGATTGATGATTCCTTGAATTCATGGAATGGTAATTATTGAATGCAATTATTATTGGATAAAGATAAATATTCAGACTGAAACTGTCACGTTCATTTTTAGAAGTGCTTAAAATAATGTTCTTTTATGGTTCACATTTTTTTAAAAAAAAGATAAGGTAAATTTCTATGCCGTATAAATTTTCCATACTTTTTTTCCATAGCCAATGCACTGAATAAAACATATGATATATAGATACTTAATGTTTCAGACGAAAAAAAAAACTCAAATATTACTCCTCTTCAGAAATTTACTCAAATGTAATGAAAAAGCTGTCTTAAAATTGGTTTTATTTTTAACTTCTAACAGAAATATTATTTTTTAGTCAAATTAAACCAATTTTAAGCTGCAGAACAATATTAGGTGCCTCTACAGTTCTTTAATTAGCAATATAAATAATTTCAATTGCAATTAAAAAGAAAACTATTTCAAAAAATAGCATGAAAATAGTGCCGTGTAAAATTTTAAAAAGGAAAAAGTAGTAGTTTTAAAGTATTTAAAGAATTGTTGATGTCGATTTTACCAATGTGTTATTTTATTCCCTCAAATTTTTTTAGTAAATCATAAGGAACTAATGTGATCTATCTTATGTAGTTTTCTGAAAATCATAAGAAAATGTTATCTATTATAAAATTTAAAAACACTTCTTAAATACTTAACAAAAGATATAAAAAATAATTTTAAAAATTATCATTTATTCTTTTCTTTTAACCTGGCACGTTAGCTTCACGTATTCATCCTCACCAGAAAAACACTGACCCAACTTGATGATTTACTGATCCACTGATACCACCTATTCACATATCCTACGTTATAATTTGCGCAGTATAGCCGATTCCGTTGCTCTCAGGATTCATTTTAACTACACGATTTTATGTCTTACTATATCTGTTCATCTAAACGCATAATATTTTTCAAGTATTTCTTTCGAAACGCCATTTTTCATGGGTGACGTTCATAATTATGGTTTCATGTTTTTTTCGCAATTCCTGAAGAAATAAAATTCATTTCACTGATGTATGCACAAAAAATACAATTTAGTGGGTGGCTTATCTTGGGTGCCTATTATGAAAGATTATGCTAGTGGTTTGGATGTCTAATTGAAGTAGATGATGAAAACATGATCATAATCATAATAAATCTTTTATTACGTTGCAGATCGTGAAGAACAAAATAAAAAGAATATTTTAATCCAAGTGGCATTTCAATAAAACTCATATACATTTCTCATAATATGAACAGGCCATTGGAGATAATCCACCACGACCTGTCTAATCCAAAGCCAAATAAAAATTAAGTATTTTATCATTGCTTTGTAGTGCAGGAGAGATCCATTATAGACATTTCATTGAAGAAAAAAAAACACTGCCAAAAATGAAGCCAATTCAGCCAACATCACGATATCTCATTATAATATTTAAATAATTTGATTAACGATTTAAGGCCAAAAATTTTGTTGGAAATAAAATGAACATAATTACCTATATGTTAATTCTTAATGTGGGGTAAGAGAAGAAGGTTTAAAATAGATTTTTAAGCTCAGTTGTTGGGACATTGAATAATATAGTTATACAATTACATTGAAATAAGAAGCTATTAGTTACATTTATTGAGAAGAAAAATATTTGCATTCACTCTTTACAAAATTGAATTAAAATTTATTAATTTATTTATTTATTTAATGAAGGATGATTAAAGGTAAACTTTAAAACCAAGGACATATGCATTATAATCACAGTGCTATTGTTTGTCAAAGCTCATAAATTTTTAAAAATAATATTGATGAATATAGAATGGATACGAAATGATTAAGAAATGTATAAAAGAAATTAAATTTAAAAGCTAGGAAATATGCAATGCCTATAACGGCAGCACATTGCTATTTCTTGTCAGAACTTATGAATGTAAAAAAATTATTGATGAATTTAGAATTTATTAGGAATGACTAAATTTATGAAATAAATAAAATTTAAAAACTAAGAAATACGCGAGGCCTATAATGACACCACAGTGTCATTCCTTGTAGAAGCTCATGAATTTAGAAAATTATTGATGAATATAGAATTGGTTAGGAATGATTAAATTTATGAAATAAAGAAAATTTAAAAGCTAGGAAATATGCAATGCCTATAATGCCATCATAGTACCCTTGCTCGCCAAAACTCATGAATTCAGATAATTTTCATTCATTCTTTGCAATTACTAAAGCATACCTTGAGTTAAATAATAACCACTTATTAAACCAGCTAGGATTGCAAACCATTTGAGAGCTTTTAAGCTAGAACTACTGTATGCAAAACTGTAACGCTCTTACATATAACATTTAAATCCAACGCAATGAGCTATGTACCCGCATAAAATTTAGCGTAAATATGCAGAAGGACCAATATTAATGCATCTTCTATCAGATCAGGCGCGTTATCTCTCACCTTTAACTACGAAATCAAACACATAAATTTTCAAAATCTCAAAGCGGTAATAACCAGTTAATTGGACGTTACAACTTTGTTCTCACAGGAAAATCGATTGCTTCAATTCCGAACTAACAACGTTCCTTTTCCTTTCGAAGCATAATTGCAGACTTTAAATAACCTGCTGTCAAAGTCTCAAGCGCAGTTCTTCCCGAATTAATGTTTGGTCGTAAAATAATGCGATCAGTCGAAAAATCTTTTGTCTCAATCGGGTGTTTCTGCCAAATACCAAGCTTTAAGAATTTGTTTCGTTAATTGTAAGATACGAGCTCATCACGCTACTTGTTTTGGGATTCTTATTACGGTATTTCAATAGTCAGTCAAATTAGTGTCATGTTCTTTGCTAATAGATATTAATTATCTGCATGTGTCTTCCGATAAAAAGGTATTAGCTGTTTTTACTGAATAGGAATCATTAGTTGTAAATATTTAAGCATATAATTGCTGCTGAAAATTTATTTTAGTATGAGAGGAATAAATATTGAGGTTTAACTTTGTCTGACTTATAATCGCCCTTCGCAATTGAATAGAACTGAAATAATTCAATTATCATTTTAAACAGTATATTTTAAGAGCCTTAAATCAACTGCAAATATAAAAAAAACCTCTATATATAATTGAAATGGGTTGACTCTCATTTCTTTCTATAACATGATGCTCGAGCCAACACCTCCTAGAAGAAGGAAGGCCTCAGCACGGATCAATTTAGTAGTCCGATGTGACGAAGTTAACTGCGCAGTTGGTGAAAAATAAGGAAGATGTCATTACGTTCGGGGTACTAAGTTGCGCAGTGGTTGAAAATGCGAAATATGTCCTTACGTTTGGACTACCAAAGGATATTTATGGTGACCCGTGCTGAGGCCTACTCTTTTCTAGGAGGTGTTGGTCGAGCGCTCGCCTTACAATGAGATTATTTAGGTTCGAACCCAAGAGGTTGCTGGTCGAATCGAATTCTGCTTCCGGCTAACCTCAACCATAGTGCTGACGCAGAATATACCCAATGAACCATGATTAATGAATCGTGGTCGAACTGACAAGGAATGTGGTAAATGCCGATTTTCAAAGCTAATAGGAGTTTTAAAAGATAGGATTGTAAATTTTATTTTGTTAGCAGGCCTAAAAATAACTTTTCAACCAAAGTGGGAAAGGATGCTACCATTTTTATAACAAACGGGAGAAAGAAAAAAAAGGTAAAGAAACAAGTTCTCTGTAAGGATTGGAAGAAGAGGGGGGCTTAGTGAGCTTTGCGGCTTTTTTGTTCTCGGCTACTGTGTTTTTCTAGTTTTGTTCCTTATTTTTATTTCCCCATTTTTCATTGGCAACTTTGCGTTTTCAAATCAAATTTGTTTCTTCTCATTCACGTCTGGTAAGTCTTGAAAATGGGCGCCTATTTTTGAAGCGCTTGAAACGTGTCGACTTTCATTTACTTTTTATGTATTTTTTCAAGCGAATGAAGTTTTAATTAGGTGATATCAACATTTTTACTAACTGCTGATGTAGAATAATTTATTGAACAAACTGCGTATGTTAGGTGTCTCTTTTTAAAAGAAAAAATGAAATGAAATGATTTGTTTATTAGCAAACTATTCTAAAAATAAACAATTATTTTTATAATTTTAAAAAAAAATGGTTTATTTTTAGAATCGTTAACTGACAAACTGTATTCGTTATTTTCACTTTAAAATGTCATTTTTAGGAATATTCCGAGATCTGTTGGAAGTTAAAAATTATTCTATGGCAAATGTAAAATACGTGTAAAATTGTCAAAGGTAATTTAAAATAGAATTTATTTTATAAAAGAAATCTATTTGAATCTGGGTTAAGAAGATATTAATAATTTACAAAATATTCCTGATAGAACACATCATCAATCTTTGTAAAAATCTTCTTTTATACTAAAACATATCTTGAAAGCAAAAGAAATAAGTTTTTTATAAATAGTTTACTTAACAAACTATGTTCTCGATTTTCACTTGAAAATACTATTTTAGAATCGAATTCGATATGTTTTTTCAGTTAAAGATTTTGCAAAAATAATATGCAAGTTGCGAAATTTTGAAACCTCATAGAGCACCTATCTTAATTTGTTATTTTTTATGTAATAAGTGCATTTTTAGATTATTTAAAATACGAACTCATGGAATTTTCATTGTTAAAAATTAGGAAAAAAAAATATTTTATTTTACTTATAAAAAAATCATATTATCATTGCAATTTGCCATACAAATATCAAATATGTGTGGAAAAAAACATTCATACGAATAATTTATTACTTATTATATAAAATCAATACGACTTGATACTTTTTTAATACTTATAGAAGCAATTATATAAAATCAATACAACTTGACGTTATTTTAATAACTATAGACGCAATTTTTATTGACAGAATTATTGCATCTGTTATAAATTTTATACCGCAATAAAACGAAATGTCATACCTGTAAATAATTTTAAACGATGTAATTCTATACAAGAAAATATTTTAATGTTTTCCAAACTATTCTTGAAGTACCTTTTCCAATAACATATAACTCTTTGTTGAAATCCTTAAACACAGAAGCTTAAAATAATAATGACCCTTGTTATTAAACGTTAAGAAAATTTATATCTTTGTTTCGTTTTATTACAGCATTAAATTTACCGCTTCGTTATTTCGTCGCTTCGGAGCTTAAGGGCGAGGATATTGCCCACATCTTCACAAGTAGTAATGCACATAAAAGAGAATAGATAAAAATATAAAGTAATTAATATCGCATTTTATATCACGTCTTGTCTAAAAAAACAACTTAGGAAGCCTCATATTTCTTAAGAAAAGTTAGTAATGAATAACGAATGGAAATTTAAAAATTGTATATAAAAACTGGAAAATTATTTCCTTAGATTTCTTTAAAAGAACGCGGTTCCACACCCCAGGGAAAGCTAATAAACTTTTCTCCGTAATTTCTCTTATGTTACCATGAATAGTTAACGACTCCATTCAGTTCTTTGCAAACGTACAATAACGTTTGAATTTGACGTAGTATTACTACTTCTAGCTCATATGCTTCAATGGAATCGGTTGACCAATGCTGACTTTGTATAAATATTGTTTATAGAAACATATGTGGAAATTAATTTTGCATGAAAGTTAGTTTGAATTAGTTTAAAGTTAAAATTTTTATCAAAAAACTTATGATTCTTTTTCAAAAACTGAAAATATATGAATATGGAATGAATATTAACTTTTCTGTTGCAATTTAAAATCAAAATGTAAACAATTTCAAAATATTTCATATTTGAAATTGTATCAGTGAATATATTCGTTTGAACAGAAGTATCTCAAAAACAAATTACCAGAATTTAATTTTTAAGAAAACACATTAAGATTAAAAATTAAAATGCAATTTTTTTGTCTAATGAAATTTATAAAAACATTTCTTTTATGATATTTAAGAAACATAAGTGATTACTTTAAAAAAAGTTAAACGAGTTATACGTACCTTAGGAGCATTAAAGATGTCTAAAGTAGAATTATTTATAAAAGAAAATCAACGTGGATGATGCTGATAAATTAAATATTTCAATGAACCAATTCGCGTTCTTAGTTTTCAAATAATTAAACCTTTAACTTAGTATAAAATTTACTAAAATTATTTTAAATTCACAATTTATTAAGATTTTCTTTTGAAATAATTATCTTGAAATAAAAAAATTATGATAAACTTGCGCCTCTAGTAGTTTTTGGGAAATTTAATTAATTTTTTAACTTTAAAATATGAATATTTTTCCATATTTTAAATTAAAGTGCTGTGCAATGACAATAAACGACATTTTTGGGGTCGAAAAATTGTATACAACACTAGTTAAACAAACTAGTAAAGCTTAATGTTTTCTAGTAATTTACACTAAACGAATTTTCGGATCAAATTAATGTAAAAAGGTACTGGCACTTTCGCTGCATCATCCGTAAAATCCATTTTACCGTAAAATATTATAGCATAATTTTGACAGTAATATTAATTTAATTCGAGTGATTCAGTGATTTTAAGGTAATTATTACTATAAAAATTATGATATATCAGATTTTTTGTACCTTAACATACTTTGTTAATAATGGATTTTATGATGAAAAGTACCGGCATCCTCAGTTGATGGCGCTATTTACAGGATTTGATCCAAATTTTTTTACTGTGTAGAAATAATTAAAAATAAAGCAACTATAAGAATTTTACTTATTATTTTCTAGTTTTAAAATTTATTTATATGCGCGTCTAAAATTAAAGCTTGATTGGTTACTCTAGGTAACTTCCTCGCAAGTGCTGAAGTCTCACATAACTTTAAAAAAAAGTACATTAATATTGTGTTGTAGAATATTATTTAGATAAATTAGAAAATATCTAGGTATTTAAAATTGTTATTATGAATTTCACAACTTTTGTCCCAAAATTATAAAATATCTATTAAAAAAAATTCATCAGCGTAGTGTATAGCATCTTAACTTTACAAATTTCTAGTATCTAAACTTAACGAAATTCTAATATCTAAACATTACTTTAATTTTGATGATTTTGAAATATTAGTTAACTTGGATTTGTATCAGAACATGATTTATACGAAATAAATTTCTTCCTTTCTTTGCAGCGTTCTGCCTCAGCTTGGTAGATAATAATCTTTAAATCTTAAAATATTTCTAATAGTTCGAACTAAAATATTTATCGCAAAACTCAAGATCGACTGCATGATTTTAGCTCGTTTGCATCAATCTATTTAAAGAATAAAGTTTTCGCTTCAAATATATTTTATTTTCAGACGAAATTTTAAAAATCAAATTCTTCTTATTGTCAGATACTTATACTAAAATTTATAAATCTTTAAATATTTCAAATAATTTAAATCAAAACATTTACCTCTAAAATCAAGATCTACACTCACGTTTACCTGTTTAAAGAATGAATTCTTCGCTTCGAAAGTATTTTATTTTCTGACGAAATTTTAAAAACTAAGTTTTTCTTATTGCCGGATATTTATAATAGAATTGATAAGAAAAAATATAGTATTATTTTTCGAACGATTTCTGATCACATTGTATTTTAATGAAACATTCCAGATACTTTTATTATAGCTATATATTAAGTAACACGTGTCCTAAAATGGAATCTGACCAGAGTTAATCAAAATAATAGTTTTACCAAAGTAAAGAATAAAACAATAAAAAAAACTATTATTTTCCTGAAAACATTTCTCTTGGGAGTTATAGCAGAATATTACCTCGATTCCAGCAGATTCGGCGGATTTCTGACCCGTAATAAATAGCTGTTACTTAGCTGTAAAAGATTGTAAGAGAAACAAACGTAAGTCTCTTGGCTTTCCATCAAACCGTATATTGCCTTGAGGTATAGAATCTTTGTTTTTATCAATGTATGGTACACAGATACATTGCTGTTTTCTCACACACCCTTCCAAGCAATAAATTACCGTTTTCAATCAGAACTGAGATTGAGTTTAGTCTCTGGAGTATTTAGAAGAAAAAATAATAATTTCAGTGATAAATCTCCAGGATGAACAGTCCTCACAAAATAGTATGTTTTCATTACAGTATTCTTTAATGTAAAAATAAATGAAGATACTGCTAAAGCTCTCACCTTTAATTCCACAAATAATATAGTATTTTTAACGGTGGAGCAATTTTACTGAATAAATAACAGTTTTTCAAGAAATTTGGCACTCATTTAGAAGAAAAAGTTTGAACATTTCTTAATTTTAAGAAAACAACAAGAAAATTGAGAAATATACATCTCTATTTTGGTATTAATGGGCATTAAAATTATATCCTAGCACTTACCTTAAATCAACATTCTGTTTTACGACTGATTCGGATTTTTGACACTCGAAATATGAAACTTACCCAAAATTTTGGAGAATATGATCCCAATAGATTTGTCGATGTAACAGTTGAATATCTGAGTACATTAATATAAATTTTACTTTTTATGTTTTTGATTACTATAAATTTTAGTTTTGCATATCTCTGAAAATACTAAGGAAATTAAAAAAATGTTTGAAAACAATAAAAAAAACAATATTTCCAAAGATGATTCCTCTAAAAAAAAATTTATAATTATTTCAATTAATAATGATCAAAAATATTTTGAATAATGAGGTTTATAAATTTTTACTTCTATGCAATTATGTTTAAAAAAAGGTTTTATTTGTGCATTTCTATTTCTCAATAACATTACGACAATTTAAATAATAATATTGCTGAATTTAATATTTAACTAAGACATGTTAAAAATCGTCAAAATAATGAGTTCTATCAAAAGTAACAATATTTTTTTTCAAATTGCATCACGTCTTCCAAATCGTTTACAATTTACATCACAGTTATAAAATTTCAGACCATTTAAATTGAAATAATGAAATATCAGTTAAGAATGAAGTGAAGTGAACAATTATACCATTGGTAAATTACATTTTTCAATTGCGTCAACTATTCTTAAAACTTAATCTTAAATGTACATACAAATATACACCTCTGAGTTTATTAAAACTAAATATTTCAATTACGAAATTTAAATTACACTGTTCTAAATTTAAAGCTTCATCATCATATTGGTGAAGCTCTAAATTGTTTTTTTTTTTCCAATGCAGCAGGTGATACAGGCATTATCCTAACGCCGTACAGAGATCAAAAAAAGAAAAATACAAGTACAGAAAAGAGATGAAATATACAAAATACAAAAACAAAAGCAAAACATCAAACAAAAAAATTAAATCAAGAATTTAAATTGAACAAAAGGTCTCTAGCCTCTCAGTATCGGGAGTAGATGCAGTTCTTTGTGAGAACTGAACAGTTGAGGAGATGTTCAGCATTCATCGTCGCACCACTGCGGCAGAGGGGGCAGGCAGGATTATCCATTATTACTCGCGTCCGTAGCATCCCTAAAGCTACACGTGCCTCCTGGGTGGTGGTAAATCAGTAACAGTTTTGCAGCCGAGATCTCTTTGTTTTGATTTTGATCCTCTGATTGATTTCCGTGTATCTGGATGATTTTTTCTTGATATGAAGTGTGGACAGGATTCGTTGCATGTTTTGCAGTGAAACGCAGGTGGGCTTACCCAGACTAAAAGGACCGAACTTATATAAATCTTGAAAGACAAGAAGGTTGATACCTTCACAATTATGGAGGCAAATAAATGAAAAAAAGGTATGGAAGCTCTAAATTTGTATAGGTAATAAATGTTTAGAATGTACATAAACTTCTCCTTTCAAAATAAACTAAAAGCTATTTCCAAAAATTCTAACTGGTAGGCAACAAAGAAAAACATATCACTAAAGGCTTTTTTTTTAATAAAAAATCCCCATTTCTTACTGCACCAGTTAGGTGAAAGTCCCTCCAGAGGGATAAAAATACCTGATGTCTTCAAGCTGACCGATCGGAAGTGGTCTATCTTCCTTCTCTTCCGATCCGTTTCCCTTCCGGCGATCCGTCTTCTTTGACACTTTCCCCAGATTCCCTAAGCTGACTTCCAAGGAAAGATAACTTTCTTTTCTCTCTTTATCTCCTTATCTCTTTATTATTATTTTAAAGTTACTTTTTGAAGCGTTAAGAATTAGAAAAGTTATCTATTTTAAAGTTATTGAGGCATGTAACTTTTCTTTTTGGTTATGACATTGGTATTATTACATAAATATTTTGTGTTTATAACTGTACTTCTTTTGTTCGTTAAAACTTGTATTCCTATTTTTAAAAAAAAATCGAAGTATCAAATCGCAATGAGTTTTAAAAATATATATTTATTTTACTTTGAATTTAAATATTCAGCATGAATTTTACCTAATTCGGAATAAAAAAGCCTCTTTATCTTTACCATCGAGCTTGCAAGGTTTTATGGGTTAGATATTAACCAAATGAAAAAAAAAAAAAAAAAAATTATAGTACTTCTATTTTAAAGCTAAGGATTTTTTCCATTTATTTATCATTTAATATTTTAAAATTTAATTACTTTAGTGAAATATAAATATTCAATTTAAAAATGATGATGTATTCTAATAGGCACAGATTTAATATCGTATCCAAGATAATTGATCACAACAAATAACTTCACCTTTAAAATTTCTAAACGAAAAATGGGTACATTCAAAATTTATATCTAGCCTGAAAAGGTTATATTTCTAAAAAATATAGCTGATGTATACCAATATTGTTTATTTAGTTAAAATGTTTTTTAAACCAAAGTTTTGATGAGAAATTCAAATAGATCATTTGAGAAATATTTTTAAAAAAATTGCGGAAATTTATAGGGGCATATCAGTCAACATCTTTATATCTTTCATCTTTATCTTTAAGCGATATATCATTTAATAAAAAATCATTAACAGTAACATCATTTAATAAAACAGTAGTATATATGTCAGATATATATCATATATTCATTTGACGATGCATTTAAAATGGGCGAAACTTGGACACAAAAAAAAAGGGAAAAAATTAATCTTTTTTTAAGAAACTTCTTTTGCTTTTTGATATCTATTTTCTAAATGCGGATATTACGCCAAAATGAAAAAAAATCCCAAAATAAAAGGAATATAATTAGAGTTCCAAAAATCATATGGTTGACACTGGGAAAAAATTATAGTCAAAACTGCCAGAATATGGTAAAACTTAGAGTGCTTCTGGCTCTGTGGGAGCACCAAAAAGCTTGGTACTCTTTACCGAAGTGCTTTGGTAATGATTTTCGTAAAGTTAATAATAAAATATAATTTTATAACATGGGATAAAATTTAGAAAATATGATAAAATTTGGTAATTTTATCATGATACCTTAAAACATGGTATAAAAACTAATAAATCAGTTAAATTTATTTTCTAGTTTTTTATTTTTATACTATATGTGCTTTTAATAAGAACTATAATTTTGAAATCCAAACTTTTAGGTAAATTGTTGCTATATAAACGAAAAAATTACAAAAAATATATTTTTAACTACCATACATTTGTTTTTCTATGACCAAAATTATGCCTTTTTTTACCAGTAAAGCCATTAATACAGTTCGGTAATTTTACCAGAATCCTTAATCCTAAATAGATATAATTAGACTACTAAAAGTCATCTGCATCTTCTAAAAATCATAATAAGGTGTAATATCCAATAAGTTTTTGCAATGTAGTTTAAATATTGAAACTTTACACTTTTTAAGACAGAAACTTTAATCTGAAACATTTATTTTTAAAATTTTCCGTTATTAGTTTTTCGAAAAATGAATAAATTTTAATTAACTTACGCACGTTGATTCTAAAAACCACATTAAAATAAAATCTGTCAAATTAAAACTAAACAAATTATCATACACAACACATTTTTAAAATCACGTAAGATTGATTATAATATATTTTAGCTCATACGAGTGAAATAATTAATTATTATTACTTTTAGCTATGGCATATGGCTTAGAGAAATGCCTGCTGACAATGCATTATGGGCCGTACTAAAAATGAGAAAGTTGAAATCATCTCCTTCCCTTCATTTCATGATTAATTACGGCGATTCCTAATCGTTAAGCAGATCTTAGTTCTTTAATTTATCAAGACTAGCACGCGAAGACAAATTGCCACGTTCTTCAACGCCCAGAAAAGCGTTTAATCCTCATTATCGACTAAGAGTCGGTAATTAGAAAGTAGCACCTGCATCGAATTTGCGTACCTGCATTCTGAATTTATCATTACGTGAGTTATGGAGGTTTCGAGAGACATTAAAATGCTGATTCATAAATATGTGTGTAAAATTAATGAGCTGAGAGACTAACTAAGTCGTGACTGTGCTATATAAATCCTTAGGTAGTTGAGTTTTAAAATTTGTCACATATGAAGACTTAGGTGAGACTTGTTGATGAATAAAATAATTACTGAATAGATTCATTAGTTGTTTAACGCTTGTTAATAAATGTATTTGTCTTGTTATATTTAATAAATACAAAAATGTACTGAGCATTATACTTAACAAAAAATTAATGATTAGTCTTACGAACAGTGAATTTATTTGCGTTGTTTATCATTACTCTATTATCACAAACATGCACTTTGTGTTATTTAAAATGTCACTAAAATGTAATCTATTTTAATGTACTAAATATTTTTGAAAGTTTTGTTTTTTAAAATATGCATTAACAATTTGTAAATGAAGTACTCAGAGCTCAGAGCTATCATGTCTAAAAGTATAAAAAAATATTCGTTTCTTACGAATTTTTAATTGTTAAGGAGGACATTATAATACTTAATTAAGGCATTGAATGCTATAAACTAAAAAGAAGAAACAAAAATAAAGAGCAGGAAATAAAGCAAAAATCAAGAACATAAAATAAGGCACAATTCTTTATTCATGTTGTATTTTTACTTTAGTTTACGTTGCACAAAAGATACCCTATCTTTTTTTTTTTTAATTAAATGCTATTTTCAGAGTCTCAGAACCAAAATTAAAACCTGATATTATAGAACTGTTATGAAAATGATTAAATGATTGATTCAAAATACATTTAAATCTAGGCCGTTTTGTTATGACGTAGAAAAAATAACCCGAATAATTCAAAACTGGCAATTCTCAATTTTTTTTCAAGTATACCTATTAAGATAGATATACGGAGAAAAGTAATCAACACTCACGCAATTTTAGAGATAAAGTGATTTAGAATACTCAAAATAAATGTAAAAATAATAAAGCAGGAACTTAGTAATAATTTTTAATGTAAAAGTTTCGAGAAACCTGACCAAACAACGCTCCTAATTTTCTATTATTTATGTTTTCCACATTTATTTTTCGTTATTGTATTATTGAAAGAATATTTTTAAATGAAACAATGAAAAAACACTTTTTAATGTATCATATATCATGTTGTAAATGTATCACTTGATTGCATTTGATATATATCTTTAATTATTAGCTTTTTTTTTATTAAGGAAAAAAAACGCATTCTATATTTCAAAGTATAATTGACAGGGCTCGAAAAACCGCCCGTCCTCGCTGTTGGCCATTTTCCCGTTGAAGTTCGTGATACATTTTCAATTTTTGTTATCTTACAAGAGTCTATCGCCTCACTTCTATAATGACCCTCTAATCTAGAAATACAGCAACATACTGCGCTTGGTGGAATTGATGTTTTCTCTGTCTGGGAGTACTGCAGCTTTTCAGTGATGAACTTACAAAAAAACACATTACGTACTGGTCTTAACAAGAAGCGTTAAACGCAATTATGAACATCGACCTAAATGGAAAACCCCTTTCAGATTTCTGAGCACAAACCTCTGTAAATCATTAGATTGATTGTGAAACTGGCAAACGTCATATTTGATTCATTTAAAAAACGCATAACCCTCGGATAAATTGACATTCCAGATAACTTGATCTTTGTCATTTAAATTATTTCATATAAGAAATAAATTATTTCATAAAATAAATACTAGGTTACTATTAGTAACCTAGTATTTCTTTTATAACTGTATAATGTTATCCTAGTATTTGTAATCCTAATAACTACTAATTCATTGTGCAATTTATATGATAAATGTTTGGAATAAATAAGAGAAAATTACATTTTTATTTATTTAGAAGTGACGGGTTAGTTTAAAGAGAGGAAATTATTGTAAATTCTTACAATAAAGAACTAGAATTTTTTACTATCTTAAATAATCTAAAGGAATTTGAAATCTTTATTGATAACTCAAAGAATACGAATATAAAATTCTTTAAATTCTCTTATAAGTTTAAAAAACATTTAAAATAAATAATGACGTATAGAAAGCAAATATTTATTTAAATATTATTCATATAATGTAAGTTAAACCTACATAAATAAAAATCTTAATATAATATAAAAAATAGATATTTTATTTCACAATCTTTAAAAAAAATATCAATTTTAAGATAATTTCATGAAGTAAATATTTTTGCTTCGTTCATTAGTTTACTTATTTAAATTTCATTAATTCTGTAATTGTTTTTTTTTTCTTTTTACGAAAGTTTTTTAAGAACGCAATAAGTTCTGAATTTACATTGTTTTGAATTATTAATTAAAATACTGCATGCTTTCGTGCAATACTCTTTAAGTACTAACAAAATTGATTAAAGAGTAAATAAAAACTAAAAATATTTTGGTGCCTGTAGAAAGAATATTATGAATCAATTTACATGATTTATGTACTATAATTTTAAAACTATGCAGTACACAACAAAGAATATTGCCACTTACAAAAAATACCGATTTTGACAATCGAGATCATTTTACACGTTTTTAAAGAAAAATATATTTCTTTTTCTAATTTTTAAGATTTTCATAAAGAAAGGAACTAAATGCCGAAGACATGGGAAATTCTTGTATTGAATCTCAGGTCAAAGCAATATTGCATAACAAACTGACTGTTTTATAGCTTTCCCTAAATTATTGACTTTTCTTTGTGTTTGAGAAATGCTTCTTGGTTCAACGATCACAAAGTAAAGAGAATAAATAAAAAGAAAACGAAAGTATTACCTTAAAATTGGCTAAACTATTCCGTCACTTCCAAAAAGTGTTTTTTAAGTTTTTTCCTTGTTCTTCTCAAGTATATTGTATGTTAAATAAAAAGACAGTGAATACTAGTTGTGCGTGTCAATATGAGTATGTCAATGGCTAATATCTATTTTTAGGGTTAATTTTATTCACTCTAAGATGTAGTTTTCTACTGCCTCAAACCTGAACGTTTAAAGAGTTGTTAACCCTAAATCAATACTAATATTCTTTTTCCATATAATTAAGAAGATACTTAGAATAATTGAACACTTTATTTTCGTATATTGGCAATGAATGTGTACTCACGCACATAAGTAAAAAAAGACGAAGACATTCATTTTTTGAAAAAAAGAAATAATCACCATTCACTAATCATTTAAGTGGAAAGCTGTTATTTAAAAAACTTCTGGTTGAATTAAATGAACAATAAGCTATAAATAAATAATCAAACTAATTCTAGTTAACAAAATTTAAACTAAATTATGAGCAAAACATTTTTTTATCGAAAACCGTAAGAATAGGAGTCTTTATCAGCTGATAATTTTAAGATAGTAGTCGCAAAAAAAATTGTTAATTACAACGAAAAAATAAAGCATAATTTTTGCCTAAACATCTTCATACTTCAAAACCTTTAAAATTCTTTAAAAAAAATAACGTTATTAGCACTTATTAGCTTCTTTTTTCGAAGTAAATTCTTGTTTACAGGACTCTGGTATAAAGCATTAAAACCATAAAATATTACTAAGTATTTTAATCTTTTTTTCATAAAATTGCTGTTTTGTTAATTGCTAAATTCTTGATTTAAACTCCTTCACTACAACAAAAAACTGTAAAAAGTATCACAACTCAGGTTGCTAGTACTTTCGGCCATAAAATTCATTTTTACTGTAAAATTTTACGGATGTAAAATCACTGAATCTCTGTAATTAAATAAATATTGCTATGAAAATTATGGCTTAAAAAGCTACGGTAAAATGGATTTTACAAATGCTGCACTTGGAGGACCAGTACTTTTTGCCATAATTTGGTCCGTAACTTCTTACAGTAATCCCTTTAATTGAATTTAAGTAGATTTATTATAATTAGTGCCTTTTTCCAATCATATGTAAATAAAAAAAAATTATATATATTACATAAATTAATAAAACGTATCAATCAAAAAATGTATAAATCAGTACATAATAGAAAGTGACATTATACATGCATATCTATATTAATTTAAAATAATTGTCACTCTAAAGGAACCTTTTAGTCACCTCAAAATTCCTATTAAGGTATAGAGTAATAAAGAAAAAAATTTATATAGTTCCATTTTTTAGAATTTCCAAGCTTCGTGACATTCGATAATCTATTATTCCTTTAAGTGTAACATAATATGCATAATAATTCTTACTATATTTTTTAAGCATTTAATTCAACTATTTTTATATTAATTATAAATGTCTCTAAAAAATAAAAATGTATTCATCATAATTTGAAGAAATTAATCTATTAAAAATTTTCTACAATCATTTGTCACAAAGATTTTTATTCCAGATTTTGTAGTTTTAATATTTGTCTGATTCAGTTTAATATGAAATACATTTTAAATTAAACAATTAATTTGAAGAAGTTTAATTTAAACTTTATTAACTTCAGCCATTGATGCACTGCTAGAAATGTTTCGGGAAAAATGGCTAAATAACAATTTATTTAATTGTTAGTTTACCATTTTCAAACAAAATAGTCAAATAACCTTAAATAAGATGGTATTCAAACTATTAACAGTGAGAAAAACTGTTTATTAATTTCTTTCGCTTCCGGATCGCACCGACCATAGTGCTGGCCTCATATATAATATCCTCAGTGGTAGACAGATTATAGGTTAGAGCCGTCTTGCCGCCAGGCTGACCATGGGTGGTTTTTGAGGTTTTTCTCTCCGTGTTACGCAAATGCGGGTTAGATCCATCAAAAAGTCCTCCACGAAAGCATATTTAACCCAATACTTGATCCCCCGTGTCTTTTGGTTTGGGCTCAAAATTACAAGACTATGGAATGTAACTTTAAAAGCCGTAAACTCAAAACTTTGTGTCGGCTGTTTGAAGACGGTTATAAAAAAAATTTAGTTCAGAAGAGGCAATTTTATCCTTTAACTCTCCCGTTTTGCATCATTAATGACTTTTTAAGTCATGTGTAAAAAAAGAAACTAGCTTCGCAAATTGAGCGTACTTAAAAACTGAAATTTCGTTTTTTTTTATCAACTGCAAAAAAAGTATACAATTAAGTTCTGACAACAGTTAAATTTAATGGTATGTAAGATTTGCTCTTAGCAATGATGTATTCACGCATGTTCTCACGCAAATTCCTCAAAGGATCAAGACAGAAACAAAGAAATTGTTTTATTCCAATCAATTTTCTTCTTCCTCATAAAATGTTTAGCACAATACAACTTTTTAAACTGATAAAAAACACGCAATTATGTTTCTGCTAGTTTAGAATTTCGAGGTAAACAACGTATAGTCTCTAAAAAAATGTAATCTTGTAAATAATTCATTTTTGTTGACATTGAAGTATTTCATTTAATGTTTAGAATATATCTAGGATATGATAAACGTCGGAAAAGTACTTCAGAAACTTTAAAATAAATTGCAAAGGATTGAATAAAAAACGATATTTCTATGTTTTATGAGTCTTTTCACCATCTTGGGCACTAATTTAAATTTTTACTTTTTTTCACGATATTTGTTTGCTTATAAATAAACTTTTGATCATTAAAGAAAACAACAAAGCAGAACAAAATAATAATAGAATTGAATGGATAATATTGAAATAAAATTTTTTTCATCTTTAAAAACAAATAAAAAAAATAATATTTTGAAGATTTGTTTTTATAAGTAATTTTATGAAATTCTCCATTTATATCCATTTTACCACTCTGGCAAACATATTTCTTTTTCTAAAATGAGTTTTTGCAGGAACTGAATAAATTAAATATTCCAGAAATGCTTGATAGCCTTTTGAGCAGTATTTGCTTAGAGGATAGAACATTCGCCTTACAATGAGATACACTGGGTTCAAATACCAGCGACGTCTGGTCTATACGTATTCCACACTCGACTCGTACCGACCACAGTGCTTACGTAAAATATCCTCAATAGTAGACGGATCATGAGTTAAATTCTCTTTGCCGGCAGGCTAGACGTTGAAGGTTTTCATGGTTTTCATCTTCATGTAACGCAAATTCAAGTTAGTTCCAACAAAAAGTTCTCCGCGAAGGCAAATTTCTCTCAATACCTGATCCAGGAGTTCCCTTGTCTTCAGGATTGGGTTCAAATTTACAAGGCTACGGAGTTGAACGTTAGTGGTCGTAAACCCAAAAATTTGGTTGGCTGTTCACCGACGCTTCTAAAATGAAATAAATTAGTTAAATTTCAATGCAATAGAGTCATATAATTTAGTTCTTCAAAATTTAATGCAGATTTTAGTTCTCAATTAAAAGTCATAAGAAATTTTGATGGACATTACCTTTTTATTTCAATTCCGAAATTGTTTACAAAAAAATCAAATACAAGTTTTCAATTATGATTTCAGAAACTCAGACATTTCCTTGCTTTATGAAGTAAATATAAACTTCTATTTTGCATTTATAGTTTATTCTTAATATACTGTAAATGAAAAATACTAAATACTGTAAATGAAAATATTCAGATGTTTTAAAGAACTATTTCTAAGGCAGGCATGACATTTTTTGTGGTGTTTAATAACATTTGATTAACACTAGATATTACAACGCTAAATTATGGAATTGATTAATTAAAATAATTTTTAAACGTAATGTTGATGCCAATATTTAGTTCAGTTAAAGACTGAAAGAAAGGATTTAATAAAAACTCTTGGAAATACTTTTTACTCATCTGGAAAAATATTTAAATCTTCATTCTTAAGAAAATCTTCCCCAACCAATTCTGTCAATTAACACTTTCACTGGATGATTTATAATGGGTGCGGAAGCAGGTGTCATTGACGCCATCTGACAATTACTCTTTTTAGACACCCTACTGAAAGAGACTCACCCTTGTGAGATATAGGTTGGTGCAATTTTCACCCTCAGTGTTTCGTTCTTCCAATAAATCATCATTGTTTTTCAGAGACAAATATTGAGCCGTCTTGAGATGTTCTTTAAAACTGTCAAGATATAAATCAAACATGATTGTTCATTTCTACCCTTGAGCTCTTTTATATATATATATATATATATATATATATATATATATATATATATATATATATATATATATATATATATATATATATATATATATATATATATATATATATATATATATATATATATATATATATATATATATATATATATATGGTACGGTTATGGTGTATAATTCAGTTATTTAGTAGAATAACTAATCTCAAGAAATAGCTAGAGAAATCAGTTAAAATGTATAATAGATGAAACATTTCATACTTTACATAGTCATTTTCTGAGATAACTAGTTATTCCATGGAATATCCAGTTATTCTATAAAATAACTAGTTATTCTATGAAATAACTCATTATTCTATGAAATAACTAGTTATTCTATGAAATCACTAACGATAGACCGTTAAAGTGAAAAATAAACAATTTTAAAGTTATTTTATGATTTAATTGATCATAAATTGCTAAAATCTTTCGGAAAATACATTTTATTTCTATTGTAGATGATTAATCAATAAATAATTAGGAAAAGCAGATGATATAATGTATTATAGCTCATATTAATAACTACGTCTGTAGTGTAACTACCACTATAAATATTAAATACCAATTCACTAGTATATAAGACTTGTTAACTTGATTCTGTCAAGAGGTACCTTTTGATAGATGAAGGTTGACATAGTCTAAGATTAAATCCCCACACGTCTAAAAGCAACAGAATGAAGAGTACACACATACACGACATTGCAAATCATCTATAAGCTGTTCAAAACTGACTAAAAGCAGCTAGAACCGGCTCGAAGGACTTTCGAGTACTGTATTTTAGACTTTAAAGATCAAGTAATATTTGTTCTATAGAATATCTAGCATATATAAGAAAGAAATATTGTCCATTATATTAAAAATATAATTTTGAGAAGTAAAAGTATAGTAATGAATTAATTTATTCATTTATTTAATGCATGGCAACTAACATAATGTAGTAACTATTGTTTATAAAATATAAAACTAAGTATTATCTATCATCACTCTATTAGTTTAATAAAAACAGTTATTATATAAAGTATTAATATATAACCCAGATTTAACTGGAACAAGAACTTGAAAATACTAACGAAATCATCATACGAAAATGTCTAAAGAATTCTTGTACTTTTTATTACATTTGAAATAACACATAAATTAAAGAAATGTTCTCTCAATTAAACCAAATAAACTAATCTTAAAAATTTCATTTTATATATTTATATCGAAAACTATTCCAAGAAAAATTTAACTACTAATTTTAATCATATTTAAAATTTAAATGTATTTAGAGGAAGCAACATTGAACATAAAACATAATATTAAAGATACATCTTATTAAAAACCTATATTAGATACCTTTATAAGATTGGGATTTTAGTGATTGCAGTGTGATTTTAACAATATTGAATTACCCAATAAAATATACCTACATTTTTTATATAAATATTCCAGTCGTTAAAACAAATTTAATATATACATTATATATTTGATTGATTTTAATACAAATAAATCTAATAATCTGATATATTAAAATAAATCTAATAGGAAATAAATCTAATAAGAAATAAACAATTTAAAACTACTACTTTTAATTTTGGATTTGATATTGAAGATATTTAATAGTAGCAATAGTTAATATATATTTAACTGAACTCAATATAGTTTCAACTATATTAAATTCCCTAATAAAAAATATTTACATTTCTTCGTTACAAATAAAATCTAATAAATCAGAAATGCTCAGGTTTGAAGTAGTAATACTTGATTAAGTTAATAATAGGCATTGTATTGAATTTTATATTCTTTTAATGCATCAATATTTTAAAATACTAATTAGATCGAAAGAAAGTATTCAATTAAAAAGAAATCAGAAATCTTGAAAATTATAAATAGCCAATTTTTATCGAAACGAAAATTGCAACAATAGATTAATGTTCATAGTTTTTAACATAATTGTTGTTATTTAGAGGAAGTAATAATGTACACATATTTTTTGACTCAAAGAATTCAAAATTCCTTTTAATAATACGGAATTCCTTTTTCAGAAAAAAATTTACATTTTATCTTAATTGAACTCGTGCCAATTAATCCGGGCTGGATATTAAAATAGATAAAATATATTGAAAATATTCTGGCTTAAAATAATAAATAGAACAAAATATCATGTAACGAAGAAGAATTTTTAATTTTTTTTTTTTTTGTGTGTGTATTATTAAAGAATTAAAATTTTCAAGTACATTTTCATGGAAACTACCCCGAGAGAAAAATGGAAAAATTATCGCTTTAACCATCCATATTAAACTCAAAATAGTTTCAGAATGAGTGTGAAGCGAAGTATTAAAGAAAATTTCATGAACATTTCCTATGAGAATATGAAAGGAAATGCAAGTTATATGAGTATTTTCTTGCATGTATTTCGAAGGTTGTCATTCTAAGTTGTTAAGCATTGATCAGTTTCCTGTGCAGAGAATATGAATATTTTCTTCTCGCCAATTCTTCCACACCTTTAAACAGGACATGGATGAATGCCTCGCGGTTCTCTTTTTAAGAAAGAACCATTTCCGTTATTTTTGGCGTTAAAAGAAGCGTGAAATTAAAAAAAAATGCCAATTTCCTCACTCTATACAAGAATTGTTAAATAGCTCGTCTTCCACAATGAAACAATTTGTAATGTTACATATTATTTCATGTTTAATGATATAGTAAATAAATAAGCACTGGTTAAATATTTAACTCATTACATTTTTATTAAATTTAAAGAAGTATGTAATCTACTTCTTTTTAATTGTAATACATTTCTACTGTTTCTGTCCTAGAACTACACAAAAAATAAACTCTCGCATGAATATAAACTTTTATTCAAGTGAAAATGTTTTTTTAAAAACATTTTTCAGTAAAAATTACAGAATTTCGCCTTTCCTGCAAAACAACAAATGTAAGTATTTATGAAATATGTTCTTTTGTTGCTTCAGTAAATTTTCTAAAAAGATAAATATAATTTTACTAAATAAAACTATGGAAACTAGCAAGTAATTTAGACCTATCTTATGTAAAAAATATATTTACTGGTTTCAGAGAGTTGTTAATTTTTTTATTAAAATATTATTCAATATTTTATAATTGCTTATTTTTTGTTATATATTTTTGACACTATTCTGAAACCTACCATTACATTTTCATTATAGTACCATTTAAATTTTGATTCTAAACAAATTCCATAAATTATTAAAAGACAATTGCGTTCGTGATAATTTAAAGCAAATAACAAAAACAATGCCCAAAAACTTTATAAAAACGAAAGGGATACATAACTTTTACAAAGCTTTCTAGATTGTCTAAAATACTTACTTATTATATTAAAGATGTGATTTGCAACAATGTTTCGTTATTATTAATATCAAATGAGTATAAATGAAAGAACATCTTAAAATTTAATACAAGTAATAAGTAGAAAGTTGATACAGAATAGAACTATAGAAGTAATAATTGCAATTTGAAAAGTAATGATGGAAGTGGTATTAAATGTTATAGTAGTAATCGCAAAAGAATAGTAATTGTACAAGTAATTATAATTTCAATAATAGAAATTAGAATAAATTCATTATAATTGCAAGAATAGTAACTGTAATTTTAATAAAGAAATATTATTTTTAACGAGCAATAATTGTATTAAGTAATAGTAATGGTAATAATATAAATAAATGAAAAGTAATAGTAAGTTGATAAGTTTACTAAACAATCTTTTCTCTCTGAATTTAGTATTAAATTAAAATATTTTAAATTAACAGCTGGGATTCATTTGCATATCAAGAAAAAACTAATGCATTAAGAAATATCAATTCTTATAAAAGCTCCAGGGTTGAACAAAAAGAGAGGGAGGTGAAGGGGCAACAACCCCAGGTATCCAGTTAAAAGGGATTTTAAATCTACAATAAAAGAAAGACATTTTGAAAATATTAAAATATGAAGATCACAAAAACATTGTAATGTTCGACAGCACTATAAACGTAAATGCACTGGTAACTGAATAACAATAAACTACAATGAAAATGCTTTATATGTAACTTTTCTCATGTTTTAGCAAGTATAATAATAAGAATATTTCTTAATCTGTTTTTATATATGTATGCTTATTTCTTAAACCCGATTTCTTTTGCAATGACAATGTTTTCAAAGATAATGTTATTTCGAATTAACTGCAACTATTTTTTGAATGAAAAAAAATTAAAATACTGAAATATTACCAATAAAACTTGAAACTAACAAGGCGTAGCAGAACAATTCCTAAAATGAAAGAACTATACGCGGAAGAAACTATCTTATCCATAAATTCACAAGAGTAATTCAGACTCTTTCTCTGAAGTCCAAGTCCAATTTAAAATT
This sequence comes from Parasteatoda lunata, assembly GCA_949128135.1. Taxonomy (NCBI): domain Eukaryota; kingdom Metazoa; phylum Arthropoda; class Arachnida; order Araneae; family Theridiidae; genus Parasteatoda; species Parasteatoda lunata. Next base: position 109,748,707 of record OX421971.1, on the reverse strand, counting down.
TGAAGAAAAGGCTAAGCTTCACTAAACAAAAGAACATCGACTTTTGTGTCTTTTATCATCAATTTCCATTTTATTGCTGATATCCTGAGGCGTTGCCATTACACGTATGTAAATACCAATAAAATTCCTTAGAACCAGAACAATAGTTTGGCTTTTCATTAGAAGAATTATCGTTATAATTAATTTATTGTATGTGTTTGAGCTAGAAAATGGTTGCCTATTGTTTGCCTGGATTGTTTCTTAAATAAGTTAAGTTATTGTAATTTTATCTTCTCTATACTAAAATTAATTAAAATTTATTCAATATATTTTAAGGTCTTTCTTTTGTATTTTGTATTATAAATACACAATAGCGCTTAAGAGACTCATTAAACAAAGCAACATATCTTGAGGGAATAAATTGATACATAAATTAATACATAAATTGAAGTTAACAAATAATAAACTAATGATTTTTCTTAAAAAATTAAAATGTTGAATAGGTAAACTTTTAAACTCGTTAAAAATATGAAACATTTACTTTAAAATATTTTAAAAGGAAAATATGGGCCTATTATACGTGTGAAATAAATTAAAAACGAAATAATAACGATTCTCAAAAATAAGTTTTGATGAATTCTTTATAAATAATTAAATGTTTTTACTTCCAAAATTTATTTTAAGAGCCTCAAAAATGGTTTTAATAGAAAATATTGATTATTGTAAGATTATATTTCCAAAGTTATTTTGGTTTGTAATTTCATAGAGCTATAATATAATTGTGAAAAGTTTATTTACTACTTTATGGTACGTTTGGGATTTATAAATGTTTTGTATATTATATATATTTAAAAGAACTAGGATAAAGAAATCTCGATAATAGGCAAAATTATTATAATAATTTAATTTTATTCACTGCTTTCAAATTTTTAATTGCATTTCTTTTATACCATTTAAAGCCATGAATTATTTTTAAAGAGTTTGTATACTTTTTATAAAATATTTATAATTTCATTGCAGAATAAAATTGTTTGTACAAGAATTTTATGTTCGTATATTATAAGTTTTAAAAAAAATTTCAGTTTTATTGGTAATGTACTAAATAAGATTTGTTTACCACTATTCCACTCTGGGAAACAATAATAATATAGCCTCCTTCCTTCCATTTATTTTTTTAAAAAAAGTATAAGTAATAAAAGTATTGAATCAACAACTAGTGTAATCAAAGTCTTAATCTAAACAACAGGTTTAACCAAATATAAAGTTTCTACTAAGATTCTAAAATTATCATACAACGCAGAAATGTTATAAAATATGTTTAAGAAGTAGTGAATATTTGTATTTGTCAATAACTATGTTAGTGAAGTACTTACATCGATATCATGCTTGCCAGAACTATAAGTAGAACTTCATTAATGCTTTACTAAAATTATTCAAATTAAATGTTATTGTTTATGCAATTTATATTTTTACTTTTTAAATTTTTATGTTGTTTGCAGAATATTGTAACAAATATGTTTTGACCTTCCTTATATTCATTTATAAATATTTTGATCAGTTTTATAGCTTTTAAATCGTAGATGCCAAAACGTCATTAAGATCCAATCTTAAGCATATAGGCAATCACTTAAGTTTATTACATTGAGAAAAAATTTGGGTAAAAAAAACATATTTGTATGGTGACGACATTTCTGGTTAAAGAAATATCATAATTCTGGTAATAAAGTTAAAATACACGGTGTTTAAATCATTCATTTGATAAGTTTTTCAGCTCGTGTTGTAAAAGTATACTAGAAATCTAGTTTTAAAAATTTTAGTTCTTATTACCACACATCTAGTAAAAATACAAAACTAAAAAGTAAATTTAAATGAATAAATGGTTTTTGTACCATGTGCTGAGGTATCATGATAAAATTACTAAATACTACCAGATATACTATCAAGCAGCATGATAATAAAACCATATGTTATTGCTCATTTTACCAAAATTTAATACCAAAGGGCTTCAGTGTAAATTAATGAGCTTTTTGGTGTTCCCATATAACCAGAAACATGATAAATTTTGCCATATTCTGTTAGTATATTTCTCAGTGTACGTGATTGGTTAGAATAAAATATTTTTAGAAATATTTAATTTTTATATATATTTGTTAAAAATATTTATAAAAATATCTTACAAAAAATGAAGAACATTTATTTTATAAAAGAAATATGTATATTTAAAATTAAATTGGTATTCGCACATTTGAGTGGGATCTATTATGGACAGTACTTAATTTTAGTCTTAAAGCAAAGTACTTTTGACTTTGATTATTTATTTTGTAAACATGTTTCAGGATCATTTTGAAACATTTTTCGATATTTAAAATGCTTCGAATGTTATGCATTCAATTCTTTCCGCTTGCGTTTCAGTGACTGTACAATTATGCCTTTTTCAAATTATTCAATTTAATTATTTAATTTGATTACTAAATTAAATCTGAATAATTGTAATAATATATAAGAATATTGTATCCCAATATACTACTTAAAAATATATTAAAAAATAAATTAAAAAATATTAGTTTAAATATTTTATTTCTAAAAAAAAGCTGATAAGGGAATTTCAAAAAGGAAAAAATTTGAATTGATTGAAAAGGAAAAATTTGAATTTTTGAACGTCTGCCTACGCTGTCTGTACTTGGCTACATTTCGGATTGTTAAATGATTTGAGATAAGTAATGATAAAACGTGCCTATATTTATTAAAAAAATTTTTTTTTTAATTAAAATTGTTTTCTTCTGGATTATTTTAATTTTTTTGTCTATTCTTACTTACAAAATGAACAAGGATTTATAAATGATAAAACTATAATAATGCAAATTTTTTTTTATGTCGATAGAAATTGCTTTCAATCAGTTCAAAAAAATTTAAATCTTTAATTATTAAAAGTTATTAATTAAAACTATTATTAAATAAAAAATAATTAATTTCTATTAATTGAAAATTATTAAGAAATATTAGTTATTCATTAATAATTATTAATTACAAAAAGTTATTAAATAATTTAATTTTTATGTCGTTGGAAATTGCTGTAAATTTTTTCGATCAAAAAAAATTTTAGAAACGTAAACGGCTTCAGTTTTAAAAACTTATTTAAAACTTATAAATTGTTTGCGTGCTTATTCAACATTGAATAATTAAAAAAAAAGTAAGTTGAGATTATTAATGTATAGCAGTTGTAAAAGCTCCTCGTACAACTTTTAAAAATCCTGTTCTTTGATGATAGAAAAGTTTAAGAAAATATTTAATTTCCAAAATTAAAATTACTACCTGTAACTTTATATACGTTATTAAACTACTTTTTTAAATGAATGAAATGTTCAAAGTAAAATTTAGTATCTATGAATAAAATTATAATGTAGGGGAGAGGGGGACACATGTGAATTTTTTTTTTTTCTTTCTTCATTTTTCATAAAATATCAATTTCTGACAGTAAAGAAGTCCATATGTTTAAATAGTCTTTTCTTTATCTTATGAAATTTTTTGAGATTTTTCAATAAAATATTTCTTTACTTTATGATATTTTAGAAAAATGACTTCAATTGTTCACATGTGCCCACATTGGGGTCACATGTGAACATGCCTGGGGCACATATGAACAAGATTAAAAACACAAAGCAATCATCATATTTCAAAGAAAAAAATCTTTAATATAACAGATATAGATACGCATTATACTGAAAGGATTGTAGCTTACTATGTGAATTTATTACCATTATTTATTTTATTTTGTTTTATTACCACACATTTAGTAAAAAATACAAAACTAGAAAATAAATTTTAAAATATAGATGGTCTTCTGGCCATGCTCTAAGGTATCATGATAAAATTATCAAATTTTATCCCATAATTTTTCAAAACATATTTCATTGCTAGTTTTACATTCAGTAAAAATACCGAGATTTTTGGTGTTCCCATAGAGCTAGTAAATATCGTAAATTTTAACATTTTCTGGTAGTTTAGACCATACTTTTTTATGTGGTTAAACGCTATGTATAATGGTTCAAAATAGCAATGCTGTGGTTAAACGCTGAACCTGTATGGTCTTAATTATGTTTTCAATGTTACATATTTAAAAATTTGTTACTCGTGTAGTTGTAATGTGTATACATTATTATTTATAATTTTTGTACGTCGTGTAGCAGAAAATTTAAAAATGCAGCTCATAGGTTTCGGTTCACCCTGGTACATACAAACCGTAGTTCTAGACCTGTGTGCAATCAAACATTAAAATATTCTGTCTTAAATTTTTAACAATTAAAAATTTATCAATAACAATAATAACTATGTTTTCATAAATTATTCAGAATATATATAATTTAATTATAATCTAATAAAACACATTTCATAACAAAATGCATCGCAGTATATCAATTACAATGGTCATTTTATTCATTTCATTTTACGATGGTCATAAAATAAAAAATATCCAGACCTAATTCACACAACGATCACCCCATCCCCATAATGAATAACGACACAAAAAGAGCATTATTTTCCCGTGAAAGTCAATTAAAAAGCGGTGAATTTCAAAAACGGATATTTCGAAGTCGAAAAACTAAGCAGACAGACACAACTAAATAAAAACGTCGACAAAAATAAACAAAATTAACCCTAACAACCAATTGGAGGTCGGATGAAACCTGGAATATTTTCCCTAAACTCGACCCAACGAAACAAGGTTTGCCTTTTCAACCATCTCATTTCACAATAAAAATTGCAAATGCCGTATTCACTTTCTCTTTAACTGTTGGAGAAGTATGTTCTGATTCGGTTCATTCATGTTCAGATGCTCTCAGCAGCTGGCGTTCAACGTTCATGGCGGGTTTTCTGAAGCGATGCTCAATTTGTTTGCGGTATAGCACGTGTTTATGACGGGTTTCCCAGGGAAGGTAAGCCATGTTGATTTAGTTGTTTCCATTAACGGAGGAGAAAGATTCACGTAATGACTTAACATGTTTAAATGTCACTTTGGAATATTATTTAGGAGAGGTTTCTAAGCCGAATACATAAACCTAAAACCAATTGAAATTAAATATCGTCTGCAAAATCTGTTTCGAGGTTTGTTTAACATTTCATAGTCAAACGAAGAATAATTCTCTTTAATGTTTTGTGGCAGAAAACGTAATGGCGTAGTGAATAAATTTGACGCAAAGTTAAAATATTGAAATAAACATTGTATATTACATTTTAAATACGCTTCGGTGACTTCTTTTGGGTCTGAAATAATTTTCAATTTATAGATTCTTTTCCTTCGTTTACATATTTTGTTTAATTTTTAAGAACTTTTTGAAATGAAATTTCTAGAAATTTGTTCTAGTTATTTCATAAACACATCAGTCATTAATAAGTTCTGATAAAATTAAATCTTTCTAAATTTGAAATAAACATATGAGATTGAACTTTAGTCTATTATTTTTATGCTTAATTTTGAATTTAAGCTATCTTTATTAAACAGGAATAGTTTATTACATTTTTTACACAATTTAAATTTAATTTTTAATGCAAAATTTTAAACTTGTGTCTTTATAACACTATTTATAATGAAACTCTTGTATTAATGACGTACATATTAAAATCTTCTAAAAAATATTTCTACGAAAGTGTTACTATTCCTAAATTAAATGCTTGTAAATCATAACATTCATTTTAGAATTGGCCTTTGTTAGTTAAGGAATGTGAAAATTTATATTGTTATTTTTTGTTATTTTTTGTAAATTAATTAATTTTATATCATACATTTTTTTTCTTATTTAACTTAAATATCAATAATTCAGCATTTCATTTTAAATGTTTAAGAATAAAAAGAGTGATTAAAAATTAAAATGAGTGAGTATGTTTTTAGTTATTTTTAAAAGTAGCTAAGGTAGCTAAAGCTAATAATTCCGTATTTTAATTTTATCAAATTATGAAACATGTTCAAAAGGCATAATGAGTTGTGTTTAAAAAGATAAATAAATAAAATAAAATTGAGCAAACAGTCTTTTTATTTTTCATTTTAAATCATGAAACATAACTATTTTCCTTAGATATATTAAAAATGTAATAATATTTTAATTTTTAAATTTACTTTTCACACTTTGAATAGCGTTTAAATTTACTAATAGTATCGGTTAATTTTTATAGCACAAATAAATTTCAAAAATATTTTCTAAAAGAAACAAATGAGCAAAATTCATAATTGTAAGCTATTTAGATATAATGTAATTTAATGAGTAATAGTAAATTTATTCATGCGATAGATATCCTAAATTTAATTCCAAGAGTGTATGACTACCTGTGATATTTCTTGTAGTCTGCTTTATTTGATCAATGCCTATTACATAATTTTACAATTTCTTTATTTTTTTAAATATATTTTGAATTTACTTAATAAATTTTCTTATGAAGATAGTTATTTCAATTTAAGAAATTCATTTTCTTATACTGATATATATTTTCGATATTTTCTTATGAAGCTTCTTGCACATCTGGTTAAATGTAATCTTATCAAATTAAAATCTTCTCAATTGTTCTCAATTATTTAAATTACTTCTCAATTATTTCTCAATCAATTCAATTATTTCTCAACTATTTCAAATATTTCTCAATTATTTCAATTTTTCTCAATGATTTCCAATTTATTTCTCAGTTATTTCAATTATTTCTCAGTTATTTCAATTATTTTTTCAATTATTTCTCAGTTATTTCAATTATTTTTTCAATTATTTCTCAGTTATTTCAATTATTTTCCAAATATTTTATTCTAATTGTTCTCAATTATTTCATATTATAAAATTTTATTATTCTTTCTCCATACATCATAAATGTAAGGTGTTAAAAAAATTTTTCGATTGTTAAGGTTTTAAAAAAAATCAATTTTGATTTATTCCTCAAGTTCTATGAATAAATGATATTTAAAGATCAAAAGAACCAGTGATTCCAATGAGAATTCTGTGGCTTTCATTTCCGCTACTCAAGAGCAATCAGTCAAACTGTCTAACAAGCCCAGTGTGCAGTGAAAGTTACAAATAGTTGCAGACGGGCAATGAACTTGAATCGTTAAGATTCGTTTGAAGATGAACTGAAATAACTCATTTATTGAAATCCCTTCTGACTCTCAAATGCACTTTTCTGATAACAAGGTCGTTAATAAATCCTACATAACAAGGGTAATATAATTAAATTAATTTATTTTTTATAAACCCCTGCTGTCACTCACGTTACCCCTGAATTAATATCATCTACATTTCTCTTGTGCTTCGTAGTGTTTTATTTGAATACTTTCACTTTTAGTTTATTTAGTTTTGAAGTTTTTTTAAAACATTTAATACCAAATAACTAAGAAGATGTAGAAATATCATTAAAAATAATTTATTTTTATAAACCTCTGCTGTCACTTACGTTGCCCCTGTAATGAATATCTTCTACATTTCTCTTGTGCTTCATAGTGTTTTATTTAAATACTTTTGTTTTCAGTTTATTTCATTTTAAAAAATTTTTAAACATTTAATACCAGATGTCCGATAATATAGAAACATCATCTAGTTTATAATACTATAGTTTTCTCAAAAAAATATCTAAGAAATTTGTAAAATTATTTTAATTAATTTTAAAACCATCTATCATATGAAGATTAAATAATTTTATATAATATATTCGCAAAATTTGCATACTCAGTTACAAAAAAAAACAATGTACTCTAAATATGCAATTAACACAAATATAAATATAAATTTATATTTTCTTCTATTAGCAAAACTGTTATTGAAATTTAATGTATATGCCTGTAATCTAATGGCTTTCATCAAATTTATCTTTCTTCTGTATGCTGGTGGTTTATGAATAGGTTATAAATAGATACCCTTATCTTTTCATAATTATAAAAATTTATTCACAATATCATATATAAAACAAATTGAAACAAACCATCGAAAAAAAAAAGAAAGTTGATAATAAAATGCGATTAAAAAGTAAAATTAATATTAAGTTAGAGATGAAAAAATTGTTTATATAACAGAAACAATGAAAATTAGATGGATATAAATATTAATTAATTTATTTTATTTTGTCCTAGTTTAAAATTTAAAAAAAAAAAACTTATTATCAATGCAAATTAATTCTTCAAAACAATCCATGGTTACTGAAACTATAAATTTAGATATTAAAAAGTATATCACATTGTATTAAGTGTTCTTAATATTTTCATGTAAACAGCATATTTTATTATGCATTAAACATCAGAGCAATGATTTTTTCCAAGAGAATTTTAATGACATGAAAAAAAATTAATTTAACTGTGACAATCATAGAGTATTAAAATTCTATACAGTACAGAGGTATCTAAAAATGTTAAAATAATAGTTAATATATAATAGCTAAAAAATTTGCAATAATTAGACAAATATCAAAAATAATCCTAAATATCAATTCAAAATCCTAAATATCAATTAATTATTGATATTTATATTCAAATTTATAATTACTATTATTGATATTTAAAATCTTAATTATCAATAATAATTTAAACTATCAATTTTTTAAGAAATATTAAAACTTCAAAGGTTGAATTCTATATTATAATAGAATAAAATTTTTAATTGAATAAAGAATACTATTACTGTGTTAAAATTTAAACATTTGGAGTTATTTCTTCAATCATTAATTTGTGACGTTACCATCAACGTTTTTAATATAATGTTTGTATACATTTTTTTCTCAATTAACATACTTTTCTACAGTATAAATATTTCGCATCAATGTTTCGCATTTAATTACAGGAAATTAAAATGAAACATCTTATTTTTAGAGAAATAACAAATTAATAAAATATTTTATTTTAATTCTATATACATATACTGAAAATAATAATGGTGAATAAATATCCAATATAACGACAACAATAAGGCTATAGTTACTAAATGAAGGCTTTAAATTGAAGCCCTCAATAACAATTCATGATCAATTATAAAACTATTTATTAGTCATAATTCTAACAGTCTTTACCTTGAGCAATAAATATTTTTAAATGTTTTTTTATTCCTAAACTTGGGAGTATTATGTTTTTCTGATTTGATTTGTAAAATAGTAATTGATAAGAAGTAACTGAATTTAGTTACAATTTATTTCATTTTTAGCATTAAAGTATTTATTTTTGTATTTTCATAAAATTCTGAGTCAAAAAAAAACAATCTTATTTAATCATAATTTAAAATGAATATAACATTTGTATTTATTTGTTGTTGATTTTTCTTTGGTTTTGCTATCAATTTAATTATATAAGAAAAGTATTTCATTATTGAAATCATTTAAAATGTTTTAGTATTAAAATTATCAAAGTTAAGTATAGTACTGATGTGTTAATAATTTTTTAAACACAGTCTCTCTTTCAAAGGTAAATTTTTACACTTAGCTTTTAGCTGATTGTTTTTTAAATTTATTCAGTAAATAGTCTCGTAGTTTTTCTTAAATCAAAAAATATATTTTATTATGATTTTTAGCACGTTTACTTTCAACTATAAAACATACATTTTTTTTTAAACACTGGAATTTTTTTGAAATAGTTCATCACATTATAGAGATTGTATCAATATATATATGTTTGTACTGTGAAAATAAAATGTATTGTTTGGATTTGCATGTCGGGTTCATTTCCTTCAGTTGTTTCATTCCTATCACGTTTTGAAGAATCAGCGGAATCTGTGCATTTGGAAATATAAAACTTTTTTTCTACAGAATCAGCAAATAAATTGAAAACTTTGGAAAATATGACATTTAAAGAAAGCTGATATTAGAGTTTTCTATATCCAAAATTTTTCCCCCTGTTTTTTTACTGCCAATTTAGAAACTTCATTCCTGAAAAAAGTTAAACCATTTATATTAACCGTATATTAACTCTTCTTTTTTTACATTTTATTTTTCATATTTTTTTTTATTTTTCATATTTTTCATTTAATTATCCCTTTGTAAAAAATCGTACAGAATTACAGGTTATGAAAACACGAGATAAAAAAGAAGAATACATTTCTTAATTTGAAGAAATTTAAGAGTATCATTTAGGTATCATTTTAGATTACCATTTATGCCTTTGCAATTAATTATAAACTTTTTCTTTCGTTCCTTTTAATCCTTGATCTAGAATTATATCAATAAAGATAAAATAGAGCTATTACAAACTAATTTTTTACTCGTTTATGCTTCAAACACAAACTCAAAACAACCATCGCATCCATATTAGTTTTTATATATTTGCAACCACTTTACATTTATAAGATATTATGAAGGCGAATCTTCCATCAAAAAGAAGTAACATGTTCAATAGAACCACGCGTACGAAATTTTATGTAATTAAATTTATAATATGCTAAACTAAATCTCATTTTTTTATAATTATTTATCCCTTTAATATACCTTACCTTCAAAATTTAATAAATTTGTATTATTTATGGTTAAGCTTTTATTTTCCTGGTACATAATATTTTCTTAGCTTAGAAGTACGTGTGATTTCCGATTTTTTTCTGATGACTATTATTTCATTTGTTTCATAATTCACATAACACATCTTTTAAATGATGTCATAAAAACGCCTTAATATGGTTTTTTTTCACTAAATGTTTAAAAACGCAAAAAAAAATTACGCTTTTAAGAAAAATATTTGTTGCCAGAAACTAATGAAAAAGTTGAAGCTTTTCATCATTCTCAGATAGTGAAATACGACGATTCGGTTCAATTACAGCTTTGATTTGGTCATCAATGATTTAAGTTGGTCAACCAGAAAACTCATCATTTCTAATTGGAAATTCATCATAACAAAGATATGTGGATTTTGATGACTTTATCCTCTAAAGGTTAAAAAACAGAATATTTAGAGTTCGGTTTTTCGGATCAGGTTAAAGTAAAACATTTATAAAATTTATTGCCTTTAACTTGGCATGCGTTAATCATCATTATATATATATATATATATATATATATATATATATATATATATATATATATATATATATATATATATATATATGTATATATATATATATATACATATGAGCATTTCTACAAATAAGAGCCAATTAGGCAGCCAAAGATAAATAAATTTTTTTAGGGGGAGCACACTATTTCTACATGAATTTTCTTTTTTTTACAGCAACAAAAAAGCAACAAAAAATCGTAAACATGAAATTTTTTCTTTGCGACATACCTTAAATGTGACATACTCTTTCTGATAAATCTGAGCCATTTATTCAGATAAAACGATTTTTACATAAATATAATATTATTATAATGTCACTCTTAAATGTATTTATAGAGATTTCATACTATAAGATTATATTTTAGTATAAAAATTAGCGTTTATTAGTAGAATTGCTCATATGAGCAATAACAATAACAAATAAATGCAAATTAGGCAGCCAAACAAAATTTATTTTTTTGGGGGGCACGCTATTTCTACATGAATTTTCTTCTTTTTTACACTTTAAAAGAGGAAGAAAAAATATTGAACAAGAAATTTTTTCATTGTGACATACTTTAAATGACGAAATACCAATTTTAATTTTTCCCAAATTTTTCAATTTACGAACTTAGATTAATTTTTTTTATTTTTTTTTTAAACTAAAATATAAATTTATAGTATGAAATCTCTATAAATACATTTTAGAGAGACTTTATAATAATATTATATTTATGTAAAAATCGTTAAATCTGAATAAATGGCTCAGATTTATCTCAGTATGTCAGAAAGAGTATGTCACATTTAAAGTATGTCACAAAGAAAAAATTTCATGAAGAAGAAGAAAATTCATGTCGAAATAGTGTGCCCCTCCAAAAAAAAAACTTTTTTTTGCTATATATATATATATATATATATATATATATATATATATATATATATATATATATATATATATATATATATATATATATATATATATATATATATATATATATATATATATATATTTTTAATAATGTACCATAATGTCATTAATGCTTTACTATTCTCGTTTTTTTATAGTTAGTTGACAAAAATTATTTTTTTAATCTAATACGTGTTTTTGATGGAGTAACATTTGAATTAGTAAAAAATATAAAAAATGAAGCATTTAATCCAACTAAATTTGAATAGTAAACACATTTTATGTAAGGCTATTCAAATTCAATTCAATTAATTGCTTTAAAAAATTCCTTAGAAAAATTAGCAATTTTTTTATTCAAGATGCTGTAAATATTCATAACTTTTCCACCCATAGGGGTACTCTATTTTCTTTCGTTTACAAAAGTTTTAACATATCCACCTATTAGATTCATCCTAGTTGAACCTCTTACACTGTTAAAAATTAAGTTTTATGAATCTTTTACTCTTTTAAAAAGAGCAGTTTGCACAATTGTCACAATGTTCAAACTTAATGCTTCAACGTAGACTGTGAGAATCAAAACTTTTTTTGTAAAATTTTCCATTATGAGTTTCAATAACATTTTAGGATCAATGTAAAAGTATAAACTAATGCTTTTTATTTAAGTTAAAATATGTAAAAAAACCTATTTAATAAAAATAATTTATTATTATTTTTTAAAAATTAATAAATTATTTGAAAAAGAGTTCCTACAACAGCTCAATATTGGACAAAACCTACACAAGACTACATCATTTCATGACCATCCACACTGTGGCCATTATTGCGCACCGACTGATTTTACTCCAACCCGATGTCAATTGATTGGATTTTTAAAACGTGATCAGGAATTGAACATCGGTTCTTTCCGAGGACAGCTCGTAGAATAATTTTAATAGCTTAGTAATTAATTTAATTACTTAATAATTCATTTAATAACTTAATATTTCCTTTAATAAATTATTATTTACTTTCCCGCTAACAAATCTTTTGATAATAAATAACTTAAAAAGATATTTATTACAATATTTTAGTAGAACGTAATATTTAGTAAAAAGGAGTCACATTTTGGTGATTTTCTTTCAGTTTAAGAATATAGCAAAGTATGGATAATTTAAATAATAAGTAATAAACATTGCATCATATAAGTGCTAAATTTTTCTAAATTTTTGTATTTGTAACATGATAAAATGAAGATTAAAATATGTACAGTAAGGAAAAAAAATGTACTAATTTAAGTTTATCACAATCGTTGTAAAATGCATTAAAAAATTCTTCCTTTTTACAAGCTTCTATTCTGTTTTTTTCCTTAACAGGTAGATAATGTATTTTCATGAGTTTTCAGTTGCGAATATTAAAACAAAAATTTAAGCTTTGTCTATAAAAGCTTCTGATACTTAGTTGAACAAAACTAATTAATGCGTATATTAATCTCAATGAAAAAGAAATTATCTCCAAAAATGTGTTAAATATTCACGCCAACTAAATTATTAATATCGATGACACAAATCATTATAATCAATTTTAATGGTTGAAAATGCTCCATTAATTGAAAGAAAGTGAGTAAAGCAATTTTATATCTTACGTTTTCCTAATTGCGGATAATGTAGCGCTATCTTTGATGAATCAGAATCAATCATTGAGCTAACTGTTTTGTTCCGTTTTCAATAGGCTAGTTCTTCAATTTTAGCACTCATTAATATTTTGGCAAACCAAGCATTAAACATTTTTTTATCTTTAAAGTATCTTCAAAAACATGTAGTAAAGAATTTCCTGATATCAATGCTGTAGAAAACACTACGCTTCCTAAATATTGAAATAAAATATTTCCTTTACTTATTAGAACATCACTGAAGGAAAAGTTTGATTTAATAGTATGTGTCACGGGCGATTTTAGATGATGGAATCAGTCACACAATTTTTTAGCATATTTTTAACGAAAAATGTTTTTTTTTTCAACATTAATGCTTTTATTTCATGCGTAAGAAATAAAAGTCATCACTCGTATTTCATAAATTATTTCTCATTTATTAATTTTTATGTAATATTTTAAATTGCACTGGGGAAAAAAAATGTTTTTTTTCTTTTTTTTTCTTTTTTTGCGTTTCTGCGAGTACTTGATCTTGCTTAATTTGGGTGTGGGGATCTCAAATCTGAAATTATTTTTGCTCTTAAAATTGCAGATTTTTCATCATAAACGCATCCAAGAAGAGTAATATGATATTTCCAACATTTTTGTCTTTTATACATAAGTTATTCCTGTTTTTATAATATATATATATATATATAATATAATATAATATAATAATATAATGGTTCAATTTAGCACAATATTGAGGTTGCAGAAATTTGAATGTTATTACAGTTCAACACATTCCGTAATTTATACAAGTGTACCTTAAAAAATTACAGATTGGTTTAAAATTAATATTTATCATAATGTTAATCATAGCAAAAAAATCTATTAGTAGTTCTCAAATTATGCTTTTATGGAATTTCAATACTGAGTCACCCTATTCTCTAAATTGTTTGTTTTTAACACTATGACATTTTTCTTTCAAAACCTAACGTTTTTGCTCATACAATTGTTTTCTTTAAGTTTCTTTATTCTTTTACTCTTTATATTCAAACTCTCTTCTTAAATTTTATACCTTAATCCTTCAATTCCGGGTTTTCAGTTTCAGTACTACTGAAGTTTGAATCGTGCGTCATAAATCTTGAGAATTCTTTTCAATTCACTGTAATTCATAATTCTAATTGTTCATTCAAATAATGTAAGCGGAAAGAGGAAGTAAAGACAGTAGCTAAGTTGTACTCGAAATACTGTAAAACAGTTTTACGAGCAGATTCATAAAACTGGCAAAGACCGCCCTTGACCTTCATCTTGAAAAAGAAACTCCACCGCCAACCTGACCTGTAATTAGTCACGTTTCTCTGCTTGGCAGACTTTTTTTTATTTTGTTCGCCAAAGAAAAAGAGAACCTTACCTTCTCCAGGTAAGCTCTTTCATTATTTAATCATTCAATCACTTCAGAGGTCAGAAAGTAGTATTAGAATAACGGTGTGGAATGTAATTTACTTTTCAATGTGGATAAAAAAGGAGAAAAGAAATTTTCCGGTAATTCTGTCTTTTCATGGGACATTAACAACTCAACGACGAGGCACGGTTTAAGTACAAGGCATGGAATTATCTGAAAGGGGAAAGTTCCAAGACCTTAAAAAGAATTTATAATTGATACACTTCTCTGTTATTAATTTTTGCGGAGAGAAAAGTTTTTTTTTAAAAATAAAAATTGAAAAGGAACAATTTTCCAAATTCCACAAATCTTAATTTTAAACAAATAACAAGATAAATTCCTATCACAATTTCTTAAATATGTACTTCCAACATTTTACAAATAATGTGTTAATATAATTTTTAAAAAACACAATTTTTTAATGAATCAAAATGTTTTAAAAATATAGCTTATGCACTTGAAAAATTCTAAATTTAAAAAAGTGTTTGTATAAAAAGTATTTAATATTATCAATCTTTTTCATAACATTTTAGTATAATTTTTTAGCTTTGAGTATTGTTCTTTCTCTAGAAAAGAAGTGAGAAATAGTGATTAGCTTTGAAAGTTCCATAGTTTTAGAAAATTTAAGATTCTTAGAAAGGTTTAATTTATTCTGAAGAAAAGAAGATTTACTTAGATTTACTTTCTGAATAAAATGACCAGTTTTTATATTAATAAATGTTCAATTCTAATTTAGTATTCAAGTTTACAGTGAAAACTTCATTTGTTTTTAGAATATTTACATTTTTCTGTGTTAGTTCTTTGTGAACAAAAATATTATACCGGTAACTCGTAAATCATATTATTATTTATAAAAGTATATAATTTACCGGTCCTTAAAATAAATATCACGATGACCAGGAAAATTTAAAGTATCTTAAATCTCTAGTTGTGTGGATAAATCATCAACTGTTATTATTTACGAAAAAGAAACAATGTCTAATAAGTCTAGATTAATTAACTGTTATATTATGCCACCTCAATTGACCAAAAATCACTCAAACTAGACTAAAAAAAATAAAATTTAAATCATGATGTTTTAATTGACTTACAAAAGCATTTAATGGTTACCGTGTCTAAATATTCGTTCCAAATTTTTGAAATACCATCTTGTAATATTTAAAATACAGTACCACAGTGGTAATGGAAAATACTAAATTTTAATTCTGAAATAGTATACAAATATTGTTATTAATAAATGTAATTTATTTACTCATATCGTTCAACATAAATAAAATTTACGTTTACAAATATTTATTAGAATAAAATTTTATGATTTTTCCAGAAAAATTTCAAAATAGTTGTCTTTAGTTATTTAAAATCCCTTTGAAAATAAATTCTATTGCTTCATATAGAACTATTTTTATATGTAATAAGGTACCTTTTAATAGTTTTTAGTTTTATCCTTCTAAGTTTTTAGTAAATTTTTGCAAGTATTTCCTTGAAGAGCCGCAGTGGCTCAGGGGAAATAGCGTTCACCTCCTTATGATATGGTCCAGGTTTGAATCCCAAAGGTAGCTGTTTGATACGAGTTCTGCTCCCAGCTCCCATCGATCACAGAGCAGACGTAAAATATTCTCAGTGGTAGATGGATCTTGGGTTAGAATCCTCTTGCCATCGGGCTAACCATAGGTTTGTTTTGTGGATTTCCTCTTAATGTAACGCAAATGTGGGTTAGTTCCATCAAAATGTCTTCTACGACGTACCAATGCTTGATTCCAGAATAATCTTGTCTTCTGAGTTGGGTACAAAAATACAAGGATCTAAAGTTGAACAATTATTGTCGTAAACTCAAAATGGGACGGTTCTTTAACGCTGGTTATAAAAAATATTTCCTTGGTGAGCAGTGTTTCTTTGTCGAACAACGAAAATAAAAATAGATTTGTTTTGCTGAAAAGCAAAGAAGTTATATTACTATCCAAAATTGAAGTCTACGCTCAATGGATAAAAATCTTTTAAAATGTAACTATTGAATCTGCAATAAAAGCTTAGCAAAAAACCTTTAAAAATTTCCTAGTTTAAAAGATAAAAATTCTTTTTTTATTCCATAAAGCCAGAGGTTAACAAATTTCAATCATCTCTACTATAAAATCAAGCTCCTTATATATTTATTTTATTAATTAATTTTTTTATTTTATTACTGTCGTTGAACAGCCGACCTAATTTTGAGTTTACGACTACCGATGTTCAACTCCGTAACCTTGTAGTTTTAAATCCAATCCAAAAGACAAAGGGAACTTCTGGATTAACTATTGGGAGAAATTTGCCTTTATGAAGGACTTTTTGATGGAACTAATCCGCATCTGCGTTACACGGAGAGAAAAACCACGAAAAATTCTCACGGTTTGCCTAAAGGCAAGGGGACTCTAACCCGTGATCCGACAACAACTGAGGATATTTTACATCAGCACTGTGGTCGGTTCGAGCCGGAGTGCAAATTTGTATGGACTAATCATGACTAGGATTCGAGCCCGGTTCACCTCATTGCAAGACGTGCACTCTATCCCCTTGAACAAAAACAAAACAAAATAAATAAATAAGTAAAACAAAAAAATTCAAATCGTAATTAACTTTGAAAAAAATAGCGTAGAATGCATGGTTCTATTTTCTAACCAACGCCTAAAGCAATTCTAGAAATGATGGAGAAGAAAAAGAAGTGGATGATCCCTCCTCTTTTCTTTCTTCACCCTCCTAAAGTCCCTCATCTTGAAAAGCATGAATAACTGCGTTCATTGGCTCTACATCAGTATATAATCTTCCGCAATCATCCTAAAAGCCAATTTTGATGAAATATTCTCTCCAACTCTTCAATCAGACTTTCAATAACTGGAGGTGAGTTTAATCTCATATAAAATCTACGACTGTACCTCTGATTGCGGACGAAGTTTTTTAGACTTTTTTATCTTTCAAATTATCGGACATTTGTTTTTAGAAGATGAATTCCTACTGATTATATCTTAGAATGCGTTCGCTGCATTATATGTTATGATTGTATTTTTATACTCATTTGCGTGAATAGAATTTTTAAATGTTATCTTTTTTATTTGCATGCGCATTTAATAAAATCTCTGAAATATTCTTTCAGTTAAATATGAGAATTTCCTTTAAAATAAATTTAAACATTGCATTTATTTAAAGCTTTTTGGACGAGATTCTTTAAAATTTTCACATTCATAACAAAATTTGTTCTTTAATATTTTTCATAGTATTTAATGTTTTGTTAACTTATTTATTGTTTTGCTAAGTTTTGTTTATTTTATTTTATTATTCAAGTTTTACACTTCCTTTCTCTAAAAACTTAAATCAAAAGACAATTTAAATGTAAATATATTATCGGAAGTAAAAGTTAACTTATTAAGTGTAAAATACTTCTAAGAAGTTCCATTAAATCCGTAATTAATTTAAATATTGCATTGATTTAAGTCTTTTTGAAAGAATTTTATTTAAACTTTTTATTCATAACAAAATGTATTCTATAATATTTTTCTTTTTGGATAAATATAATAATGTTATTCTTTTTTATTCAGGTTATACAGTTTCATACTCTAAAATTTAATCGATCATTTAAATCTAGAAATATTATTATTTATATTTTAAAAAATATTTCAGTTATTAACAAAATAGTTATTAACAAAATCGGGCAAGCATTCCTTTTTAAAGAAAATTAAAAACATTAATTAGATAGATCTGCATTAATCTGCTTATTATTTATCGCAAATTGATAGATGTAATTAAGTTATTATATAACAAAAAAGTTCTGAAAACTAATTTTAAATGTTTTTTTGTCTTGTTACGATAATCTTCCTACAAAATTAATAGTAATAGTTGTTCTATTGAAAAAGTAAATAATTTACTACTGTTGTTTTACTAATTAAATATAATAAGCTTTACGGAGCCACATGCGTTTCTGTGTGTTATTTACGTTATTACATTTTAATTTTCTACTTTTCATTTACTTTTTAAACTATTATTTAGGTTACTTTTCTAAAATAATTAATACTTTGAAAGAATGGCATTTTCATAAAGAATGGAATTAAAAAATGGCATTTTTTTATTTCAAATTTAAAGAACGAATTTGATTTGCCATGGTATTGAAATGTGGTTTGCTTTACATGCATAAATGCAATTGTTTTAGTAACACTATATTTAAAGTCCTGAAACTTTAATTTAGTTCCAACTGTGTTAAAATCGGAAACAAAGCATTGAATCATAAATGTGTTAAAAAAATTAATTATTTTTATTATTATCATTTTTATTAATATTACATAAAAGCTACACTCGTTTTTTAAACGACGTTTACAGAAAATTTCGATCTCTTTACCAGTTGCTTTTAATTTTTTCTTAAATTATCTGAAATTCAATCATTTTATATTTAATCCAGAATTGTATGTTTAATATTTTAATTACTAATCAGAATCAGTAAATGAAAACGTGATTTTGACACTAATTTCTGCAATAGGAAAATAATCAGATATGGTTTCTGCGATCCTATGCAATCAAAATAAAATCTGATATTCAAACTAATTTGCATAAAATAATTTTTTTTCTGTTGTCAATAAATATATACTTTATTTATTGTATCTAGGATGCAATCTAACACATTTCCTAAAAATTTTCCACCTTCATCTTTTTCTTCTTCATGATACCATGTATTATCAGTATAGCGTAAGATAACAGATAAAATCTGGTATTTTTCTTTTGTTTTTCATGTCAACTGTCAAAAATTGATTAAGATAAACTTGTTGTGGTTTTGAAAAGGACGCACTTAATAGGTTATTTCCTTTTCTTATCTCTTTAATACATGATGTCATCAATAATTTTCTTCTTTAGATTGAAAATATAATTTTTGTGTGCAATTCAAAAAACATATATATTCTATATAATAATGGTAAATATTTAATAATAGAAAATTGGATCGATATTTCCGCTCTTTTTTAGGCAATTTCATGTTTAAAAGGTAAATAATTTTGGATTTTTATAATTTTTGGTTTCATACAATTGTTATATAAACGAATCTCATGTAATAAATGCACTTCAAAATATTTACAGCTTGATAAGCTTAAATATGTAAAGTATTTAAATAACTATTAATATCTTTAAGTATTTAACTTATTTCAAACTTACAAATAATAAAAAAAAATAAATAGCCAAGTATAGAATGATTAGTTAGAATAGCACGAATAATTAAATTTGATTCATATAATTTGCTATTGTTTATAATAGTTTTTTAATTTCATTTTGTTATCTATGTAGTTACCAAATTTTAAAATTTTTCATCTTGAACGAATTTTCAATTCTGGGCCAAATTTCTTCCAAAACAACTTCTTAATTGAACCTTTGTGGGTCCTACTTATCCATTTATAGAAATTGTATTTAATCCATATCTTAGCTATCCACCTATGGAAATTCTACATAATCCGTATCTTAGTAATCCACCTATGGAAATTGTATATAATCCGCATCTACGAAAATTGTAAGTAATCCGCAAAACATTTATCCATCTCTGGAAATTTTATCTAATCCTTATCTTAGTTAACCAAATAATAGTCAATGGAAGTATAACTAGTGCACATACACACATGAAAACATAATTTTACCTGTTATTTTGCATTGATATAAATAGACTTTGAAATTCTTTGAAAGTATTTACAAAAATACAAATAATATTTTTAGAAATTAGAAAGGTTTAATAATATTATTTTAGTAATATTTAGTGCAGTATTTTGAATTAAATATTGATAAATGAATGAGATTGTCTTTTTTGTTCTTTTTCTCAAAACTACTTTTTCGGATATTTTCCTTCATTCAAAATACAATATCTCAAAAAAATTTCAATTAAATGACTTGAAATTTTGCATGAATGTTTTTATAGATATATCTAAAAATTAGATTATGGACTAGTTAATAAAACAATTATTTTATCTTTTACAGCTGAAATAAAATTAATAATTGCAATTTTCGATATTTGCTGTAAAATATTTAAATATTAATATTATTTCTAATGAATAATCAACTCTTTTAATTTAGTTAATTTGAGTGTTTTAAAGCAAAAGTGAAGGAAAAAATTAAAAAAATTTAATAAAGTTATGTTATTCTTAAAATAGATCAATTTTTGAACTTTTTTGTCTAGTTTTTCCCTATTTTCTTTTTTTTTTAATTTTTACATATTTTTTTGTCATCATATCCTGTTGTAGTGCATAATACTCGCATTAATCCAATTAAGAAATTTTTAAATTAAAAATTTCTAAAATTTCTCTCTGAAGGCATTTGGGTACCTTAATCTACTTTTATCTAAAAATTTCTAAAATCTGTTTTGAACCACGAAAAAATGATTTTTATATTTTTAATTACAGTATTATAATAAAATTATAATTTTCACTAAAAAATTGAAATTTTCGGGTTTTTTTTTTTAAATTTAAATTAAATATTTATTACGAACAAAAATTGTGGGTTCAAAAAATTAGTCAATAACAGTTTTTTTCTGCAGGAAAAGTTAAAAAAGACGATTGAAAAAATAATAAAAGAAACTTAAATGTAAAAAACTGTTTTACAACTTATTTTGAAAATATCATTTGTTAGTCAAAGTTGTGTAAAAAATTTAAAAAATAGAACTGAGCTTTTATATGTAATTGTACTTTTATGTAATGCATTTGTTGCTTTTGATTTTAATATTAACCCATCAGCTCTTTCGATTCCTTTTCATAGATATTATATCGGTTTAAATTACATATAAAGTTCAGCAAAGTTCTTCGTCTTAATAAAATTAACCTAATTTTTAAGCATAAAAATGTTATGTTTTATTGAAAAATTTTGGAAATAAATAAAAAGTAAACATGAAAGAAGTTGGCTGATATAAAGAGAAAAGTGTTAATTTTTTTTTAAATTACTGCATCCAAATATTGCATTTATGCATTAAATATTGCAATGAAAATGTTTTAATAAATACAATTGAAAACAATTCATTGAAATTCACATAATTTTAGATTTTTATTCATTTATTAATATTTATATGGCATCTCTAAATTGTTCCAAATTTTTCAAGTTTTCAAAAATTTCGTTTAGTTAGATTTCATGAAATTTAAAGTTAATATATAAAATATTATTTAAAAAAAACAACAAGTAAATGTTCATTATTGGGTTAAGTTAAACCATGTAAAACAGAAGTTTATGATTATTATTTTTAATATTTTCCACACTTTAGTTTTTTTCTAAATATATTTTAAAAAAGATAAAATTCAAAAATTAAGATTTAAACTTCAATTAATATTCACGTAGCCTATTGGCACATAAAAAGTGAAAATAATCACCCCATTCTATTCTATTTAAATTATTACAACAAAAGATAAAACGTAGATGAATCCAAATTGCAACGATAATAAATTGTCCCGAATGACCATTCGAGTATTAAATAAATGGGGTGGGGCACGCGTTAAAAATTCTACATCACAGGAAAATAGTATTTCACATTTTGTAGTGAAAAGGGAAATGCATTTTTACTCTCACTTTCATTCAAAGTCTAGTTTTCATAACCTATAAACCCATTTGTGTCATCTACGGTAGAGTGGCCTTTTGGTGAGAAATGGTCTGGGTGACAGTTTCGGATGCAGAAATGATCTACAACTCTTCTTTTTTTCCCCTCAAGGTCGAGTGAAATTAATAGTTGTGAGAATGTGTTAAATATTGGCGTCCTCTGTGACGAAAAAGAAGTTCTGAGAATTGAATTTGACTTTTTCACAAGGTCAAATAGCAAATTTTATTTTAACATATTAGTTTATTCAACTTTTTTTTAACTCGTAGTAATTAGTTGAGAGAGTTAAATGATTATCCAAAAATATATTATCTGAATATTTAGAGCTGTTTCATTGTGATTTTTATTTTTATTTGTTTGAACTGTTATTCAGATAATATTTTATAATTGTTTGAATAAAGAAACATGCAGAAAAAAATTAAATATCGGCGTCTTCCGTGGCGAAAAAGATGTCATGAGAATTGATTTGGATTTTTTAATAAGGTCAAATGGCAAATTCTATCTTAACATATTAATTCTTTACAGCTTTTTTAACCCATAGTATTTAGTCGAGAAAGTTAGAAAAAACGTTGGAATTATTATTCTTGTTTGCATAAAATATTTATTATTTATATGATATTTTTTAGTCGTTAAAATGAAGAAAAATGTGGGGGAAAAAATATTTTAAAATAGGTAAGAAAAATGTAAATAAAATATTGGCGTCTTTTGTAGCGAAAACAATGTTCTGAGAATTAATTTTTAGTTTTTTATATTTAAAAAATAACAAACTTTATCTTAACATACAATTTTTTTTAAACTTTTTTAACTCATAATATTTAGTTGAGAAAGTTTTAAAAAAAATATTACCCAAAAAATGCATTATCTGAATAATTCGAATTGTTCCATTGTAAATGTTATTTTTGTTTGTATAAAGTATTATTTATATAATAATTTTTAGTAGTTTAAATGAAGAAAAAAATGTATTTTAAAAGTTGGGAATCCTAAATTTGAAATATAAAAATTTATTTAAATCCACGCAGCATGTTCATTGGTTTAGCTACGTTTAGAAAAATTAAATTTTTCGTTTTTCTGAACTTTGTAACAACAAAGAATTTTATCTGCTTAATTTATGCTTGAAATAAAACTTTACAATAAAGTAAGTCCTAAGACAATTTCAGCTTGCTCAGAATAAATTCAGATCTTAAACTTTTCTAACTAAACCCTGAATGTTATGTTTATTCAGTGTCTAGTTTGTTAAAGCGATGTCATCTGCATATTTCTTTAACATTGTCCGATAATGTAGGCGTTATAGTTAAATTTCTGAATTCTCAACAAATATAAAATAATATCCATTTATGCTTAAATGGATATTAAACATAATTCTGTTTGACAAAAGCATTATGTTTTAGTAATTATAATTACTAAAATAGATTGCTTTAGTCAAATAAGCAGAAGAAATCATTTTTATAAAACTTATTCGATCCACCTATTTGTTCATTTAAATTAAGTTTAGGGATAATATATATATATAATTAAAACTAACCGACAATAATATTTTCATTATTGATTACCTAGTTATTTACTTTGATTTATTTTATTTTAAATGCCTAGTTTAAGTATAAAGTATGAGTGAGTGAAACTAAGAACTTTTATCTTTTTAGTCAATCAATTTAAGTCAAATGTAGACATTTCATATGCTAAGAAGATGTTCCAAACAAAACTTGATTTTCAAACTTGTTAAGCTAACTTGCATAGTTTTGTAGTATTTAGATATGAGATTGCAAATAGAAATAATTGTAAACAATATATTTTGATTCTGAAAGTGTTATTTTTAAATTTTCATTAGATATAAATTGTTTCAATAAATTATTTCTACGCAAAGTATATTTTTCTAAATTAAATTTTTAACAATTTTAACAAAATTGCTAAAACATACTTTAAATAAAAATAACTGGTTAAATAAATAAAATTTCTAGAACAATTTTTATCATCAGTTTTTAACAATAATGTTACGAATTTTATTCCTGAATCAAGCTACTTTTATATATTTTTTTTGTAAATATTTCACCTATATTAATATTTGGAATGAAATAACTTGCCTTAAATTCTTTACTTCAATCAATCTCTAGTATTTTTATAAATAAATTTAATTGCTTACTTAGTTTAAAAAATAAAATACATTATATTTTCTTATAAAATATCCATAAATTATAATAGTTTGAAACGAATACAAATTCTTAATATTCTTAAATATTTCTGTTGTGTTTAATAATTTTGGCACTTTCGCTACTAAATAAAATATCGTATTTTCGTTCATTAATTCTTTTATTTTTCATAAACTAAAATAGTTGTAAACAAATGCAAAATCGTAATACTGCAAATGTATTTAATATTTTTTGCTATGACAATACTAAATGAAATATTGTATCTTTTCTTATTAAATATTCATAAATTTTAATAATTTAAAAGAAATCCAAAATCATGATATTGCTGTTTTTGCTCTGTCAATACTAAATAAAATATCGCCTTTTTTTAAATAATCATAAATTCTAACAGTTATTATAAAAGTTTGGAACAAATGCAAAATTGTAGTATTGCTGTTGTATTTAATCTTCTTTGCTCTGTCGATAAAAAATAAAATTATTGCATTAATAGAAAATATTTCACATAATTTTATTTGATGCGATATTTATCCAAAAGTAAATGTTTTCAATTTATGGTGCTTATGGAACAAATTAAAAGCTGCATTATTGTTTTCTTTCTATTTATCTACAAGCTTTGTATCTTTAAAAATTTGATAATATATCTTCACGTTAAATCAAAATAACTGTAAGTAGTTTTATTCTTTTCCTTTCTGCAAAGGGAAAGTAACATATTTTAATGCGTCTACCAAACAAAAAGATTTGCATCAAAAACAAATACTTCGAGTCTTTTATGGAAAATAAAAACAAACCTTAAAATAAAACGGACCAATATAGTTTTATAGCTTCTGATATCATGAAAATAAACATCTACTCTTAAAGTTTTTATGATTATGTAAAGAAGAATGAGATCTGAGAGTGTGGCACAAAAACTGGATATTCAATAAAAGTATTATTTATATTAAAAGACATTGCTTTCAGGTTTGCTTGCACAACTTGTTTATTTTCCTTTCGAATATTGGAAAGATGATACTCAAGATAAACATCATGAATACTACCATCCTTCTTCAAAGGCCTTTCTTTGAAATGAATCCAGACAACTGGCGTATCGTATATTTATTTTTGAATCAAATAACATGCTAGTAATGCTTTGATTCAATTTATAAATGTCAATAAATAGTCATGTTTCATGCATATCAATCAATACTTTTCTAAGTTAGAATATAAAAGGCTATGGAAATAACTTTGCATTATGTGAATATTTATTTTACATTATATGAATATAAATTTTGCATAAAGCATTCTTCAAAATCTTCTTTAGAACAATATTTCATATTTCATAATCGGCGCTTATCAGCCGAGATGTGTTTACGACTATCAATGTACAACTCTGTAACCTTGTAATTTAGAACCCATCCCAGAAGACACGGGAACACCGGGATCAAGCATTGGGAAGAATTGGTTTATATGTGATGCATTTTTCATAAGTTTAGCTTAAAAAATCTAGCCTTTAATGTTAACAATAAACATACTATAACCGGTCAAATGACCGTTTAAGAACTTTTGCATCGAAAATTCACTTATCATCTTATCGTTTTTGAACATTTGACTTCATGACTTTTTCTAACAATTATATACGGTTAATATTCTATTATTATTATTATTATTATTTGCATTTTGTTTGTTTCGAATAATACTTGTCGTATACCACATGACCGGGAGAACAATTTATTGCTTTATAAGGTTAGCGGATCAGAAATTACGATGTAATGCGTATTCACGTATTGCATTCGATTAGTTGCACATTTCTGTAAAGACTGTTGCGTAGTGAGTTCAATCAGAATAACTGTGAATTCAAATTTCAAGAAAATTTTAAAATTTTGGATTGGCATTTTTGTGTAAGAAAAAGTGATAAAAACTAAATTTTTTGGTAAGTAGCTTATATTTTATTTTGATAGCTTTAATTTCATTTCTAACTAACTGTTAGTTTTTACCCAGAAAAATGTCGAATCAATCAAAACATCACAAGTTCTTAGAAGAAATAATATTAATTATAAGAATATTTATAATTCTTATATATTCTTATAATTATAGGAATAATTATGATAATTATAAGAATTCTTGTAATTATAAAAGTAATTATCAGAATTCTTATAATCATAAGAATAATTATAAGAATTATAGAAATAATAATAATAATTAGAAAAAATATGTTTGCGGAAAATGTACAATGGAAACACCCTGTATATGTAAAAAATGCGTTGAGCAATGAATTAAAAATTCTTAATCTTTGTGTTTGTAATACAATAAAAATTGGCAATATGCAATTTTGTTTAATTATAATAAAATTTGTTTAGTTTATTTTCTTCCTATGATCCATATTTCATACATTCAATCACGAAACATGAAGTCCGGTCATTTAACTGGCTATGGTAGAAATAGGTATATATTAAGTGTTGGCATGTTTTGTGTTAAAAAGGTTTTAACTAAATAAATTTTCTTCCAGACTTTTTTTACAGCTCATTTAGAGTTCATATAAAAATAAAATCTTAGTTTAAAAGATTTTATACTAATTTAAAAGTATTACGTTAAACCAGATGTTAAATTTTACTTTTTATGAACTGGTCAACCTAGTAAATATGATCTTATCCAGAATAAAAATATTATTAAAGCTAATAAAATATGTACTCTACATTTTATTGCTTGTTAAACACTGAAATATGCAAATTTAAATTATAAAGATTAAAAAATATATATTGAAGCTTATTTGTATACCTTTCATTTTTTATCTAGCTAGATTAAGATAATACGGACAAAACAATATCAATCTTTACCAAAATAATGTTTGTATAAAAAATAAACTTGCCTTTGTTTTCTTAGATACATATCTGTTTTCTCTAATTCCAAGTCAAAGTAAGCTTTGCTCAAGTATAATACTTCTCTATGCTTTAGAAACGAATGTAAGTAATTTACTGTTCTGCTACCACGAGAACTTTTCCAACGAAAAGGTAAAATAGTTTCTGATAAGAGAGAAATAAAAAAAAAATGACATCTCTCCAAACACCATTTAAACCAATGCGAAACTGTTACCACACACATCTATTCAAAGTAACTTATCTTCGTTACCTCAGTTACCACTAGCACTTGAGTCTACGTCTAGAAGAGTTCTCGAGATTGCTGAATAGTACGCAACTAAATTCTAAATTTGCACGCATTGTTTTTATATATCTTTTAGTGACGAAAAATTTCATTTTCTAGGAAATGCATGCTATAATAGAACTTGATTCTGTATTTTTTGTGACGAAAGTTTCTAATGTCGTACATAATGCTTATTTAGATAAAATATTTATACGCGTATTTTTTCTTTCAGTTAATAAGCTCTTCATAAAAAAATGCAACCCGACGTTCGGAAAAAAATAGGCATGTCTTCATCCTATTATCATTCTTTCATATTAAGTCTCATATTCATCCTTCAACTCATCCATCATGTATACAGTCATGGACGTCTAATAGAGCCTCCATCCAGATCCAGTATGTGGAGATTTGGTTTCAAGACAAAACCTAATTATAATGACAATGAATTGTTCTGCGGGGGATATACGGTAAGAATTTTTCTCACACAATATTTTAAGAAAATGTTTTTAATATATTTCTTAATTCAAAGAGGCATGTCAAACATGTACCCTGCTTTGTAAATTAAATCCACCAGCTAATTGTGGGTAGCAAACTTATAAACTAATGATAGTATATATCCGTTTTGCACGTTTTGTAAAACAGAAAGTAAATAATTAATTAATAAGAATTAATTAACACCACGCAATCCAGCACAAAACTCAAAGCCGAATTCCGCAACATTTAAGAAAAAAATTAAAAGTAATATCTATATTTTTTATTATTGTTTGTTGCCCTTCTCAGTTATTTTACATTATTATTTTAGGCAAAAAAGAAGTTTGCCGACGTTCAATTCATCAAAGTAAAAATTAACCATATTCAGATTAAATTTATGGAAAACATTCAGCACCGAAAATGATACTATTGCTGATGGGCAAATCAAAATAATATCAAATATCAAAATTTGTCTCAATACTTCAATAGAAGATATTTATTAATTTTTCAATTAAGCAATTGTTTCAATTGTTCGTTTTAATAATTATTTCTTTCAATTGATGTTTAGTTTATAAATTATTTAAGTATTTAGAAACACGTTTCAAGAGCATAACTATAAAAAAAGTAAAAACACGCTATCCCCTTATGCTGATTTTACTTATGCTTGCCTGATATAATTGATTAAAGATAAATAATTATTAAAGAACTTGTAATTAACTCTCCAGAACCATGTTTTGATTAAACAGAACAGTAATCTAGCAACATCACTAATGTTACTTTTTTAAATATTACTGAAAAACAGAACGGTTTAATTTATAACAATCCCTAATGTTTGACATATAAGAAAGATTTATTTTTCGAACTAACTAATTTAAATTTTTGAATTATTTTAAGAATCCGGAGATAAGTTTGTCCAATGCACACCACTCTCTTCAAATTTCAAAACCCTAGCTCATACGGTTCTGGAGCTACAAGAAAGACACCTAGTACAGATGAGTTTGGGCACGCTTTTGGAGATCCAAGTCCATTTTAACCTGAGCTGCAAAAAACAATTTTGAGCCCGAGTCCGTCCAAGATAAACATCGGATAAAGGTCAAATTTTGTGATCATGCTATTAGGCCTTTGCTTAAACAAGGAAATTAGTCTTTAAAACCTTTTTATCACAAATAATAAATAAATTTTAAATTTTTTATACTTTAATAACTGTATAACAGTTCGTTTAACAGTGGTAAAAGAGTTTATGAAAATTTTGTCAGGAGTCTGAACCCATTCAAGTGTGAACACTTTTATTCAATAAACGAGCCCGGTGGGCCCTTCAGGCTTTCGGACTAACACACAGACCGACGAACTTACACACAAAATATCTTTCTTTCATTATTATATTAGATAATTATATCTAGACTGCGGTTTGAAATTTGTAAAAACCCATATCATACCTGTAAATCTATTATGATAAATTAAAAAAAGCCTTAACAATTGGTTAGAAACTTTAGCTGAGAAAATTATAATTGCATAGCATTAAGAAATTTTTATGAAATATAAAAATAAGAAAAAAAAAGAGAAAAAACATTTAAATTATAATTTAAATAATAGCGTATAGCTTTCCTAAGTTATATGCTAATTTTTATATACAAATTTTTGATAATAATAATAGTTTTTAGTTCAAAGAGAAGCATTCTAATTCATTTGTATGTAATATGGTGTTATAACGCATCATTCAATTTTTTCTTTTTATTTCATTTCATCAAAATTTCATTGACTATTTTTGCCCTTTCACATCATTTTTTATGCGACTAACTTGTTATTATTTCTAATATGTTATTCTTAATAAAATTTTTTAATAAACTTAACTAAGAATGAATGAAATTTTAAGCTTAATACATACTGTTGATTAATAACTATTTGACTTTCTCGGTTGTCTAATAATTATTGAGTAAATAATTAAGTTGAGATAAATGGTGAGTAATACTCAAGATTTATCTTATCTAATTGTCTATAGATAAAATAATTTAATCATACAATTTCAAACCATACTCACTTTTATCTAGATAATCAAATTAAAATGCATCATTAATAGTAAAAGTCAAATGAATGATGATTATGTATTTAACTGAAAATTTAAAAGGAAAAGGAATAAATAAAATTTCAAACAAAATAAAGTACTTTTCCTGAATTAAATCTGGATACATTTGATGCGAATTCATAACAAAGAATTATAGATTCAATGAACAATTTTTTATCTATATCGCTTTATTTTAAAAAGCAACATAGTTTAAATAGGTTATTCTGATGATCATTTTACAACATCTTATCTTCAATGTGTTATTCATTTTGACCTGGTGACTTTAGCAAAAATTAATTTTACATTAGTTTTGTAATTCATGAAACAATATTTATATTCCTAAAAACAAAACTACGTTTAAGAAATTCAATTTTTATTTTGAATTTGATATACTTAAAAGTACCTTGGACGAGGACAAATATCTTAAATAACAGAAGAAATTAATCTACAATGAATTGTGTTTCCAACATATTTCTTGTTTCACAGCTCAATTTTAATTAAAATTTTTGCATTATGAAACATACATGATTGTTAGAAGTATACAAACGCTTTTTATGTCAAACCTAGATATTATTTAATCATTTATTCCTATCATACATTTGGCTTTATCACACAAATTTAAACATAAATTTTATAAATATTTGATCCAATTAAATAAAATTTATGTGGTATTAATGACAATAAAAAAAAGCCTATATCAATGAAAGACAATACCCACGAACAAAGATGCTCCGAAGATACTATTACAGCTAAACAAATAACTATAAATTTTACGCTAAACGAGTGCTGAATTTTCCACTTTATAATGGCGAGAACTAAAATTAACATGTTGCCATTCTACTCAATTGAAACTAATTGCGTCATAAAAATAAATGGTGGCCATTCATTTCTTTTAAAAATAGCTTGTCTTTCCCTTGCTCTCTTTTTACAAAAGCTCTTTGTTGTTGCGAAAATTTTATAACGATTACCACCCTTGTGTTCTAAGAACACGGGAAATTGCCTGTATTGTCCATCAATGCAGCAATATGCCCTATCGCCAATTTAGTCTTTTTCAAATTCCTAGAAACTTTTGTTTGAAAACTACTCTTTTTTACTCGTAAGTCTGAAATACAAGGTCCGTTGTTGGTTAGGTTACAGTTCATTCGTAATTTGATGTTGTCCAGATAGCAGTAATACTTTGCATTACTCATAAGCTTACAGCTCAGAATATCCGGTTATATCTAAAGACAAAGAATTTTTTTTTTATTCGTTCCTTGGTGGTCTGAATGTATGCAATCAGTAATCATTGACGAATATAAAAATAGTAATACCAAAGGCATTAGAATGTATACAACACATTCAGATATTGCGATAAATATTCATAAAACAAGCGATTAAGATATCAAAGATGGAAGGATCGTCGTGTAAAAACTTTTGGTTTGTTGGCAACAGCGATGCTAAAGATAAAAGCCTTATCCGTCTACAATAATTACGCATTAACATAAGTTCTAAAGATATCTTCATAGTTTTCGTTTAATATTCAACAAGAGAGATAACTTCGTTTTGTTTTAGGTTATAAACCTAATCTTCACCATATTAAATTTCATGCTAAATTACTAGTACATTGATTCCACTTCTTAATAACCATTTACCTAAATTGAAAAGTTATTATAATTCTTTAATTGTTTGTATGTTTAAATTTTCTAGCTTAAAAGCAAGGGGTCTTACATTTAGCAAATAATGATACATGCACGTTAATTGCATATCCAATTAGACTAAGGGAGGAAACTTTAATAATGCTCTAGAATATATTTACTCATCAGTAAATTAATTTCAGTTAACTCATATTAAATTAAAAAATTATTTATTAAATATTTGTCATAAAAGTGCTTTTGTATAATTTAAAAACAATTTTTTACAGCAAGATTAGAAGACTCGATAAAAGAACCCTGACTGTATAAATAACATTCGAGAACATTTTTTTCTGTCGAATGAGATTTTTTAACAGATCTTAGATACTTTCATATCGCTGATTTCAAATCTTTAATTGATATTATCAATTGATATTCCTATTGATAGTAATAATTGATTGAAATCTTCAATTCCCTGTCTAAACTACATTTTTTTAAAGACATTTTTTTGTCGAAAGGTACAAGATTAAAAGCATTATATATAACAGGGGGTAGTGTAAGTGTTGCTACAAATTTTTGGAGGATTTAGAGCATATAATCAAGATTAAAACTGAATAGGAACTTATGCCCGGAAATGTCATCATACGCTGCTAGGGGCTCTAAAATTCCTTTCAGATAATTTATAAGTAATTTAATACAGCAAGATTAGAAGCCTCGAAAAGAGAACCCTCATTGCACAGTCAATACTGGTGAACATTTCAGTTGCATGGATTTTTTAACAGACCTTAGATGCTTTCGTGTCTAATCTTCAATTGATTTCTCTATCGAAGCTACATTTTTTTAATTACATTTTTGTTGTAATGTACGAGTTTAAAAACATTATATAACAGGGGTTAGCAGAAATGTTATGGCAAAATTCGAAGGCAATTATTCCCGGAAATATTGTCATATATCCCTAGAGGCGCCTCCTTATTATGAACCATTTTTTTTTCTGTTTTTTCTTCTAAATAAGTCATAAGTCCGACGTCCACGCGGCCATTTTCCCATTAAAGTTCGTGATACATTTTCAATTTTTGTTATCTTACAAGAGTCTATCGCCTCACTTCTATAATGACCCTCTAATCTAGAAATACAGCAACATACTGCGCTTGGTGGAATTGATGTTTTCTCTGTCTGGGAGTACTGCAGCTTTTCAGTAATGAACTTAAAAAAAAACTCATTACGTATTGGTCTTAACAAGAAGCGTTAAACGCAATTATGAACATCTATCTAAATGGAAAACGCCTTTCAGATTTCTGAGTACAAACCTCTGTAAATTATTAGATTGATTGTGGAACTGGCAAACGTCATATTTGATTCATTTAAAAAACGCATTACCCTCGGATAAATTGACATTCCAGATAACTTGACCTTTGTCATTTAAATTATTTCATATAAGAAATAAATTATTTCATAAAATATATACTAGGTTACTATTAGTAACCTAGTATTTCTTTTATAACTGTATAATGTTATCCTAGTATTTGTAATCTTAATAACTACTAATTCATTGTGCAATTTATATGATAAATGTTTGTAATAAATAAGAGAAAATGATATTTTTATTTATTTAGAAGTGACGGGTAATTTTAAAATGAGGACGGGTACGTGGACAAGCCGTCCTCGGGGACGGTTAAAATTTCCGAGTTTTTCGAGCCCTGCTTAGGAGCAAAACTAATTTCAGATTTGAAAACCCTTACAACCGACTCAGGCAAGCTCAAGTTAAAATCAAGCATAAATGCAACAGAAAATTTGTTCCCTATTTAAATATAAGAGACATTTTTGATGCATAACTTTTTTTTAATATTTATAATGGGCAACATCAATTCAAAATATTTATGTTAACTTTTACTTATGTTAACTAGAAATATTTATGTTAACTTTTACTTATGTTAACTAGAAATATTTATGTTAACTTTTTAAAATGTTACTTACTTTTTTTTCGTTGCAACCAGAATTAAAACTTTCGTCTGAAAATATTAAAACCATTAACATGTGTCACAAAAACGGCCATGCTAAAGTTAAGCAACATTTTTTTTACAAATAAAGTTTTTAAAAGATAATTTTGATTCGCCTAGTTTGTGATCTCAAAGAATTTAATGGAACTAAATAATTTTACTTAAAAATGTAGTTTTATTTTTAAAAGAGTTAAGAAAGGTTGTCAAACGAAAAATGGAGAAATGCAAAAAAAGAAGGTTGAAACTTTCATCTTTCGTTTTGAAAAACGTATTTTGTGTCGTAGGTTTTGAAAAAAAATATAATACCATATAAGAATAATAAATAAAAATGATAAAATATTTTTACTTTTGTGAAAGAAAATTCTTTTTCATAAAAATATAGTATTTTCATTCAAATTTAGAGAATGAATTTTTAGCTGTAAAGAGATATTTTAATTTGTCCCACAATATCTATTAGATCATTTTTTTTAGCAAAATATGATGAAATTTTAAATTTTTTATGAAAATTCTTTTTCTTTATACAGATTTTTCAATAAATCACAGACTTTATAAAGATTAAATTTAGAAAAAAATTATTTTCATGAAAAAAAAACTATTTTAATATATTCCACAATATATATAAAAAATATGTATTAAAGTGAAATGATACCATCATCTAAAATACAATTTAAGAATTTTAAATACATTCTATCTTCTAAAATTAGAAAATTTAAAGTTATTTTTCATGTTTCAAATGAAAAAGTTTAATAATTTTTTGTAATCCCTTCATTTACTAAAGATATATTATTAAAATGTAGAAAAGACGATTAAAATAATTTTCTAATGAAACGTCGATTTCTAAGTTTCGAGAAAGCTTAGGAATTAAAGACTTAGAAAAGGATTAAACCGCAAAAACCTTAAAACGTTTTAAGAAGAAACATTTTTATCGACATTGGCCAAACGTCAACTTTTAATGGATATGGAAGCTTAATTCCATCTAATCACGAAATATTTTGACGGTATTGTTCAAAGCTGCAAGAAAAATTACTATTATTTTTACTTAGCTATTAAAAAAAATAGGATAACGCAGCATATAATGGGATTTACTTAAATTAATCATTTCACTTTTATAATCATTACTAGCTCTGTTTTTAACTAATTTGTATTTGTTGTTCGCATTTGTAACTTTAGTACAAAAGTAAAATAAATTTAAAGCATAACAGTAATAATAAATATAATATTTATAGTTTTGGCAATCTTTCCTGAAAAATTTAAAGTAACATTTTTAAATAAATTAGGAAACAAGCGATTTGAAGACATTCTACAATGTGTATAAAATGTCTTATAATATATTATTTTAATAAAATACTAGCCGTATTGGCTATCAGGTAGGATACCTTTTAAAATATCCTTGTGCAACATAAAAACTTTAACGATTACCGAACCGAATTTATAGCACAACTCTATTTCAATATTCGAATTCTTCAACCTCGCCTCCAATCCTATTACCTTAATTAAATAAGACCAATATATTAAAAACTTTTCTCAGTCTTCTTAGCCTTGAAGTTCTTAGATTACATTTTCTTAGATATTTTATTTTACATTTAATAACTGTCGTTGAACAGCCGACCCAATTTTAAGTATACGACTACTAATGTTCAAATCCGTAGCCTTGTAATTTTCAATCAAATCCAGAAGACAAGGGAACACCCGGTTTAAGTATTTTTTTATTTTATTTTATGACCGCCGTTGAACAGCCGACCCAATTTTAAGTATACGACTACTAATGTTCAAATCCGTAGCCTTGTAGTTTTGAATCAAATCCAGAAGACAAGGGAACACCCGGTTTAAGTATTTTTTTATTTTATTTAATGACCGCCGTTGGACAGCCGACCCAATTTTAAGTATACGACTACTAATGTTCAAATCCGTAGCCTTGTAATTTTGAATCAAATCCAGAAGACAAGGGAACACCCGGTTTAAGTATTTTTTTATTTTATTTTATGACCGCCGTTGAACAGCCGACCCAATTTTAAGTATACGACTACTAATGTTCAAATCCGTAGCCTTGTAATTTTGAATCAAATCCAGAAGACAAGGGAACACCCGGTTTAAGTATTTTTTTATTTTATTTTATGACCGCCGTTGAACAGCCGACCCAATTTTAAGTATACGACTACTAATGTTCAAATCCGTAGCCTTGTAATTTTGAATCAAATCCAGAAGACAAGGGAACACCCGGTTTTAAGTATTTTTTTATTTTATTTTATGACCGCCGTTGAACAGCCGACCCAATTTTAAGTATACGACTACTAATGTTCAAATCCGTAGCCTTGTAATTTTGAATCAAATCCAGAAGACAAGGGAACACCCGGTTTAAGTATTTTTTTATTTTATTTTATGACCGCCGTTGAACAGCCGACCCAATTTTAAGTATACGACTACTAATGTTCAAATCCGTAGCCTTGTAATTTTGAATCAAATCCAGAAGACAAGGAAACTCCTGGATCAGTACCCCCAGATGTATTGATTTGTTATGGGAACGTGGAGGACTTTGAGACTCGACAGATTTAACGTGCATCAGTCACCATTTACTACATTCGACCGGCGGGGACCGAACCCACGAACTCGCCGGTTTAAGTATAGGGAGAAATTTGCCTTCGCGGAGCACTTTTTGATGGAACTAACCCGCATTTGCGTTACACGGCTTATAAATCCAGCGACTGTTAGCCTGACGGCAAGTGGGCTCTAACCCATGATCAGTCTACCACTGAGGATATTTTAAGTCAGCACTGTGGTAGATGTGAGTCAGGTGAGGATTCTTATCGATCAGACATGTTGCGACTCGACCCCCATTCACCTCATTGGAAGGTGAGCACTCTACCCCCTGAGCCACTACGGTGCATATCAGTGATATTTTATTTTATAAACCTCGTTGAACAGCCGACCCAATTTTTGTGCTTGCATTTTTGGGTTTTTAGTACTGATGTTCCACTCCGTAGCCTTGTTATTTTGAACACAAACCAGAAGACAAGGAAACTTCTGGTTCAACGATTGGATGAAATTTGCTTTCGAGTATTATATAAATATGATTATCTTTGCTTCGAGGACGTTTTGATGGGAGTAACCAGCATTTGCGCAACATGGTGAGGAAAACCACGAAACTCTCCCACGGTTAGCCCGATGGCAAGGGGACTCTGCCCCACTGATCTGTCTACCACTGAGGATATTTTACATCAGCACTGTGATCCGTGCGAGCCGGGTACAGAATTTGTATCGACCAGCTATCACTGGGATTTGAACCCGGTTCACCTCATTGGAAGGAGAACGCTCTATCACTTGAGCCACTGCGTTTTTGCGTAACTAAGTTTTTGCTTCAATAAAAATACAAATTTACACCAAATAAATATACTCTCAATAATAAATTACTCTCAATAATAAATTACTCTCAATAATAAATTACTCTCAATAATATTCCTTCTTACACTAATGTGATTAATATAAATGGGATTCCAATGAGATTTTCGAATATAGTATTAATAATATTATAATGATATAGTTATATTATGAAACCGTTTATTTAAAAAAAATAGCCATATATTTATAAAATTGCAATATTAAAAAAATATACATATTATATAAATAAAATAAACTGTAAAATCGTTAATAAAACATTTTTTTTTCCATGCTGCTTTGAGATTGCTAAACCTTTTATGTGTCCCATATGAAATTGAAAGAAAAAATTCCAGATTTTAATATCAAATCTTAGAACTGAAATAAATCACAACCTAAAATTAAAAAAAAAAAAGATTTTACCCAAAAAGTATATTTTTTATTTTAGAAAAAAAAACAGTACTGCATTACTTTTTTCCAGTTTAAAAAAGAAAATAACGTTAAAAAAAAATTCTTTTAAATATTTGTAAGCAATGGAAAATAATTCATGACATATTTATTCAAACATACTATTGCAAATATTTTTAAAAAAAATATTTTGAGCACTGCAGTCTAAAAAAAAACATTTAAAAGAATTCATTTGAAGTCATTAAAATCTCTAGATCTTGATACTTGTGTTTTTCTTGTAACCCATATAAGATTTTGATATGATCTTATATCTTACAATTGGTGGTTAACTATGTGTTACCTGAAATTTTTTTTACATGATATTTAATTAAAAACTTTTTTCGACATTTCAATATAGTTTGAACTTCTTATTTCAGGTTCAATGGCAGAGGAACGGAGGGAAATGTGGGGTTTGCGGAGATGCTTGGAATTTACCATCCCCTCGACCCAATGAGGCCGGGGGTGTATATGGGAGAGGAATCATCTCAAGAAAATACAAACCTGGACAGGTAAATGATGGATTATAGTATCTAGAATATTCTAGAATATCTAATTTTGGGTGTAATTATAAGTGAGGACATCCATTTTAGGAAGCCAACAAGAGAAGCAATACCTGACTTATTACCTTAAAATGAACCGTTTCTTTTAGGACTCTTGGTCTTACCTGACCTAACCCAATTTTTTTTAAAGTTTAATGGACGTATTAAGGTCAGTATAAAAATTAAAATATGGGATAAGTGTTCTGTTTCTGTCGTTTGTTTAAACAGAAAGGTAATCTAATATTTTTTTATGATTTAATAAGTCAGCCAAATATACTGATCAGCAAAAAAATACTTTTAATCCTGAATAATTTCCCAGTAAAAAAATCTGGTTCAAATTATGGTATAAAGTATTGGGTTTTCTTCGTGCATCATTCGTAAAATCCATTTTGCCATAAAATTCCTTTTTACCGTAAAATATTAGAACACCATTTTTACAGTAATACTAGGAGGCTTAGCCCCCTGCTCGCTGGCACTCACCAACCCCCGGAACTGCTTTCGCAGTTAATTTCGGATTGCTTCGCAATCCAATGCTCGCTTTGCTCATTGGATACGTTCTTAACGTCTAGCTTTTGTATACTTTTTTGAACACTGAAGTTCCGAAAACTTTTCACTGTAGAAAATTCTAAACCTGTACATTTCAATATTAATTTTAAATTGCAAACAGTTCACATATTTTTCTTAATCATACTATTCTAAATTTCAGTTGTTGAGAAAAGTAACTGTTGTAAGTTTTGTTTTGAAATCTTTCCCACCAGAGGGCTAAAGCCATGTGTTGTAAAACAATATGAAATAGTAGTCTGCCAAGTTCCCTGTTGGACTCGGTGGAAGCATATTGAATTTGAAGAAGAGCCTCAGAGCTCATATAAATCTTGATAGGCTAAATTAAGCCTTACCTATTGAAACGCAGAGCTATAAGCGAAAGCAGAGAGCTCGAAGCACTTTACTATACTCAATACTCAATAGTAGTCTGCCACTGAACGCCGGATGTAAAGCATCGGTTTCGATGAACATAATTTTGTATTTTTAATTCTCTGAAGGGCGCCACCCTAATAATATGGAATTTGTAAAATAAATGTATATATTTTTGATTGTTGATGAAGCCCATCATTTTGCGTTATCATCAGTGTTCAGAAGCAGAACAACTATAAGTTTTTTATTTTATCACAAAAATATAAAATGTATAAAAAACAAAGAAAAGAGTAAGAAAATGAGTATAGTCTTAGAAAAAGTTAAAATTTTAATATAGTATTTGTCAGTTAAAATAAAACTTTTTGTTTAAGTCATTGTTAACAATTCAAATTTCTCCGAGGCAATTCTAAACCTTAATTTTATTGATGTTGTTCTACAGTTGTTTCATTAGAACGTCGTGCTCGTTCTGTAGCATTTCTAATTGTTCTCCGTTGATATTGCTCTTCTGGAGTTTCATTAGAGCGGCTCTCTCTTCTTCGTAGATTGTTATATACCGTACGTAGATTATTAAGATTCATAATTTAACTCCAATAAAATTTAACTTAAAATAAAACAAAATATTAACTTAAAATATGAAATAATAAAACAGCATTTAACTCATAACTAATAATATAACAAAACGTGGAATAGTAAAGCGCTCAATCCAAAATAAAGTAGCAATAGCATAACACTTCTCATTTCTGCCAATGAAAAGGAACTATTTCAGAACTCAAAACCAACCAACCGTTTTTTTCTCGGCGACAATCGGAGATGTAGCACACCCATATTCGGTTAGAATTCGGTGAGAATCGAAGACAAATGTTATTGTGTTTATGTAATGAGTTCACAACTTCTTAATTATGTGGATAAATACGAAAAAAAAGTTTAGAGATTTGTACAGAACGCCTACAATTAAAAACAAAAGGCATAATAGTAAAGCGCTCAACTCAAAATAAAATGGCAATAGTTTTACGTCAAGGGCTCAGATTTCATAATTTTGATCTAGCTGCACTTGTATGTCATTTTGATTTATGTTGCTAATTTAACTTTCAAAAATTTCTATAGCTTGCAACAGCATTTTTATTTTTTGAGTTGTTTATTTTTATTTCTTTTAGAATTCGTTTTTTTTTATTTTTTTATTTATTTTTTTTTTTTTTTTAAGCGAAATGTTTTTAACCTAACAGAATTCTTTGGCGACTGTTATCTCTATATATGAAGAAAATAAAGTAAATATTTAAGTGTTGTGAAAAGAATCTTATTTAGTTGTGCAAAGTACTTCAAATAGCATAACACTTCTCATTTCTGCCAATGAAAAGGAACTATTTCAGAACTCAAAACCAACCGTTTTTTTCTCG
The DNA here is from genome assembly GCA_949128135.1 of Parasteatoda lunata. NCBI lineage: Eukaryota > Metazoa > Arthropoda > Arachnida > Araneae > Theridiidae > Parasteatoda > Parasteatoda lunata. Next base: position 109,708,173 of record OX421971.1, on the reverse strand, counting down.
GCGACAATCGGAGATGTGGCACACACATATTCGGTTAGAATTCGGTGAGAATCGAAGACAAATGCTATTGTGTTTACGTAATGAGTTCACAACTTCTTAATTATGTGGATAAATACGAAAAAAAGTTTAGAGATTTGTACAAAACGCCTAAAATTAAAAATGAAAGCTGTTGCCAACGCGAGAAAAGAAACATCATCGGTTTTATTGATACATACGTACGTATTAGCGTTTTATATAATATAGATTTATTTAATTAGAGTGATTCAGGGATTTTACGGTAATTATTACAGTAAAATTTATGATGTATCAGATTTTTTGTTCCATAACATGTTTCTGTAATTTTGTGAAAAGTACCGGAATTTTTCCAGAAAAGTACCAGAATGATCCACTCTTTTTATAGTATTTTTACCTTGGAGTTTGATGGTCAAATTGTGAAGGTCATCCAAAAGTTTGATGGGTTACATTTGAAGGTTGAGAGCGACAAAATATTTGATTTAAGTGTTTTCACTTATTAAAGTATTTTTTCAAAACACACCAATTATTTAGTGTCTATAAGAAAACTAATATGAGATATGAAACTTTCTAAATAACGTACTTTTCTAAGAAAAAATTTATTCAACTTCTTGAAAATAAAAATATGTGACTAGTAGTGATCTAAAAATTTTCTCTAATGAATATTTCAGTGTTTAAGCTCTGAATTCTTTACTTTTTTGCATCTTTCATTAATTGGTGCGAATCGAAACTATTTTCCCACAACTACCCTGCAAAAAATTACCTTTTTTAAAAATAATTTATCAATTTTATTTTAGTTAATACTGAGAAAAAAAGAATTTATTTTTAAATTTTCCATTTTCTTAAACATATTACTGCGTAAATCAAAATAACAAAATCTAAAATTTTGAATAAATAAAGTAAACTTTAAATTGAAAATTTTTGAACACAGTTTTTATTTATAAAATTTGGATTTTATTTTAAATATAATTTCTGCTAATTCTGCCTATTCTGCTAATTTTTTTCCAAATTTTAAAATTTCTCTCTACTTCACTATCTTGAAATTTCGCTAAAACTTTTCAACTTGATTGCCTTTAAATTTCAAAACGATATTTAATTGATTTTTAAAATATAATTTAACTATTATTTCAATTTAAAATCTAATTTTATGATTTATAATTGACTATTTAATAAAAAATAATTGCACCTTATATCAGTCATTGAATGGATAGAAAGTTGAAGCTTTCCAATTCTACATTCTTCGTTTGTATTTTCTTAATATGTCACTCGATTTATAAAATACTAGTACATTTCGATTATTAATTATTGAATATAAAAACAAAAATAAAATAAATTTTTATTAACTCTTTGTTGAAAGTTGAATGAGTTGAGTATGTTTTACATGAGTAATCGCTTGCAAGATTATATATAACCTCTAGGATTACGCTAAGATAATGCAAATAGAAGATATCGCATCATAGTCCAAACTTTCTATCGATTTCCTAAATTAATTATACTGAGATAAAGTATGATCAAAATTATCGGAATATGGTATCATTTATCGTGTTTCTGACTATATGAAATTACCAAAAAGCAAGATAATTTTTACCGAAGCGCTTTGGTAAAGATTTTGGTGAAATTAATAATAAAATAAGGTTTCATAGTATTTGATAAAATTTGGTAAATATTAAATTTGGTCATTTTATCATGATACCTTTGAGCATGGCATAAAAAAAACATTTATTTGGTTATATTTTATTTTTCAGATTTGTATTTTTTACTAAATTGTGTGGTAATAAGATGTACAATTTTGAAAACTAGAATTTACGGTAAACCGTTACCACAAAATCAATGAATCACGAAGTCAAATGAATGGTTTAAATATTCTATTATTCCTAGATACTGTATTACATTATTCGTTTTATTACCAGAATTATGTTGTTGTTTTGTTTTTTTAACTAGAAATTTCATACCCATACAAGTATGGTAATTTTTCTCAATTCTTTTTTTCTCCGTGTTTTTCCATATTTTGAGATACAGATGCCTTTTATTCCGGGTACTTTGAAACAATTTTTTGCTTCCTTTTTTGAGATATAGACGTCCCGAAAGAAATCCTATGTGTATTTTAAAACGTTGTGCTTAATTTAGGAAGTGATAGTTAGAGGGCATGGATAGCCTGGTTGACAGGACGATGAGCTCGTGTTCGTGAGAACGTGAGTTCGTATCCCGCCATCCAAAGAATCTTTGTAAAATAAATGGTGACTGGTGCACGTTAAATCTGTCGGGGTCATCAATTTCTCCAAATTCCCATAACAAATCAATACTAAGGGTACTGAATTTGAAATTGATCGTTCTCTAGTTCAGGTCAAAATTACTATCTGTAGATAAATGAATGGTTGGGTCCTCCTTGTAAAACGGGTTGCTGTGACGTGTGTGTGGCTGAAGTTGCATTCTCGTTCACAGATGGCGTCTCCGAAAACACAAAAAACGCACGCTCTACCTTAAAAATTCTCTTAATTTCACATAGCAGACTTGCTGGTATTGGCAAGTGGCATAAGTAACAATAACAACAATAGTGAATAATTAGCCCCAATTACCATATAGTAATGGAGACCCTCAACTTCGGATATTAATAATCACGATTTAACATAATATTTGGATCGGAAACTCATTGGGAATTACCTAATGACTATGTATGTAATGATATATTATTATATGATGATATTATCCCTTGGAACACTAAAGAGGGCTCAATTAGATCCCATACTAAATATCTAACTGCAGTTAGATATTTTATTTTTAACTTATTTTTTTTTTTAAGTTTTTAAGAAAATGCCTGGAATTGTCTAGGCAAAGGTTTTGTCTAGAAATACTCCTATCTTTCTTTATTTCTTCCGAAATTTTCGAATGGTTTAATTTATTTATTTAGCTTAGTTAATTTGTTTAAATTGACTCTGAGGACGAAAGTGCACTGAAGTTTGGTCAATTGCATCCCAGCTTGATTTTTTTTCAAATTAAGAAACGTTATCTTAATTTACTGTCTGAATTCTTTTTATCAAAGTATTTTATCCGATAACGTGAACTTAATAGTTTTGAAATAGTTTATTTATTTTATTTATTTTGTTTAAATTGACTCTGAGGACGTAAGTTCTTTAAAACGAGGTAATTAGATGCCAGTTAAACATCTGAGTTTTTCTTTCGTGTTTGAAAAAAAAGAATCTGTCTAAGCTCTCCTAAAATGTCTTTCCAACCTTACTCCACTTAGTGGTTTTAGAATTAGTTAATTTATTTGTTTAAATTCACTTTCAGAACGAAATATCTGCCTAAATTAAAAAATGACACCAAGTATTGTAAGATTTCTCTGAAAATGCAAGTTTATTTATAAACGTCAAACAGATGAACAGCAAAACTGAAGAGAGTTACAATGCATTTCTAACATTATTCTTTAAATAGCATCGTTTTTGTAATTTTATTTACGTGAGAATTTCGCTTAATATAAACAATCGTAATATTGTCTATTATAATATGTTAATTACCTGTGTTCTTACGATATTTTAATATGAACTTTGATCTTGCATCTTATCGTTAGAGGTAGTTATGGAATCAACATGGCATCATCATCATGGGCATTTAAGTTATACTTAGAGCTTAGTACCTGCATATCAGTTGACCACGTGAAAATTGATATTATATGAGAATCTAAATATTAAATTTAAAAACGAAATGATCAAATGCTTAGGATTGTATAGATCTACCTTATTCATCCTAGTTGCTCAGTTTCTATCCAAAATAACTTTTTCTAAAATAATTTTTTTTACATCCTAAAGCTCAAACAAACAAATTAGTCTATTTCTTTTTAATTAGAAAAGTTTAATTCAAAATTATAATTTTTCAACTGTTTAAACTACTTGTATTGCTCGTAGATCACTAACTACATCAAACTAAATAAAATAGACGGTATTTAAGGTGCCTATAGAATCAACATGACATCACCTTAGGCTAAATTATATTTTGAGCTTAGTACTCCAAAGGTTATATAATACTTCCATATCAGATGACCACCTGAAAATTGGCATTATATGAGAGTCTAGTTATTAAGCATAAAAACATAAAGATCAAATGCTTAGGTGTGCAGTAGATTTATTTTTATACACCACAGTTGCACCATTGGTGTCAAAAAATCTTTCACTAAAATATTATTTCTCAATGAAGCAAATAAATCTATATTTTTTTTAGTTAGAAAAGTTTAGTTTAACATTGAAATTTCTCAACCATTGGAACCACTCGTATTGCTCGTAAAATCACCAATAATTATCACTCTACTAAATCAAACTAAATCCATTGAACCGATACGAGCTTATTCCGTGAAACTCAACCACATCGAATTCCGATTTAATGAACACATCTTCAAGTTTCGATAACAAATTATAACTTCTTAACCTCAAACCACCTACTCTGTTGATCTTTAATGGCTAAAGAAGTCATTGGGTTAATGGAATCACGTGAGAGTGTTAGATTGAAGTGGCCAAACTTCCTCAATTGATTGATTATTGATTAGAGAGCGGTCACTCCTCTTTCATCAATCATGAAATGCTCCACTTGTTTTCTTGACCTTTGATCGTATTTTGGTGCTAGCCACACTTTATGCTCTGTTGCTTAAAGTGTTAATAGCAGTTGACATACAGGATGTCTAAATATTTATTTTTGGATATTCATAATCCTTTATTATACTTAAATTATTTCTGAAACTGTTTTGTTTGTTTGTAACTTAACGTTGGATAAGTTACTTTATATAGGACTCGAAAGAAAAATTATCTAAATACTGTTGCTACAATTGATTTAATTCTCATATTAAGTTCTTATAGTTAGTTCGTTAAATATTTTATAAATAATTTTAAAAATGATTCTTTCAAAGGTTTTATTTAATTGCAGATTTAACTGTTATAAACACTAAAACTTTATCTAGAAATGCTAATTAATTTACTTGCAGAAATTTTGTTAGATTTATTTTTAGATAAATTCGTTTAAATAAATAACCCAAGAAAGCGAAGCAGAAAAGTATATATGATGATATGAAATGTCATTTGTCTCAAATTTCTTTTGAGTGTTGTTTCTCTTTTTAACGAAATAAGTTTCTAACAGTCTCTCCATAGCGCGTAGAAACTCCATTTTGCCATTATTTGCCCTTCTCGGGTATTACGGTTTTTCTTGTTTTCTTTTCTTCACATTTATTACTTTTCATTTTCTGTTTCACACTTGACTACCATGATTTTCCTAGTTTGTTTTTTACCTTTGTTTTCTATTTTTCATTGGAAACTTTGCGTTTTTATTTCAAACCACTTACGTTTTCCTCGTTCATATCTGACGAGTTTTGAAAATGAGTGCCTATTTTTGAGCGATCGAAACATGTTGATTCCTATTACAATCTCGAAAATTGCTTAAGTTAATGAAGTTATCAAGTTTGTTTAAATGTTTATTTATTTCACGTTGCACGCGCTGCGATTATTACTATTATTTTTAATGTAAAAATCAACCATTAAAATTATAAATGTTTAGTTATTAAAAAATCTTATGGGCCTTTTTTTTCTTCAAACAAGCGTATTTCTGGGTTAAATATGCATTTTATATCATGGGGAAGCTTTTGGAGAAAAATTTTTTTTAATTACTTTAGTTAAAGCTATTATCTGTTCTTTATTCATATATTCATATGTTCTTTATTCATATTCTTTATTCATAAAATTTATTTATTTATTTATTTATTTTTATTTTATTTTATTTATTTATTTATTTATTTATTTATTTTTTTTTTTTGAATTTTTAATTTTACAAATACGTTTAAAAAATTAATATGGCCGTGTCTGCTTGAACAAATACTTCTGATTAAAGAATTAGAATATTAAAAAAATACCTTTTGATCAAATTTCTTTTGACAGGTTATTAAGTCAACAGTGGAAATTACAGCCAATCATAGAGGATTCTTTCAATTTAAGCTCTGTCCGCACAACAACCCATCCACTGTTGTTAAACAAGATTGCTTAGATCAATATCCTTTAGAAGTGGCTGACGGATCGGGGAATAAATATTACCCTTCAGCAGGAACTGGACCATTCAGTGTACAACTAATATTGCCAGAACACATATCTTGTTCCCAGTGTGTGTTTCAGTGGACTTACACAGCAGGTATGTCACTTGAATAATTTATCAGAAGTCATCGAATTAAAATAAAAGTAGTTGAAATGTAAATCATTGTGTATTCCTTTTCACTTAAATATAGCATCTCATTTTCTACGTAGTATTCATTAAAATAAATGCCTATGTAACTGTGAGAGATTTAGAATTGGTGAATGTTGACATTCACTTAGCTGCTTTGGAGAATGTTCAAAATATTTGTTAAATATCATTATTTCTCAGTTACATTGTTGTACGTAAACATTCAGTAGATTCCGTTTTGAGAGAGAAACTAGAGTTTCGTCCATTGTTAATGCGCAGTCATAGCTAATTTTCATGTTTTATGGTATGAGAGTTGGTAGGCATTGCATATTTCCCAGCTTTTAAAATCTCTTTAATTTCATAAAAAAAATTATTTCAGTCTTTCTTAATCCTATTCTAATTAAATTAAATCATTTATTTTATTTTTATCACATTTTATATAAAAAAAAAACGAATATATTTATATTCCTTTTTTAACAATCTATGTAACAGCTAACTTTTTTTTAATTTTTTTCAGTACAAGTGTATAACTCATTAATTCAGTGTATTCAAATCAAAATATCAAAATATAGAATATAAAAAACTATTTTTAACTTTATTTTTCTTTCAGCTACTTGATTTCTCTAACCACAAAAATGCTTCATTTGCATGGCTATATTAAATTCTAACGATCTTTTTGGTGATTAAACTATAGCCAGATTAACTTCTTGGCGTTAAAACTGGGGGGGGGGGGGCTGAGTGGTTTGGATGTCCGATGGTCCCATAGTCCGACCATTGAAATTGGCATAAAATTGTTATGTAAAAAAATTGGATCTGTCTTCGTCGCAAAAAAGAGACGGCTTATTGCTTATATTTTCGAATTTTTAAATATAGAAATATTTGTTTTGTTAATTTTTAAAATGCTGCCCAATGAAAGCAAAATAATTTTTTTTTATTTGATATATCTCTACAGTATCTCTCTTTCAAGTTTTATCGCGGTAGAATTTGGTAATAGTATGGAAACTTCTATTGTATATTATCGCTATGTTAAAAGGGGGATACTACAGAGATATATCAAACATAGAAATTCATCTTGCTTTTATGACTTAAAACTTTATTTACGTCATTAAAAATTTAATTCGAATAAAATATTTTGATTTTTTTTTTATGATTAATTTATATTTTTTTCCTAAAATTACTCTCTTTGTACCGAAATGATGATTTTTTTTTCTTGCAATTCTAAAATCTAGAAAATCTGAAAAAGAGATCGCCAATTATGCCCATGGTATGTGTTGCAATAATTCATCAAGTTTTTATGTGAACACAAAAAAAAAATATATACTGAAAACGCCTGGAAAAAAAAACATATACATGTGTTGTTTTACCTGTTCAAGCATCTTAAATAGGCTATCTTATTTCTTATAGATTATCTTCGTAACTTCTGTTTTGTAAGATTCAAAGATAATTCCTATAACTCTTGTTATAATGATTTTGAATATTTTTAGGCAACAATTGGGGTCGTTGTGAAAATGGAACTTCCAAAGTAGGCTGTGGACCCCAAGAAACATTTAGAGGTTGTGCTGATGTGGCAATCGGGGATGTAGAGAGCAATGATATTCCATCCTACAATGAAAGACCCCCTGACAAACCCTCCATATCAGCTATTCCACCTAGAAGACCTGATGAACCAAGATACCGTCCACGACCTAGACCAACTAGACCCAGTTACCGACCTACATCCTCTATCCGGAGAAGACCAAATTACAACAATGCTCAAACTTCTACCACTCAAAAACCAAACGTCAGAAGAACAAGACCTAGAAGGCCAAATCTCTCTAATGTTCCTCCCAGAAAACCACAATCACCCCGAACAAGAAGGCCGGTCCAAATTACGAGACCCTCGCCTTACAGACCTATTTATACTCCAAGACCAACACCATACAGACCAACTTACACCAAAATGTCTTACACCAAAAAGCCAAGGCCTACTTACAAGCCTAAGATGCAACCTAAGAAGACCACAAACATCGAAAGAGAAGACGGCGGAGGGTGCAGAGCTGTTGGTGTATGGGCTTCTATATCTGGAATTGCAAGCTGGTGTGATTCGAATTGTGCTAGAGGATACTGTCCCAGTTCTCATTGTGACTGCAGCTAACTTATTGCAAAAAACTGTTATTCTCTTCATCACAACGGTCATTAGATCATTGCGGTTAGCAGATTTCAAAATTTAATTTAACTATCTTTTTTTATCATTTTAAAGACAATTAAGGGTAAGAGAGATTGATTTTAATATTTTTCTCTAATACAAGGAATAGCATTAAACTTACATTCTGTTGTTTATTTTAATAACTATGTTAGGCGCACTATTAAAATATAAGCATCCGTACCCAAACTGGAATGCTTTGTATGGATTTTTAGCACAAAATTCATTTTGTGGGCTTTTGTCTCTAGAGTTGAAAGCTTGTGTGATTCGAGTTTTAACTGAAACTATTTCCCTGTTCTTCAAGATTAAATTGTGACAGCAGCTATTTTAATTTTAAAGAAAAGTGTCATTTTAATATTTTATTGTGGAATCAGAGTAATAATAATAACGGTTTTATTCATAAACATATGAATGAAACAGTGTGCTTGGCTCAGTATGTCCTTCTTGGGACCTTGTGCCACTAAACCCCACATTCAATTCAATTCAATTCATAAACATATGAAACGTAGTACGCATAATATAATATATTCAGATTGACTTTGCAAATTTTTAATACCATCGAACTATTAAACGAAAGAATTTCAAATTATTTAACCCATTTTTTTTTTTATATTACAAATTATTTGTCTTGTTTTCTATTTGTATAGATATTAAGGAGTTAAAACAACACAAACAGAATTTACAAATTATTTTGCTGCATTAAACAAAGCTTGTTTTTAACATTATTTAACATTTCAGTTTTAACTTTTTAATGGAAACTAATATAAATATAAAATGTATGCGTGGCAATGTGTTTTGAATATAAATATTATGAATAATATATATTTTTAAAATAATTTTAAGTAATTGAGTTTTTAAGAGCTTTATTTTCTGAAAATAAAGCTATGTCTTTTTATGTCAATTTAAGTACTTATAAAAATAAGATAAAATGCACTTTTTTTATATATTAAGCTCTAGGTTCTCTTTTTTTTTTTTTTTCATTTTTAATATAATTTCATTTTTAGTTTTAGTTTTACTCACAATTTTTCATAAAAATAAAGCTGCATAAGTTTCAAATCTAAAATAGGTCGTTTATTAGATTCACTATAGAGTTTAGGATTATTTAATGCAAAACTTTAAGGGTGGAGTTGTATGCTAAACAAACATTCCAACACCTAGTTTGAAGAAAAAATGTGTATTAATGTTGTTTTTTTTTAAATTCAGCAAAATTTAAAATTTTCAATACTAATGTGAAATTTGACCTACTCTATGGCTCTGAGAAATGGCATTGCAATAAAAATAACATGAATAATTTTAAGCACTTTTTAACAACTGTTAAAAAAGAATCTTGCGTATCAAGTGGCTCGTAAAATTTACAATGCAGAAATCTTTAGAAAAGCAAAACAGAAATCGATTGAACTGGAAATTAAAAAACTTTTATATAAATGGACCAGTCATGTTCTACGTAAACCTGAAAAAATTAAAAGTAAAATAAGTTTTTTAATGGAACCCTAAGGGCAAAAGAAAAAGAGGAAAACCTAAAAGTAAGCAGAGCATTTGTAAGTGAATTGAAAACAATAGGAAAGCCATGGAGAGAGATTAAATATCTGGTCACAAATACAGTGAGATAAAAAGCAATGGTAGAAGCCCTATGTCCCGATTCGGAGTGAAGAGGAATATGTATGTATGCAATGTCCTTTTTCCTTCGAAATTTTGATTTTTAAATCAATGCTTATTTATTTTTAAGCGGTCATTTAAAAAAATAAAAAATAAAAATAATAAAAAGCATGTTTCTCAGTGAAATGAAATTCCAATTAAAAATTCAGTTTAGTGCCTTACAACCATATTTATAATTACACTTCAACCGGTGGTAAGAAAAAACTATATTTTTATAACTAAGTGTATTTCAATGAAACTAGATAGATGAAAAACTTGAGTTCAATGAAAGTTCAATGAAATATTATATATATAGATTCTGATATAATTGAAATTCACAAAAATATGTTTCCATAATTGTGTATGTTTTGATGAAAGTGATGATGCACAAATCTATGCCTTCGTAAGCATGATCATTTCGATAAAACCGGTGATAATGCACGTATGTAATTTACGTGTATTTGCGTGTTAAGAAAACATGTTGATGCTTGTTACTAAAGACAGTTCCCAGTTTTTCTAGAATGTGCTTAATTATTATTTTTATCATCGCTGGTAGATGATTGTTTTATTTATGCTTGTTTATTATAAATTGTTCGTCTACTGTGTACTGTATGAATAATTTATTGTGTGGTTATAGTTGATTTTTTCAATTAATTTTCATGAAAGACGAATTATTTTTCTACTTATTTATTTCATTTCATTCATGAAAAGTTAGTGTTTGTTCTTTTTAAATGTGATTTTTTAAATAAAGGTTTGAATAATGTATGTTTAACTTTTATTGTCCTAATTTTACAAAAAAAAAAATAAATAAATAAAAAAATATATATATATAGAAAGAAAAAAAAATTAATATCTTGAATATCTCAGACATACATAATGAGTCAACAACATGAAAACAACACATTGAAAATAGATTATATGTTGAAAAAATAAAATGAAAGTTATGATCATATTTACGTGCTATAAAATCCTGATTAATTTAATTATAATCAAAATTTATATTTAAATTACTTTATAATCGCATTTAACTTTTTTTAGTTACATTGTTAGAAATTTCTCTTCAAAAATCGTTGAATAACAATTTATTTAATTACTATTTTGCCACATTCAAATAAAACAAAAATAACCATAAATAAGATAGTATTCAAACTGTTATCTGTGAGAAAAATCGCTTATTAACTGCTTTCACTTAATACGGTTAAGCAACCAGAATTTTATCACATCAACTAGACTCACCTAATGAAACCACTGTGTTTCTTGCATATAGCCGAGAGGGCTAACCTGTCAATCTCGAGTCTCAGTATTGACACCACAATATTCTTCCATTTCCTTAAACACATAAAGAGTTTCCTGGATCAGGTATTCCCCAATTTGTAACCCTAATTCAAGCATAAATGACGGCACACTAAAGCTTTTAAACTATCTCTAATGTCCAGTTAAATTTCTTTTTTACGGTTTTGAAACGATGCTAATTGCAAACAGTTAAAAAACCGTATAATTATGAATTCATTGTTTTTTAATCAACCATACTAGTTGTAAATGGTTACAAAACGGTAAAGGTAAAAAAAAAATTTCTGACGGTTAATTGGATGGACAGACTGCTGCTGGTTATTTTACCATAATTTTAGAAAGAAAGTTCTAACAGTATACAATAGTTTTCTTTCAAAAGTATGAACTTCAAAACTGTTAATTGTCTTTAAAAGAAACACTCTAATACGTTTTTATTTGTTTCAATATCGTAGTGACAATATTTTTTGCTAACACTTCATTATAAAAACTGTGGTGTAATATCTATCAAATTTGGCGTTGAAAAACTCAAAAAATCGTATGTTATTTCGAATTAATACTGAATTGAGCTTTCATAAGAACTTTATAGGATATATTTAAATCTAAACGCCAAAAATTCATGCTAATTTCACCAAATTAAATGCATTTACTCCATTCATGGTTGACAACAGGCCGGAAAATGTAATGCTTCATAAATTATGGAAAACTAATATAAATGCTATTTTATATCAATTAGAAGTATTAAAATCGATTACAGAAAACTCAAAATACACATAATAATTGAAATTATCTACATTAATTATTTCTAAAGATATGAGCATTTGTAATTTTTGAACAGCAATGGCGGACATCGAAACCTAACTAGGCTTAGCTATCGATCAATTAGCTAAGCAAGATAGTCGATTATTTTCTAAGTAATTGCAATCTTCTTGTCATATGGATTAGACAAACTGATCATTAAACTGTTATTAAAAGCATCTAGGTTGTTAATTGTATATTAACGATGTTTATGTTTTCCTAAGAAAATTTACATAAGTCAGTCAATTCATAAAATAAATTTTTAGTATTTAACTTCTATTCGCTTAGAGTTTGTTAAGCCTAAATAGAATTCATATTATTATCCTCTCTGTTCTATATGTATAGTTGATTAACAAACGAATTTTATTTTAAGAAATTTTGCATTCATGCATCCTAAGTTAATGATTTTTACTTTATATTGCCTCGCAAAAATACCTTTACTAACTCGTATGTGCAGGATATCTAATACATTTTATTGCTACTGAATAACAAAAATGGTGAAGGTTACTTTGCACAAAGTAGTGTAGAAAAACATTCTTTGTGCTTCACTATACCAGGAACTATCTTCGGTTCTAGGCGTAGTTTAACACTTTGTGGATCGCCACTTTTGTTTACCACACAAATACTTACCTCCATCTTTGGTGTTCAAATACACGAAAATTTTTTGCAGTGTTTTTAAATCCCTTGCATTGATAACATGTTATAATAAATATTGGACATTTTCAATTGTTTAAAAAGGAAAGGATTAAACTAAAAATATTTTTGTTAACCGTTAAGAAACGAAAATTACTTTTCGAATAAAGAAGGCACAAGCGCTTGATTTAAATGTTGCTGTATCCTAATTTAATTTCTTGTAAATTGCTTCTACCTTAATCTAAATGTTTTGCCGTCAGACAACTTTCCATGTTTTGAATAATTTTTATCTCTTTTTCTCTAAATTTGATTAGAATTTAATTTAAGGTATGCTTAGAAATTGCGTTTATTTCTGAGAACGAGAAAATTGTGTATACATACTAGAGTATTTGTTTAAAAATAATATTGAGTTCTGCTTAGTATCAAAGTTTCTAAATTTGATGAAGTTTATTTAGATTTGGTTGAAAAACAATGTAATAAATGTTACTGGCTCATATAACATTCCGAAATTCATCATAATTTAATTTGTTGAAAGCGCATAAATAAATTTGCATTGGATAGGAAAAATAATTTGGATAATATATAAGAAGCATGTTAGATAGACTGCCTTGAATTAAATATAAATAGGTTTGATATATTTATGTGTTATAAAAATCATAAAAAGTTCTTTCTGTGTATATAAAAAAATATTTCATTCTCTCTAATATAATAAAGAACTTAATTACTCTTTGATAACTTTTAATGAAGGTTTTAATGTAGTCTTAATTAAATTAATCATTTGTAAATTATTAACAAGTCAAGTGCGAAAACTGTTAATTCAAAAATAAGTTTCTGTAGTTCAAAGGTAAAAACTAGATTAAAATCTTCAACAGAAAAAAAAGATTTCAATTTATTTTTTCAATCAGCGGTTTCTTGGCACTTGCATTTTAAAATGTAAGATGTTTCGCTCATTACGTAAAACAAAACCAAAATCTTAAAAGCCTTTATTTAGAAGTAAGTTTTTCTTACCTAATCTTTTTTTCATTTTAATTGTTTTTATATTGTTGACAACCTTATTATCTTCTGCAATAAGCAGTTTTTTCCTGAAAATAATTTATGAAAAGTGTAGCTATTAATTCGAATAATTAACAAAAATATTTAACATAACCCAAACTACAATCAAGTTTTTAACGATGTTTGAAACTAGCATAATCAATTATATTATTTAGAAAAGAATTTCTTAAGAAAACCCGGTAGCCATGTTACCTGGACCCACTTTTTTCTCAATTTCGGATGTATTTCTTTTCAAAAATAGTTTTAAAACATGGTGGCCTTGTTCTCTAATTTTTTTTTAATTCACATCATACATAATTTCAGTTTTACAGTCATGTTTTGTGGGAGTTTTACAGTGTTTTTATACTTAACAATCCATGAAATAATACAGTTAAGAAGTTTTAAGGTTGGATTACTTGAACCCGCATTTTATTTTTTCTTACTAACTTACTCACATTTAAAAATTCACTACGCTGTATTGTTTAATCGTAACAGGTTTCTCTTTAGGACAGATCACCAAATCTAATGATATTCATTCATCATTCTAATTGTTCACTGAAAAAACCTTTATACTTGCTACTTCCAAGCAATCTTTTGTATTTAGACTGCACACTGTTTGAAATTTCGCGGTAAAAATTGTTAAATATCAATTTGTTTCATTGTTATTTTACCATATTCACCCAAAACAGTCAAAGAACCATAAAAAAATATGATATTCAAACTGTTAATTGTGAGAAAAAACATTTCATTTATTGTTTTTAACTAATATTGTTTAACAACCAAAATTCAATCCGCGACGACTAGGCCCACCTTTGCTCCATGCAGCTGGGTACATATTGTAGCTGAGAGGGCGGATCAGTCAATCTCACGAAAGGCTGACCAGGGTTCGACTCCAAGTGTTGACACCAAATATTTCTCCCAATACATGACGAGATTTTTGAGTCCTGCACTCTACAATCGGTTACCCTAGGCCCTAGACTATTAGAATTTCAAAACTATCATTCAGGCACAAATGGAGCAGCACTCACAGATCTGTTAAAGTTTTATTTTTATGGTTTAGAAACTATGCTAGCTGTAAATTGTTGCAAAACCGTATAGTTATGTATTCACGGTTTCTTAATGAACAGACTGATGCCAGTTATTTTACCGTAATTTCGGAAAGAAAATTCGAACTGCGCATTGTAAGTTTAAAATTAGTAAGAAATTCGATTTGAATCAGAGAAATTCTTTGCAAGGTTTTTAAAATAATATTTTAGGACTCATTACAAGTTTGAGCAAGATTGAAACAATAAAGAAGATAAAGCTTTGGAAAGGAAATCTTGCCCTCGTGTACGGTTTCTTTTGAGAACCTATCCACCGTGTTATAAATTTATAATAAAAGTTTTTTTTTTTTTTTTTTTGGAAAATTTAATCACTGTTGTTTAATGATTCCTTATATTTAAATAATGATTTTTAAATAATCACCTTGCTTTTTTGAAGAAGACGCAAGAATTGTTGCAATTTAAATTTAATAGTTAGGAAACATTGCACAAAATATTTATGAGACATCACATAAGCAAAATAGAATTTGTCAGCAGAGTTGACAATTGCAAGAAATATACAGGTCAAATACTCAGTTTCATCATTTCAAAGATCTTTGTGCGCTAAATGAAAATAATAACATTAAAGCGTTACGTTTTATCGAAAATAATTCTAGAGTTAATTTAATTATTTGAAATATTTTAAAACATTTAATTAACACTCATTGAAATCTATATTTACGTTTTTAATAAACTAAGAAGATTATAGAAATAATGCTCAATGCCATGCTCAATGTGAACTCAATTTATGCGCAACTCAAATAATGCTCAATGCAATCATTAAATATAAATTTTAAACATTTAATTAACACTCGTTGAAATCTATATTAACGTTTTTTAATAAACTAATACAGAAGACTCTCAAAATGTAACACAATACGCGCCTATCGAGGACTAACTTCTTAATACTAATTTTACATTATTTAACAATAAAATTGTGTATCTGAGAACTCGAAAAATTAATTTGTTAAATTTATAATGTTTTTATTTTTTTTTTCATTTTTTAGCTGCGTTTTATTTATCAGGTAGTTAAACAAATTAATATC
Source organism: Parasteatoda lunata (assembly GCA_949128135.1). NCBI lineage: Eukaryota > Metazoa > Arthropoda > Arachnida > Araneae > Theridiidae > Parasteatoda > Parasteatoda lunata. Next base: position 109,692,280 of record OX421971.1, on the reverse strand, counting down.
TGTATAATTAATATTTTAAATAAAAAAATCTTATTAGTTTTAATATTAAAAGTATTAGTTTTAAAGTGTAATACAATTTAGTTTAAATGTCATTCCAAAATCATTTCAAAAATTAAAATTTAAGAAAATAATGTAAAGATATTCCATTTTATTACTTACCTTTATATTCCTAATGTTTTCAGTCAATTAGAAAAAGAGTTAAATTTAATGCAACGTTTTCTTGGAAGAAAATAAAAAAATTATATCATTATAACTTTAAAAAAGCTATATTTTAAAAATATAGTTGTATAAGTTATATAATAATTGACAAAAACAACAGTTTCTTCAAAATATTTGTTCCACCCATTTTCATAAAGGCAATTTTTTATTCTGAGAATTTATTAAATTGAAGTATAAATTGAAGTATTGAATTTGTTTTGTTTCATTAAAAGTATGAGCTATTAGAAAAAATTATTTATACCATGTTCAATATTATTTGCATTATGTTTGCTTATTGCTAGTTGGATATAAATAACTTCTCCTAAATTTTAAGTGATGCTGAAATCATCGACACAATTTTACAAATTGTTGTCTAATAAATAAAGGTTAATTTATTCGGAGAGTTGTATGCTGTAATGTGAATTCGCAGAACTTGGAAATGTTTTTAGAAAAATGACTCTCTAATGCTGCTGCCATCTATAGATTCTTTTATAAACTTCTTGATGCAATTTGAAAAATTCTTATTTCATAAATCTTTTATGTTTTTTGGAAAATGTGAGAAAATTAAAGAGCATATAAAATGTTAAAAAAAACATATGAATATTTTTGGAGATAATTTGGTATTCTTTTTTTTTTTAAATTAATTCATCTCTTAGAACAAAAAATAATTTACGTTTTAAAAATATTTCAAATTCGCTTTGCATCTCATTTTCTTATAAATGTTGATAACATTATCAGATTACTGATGTAACAAAATTCTTTAATGCTATAAAATACATTAAAAATGGCAAATGACTATTAAATAAGAATAATAAAATTAAGTTCCTCCTAAAATCAGCATATTTCAATATCCTGATATGCCGTAACCTTTATTACGCAAATTATGTTTATAAAAAAGAAAAATATTAATCTTCATTTTATTACTGGTTATTCTCGAAATCGTGCTTTTCTTTGACGTTCTCCAACGCATCATTTTTTTAATTTAATTTATTTTAAATTCAATCTGCGACAATGCATGCTGCTGCCATCTAGTGTTTGAATTAACTACTGTTGTGACACTCTTTCTTTTTCTATTATGATTTTAAAACTGGTGCAAATTTTAGTATTAGTTCTACTATTTTGTGAAGTATAGAATGATTCTAATATATTTCACTTGATAGTATTTAATTTTAATAAATTTTTACTAAATTCTATCACCGAATTAAAAATGTTTTCTAAATGTAAGTAATATGACCGATGGTCTCAGAAAGGGACGATCTCTGTAGAGCAGTGATTCTCAACCTTTTTTTTTTTTTTTTGTGGCGGCACACTTTTAACGATTTAGAAATTTGACGGCACACAATGAAAAAATTAGTTTAAAAGTTGTTTACTTACCCATAATACACTGTGTTAAATAGTTTGTGATAATAATTTTGAATGTGAAATAAAATAATATGTACTACAAAAGCACGTTTATTAAGGGATTGATTATTTCTTTCGAGTAATCTTTTATTAGCTAGTAACAGTTATTTATTATTTTGCTAGTTATTAGTTGTTGGCTTGCTTTCTATAGTTATTAATTGTTGTTTTTTTACATTGTTACTTTTTTGTGATTTCTTATTAACTAGTTCTTTTGCTAATTATTAATTGTTAGCTTATTTTTTTGTTAGTTATACTTTGTTAATTTGTCTTTATAACTATTAATTGCATAGCTTACTTTAATGATTAGCTTTTATTTCCGTTTGAAAGTTAATACTTAGCTTGCTTTCCTTCGTTAATTAATAACTTTAATAGTCAGTAAATTTCCTACTTATTTCAAAATTTTTTTAAATTGTGTGTCAAAGACAATTTAAACGCTTCCTTCTTATTTTAACTTATTTCAAGATTGTCAGAGACAAGACAATCACCGACCAAGATGTTCACGCGGTTAAAGCGTGGAAAAATTATAAAAAGTATATATATATATATATACATATATATATATATATATATATATATATATATATATATATATATATATATATATATATATATATATATATATATATATATATATATATATATATATATATATATATATATATATATATAATCACTTTTCTTCAATTTTAACTTTACTCGTAATAAAATAAAGCATTACAATTTTTATTGTACGACATCTAATATTTGGCGGCACATTTGTTGTTGTTGTTACTAATTCCCATCTGGTCTGACGGAGTCAGACCAGATCAATAAATCGGTTGACTCTCAGGAAGTCCGAAACTAAAAGGGGAGAGGAATGAATGTCGTTCCAGTCCAGCCCTAAACAGATCAAGATATGCTCAGGAGATGCCTGGTTTTGTTGGCATTTAGGGCAAAGAGGAAAGATCTTTTGATTGGCAGAAAATGGCAGATTGGCAGACTTTTCAGGTGTCCACTGGCCAGTCGGGATAAGCAAGTGTTGGTCTGCCTGTCACCAGGAAGAGATAGAGAGAGTCTTGGTCTTTTTGCTTTATACCAGTGGTGAATAGGAGGAAGCAGCCACTTTTGTTTGTTCTGGGCCTTTTGCCTTGCGAAAAGTTCAAGGTATGTAAGCTCTGAGGTGGAGGGGACTGGATGGTCTAGTCCCTTCTTTGCAAGAGTGTCAGCTAACTCGTTTCCGTGGATATTTCGACGTGGGACGGGATCCATTGAAAGTGGACTTCATGCTGCTGGGAAATAAGCTTTACTTTTTGCAAGATCGAAAAACTGGTTTTATCTCCAATGAGGTCCCAATTTCTGAGGTGTTGAATTGAACTACGGTTGTCGGATAGTATCCAAGTATTTCCAAAGTGCCCTTCACTCAAAATTTTCTCTAGTCCCTTGTCGATTGCAATTAGTTCGCTTCGAAAGACAGGACGATAATCGGGGTTGCGCTGATTAAAAGTGTAGTTCTCTCGAGGTGTTTCAATAAACACTCCACTGCCTGTCTGTCTATCCATTTTACTGCCATCAGTGTATATTTTGATGTCGTTTGAAGGGATTTTATTGATGATTTCCAGGGACAATTGTCTGAGAAAGTCAGGCACACAGTCCTCCTTGTCAAGCGTGGTTGGGAGGCTTTCATGGAAACTAACATTGGAAAGATCCAAGCAAGTACTGAGATTGCAATGAAGAAAAAGAGGTTCAATATTTTCAGCGATTAATAGTTGTGATTTAACATGACTAAAAGGACTGTTTTTCTTTTGCCTTTGATTGCAGGTCCAAAGATTTAGGTAGATAGCAGTTTTACCTTGGTCTAAACTGGAAAGTTTATTGAAATATTTCACTAAATTAGCCTGCCTTCTTAAGGTAAGAGGTTGCAGATCTGCTTCGTAAAGGGGCGGCACATTTTAAGAATTTGGCGGCACACAAAAGTGCCACGGCACAGTGGTTGAGAATCATTGCTGTAGAGACTTGAATTATAGATGGCCCCCGATTTTGACTGATCTGGTAATAAAAGACTTTTAAATTTTTTGCTAAATTTATCCATTATTCAGTCATTTAACTTCTCTCATTCTTCTGTTTTTTTTTTTAATATCATGTAAAAATTTTATGTTACTGTGCTGTACCTCTGTTGTACTTTCAGGCCCTGTGTGATATTCCTTGGTGCTCAGGAAGATATTTTTGTTTTTCCAAATAAATAAATAAAATGTAAGTAATACTTGAAAACGATTAATCGATTGTTTTACACAATTTAGGTATGAAATAATTTAATGAAATAAAAACCTGCAATAGTGGCTGAGGTTTGTTTGGGAATTAGAATGTTATTTACTTTAGGAGTAATCTCTTAATATTTTCTAATTCCCCTAAGTATTCGATCCTTAAAAAAAAGATAAATGAAAAGAAAATTTTAAAAATGTATTGTTAACTTTTTGATCAAAAGGCATTTGATTAAATTTAAATTTGAAATAGTTTGTTAAAATATTACTAAGAAAGAAAAAAAATTTTCGGAAACCTCTACTTGTAAGAAATGTTATTATTATAATTTATTTTACATGATGCTTTTAAATGAACACAGATTTATTTGAATTTCGTGCTTTTGCATAATGGATTCTATATTTTTTTTAACTTTTCTACCGAAATCTTATTAATAACTTTATTTAAGAATGATAGAGGTTCAACAGTTTATAATTATAATTTTCAGGGGAAAAGTATTTATTTGCTTCTAATTTTTATTAACAAGGTAAGTACTCAGTTAGAAATTTTGGAGATCTAGTAATAATATTGTTCAAATTTGCTGCAAACTTGCTGTAAGCCGTATTTTTGTGTAGTTCATTATTAGTGTATTTCCAAATGGCCAAATGAATACAGTATTCCAAATGACTTTCCAAATGACTACCGTATCCATAGTGCAGAACTACCTGCCCATACGAAAAAAAAGACAGACTTTGATAAGTATAGCATATATGACAATGTCTGCGTGAGAAAATGAAGTTAATGAAATAGTTAATTTATCTAAAAGATTCTGATTCAAAATTAGAATCCAAGTTTTCCTATTGAGCTGTTACTTTTTTTTTTTTTTTTTTTTTTTTTTTTTTTACATTGTTTCGGCTCAAATTAGCCAGGCCGTCAGTAAAAAAGAAAGTAATCCGTATTTTTGCGTAATTCATTATTAGTGTATTACGAATAACAGATATTAAGAATGACCTCACCTTAATGAATAAAAATTTCATTATCGATGAGTTTTCTATATCGGAATGTTAATTTATTTTATTTAAGATGAGGTGGACACACATCAGTTATTCGGTAAGGCTGGAAATGCATACATATTTATGTGCGAGGTGTACTCATGTTCATAAATCTAAAACTTGGTACAAGGTTATAATTTGCTATAAATTAATAAAAAAACGAATGTGTGAATTTTCGGAGAAGACACATGTATCAAATAATATTCAATGTGTTTTTTTCATTTATTATTATTTCAAAGTATTTGATCGAGCCACGGTTGATCAGGGAATAGAGGGTTCACCTCCCAATGACGTGACTTGTTTCAAATCCCAGCGGTGACTGGTTCATACAAATTCTGAACCCAACTGGCACGGACCGCAGTCCTGACTTAAAATATCCTCAGTGCTAGAAGGATAATGGATTTGAGTTTCCTTTGTCGTCTTGCTAGCAATGGAAGGTTTTTGTGATTTTTCTTCTCTATGTAACGCATGTGAAGGTTAGTTCCATCAAAAATGTTCTCCTCAAAGGCTAGTTTGTCCTAATGCTTGATACAGGAGTTTTCTTTTCTTCTGGTTAAAAAAATACGAGCCTACGGAAGCGAACATTGATTGTCGTAAACTCAGAATTGGGTCGGCTGTTCAACACTGGTTATAAAATAAGATTAAATGTTTTTTAATATTCAATGTATTTTAAATAACTATACAACCAATGTGAGTAAATTATTTTCAAACAAAAAGAAGTAAAATGGAAGAAAAAAAATTTTTTTTTTATTTAAAAATATACAAAACATTCATTCAAAATGGTGTACACAAAAATGAATCGAAACAATTATTTGAAGTAATGATAAAAAAAAAAGATCACAAATCAGGTCAGCATCGGTACAGACCAGCTGTAACAGTAAAATTGATAAACAGAGCTCCGTTTTTTACACTTATCATAGAGACGTTGATATACGTATTTTTAACAGTTTTTTTTTTTTTTTTTCGTTAGCCAATTGGAGAAAAAACTGTTAAAAATGTAATGCTAATTCAATTCTCCTGTCTCAGAATTACATAAAATTTGAATTATATGCTCTACGCTGGAAAAAAATCAAATATATTTAAAAATCTTATTGCAGTGGTGGTTTTACAAAAACACATTAAAAATTTTAAGTAGTACGTATTTAATGTCAAGCATATCCGCATTTTCTTGCATTTTCTGAAATCATTTAAAAACTATTATTTTTAACTAATACCTATAGTCCACAAATGTATGCAAAGTACATTATTATACTTCGTTTAAAAAGATTTAAAAAAGTTCCAGATATATCTTGAATATTTATTTTTTACTTTCTTAAAGTACAAAATAGTACACTTTCAATAATTTTCATTTACATTATGTCAAAAAACGTCCAAAAAAATCGCTTAAAAAATTTCCGAAACATAAATTATCTACATGAAAAATTATCTAACGCATGGCTAGAGTATTTCCTGTCGAACTAAATGGTTCAAATTATTAAAATAAAATTAAAATAGTTAGCTCGAAACAAATAAAAGTGAATTGAGTTCGAAACAGCTTATCATAATTATTAGAATAACACAATATTCTTATGCACTTACATCTCAAGATAAATTATTCTAAAATCTTCTGATATGATCAGAAAACAGATATCATATCTTTACTTAAATGAATATATGCATAATATATATTTAAAAAAATCAAAGAAAAAGAGATTTACGATCTTTGATAAATAACATCGTGTCAATGACATCTTCATAACATCATTGTTAAAAATGAAAAGAAAATAGAAAAAATGATTTTGGGGGAAAATAATATTTTTTACGCGTTTTTAAAGGTTTCTGAACGTTTAAGGTTTCCGCTAAGGATTCAAACTCATTTGAATGATTGAAACACACTTTGAAGAAAAGTATCGCCAAAACTACCAGATTGTGGTAAAATTTACCGTGTTTTTTGCTCTATGGGAACAACCAAAAATCTCGGTAATTTTTATCGAAGCGCCTTGGTGATGATTTTGATAAAATTAACAGTAAAATATAGTTGTATAATATGCCGTAAAATTCCGTAAATTTTTAAAAATTTTATAATTTTATCATGATACCATAGAGCATGGCATAAAAAATATTAATTCGGTTATTTTTATTTTTCAGTTTTGCACTTTTAACTAAATGTGTGGTGATAAGAATTATAGTTTTGAAAACGAGAATTTACCATAAAATGGTAAAATTACCAAATGAATATTTTCAATACCGTATGCTTTGGTTTTTATTATGTTGACTATGGTTTTTTTTTTTTTTTTTTTGTCAGAAAAGGGTATTTTACGGTTATTTTTTCTCCGCGCGCGATACTTTCGTCTGTTATTATAAAAGCATAGTAAAAAGTTACGATGATATAGACAAACTCTTAATGTTTTAAAAAGACAATATAAATCAGCTTTTTATAAGATAAATAACAATTATAATAATGAGTAATGATAAAAGAAATTTTAAAAACCTTTGTAAATAATCACAACAACAAAAAAAAAGAAATAATAAAAATATAAAGTAATTAAAAGTTATAAATAAAAATATTTAACCGCTGCCAATGCAGCATTCAGAAATTCTAAAGAAACAGCAAATCAGCTTTATATAGAAAAATAAATACAAACTAAAAAGAAGAATTTGTTTTGATAACCAGCTATAATAAAAATATATTTAATACGTAGCTATTTTTTAATAAATGAATAATTTAATGCGAGCATATGTTCTATAATTAATGTTCTACATGTTCACAAGTCATTTTGAACTGAAAAAAAAATCGTTTGCCTTCGGTATTATTCGAAACAAATAGAAAATATTCTTTGAAAATACGCATCTCAAATGGTTCTATGCAGTAAAATAAAATGAACTATTGAATTCAACTCGACTTTAACTTTCAACGTAACAAAAACAGCTGAAAACTTTTCTTTATAAAAACATGTTTTTCTTTTTAGAATATAAAGAAAAAGTAAAAGTTGCATTAGGAATTGGGCTTTTTCGCCTCCAGCATCCATCGAAGTTTCGGATCCTTCTTGATACGTTCCATAGCTTCTTGGAACGTTTTTACAGGAGAATAGGTCGGCTTGATAGAAGGATACTTTTTTCTTTTCTTATTGTCTTGGGGGAAAATGTTTTTTGTAGGTTTCTGTCGAGCTGGCTTGACTGTGATAGGCTTAGTGGTCATTGGTTTTGACGGCTTATACGTAACTGACGTCGTAAAGCTTGGCTTTTGATTAACTGGTCTTTCATCAATTACGGTTTGGTCTGTTATTGCTACATCAGCACATGATTTGAAAGTTTCTTGATTGCCACAGCCTAATCCATAGGTTCCATCCTTACATCTACCCCAGTTGTTTCCTAAAAGAAATAAATCTTATTAATAAATTGTTCGATGGTAAATGTATTCATTGTAATCCTATGTTGATAAGAATTTATTTTGTTTTATTTATTCTCCGTTCCTTTAGCCTTCGTGGCAATTTAAAGCTAAATAATGAAGAATTTCATTATTTTGAGTACTTGAATAAGGTGAACAATTGCATAAATGACTCATAAGGGAAAAAATGGTTTTTAAAAAAAACTTTATTATATTCTTTGTTTTCACACTTATCTTTTATTTTCCCATAGCATTTTACCTTCACTAAAAAAATTGCTTAAGTAACGATATGTTTCTAAACACGTTTTCATTGAGAATATAATAACTTTAGTTTTGTTTTCAGGACAAAAAAAAAAAAAAAAAAAAACAATTTCCCCTTAAGAAGACATGAAAAACATCACTTAGGCCCAAGTCGGAGGTGTATCTGTAATATTTTGGGAATGTTTTTTTTTTTTTTTTCTTATTATGAATTGGGCAAGTCTTTCGATGTCTACTAACTTAAACCAGCATGTTTATTTTTACACTCTAAATGCTTTGGTTAGCAATTATCATTTTTATTGTTTTCAGTTAGCATTTTTCAGTATGTCTTTGCCACCCTTACTGTTTAAGGTAAGAGCAGGAAAGTTCACTGGGCTCTAATTTACAATCCAGTGACCTTTAACGACTCGCTCTTTTTTGGAGATTTTTCTCGTGGCTGTAGTCGGTTGCAATTACAATACAAGCTTTTATTTGTTTTAATATTTGTTAATTAAATTAAAAAAGCCTAGAATCAATTTTATTTTATTTAAGAAAATGCAAAACAGAAGAGCCGGTCGTTAAAATTCATTGGATGAGAAAATCGCACACCGGGCTAAAAAGAATGTGTGACTGGTTTTATGAGCACTCACACATCCTATTGCATATCGATTGAACTGTACAATCACCTGACTTGAAACCCATGAAAAACTTGGGGGCATTTAAGTAAAAATCGAATAAAATATTGATAAAAACATTCTCGAGTAAATTTTCATCTTCACTGCGCCCACAGTTAAATTAAATGGAGAGAGAATTTCTGTTCAAACTACAATAGACTACCTTGACTTCAAGATTAATGGTCAGTTGTCCTGGTTTTTTTTATATTTTATAACCGTCGTTGAACAGCCGACCCAACTTAATGGGTTTACGGCTACTAATGTTCAACTCCGTAGCCTTGTAATTTTGAACCCATTCCAGAAGACAAGGGAACTCCTGGATCGAGTATTGGGAGAAATTTGCCTTCGTGGAGGACTAGTTGTCCTGGTTGTCCCATTTGGAGTCACAACATACAAAAATTCTCAAGTTTTACGCCAAATTCAATAGTTTCATTGGAGTCGACTGGGGAATCACGCCAAACATCAGAAAATTTATTTATTTGAATAGTATATTACGCCTCGTCTTATATGGATGTGAAATATGGTATAAAGATCAAGTAAGTATTGACAATAAATTAAGAAAAATAGAAAGAATTCTCTTAATCTCAATCACAAGATGCTACAGAACTATCTCAACTGCAGCACTCCAAATCCTTGCTGGAACTTTGCCACTTGATTTAACCGCAAAACTTGAAACAAGAGTTTCCAATATTTACTTTCATGAAGAAGATTACGAGTATCAAACTATTCCAAAACTTAATATGATACATCCAGCGGAGATTATAATTATTAATTTCAATTACAACAAACCAACAGGAAAGGGAATAGAGATATATACTGACGGATCCAAACTTAGGTTTCAAAATGAATATCGAACAGGATGAGCTTTTATCGTCTATTCCGACAGACATGAAGTGGAAAATCATACCTTTAGACTTTCTGATTTTGCAGCAGTGTTCCAAGCCGAATTATGGGCTATCTACCAGTCAATAACTTGGATTTTAGCACAAAACTTAACAGAAACAGTAACACTTTTTTCCGATTCACTATCAAGTCTACAGGCCCTTGAGAACACTGACAATTCTAATTACATAAATGAATCAATCAAAAAGATTTATAAATCAAACATCCATCTTAACTGGATAAAAGCGCACGTGGGAAATGAGGGTAACGAGGCGGCTGACCAACTCGCCAAATCCGCATGTGAAAAACCATATATCGACATTCATGAAATTCAAACGAAAGGGACTACTAGAAGGGAAATAACAGAACTACTGATCAACGAATGGCAGCGAAGATGGGACAGTGAGGAAAGGGGTAGACATACCCATCAATTAATTCCAAGAGTTAACACTAACAAATTAATAGCAAATTTTTTTCTTAATCGATTCCTCACAAATCATGGGACTCACGGAGAGCACCTGGCTAGTTTTTTGGCTAGGAAGCATTCTGTGACTCCTACAATACTTTTGAAAATCTGGAACATATTTTAATAAACTACAGTAAATTTCAAGACCTTCGACAAACATTTTTTCCTGAACATTTAAATTACATCCGACTTAAATTATTTTGGAAGCAGAAGAAAGTCAAACAGAATGGAACAGAATGTTAAAATAATGGAACGCCTTTTCCTTACAAGGGAACTTAACTAGACGGCGTCAACAAATGTGGGCTGTACAATTAACGAGCTCTATATTTCATGTAATGCATTAATTGTGTCTCACTGTTAACAATTTTCTGTATGCTAATAGTATTTTTTATTATTATTATTATTATTTTTATTATTATTTTATTTATTTATTTATTTATTCATTTACTTATTTATTTAAACTTCGCAAATACTGTATTTGTGTTCTTTAGAAATGATTTTCGAGTTTTTGATTAACTTTATGGTCCAAAATTTTGTAAATTTTTCCAACTATTCATGTTTTGAGTTTCCTCCTGTTTGAGGATTTTTCTTTATGGCTGCCTCGCCGTAACTCTTCTTTTTGAAATTGTATCTGTTTTCATGGGCTTTGGACAAATTCTGGTACATCTTCAAATTATGTTTGTTACTTTTTTTTTTTTTTTTTTTTTTTTTTTTTTTTTTTTTTGATACCACGTCTCGTCTATTATGTTTGAACACTCAAACTCCTATTTTCTGAGTAACTACTATTGTTAGTTTTAAGATTTCACTAAATTCCTTGAGGCCTTCCGGTGTTGCTATGAATCACCACCAAGCCTACCTTTTTGAATCCTCTTTTTTACTGAGAGGTCACGTGCGTGCACCAGTATTCTACGGATGCCCCCTAACGGGGGCGGGACGGGGTTAAGCTTTGATGATCATCTTCACTGCGTGCGTAATCTAAGTGCCTGTTTAGTTCAGAGCAGGAATTACATAATTAAATAATTAATTAAATAATAATTATATTATTAATTAATTACCTTATTAATTATATTATTAATTAATTACCTAATTAAATAATAATTATAAATTACATAATTAATTATCCCTAATTTCGTTAAGACTATGTACTAATATTTTGTTCGGTTAGCTTATATAATTCTTACCTTACCACTGAAGTACATATATGACATAAAATATGACTCTAAATATTTGACTTAATTCTCAGAAATAAAATAAAAAGTCTGCATTTAATTGGAAATTAATACCTTACTGCTGCTGGTAAACGGAAAAATTAACTGCTTATAAAATCCGAAAACACCCAAATTGCCTCAAGGATCATCATGAGTAATCAGACTGAGAAAAATTTATGGATCAAAATACGGTATAATTACGGTCAATTTACGACATAGAGCACCGGCACTTCAAGTGCGGAACTTTATACCGTAAAATATTATACCGTAATTATTACAATAATATTTATTTGATTAGAGTAATTCAGTGATTTTTAGGGTAATTATTATTGGAAAACTTAGGGTACGTGCGATTTTTTGTTTCTTAACATGTTCTGGAAAAATTGAATTTTACGGTAAAAAGTACCCGCACCCTGAATACCATTTGGGAGCTGGAATTTTTTATTTTTGATCTGAATTTTGGTCTGAAATTTTTTCAGCGTATATTCACAAGTGTCCCTGTTTGTTCTCCGACGATAGATTTATCTAACACTCCCAACGTGGTATTAAATTATTTATTATTTTTTTTTGGGGGGGGGGAGGGAGGATATTGAATTTTATACCGTAAATTACATAGATTTATTAAAAGAAGATTAAATCTATTACGAAGAAATTATATTTTGATTTCTTTATGATTGTAGATTTGCATTTTCAACAGTGGTTAATGTATTATTATAAACTATTCATAGTGCAGTTATATATTGTTTTAATCAATACTTTTATAAATTCGCACTTTAAATGTGCTTAAATTAAAAAGAATATTTAATGCATAATTTTTTTTAGAAACAAATGAAATTTCTTTTGATAGCTAGCATATACGTAAACAGTTTGTTTAAAAATTGCACCGAAATCAGGTGTAAATAAAGTTCCATGAAACTACTGACCTGCAATGTAAGTCCATTGGAAGACACAATGTTTGCAAGTGAAACCTTTGGGCAGTTGCAAAGCCAATTGAACCATTGATCTGCCATGTCTCTCAACGTAATATCGAGTGTTCGTTTCGTTGATGATAGTCAATAGATTCTGATCCAGGCATTCTTGTGTAACTTCTTTTTTGGGATTCTTGCTGGGACAGATTCTGAATTCGAAGAACCCTCTGTGATTGGTTGTCACATCAACAACTGCAGAAATAATCTACGGCATAAAAAGAAAGATCAAAATTGGGTTACAATTATAGAAACTCAAGTAAAGCTCTAATGCTGGTTTGCGCCGTTTCTCTGCATCACACAAATACTGTTTACTTTATCTTAAAAATATTCTTAAAGGACTTGTTTGTTATAATTCTTTATTTGGTTTCCTTACCTTTCCGCTCTCTATTTAAAACTAAAATTATGTGTGGGTAAGCATTAATTGCTACAAATTTGTATTTATATTTTGTTACAAATGCGTGTTTTTTTTATTAAATAGTCCTAAATAACATTTTAAAAGATAAATTTTTAAAAAAAATTGAACTAATTATTTTCTATTTAAAATAGCAACTAAATAATTGTGTTAATTTATTTACCTTATTAAAAAAAAAATTTGTTTTTTTTTTTTACTTTAAAATTTTCATTCTTTTTAATTTTAAATTTTTTTTAACATTTGAATGAATTAAATGAATGATTCAAAGCAGCTTTTGTTAATAGAAATCACAAATATCATTTTATTATTGACGTTGAACAGCCGATTGAATTCTGAGTTTACGACTAACAATTTTCTACCCCTTAGCCTTGTAATTTTTAAACCCATCCGGAAGACAGGAGAACTCCTGGATCAAGCATCGGGACAAGATAGCCTTCGTGATGGACTTTTTGATGACGTTACAGGGAGAGGAAAACAACGAAAACCTCCCACAATTAAGCCGAGAGCAAGGGAATTCTAACCTATGATCCATCTACCACTGAGGATATTTTACATCAGCACTGCGATCAGTGAAAGCCGTGAGCTGAATTCGTATCGACGAGCGGCCGCTGTTATTTGAACCTGGGTTACCTCATTATCCCCTTGACCACCGCGGCTGTAAAACATTTGTTAATAAAATTCACAAATATGATATGTTAATGTTTCTCAAAACTCCCATTAAAATATAAAAAGTAAAAAATTGTTTCGTCGTTGTTAGCCAATTAATAACCATTGAACAAGCCATTAGTAATTCAGCAGAGTGTATTATCTAACAAAAATTCTTTCTATTTATCAAACAATAATATGTTCGAAAAATGCCGTATGAGAAACGATGTGACATCCAATTATCCGTTAAAGTATACAACTTATCAACAAAATGTATACTGTATATCATTCAAAGTCATTATTGTTTACAAAATGATTCGAACACGAGCCTGCGGTTGTGTTAAATTAACTCTTTAGCGGCGTCGTATTCGCAGCAGGAATGCCATGTATTCAAATCCATCTTCAAATGTTATCTAAGGTGATCTAGTTGTGCCTCTGCATTGTGTGAGCTCATTTTTATCTTCTACACTATTTCAAAGAGATAATCATCAGGCTCATTAATATCCAAGTTCATTGCTTGATCTGAAAATCTCAAAGTTCACAAATGGGTTGCGAAGATTTTGTACGATAAGTAGTTTTGATATCGTCCAAACACGCGTGGAATCGAATAGGTTTTTTTTAAATGAAAGGCCATTAAATTTAGGTTTTTTTTATTATATTTCGTTTTGGTGGAAAAAAATTTTTTTTTTTTTTTTTTTTTGAAAATAAATTTAATTATCTTGTGAGTGCAAAATATATCTTACTTAAATTAAAAATATTAATAACTAAGGTTTGATCTTAACTATCTTTGAAGAAATGTTATTAACGTAATTTTATTTGAACATATAAACTACCTAGAAATTGTTTTAATAACAAACGCTTATGATTGAAGTTCAAAGTTTAATTAGGATGAGTAAAAATATTTCTTTTTTGGTTAAAAATTAGTTACTATTCATTATATGGGAACAAATAAGTAAAGTAATAATAACTGATTCGAAATTCATAATAAACAATTTTAAACGGGGATTTATTTTTTATACCATTTAAATACCATAAAGTAATGATTCCGAAAACTATCGTTTGCATATCTTTAAGCATAATTACTATTTAGGATTTTTTTTATCTATAACTATATCGTTTGCATTATTTTTAATCTTTTATGGAATTCTGTTTAAGTTAACAACACACGTCACTTGCAGGTATCCCATTGATTAATTCAGTGTTTGGTTTTTGTTCTACCGCTAACAAAGTGAGAATCGTTTTCGTTTTCTATTGCAAACAAGGTGAGCTTTTTTTCAGAAACATAAAGAATATTTTTTTTATATCTGTTAATTTTTGATTTAAAGTAGCTAAGTTAGAAGTTTTAACAATAGTAATGAATGGGTTATGATTACGCGAGATTATTTAAAATTTACGCTATTTTGATTATCCTATCTATTGATGGATCTTTGGTAAATTAGAAAATAACATCTGCGTAGATAAACAAAATAAATTTTAAGAAATATTAGCCATCTGGAAAAAAATATTTATAAGCACCCAATTTTTATAAAATGAAAATTGTCTAGCCTATGATGTTTTAAAGTTATGAATAATGTTTGTGAAAAAAGTAGTGTTAAAATTGAGAAATTTTTTTTAAAAATTTTAATCAACTTCTTTGATAAATTAAATCCTATGAGCAATAATTTTTTTAACGCTTTTTAAGTTTTTAATTTTATAAATTATCAAATTTCGTTATTAAATGTATCATTAACTCATATTAAGGACGCTTCATATGTTGACAGCAATAAACAAAATTCTACATTAATATTATAATTGAAACTTTAAGAAGTAAAAATATTTTATATGTATAAGTTTCATAATGTATGTATATTATCATCGTTCATTTTAATTCAGTTATATTTAAACCATGAATGAATTTACTTTAAATAAATTTCTAAATTCTTAACTTTAATAAAATATATAAATTCTTAAATCTTATAAAATTTGTAAACTGTAAACCCTTTGACTCACAATTTTTATTAATCACATTTTTCATGCTGTTTCATTATTTTGTATTAATTTAGGTCAAAATAAGTGAAAAATATTATATTTAGCATTTATAACAATTTATGTTCATGAAATACAGCATAAAACACCTGGTTCTTTTTTTGCATTAAAGGTAAAAATTTCCAAACATGACTCACTTCCAAACAATTTTTCAAATTTACACTATTTGCAGTTATTACAATCTAAAAGAAAAAATTATTCATCGTCGACATTATTTTTTTTTTTTTTTTGAATTTACAAAATTAATTACTGTTAAATTTTATAATATGACTGTTGAATTTTATAATATAAAATATGAATGAAAACAAAAATTTTCAAACTTTCAAACTTCTTTTTTGGGATTTTATTTTTTATCATAAATATAATTCCGACAATCTAACAGATTTTTTAAGTGATTATTAGACTATTTTTTATAATTAAAAAGTACCAAAATATATTTTTTTGCTTTTAAGTAGTGCATCAGAAAAAAATATATGAAAAGGACACCGGTCTCCAATTTGCATCAAAGGGTTAACTTTAAAATTAAATTTGCAAATTATTAACTTCAATTAAAGTAAATAATTTATTTAATACTTTAATGCATAGCCTTACTTGTCCTGGCTTGTATCTTCGGACAATTATTCCATTTGCATATTTCCCGCCAGCTTCATGGGGCCTTGGATGAGGAACATGCCATGCATCACCACATACCCCACATTTACCACCATTCTGCTTCCAATGAGTCTAGAAAAAAAACTTATGTTGCATAATTTTTTGAGTTGTATTTTAAATTTAAAAGATATATCTTTATAAAATTATCAGAATATTCATTATTAGATCCTTTGATTCGATAATTTATTTTATTTTATTTCATTGCTGATTAACCCCTTAAAAAGTATCTCTTTTAGCTTCAAATTAAAAAAACTAAGCGTGCGAAGAAATTGTTTAAATTCGTGTTATTGACTTATAAGTTTTATCTCTTGGAAGCTTACGAACAAGAAATAACAAAAGCAAGACCTAATATGCAATTTAAATTGTTATCGCATAAACTAATTACTGAATTTATTGATTTTATGAATAATACGTAAGATGAAAACCCCAAATTTATTAAAATGTCATTTTGAAATTAGATCCTTTCAGCTCTCCAAATATGTGTCCCAAATTTATAGAATACTTGTCATTACGATTTATTGCTTCAAATTTACCTCTCTCTATTTGAAAAAAAATTGAATTCTAATAATTATAAATAAAAAAATTAAATCGTCATAATGGAAATCAGGTGATATTTTAGATCATTATTCTAAACGCGGCGTTTTATCTAAACGGCTGCTTTACTCTTGCGGGACGCTAGCTTCTATGAAATGTGACACTTTATCTTTATTTTTTTTATATATTTCAACTCGACCCAAATAAATAACGTTTTAGAACATCTTTTATACTGTCCAAATAAATAACATAAATATTTAAAAAAATTTCTTTTTTTTTTTCAGATTTAATTCCTTTAACAATTCGAGGAATTTTACTTTCATTGTATATGAGTAAAATATTGCTATTTCGGAATCAGCGTTATGCTTCGTGCTGAAAAATATATGTACGCATTTTAAGATTAAAAAGTCTATATTACAAATAAAAATTAAAATATTAATTGCGCATGCTCAACTTGTCGAAATTTTTTGTTGAAAAATTTATAAACAATTCATTTCATCAATTAGTTCTTGTTTTTTAAATTTCTGTTTTAAAAAAAAAAAAAACTATTGCCTTCTTATTCTCGATACCAATAATTTGATATTGATTCACTTATTGTATTATAGTATATATATTTTTATAATAAATGTAAATTGGCAATAAAAAAAAGTATTTAAGAAAATATTCATCTACATCTAAACAAGCACTTCATTGTTATAAAAGAGGTTCATATATTCTACTCTTAATACAATGTAATGTCCAATAACACGAAACGAAAACATCGAAAATAAAACATTTTAAAAGTTAAAAAAATAAAAATTTTAATCCTTTGAAAATAGAATTTTTTTTATATACTGGAGTTTAAAATTGCATAAAAATAGCTAGACATAAATAAAAATAAAAAAAAGTTAAAATTAAAGAGGCTATAAAAAACCTATATTATTAGCGACGAGACACATCACAAGACATGTGTAGGAATTAATGATTGAACTGTTTTGTTTATAGCACCTATACTGCTGTATGTCTTCTATTATTGCGTTTAACGTTGTTTCTAAGTTATTATAATGATTTGAAATTAAATATATAACTTTATTCATAAAATAAATGCGATTGAAGTAAACTTTTTGAATGTTTTAAGAATAATATTGTTTTTTTTTATGAATTTTTTAGAAATAGCGTTAAAGAATTTATTACAAAACTTATAATTTACAGTTTCCACTCTTAAAAATACTAAAATTTATTAAAAATTGGTTATTATGCATTAATTTCTTTTTAACTCCTTATTAAGAAATGCAATACTTTTTTACGTTATTAATCATACAGTTTATTTTAATTTTAAAAGCAATTAGAAATTTCAAAATGAATATAAAATTAATATGAATTTTTTTATTCAAATTCAAAGAAATAGGAAGGAAAGGACTGTACATTCATTCCTCCACAGTATAATCCATCATCATCATAATTTTTTGGAGTGTCATATCCGAATCTCCACATGCTAGGACGCGATGGTGGCTCCATCAGGCGAGCATGACACGAAATAGACATGATTATACAAAATATTGTTGCCAGAAAGAGAGCAACACTTACACCTTTGATAATCATAATTTTCTAAAATGAAAAAAAAATATATATATATATAATAAAGCAAAAAAAGTAAATAAATATGCAACAATAAGAGATAAATTAGTAAAACTGAGCCAAATATATATATATTCGAATTGATTGAATTTTTCAAGAAATGGGAATATCCAAAACAAACTTCGCTTCTAAATTTCAACGAAGTGAGATTTATGATTGATTTCACAAAACATCCTTGTGCTTTCCCCCAGAAATTTTCTAAAACTCTTCCCAATTTTACTATAACATTTCATGCATTTATTTTTTTATTATTATGATGCTATTTTTTAAAACACAGACTCTTGAGACTAGTTTTAATTTCAAATAATACAATATTATTTGCAACATTTCTGTAAGGAAAAATTTTAATTTAAAGCAATAATCATAATTCATGAAATCATTTTAACAACGCTGCATAACAATGTAGTATCGGATTATATTCTCTCAAAATATCTGTGATAGATTTAAAATTAAATGTCCCCCCCCCCCCCAAATAAATTACTGCTGTTTAAATTTTAATATGAAGTCAGAGCCGAAAATAAAAAGTTATACCATCTGATGAAGAGAAAAATAATTTTTATAAATATTTATGATTATACTTTAATTGATTTACGATTTTTATTATTTATATTTACATTTATTAACGTGCAAAAAATAATTTCGAAGAAAAATACTTTCAGTAACCTCATTTGAAATTTGTTATGGAGAAAACTAAATCTTATCTCAACGAAATTTTCAACATTTAGTCTTGTTTGATGGCATTCTTTAAAATAAAATTATCTGCGCAGGAATCTTTTAATCCAATAATTAGCTAAAATTTAAAAATAAAAAATATTAAAAAACTCCCTTTGCACAGAAGCCAACTTGAAAAAACGAGACGTAATTTTGTAGCAAAGGCTGGGAGAGAAACGAAACGGAGCCAGCTCATTTGTTTTTGTTTGAATAATTTCAGTATCATATTGAATAGTAAAGAAGCTAAAATTATTATAGTTATATATATATATATATATATATATATATATATATATATATATATATATATATATATATATATATATATATATATATATATATATATATATATATATATATATATATATATATATATATATATATACAAGCCATGTGATATTTGAATATATAATAACTATAATAATTTTAGCTTCTTTACTATATATATACTTTACGCAAATTTAGCCAATAGTAGTCAATAAACGTCACCAATTTCACCAATTAAAGTTTCGTTTTAAAGAAAAGCATAACAACAACGCTTTCACAATAAAAAAAAATAAAATGATTTTTTTTTTTTAAAAATAGTAATACTTTCAATGTAAAAAAATTATTTTAAAATTGAGAACACATTCATTCTTAAAGCATTTAGAAATACAATTATTTAAAACAAAAATTATAAAAAATTAGACTTCTCACATGAATTATGTGATCTTGGCATTTCTAAAAAGTATTCGCATAAGAATTTTATGCATCTTCCTAAATATTATAATACGGTGAATTATAATTAAATATCGTTACTATTTTAAAATGCATAATCGTAACTAAACGTTAATTTATATAGTTAAATTTCTAACACTATATTAAATATTTTATGAGCAAAACTTGTTCCATAATACTTCCTAATACGGCGTAAACATTCACTATAAACATCTATGTTTATTAATGTATGTTATATTTCATTATTCAAGTGTTTAATAGTGAGAAATCACAGAATTTAATTACTTAAATTTTTTAAAATATATACTTATAAATATATAATGTTCATATTTCGGGTCTTAATCTTCTTAAATTCGGTGCTAAATTTCCCTTTAAATGTATATGTTTATTAATGCATACTATATTTCAATATTAAATGTTTTAAATAAAATGAATTGCAATTCCATGTGCCCATAAGTTCAAAAAATATTTTATATATATTCTTATAAATATTTGTTAATATTATATAGGAATTTAGTATAATTAAATGTCGTTAACAATTTATATGAAATTTTAGTATTAAATATATAAAATAGTAATGAGATTGCTGATGGTTGAAATCATAAGCGTAAAACTGACTAACAGTACTCACCACTAAATACAGAGGTTTTCATCAAATCGGAAACGTACTCGAGGGTCAGTATCACCTAATAAAAGAAGACCTCCTCGTCTCACCACTTTTCTACCCGAATCACACATCTCAAGAATTTCCGTAGTTCCGCTCTTTCGGTAGTTTGTTTACTTTTTTTTCGGAACGAATTCATAATTGATTCTTTTTTAACTCGCGAAGATTTTTATTTTTTTGTTCGATTTCTTTTCCTGCCATTAGTCTCATCTTCTTTAGGTGTAGCTCGGAGGCAATGTAGGACGAGTCAGTTCTTAGTCACCACCCTATTTTTGTTCCTGTTGTCCATTTCGAGTTTTCGGTTTTTTTATTGCAATTTTGATTTTTTTAGGTTAATTGCTGAATTTAAATTGATGTTTACAACTGTTATTATTCATTCAGAAACTATTTTTATTTATTCCTCATTTGCAAGAAATCTCCCTTATTATATTCATTTCAATAATTTCGCACTCCAAAAATTGAATAACAGTTACATTTGCTATATTTAATTTTCATATGAAACATTAAACGTGAATTGACATGCAATCATTTCCTATGTTTGTGTATGTTTAATTGTAAATAAAACATATATAAAAAAAAAATTATAGTTCCAAGTATTTAGGCTTTATTTTTCTATGTTAGTTGCAAAAAAACAGCAATTGTCTAGGTCTAAGCAAGTCTTTATTGTTTGAATAATTATTGTTATGAAGTAGTAATATAATTACTTGAAAACATTTATCATAAATCGATTAAATATATTTAAAAAAATTAGAAGTGAATGTCTGCAATCATTTCACGTTTATTTATTTCTGTGAAAATAAAAGAAATTAAGTTCAAGAAAAGTTCTAGAAAATTAAACTTTGCAAGTAGCAATTATTTGAACTTCATTGTCTGCTACTGCTAACTGCAGACCAGAGCAAAAAGTAATTTTTATCTTTGGAATGGAAATAATTTTTGAAGAGTAGTTTAATAATTATTTCATAATTAGTTATTCAAAACATTAAGAATGAGTTTACGTAGTATTTCATATGCATGCATTAAATCGCAAATAAAAATTCAACTTTAATTGCAACGTTAAACATGCATAATTGTAAAAAGTATAGTTTGTTTTCTGAGAAGAGATAATTATTTTTATAAAATAATATTATGATAATTTAAAAAAATTATTAATCACCATTCGGTTCATCACTGTAGCTTCATCTCGAATTCCATTTTTAATGTATTAAATTTTGATGTATTAAGTATTCATCATTTATAATTAAATTCATTTTATTAAGTATACAATGCAAACATGATATAACTGTTAAATCTGCTAAAAACTTTTGTTATATAATCTAAAAGTATGACAGCTCAAAACGTTTTAAATTTTAGAATTTAAACCTTTATTTATTTATATTTATTTATTAATTCACTATTTTGGAGTTATGCGAGAAGCGTTTTACACGGAAAAAAAAATTCTGAAAAAATTACCACACAGCATGGTAATAACATTTCTAGTAGAAAAAAAAATTTTAAAAAAGTTTTAAAAAAAGAAATAATGATTATATATATATATATATATATATATATATATATATATATATATATATATATATATATATATATATATATATATATATATAAGTTAAAAATGAAGATAAAACAAAGGTAAATTACAGACAAATGAAAAAAGGGGGGCGAATAATAATAATAACAAACAACTGGGGAAAGAAAAAAAAGAAAAAAAAAAAAAAAAAGAGGAGAAAGTTTTTTTTAAAAAACCGGAAAATAAAAGATATAATCTTTTCATCAGCCCACACGATTATATCCGAAAAAGAGTGTGGATATAATCGTGTGGGCTGATGAAAAAATTATATCTTTTATTTTCCGGTTTTTTAAAAAAACTTTTTCCTCTTTTTTTTTTTTTTTTTTTTTTTCTTATTATTAATTCTTTTTCTTTTTTTTCTTTCCCTAGTTGTTTGTTATTATTATTATTCGCCCCCTTTTTTCATTTGTCTGTAATTTACCTTTGTTTTATCTTCATTTTGAACTTATTTTATGAGTTCTATTTACTAGCAGCTTATGCGCAATAAATGGTACTTATTTTTATTTATTTTTTTTTTTTTTGATTTTTTTGTATTTATTTATTTTGCTGTATATATATATATATATATATATATATATATATATATATATATATATACGGTATTTAAACCCTACATTTGCTTTTTCCCGTTTATATGATAACATAATTCCAGAATTTCTGGTTTTCAAAATTATAGTTATTAGTACCACATGTTTAGTAAAAAATACAAAACTGAATAGTAAATGCCTTGAAAAAGTATGCCATGCTCTTAAGAATCATGATAAAATTAACAAATTTTATCACATTTTATCAAACCATATTTTATTGCTAATTTTACCAAAATCATTATCCAAGTGCTTCGATTAAATTGCAGAGCTTTTTAATGTTCTCAAGGAGCCAGAAATAAATTATACTATATAGATTACCATATTCTATTGCTCAATATGCATAGATTCTTTAGTAATATTAAATTGTACTTTTACAGAAGTTTTTCCCCTAAACATATGTAGACAGTGCACCTTAATTGAATATTGAGAAAACTTATCAAAATAAAATAAGCTTGTTGCCTACTTGAAAGTCGTATTAAGCTCGCTTGTTTTTAAGAAATACGGATAGAACTTCTTTTTTCAAAAAAGTAACTAAAACTAATGTTGTTGTTTCTATTGATTTTTGCAATTTTCCTTAATAGGCTTTGCAAATTTGAATTCTTAATTTCGAGAGATGTATTTTATGATAGAATAAGAGTGCAATTGCAATAAAATCTCATGAAAAAAGCATATAATATAACATTGGCTATTTAGAATTCTATCTTTTGAACATATTCTGGAAAATTCTTGTCAAGACAAAATGTTTCTTTCACACATACAAAATAGGAATTATTTGATGAAAGTTTCAATCAGCATAAAAATAGCATAGTCAAACTACCAGAATATGGTAAAATTTACAAAGTTTCTGACGTTATGGGAACACAAAAAGCGCTGTTATTTTTACCGAAAAACTTTGGTAATGATTTTGGTAAAATGAATAATATAAGGTTTTATAATAAGTGGTAAAATTGGGTAAATGTGGTAAAACTTTGTTATTTTTTCATGATACCTTAGAGCATAAAA
The DNA here is from genome assembly GCA_949128135.1 of Parasteatoda lunata. NCBI lineage: Eukaryota > Metazoa > Arthropoda > Arachnida > Araneae > Theridiidae > Parasteatoda > Parasteatoda lunata. The sequence continues at coordinate 109,668,484 of OX421971.1, read as the reverse complement.
TAAAAACCTTTTTTGCGTTAAATATACTTCTCAATTTCGTATTTTTTTCTAAATGTATTGTAATAGGAACTAAATTTCGTATTTTTTACTAAATGTCTTGTAATAAGAGCTAAAATTTTGAAAATCAAAATTTTAGGTAAACTTTTACCATCTGAACGGGAAAATTACCAAATGAATGGTTTAAATATTGTATATTTCTGTTTTATTCATCGGAACTATGCTGTTGTTGTTTGTTTTTTTTTTAATCAGACATGTCATTACCATACAATACGATAATTTTACAAAAATGTATTTCTCCGTGAAGTAAATAGCGATGAAAATGCGATCAGAGCAAGATTAATTATTTACTAAATAATATGCTGTCAAAATCTGCCGAAATCAGCTTCTAAACATGTTATTCAACTCTGCGTGATTAGAATTTAGAGTAACTTTTTAAAAAAATATCTGTTCACTGAAATATCAAAGTTTAAATCACTGTAAAAAAATTACACTCAAAATTTTTTTTTTTTTTTTTTTTGTTATTAAATGAGCACAACGTGCAGGAAGTTTTTAAACTTCACATGTCAACTTAATAAAAATTTGATTTAGTTTGAAAATTTAGATTTATGAGCGGCTTATTATTTTTTAACATGCAATAGCTTGTAATGTGAATCAATTATACTACTAGCTACTACACTTTAGTACTTTAAATTTTATTTTATAATTAAAAACAATAAAGAAACTATTTTTTAGAATAAATAAATTTAATGCATACTTAATAAAGAAATATATCAATCACTAAAAATTGATAGCAGTAAGCATAAATCATTTTCGCAGTGTAAGAAATCGTCAACAGCGTTATTCGTCATGCAATATTTCTTGAGACTTGAATCAACAAAAACGTTCGAGCAATTAGAATGTCGGTCGACGACCCTACTTTGACCTTTATATTGCGGCTTCTGAATATTCATGGGCAACATTCTTAGATGAATCAATCTTCCGAATTCAGGGGAAAAGCGGAGATCCGTGATGTTACCGTCGGTTACGCCTTTCCCTAAATAACATTCATCGAAATTTGAGAAAGTAAAAGAAAAGAATATATTAAAAATCATTTTCACTTTTCTTTGAAAAATAATTATGAATTATATGTAATTTCACCGAGAGAAAAAATTCATCAAACATAATATTTAAAAAACAAACATTTGAGACGAAAGATTTTTAATATTTTTTTATGAACTCGGTTTTAAAATGGATATTTTATTTTTCAAATTGCTACTCTTGAAAATTGAAGTTTTCCGAATAGTATGTGTACAAATATTTCATTAAATTTGTTGCGTACATTGAACTCTGTTAGGCAATTTTTTTAATTTTCTGTAAACGTTTTTATGCAGCTCTGTTAATGAAAACAATCTGGTTCTATATAGTTGAATAAACAATCTTTGCTGTTGAAAAACAATTTATTATTTATTATGCAAAAAAAAAGGGGGGGAAACAATTTTCTGAATTTTAAGGTAGAAGAATTGGAGATTATAAACCAAAGATTGGAAAACTTTTTTAATTATTGTGCCAGTTAAAAATAATTAGTTATTTACTGGTGTTAATATTCATCTTAGAAATAATCTTTAAACCATTGTACATTGGTTTTAAACTATATAATTATATTGTGTAACTATCTTTGCTTAGCCTTTACTATCTTTGCATTGTGTTTTACTTCATAACCGTCGCTGAACATCCGACCCAATTTTGACAAGTGCCATTGTTCAACTCCGTAGGCTTGTAATTATTATTAGCCTAATACAGAAGAGGTGGAAACTCCAGGATTAAGTATTGGGCCAAACGGAGTGTTATTTGAAGGAACTAACCCGCATTTGCGTTACATAGAGAGGAAAACCACTCACGGTTAGTCTGACTGAAGGATACTCTAACACATGAACCGTCTTCCACTGAGGATATTATACGTCAGCACTGTGGTCGTCTGAGTTTGGTGCGTAATTCGCATCAGCCTGCCATTGCTGGGATTCGAACCCGGGTCACCTCATTGGGGGGCGAGCACTCTACATAACGGCTCATGTCTTTGCTTTGCTTTCTGCAAATGAAAATCGAATAAACAGTGTTTCTAAAATATTTCAGTCTAATTTTAAGTTAAGATAATATAACCTAAAACGAGCACAATCTGTGTTTAACAATAAAATGAAATTGAGGTATATAATTTTAGATTTTTTTTATTTTTCTTAGATCTAAAATATTGGCCACCGTAGTGGAGAGGCAACTATAGTCAGCCTAAATTATGAGAAATATCCTCATGACACCCAAAGTTGCCAAATTTTTTGAATCCACCAATGTTTTTTTTTAAATGTTTTCAAAGAATTTCAGCTAATAAAATGCGTATTTCTCGATACTTTTCAATTGACACGGAAATATTTGTCATTGTGTGACATAATGGCACGTTCGTCGTCTCTATCTTGGTTGAAACCGGCAGATACGCCTTTCTTAAAATAACATTTATTGGAACTAGGGAAAGCAAAGTTACGTAAAATAAAAGCAGTTATACTCTGTTTTAAAAAATGGTTATAGATTATGTCTTATTTCTATGAACGAATAAATGTATTATTTTCAAATCTTAAAAATAAGCATTTTTTTTAAAAAAGATTTTTTTAGATTTTCACTAATTAAATTTTTTAATATACACGAAACATAATTTACAGACAAGCTTAAAATTATTATTTTTTTATTCTAATATATATACTTTCCTAAATTCAATAGTTATTTTTATGGCATTTTTCGAAAGGAATTTATACAATGGCTAAAGTAGATGTAGTTCTTGGTTATATTAAACTTTTTTAGTCAAATATTTGAAATTTTTCTCATGTTCTATTTTTAATTAAAACAATAGTCATTACATATTGAACTCAACATTTTATTTTGTTAAAACGATTTTATATTTAGTTATTCATTTACATATTTATTTATTTATATATTTATTCATTCAAATATTTATTCATTTGTATATACATTCATTTATATATATTCATTCATTACCATTGCATTATATTATATTCGTTAGAGTTCATCATTTTTTATTTATTTTCATTCATCTTAATAATTACATCACTTTTCTTAAATATGTATATAGTTTCAGCTGACAAAAATATCACTAAACCTCTTTGATATTCTTATAGAAAAAAACTCTCTTTTTTCCACAAAAAAACACTTTGTTTCTTTTTTAAATGCACATTTTTCTATTTTCAAATTTTCAGATAAAAATGCTCTGCTTCAAAAGAAATCATGTAATCAAGTACTCTGCTTCAAAAGAACACCGAATCATGTAATCAAGTACTTTTCACACATTTTGAATGTTGCCATCGTCAGTGATTCCTAACACTAGACAAGCAAATTATTTTTTACTTTCTTCAGTACTTTCTTCGGAGATCCATAAATAGTGCCTTTGACTGAGCCCCTTTGAAAGAAATCACATAGCATAAGGTTCGGAGATCTTAGCGGCCATTTGATTAAGGATAAATCCACTCAGGCAATATTGGGGGAATTTTCGGTCTAATAAAAAAATATTGTCGCAAATTTTTCTAATAAAAAAAAAAAGAATAGCTTCACAAGGAATTTTTTTTTTTTTTTTTTTTGGTAAAAAAAAAAAAAAAAAAAAAAAAAAAAAAAAAAAAAAGTTAAATGAAAAATTATACCTGAAGGAAAAAACGTAAAAGAAAAGAAGAACGAGGACTGTCTCAATGAACGAATATTTTCTATTATGCTAAAAAAAAAAAAGTATATATTTGTAATGTTGAATATAACTCAAACAACTTGATATCACAATTTGTTAATTTATTAATTTGAATTACTAAAGTTTATGAGTAGGACCTTAAATTTAGATTTATGAATATTTACTATTTCAATATATTGCGAATTCTATTTTTAAGAATAGAATTCAAAATATATTGAAATAGTAATATAAAATAAATTAATACATATGCTAGTTTATTCAAGAATTGTGCAAAATTAAATTTTTTTTTTCTTTTTTAAATAAAAAATTATTATCAAAATATTTTAACAAGATACAAACTTTCTAAAAATATTTTTAAAAAGCTTTTGTAACGTAAAAAAATTGTTTCTAAGTTTTGAGGAAATTTTAATTAAAAAAAGCTATGCTCTGAAGAAATACTAGGCCGTAATAATTTTCGGTGCTCTTGGTCAGTACTTAAATTATAATTTATATTAACGATTATCTATTCATTAATATCTTATATTAATTATATATAAATCTTATATTAATTATATATAAATCTTATTTTAATTATTTTATATTAATATCAATTAATATTATAATCTTAATTAATACAATCTAAGTTTTGGGAAAATTTCAAACCAAAAAACTATGCTCTAAAGAAATATTAGACCGTAATAATTTTTTGCACTCCTGGCCATTACTTAAATTATAATAAATATTAACGGAACTTTAAAAAAATATATAAAATAATTTGTTAATTACCGGAAAGTTTAAAGCAGAATTTTTTTTGTTTAAAAAAATATATAAAATAATTTTTTTAAAAAATACATAATATAATTTGTTAATTACCGGAAAGGTTAAAGCAGAATTTTGCTTGTTTGAATTTTGTAAAAGTTTCGTCCTTTTGTAAGAAGTTTATCGTATTTTAACTCGTATAAATTAATTAAAATTTAATTTTTCAAAAAGTAATTAAATTGAACATATGTTGAAACACCGTTTTAACGCCTTGATAATCATTAAAATGTGTATTTTTTTTTATATATATATAATCAACATATACTTACTGATTGCTTTAGGAGAGAAACGAAATCAAAGACACATGCGATTAAGTGCGAAAATGAATTCCAAATGGTAAGACAACGCTTATATTATATCAACTTTTCTGGTAAAAAAACACCTATTTATGCACATTACTATCATAAATTTGAAATGTTTATCTTATTTAAATAAACAGTAGTCAAATTTATTTCATACAAAAGCCTTTTTAGTGCGTTTTAATAAAAGTGATTCCTAGAAATAATCAGATTATTTAAATTCCTTTGCTACCAATTGAAAATAATTTAAAATAACACACTGTGAAAAATAAGTAATTCGGATTCTTTTTAAGTTACACCTTCTTACACCATTGGAAACTAATGACTTTTTTTTAAAAGAAAGGTCATTAGGCCTAACAACGCTCATTAATAGAAATGTTGTTAGGTTCGCCGTTTAACGAATTTTTAATCGAAGAAAATAGATAAAAATCATCAGTGTAGAAAATTATTTTTATTTATATTTTGAAGAATATTTTCAAGATCATTCTGATCACATATGTTGATAGTATACTCGCAGTGTCACAATATTCTAATAAACTTAATGATAGAAAAACATTCTAAATCTTTTTCACTTTTAATGCAAGCTGTTGCTATAGCTGTCAGTAACATATTCAAAACGTTTTGCATGTTTTTGTCAACCATTCGTTGTTTCGTTTGGTTCCTACTAATGCGCAACCTTCAAAATGCTAGTTGATTATTCTCAGTTTTTCAATAACATTTTTTATGTATATTAATATTAAATATCATCAAATCAACTGGAAAAATAATAAAAACATATCAGTAAACTTTCAGTTTAATGTTCAAAAAATTAAAATATTTGTAAAAATCTTAAAATTTAATGTCATAATTCAATTAATTCAATGTCAAAATTTTATTAAAATGTAATATTATATAAATTTTAAGAGTATTGCTTTTAAAATATTTGAAAAATATAATTTTATTAATTTCTACAAAAGGTAACAAACTCGATGTTTTTCTTATGATAGATTGAAAATGACTTTAAAAAATGAACAAAAATTTTGTATAATAGCATACGAGCTGCTTTTATAAGGATTTTTTTAAACGAAAGATAATTGTCATCTTGTCATTTAATTTTGGATGTATACACTATGCGAATTTTAAGGATTTGCGTTTATTCATTACGTATTTAAACTCAAGTTATAGTTTAAAAATTTTCTTTTTTGCTTTTTGAAATATGCCCATGCACTTAATCCAAACGCTAGCTTTGGACCGAGATAGACAGAAAAACAGCTTTATTAAACTAAAATTTACTTCCTTCCTTAAAGTTTTTAGACTTCGGTGCAAAAAAAAAAAAAAAAAATCTAAATTATGGAGCACATACTAAGAAGACTAATGCTCGATGAAAATCTTCTCCAAACAAACAAAAATTATTCTGCTGTTCTTGTTTCTTAACTCACACTGGCTGCTTTATTTTAAGATTAGTCAGACTATCAAGAACGGAAAGGTTGTGTTTTTTCTGTACTTTCATTTTAAAAGAATGGAGAGTTATTAGCCATTACTTCCTCACCATAGCTAAATGTGGATTAGAAGAGACCTATCCGCGTTTGTTTTCACCATACATCCACATGGTAACTTGAAGTAGTCCAATTCTCACAAAAGTTACGAATTAGACAACTTTAAGTAGGTTCCTCTTTGAAAATTAAAAGGTTTTCATATCTAAAGATAATAATAATAATATCTAAAATGCTAACCTCATAATAATAATGAAAAGGGAACTATAAAATGCACGGGTATATAAACGATAAATACGATCAAATACGGATTTCAAGAGGTAAATTAATTACCAAATCGTTACAACTTTAAACTCGTCGTAACATCTGTATCGACAAATAAACATTTCTTCTGTCCTCTCAAGAAAAACTTTAAGATCAAATCCAAAATAAATTTCATCATTTCAGAAGACAAACATTGCAAAATGTATGTTGAACGATTTTGAATTTTGTAAAATAGTTACTTGTACATACATTAAGGTCTTGAAATATGAAATAACCAACTGTTGTTAGGTATTCCAAACAGACTAGCTGGAATTTTATTTTTTCTCGAGATTTGTAATAAATTCTAAAAAAAAAAAAAAAAAAAAAAAACGCTTATAAACATCATTCAAACATTATAAAGAGCATTTCCGCAACGAAGTTACAAAATGAAAATCACATTTCCTTTATTTTTGATACGGATGATAACATGAACAAATAGAACTAGAGTTATGAGCACAGATTTTATTAATTAATGTACACGTAGTTTTTACAAAGAAACAATTGAGCAAAAATGTATATCAACAAGTAACCATGAAAGTGATAAAACAATAACAATAAAAAGCAGATCCCTAACAAGGCAATAGAATAGAGCTTAAGACAAAAACCAGAAATCTTTGTACTTTCGGCCACCTAAATCAAATCCTCCAGTAGTATCTTCACTATTTTGGCTGAGTTCATTATTGTGAAAAGAAGTAAAATACGAAACTGGTTCAATATTTGAATCACCTTTTTCAGATATTTTACTTAATAAATAAAACATTGGTTTGGATAACACACTATCTCCACTCACTTCAGAATTTTCTAAATTGGATTTCGACGGATGCATGGCGTAGTAATCATTATGATTATCTAGATATTTTTTAGTAGTATCAAAAAGATTGCCTGTTAAGAAATGATTGCTAGTGAAATAAGGAAATGTCTCATGATTCATTAAATCATCGCCAAATTGGCTTAAAAATTTCCATGCCAAATTGTTTTGATTATTCTTGAAAAATTGGTTGGTGTACTGAAACGTATTGGTATGAGTTTTATGATTTTCATCTGCATGAGCATGTGGTAATGGTTTGTACAATATTGTTGGATTCTTCGGGAATAACGGAGTTTCAAAAACTTTGTTGTTGATGCTGTTGTGATCAAAATCAAAGCTCGTAGTTGGTTTAAAATTATTCTTATTTGGTTTTCTTGTCTCAAAGTCGTGTAAAGCTTTTATTTCGATGTCCGCACATGCTCTAAATGTTTCTTGAGGTCCACATCCTAGGCCGGCAGTTCCGTCTTCACATAAACCCCAGTTATTTCCTAAAAACAATAAATACACTTAAATTTTTAGGAAAACTTTAGTTTTTCATTACATCTACATCTCCTTTAGAAAAATCTAACATTACATTTAAAATAGATGAAATTTAGCCCTAGCTGAACTAAAACATCATTATCTAAGACATTTTACCAAACTTAATCAAAAATTTTATTAACCTAATTTTTAATATTTTCTAATCTTAATTGGTGCTAGTTATAAATAACAAAAGGAACATATAAAGAAAACCAGTACAGTTAGTGTACTGAATATGCAAATAAAAGTTTAATAAAATGTATCTATAATTTGAAAGTAAGCATACAGCTTATATATTATGGTCACAAATATAAAATTATTTCTTGTATAATCATTATTTCATTCAAAAGAAATAGGTTAAATACCTAGAATGAAGCCTGTAAATAAAGATGTATTGGAACTGAAAAATATTTTAAACTAACTTATATAATACTATATACGTATATGCTAAGAGAATATAAAAATTTCTCTGCAGAAAAAAAAATAAAGATGAAACCAAAATTTCAACTTTGCATAGTATTGTAGAGCCCTGGTTCACAGGCATGGTGCATTCTACACCTAGAAAAAAATTCTGGGAGAATTACAGTACTGTGGAGTAAGGATATTTCAGGGGGGGACATAATCCTGGTTTATAAAACTAAAATATACGGTATCCATTCTCTTGGAAGTTTTTCTGTTCATATGATAACGTTTACCGGAAATTCTCTTTTTAATTAAAAAAAAATATACTTTAAAAAAAATAGTTTTTTTTTTCATGTTCTAAGGTATCGTTATAAAATTACCAAATTTTAACTCATATTTTAAATCTATATTTTATGTTATTTTTACCCAAAATCGTTGCCATAGCACTTCAATAAAAATTACCGAGTTTTCTTGGTGTTCTCATAGAGCCAGAGGCGCGGTAAATTTTTACCATCTTCTATACGAATTAAAAAATATTATTTTTCTTTCTTCGCTTGTCTCTTTTCAGGTCTTGTTTTGACCAATTTTTTTCTTCTCGGTATAGAAACCTACGTGCAATCCAAAACACTCATAGCTATATTAAATATGAATTTTATAATCCAGTTAAGTTGTAAATACATGGCAATTAATTATTTATCAACATGTAATTATTTACAAATTTCTTATCACCTTGCAAAACGCACTTAATCTTAATTGCTTGAGAGATAATTCTCCCTCTCATGTACATGGCATCTCTCCTGTTCCCATATGTATACGGGATGTATGTTCCCATATATGCCGTTCCCATCTGCGCTAGCGCAGGAAAGGATCGCGATTGTTTTATGATAACAGCGTAGCGCAGGTCTCTCAATAAATTATTTGAACGTTTTTTAAACATTTTATTTTTTAAATTTGAATTTAATTGTATTTAATTTAACTTATTATGATGATTCCGAAGAGTTGGAATGGCCAGGCATCCTCTTTTTATGCTTTTCTAATCCATGATCCACAGCATTATAAATTTGATACTAAGTACCAAAAATTGCAGTTATTTATGTCCAAATAAATTAAGAGAATATATTTTTTTTTCAAATAAATTAAATTATCTGGTGAAGATTTAAAATACTATCTAAAGTATAAAAACATAAAACACAGCTTTATCCCTTTGGTGCAGATGGAACACCGGTGTCTCTTTTATATATATTTATTTTTCTGACGCTATAATTACAAATAAAAAATATATTTTAGCATTTTTTAATTACAAAAAACTGTCGAATAGTCGCTACAAAAAATTTTAGAGTATCGGAATTATATTTTTTCTAAAATATGAAATCAAAAAAATGATGTTTCAAACTTTTTTTCATTAATATTTAAAAATTTATCATAAATTGATTTTGTAAATTAAAGAAATTTTAATTATAAATAACTGTTTCGCATATAGCTAAATTCCTGCAAGTAAGTAAAAATTGGAAAAAAATATTATTTGGAAGTGAGTCATATTTGAAAAATGTTACTTTAAACGCCAAAAGGGACATACGTATTCGATGCTGAATTCCATGACCAAAAATTACTAAAATACTAAGTATAATATATTTTATTTATTTTGACCTAAACTAATGTAATGTAATGAAAAAAAGTTTAGGTTAATCTGTATTTTTTTTCTTTAAAATATATTCTACTAACCAGCAACGTATGTCCACTGAAAAACACATTGTGAACAAGTCAATCCTTTCGGCAACTGTAACCGTACAGTTACATTGCCATGTCCTTTATCAGAAATGTAAACTCGAGATCCATTTCCATTTGCTTGCTTCAAAATATATTTATCCAAACACCCCTGGGTAGCTTCTTTGCTAGGGTTATTGTTGGGACAAACTTTGAACTCAAAGTAACCTTTATGATTTGCAGTCACATGCACCAATGCTTCAATAGTCTAAAATTATAAACATTCATTATAAGCAAATTAGTCAGCACAAAATATTTACACAAAATATACTTAAAAGAGTTTGAAGCAAATAATGGTATAATGGTTTTAATGTACCTTAGTTAGTACTTTTTGTTAAAGCTTGATTATCAGTTGCAAATAATGACAAGTTTCTATTCATTTTCAATAAATTTGAATACTGTATTTGCCTGCATTATAGATAACTAGGATTCCCACTCAGGTTTGAAAAGAAATTATCTGACTTTTCCAGGTATATCAGGTAAATTTCAATAAAAATCCAGACTATCTTTTATCCACAACATGTAATTTTTCATCAGAAAACTTTGATATTTTTTTTTTTTTTAATCTGTGATGCCAAATATAACATTTTGGGAGCAAAAACATATCATTCAATGAACATGTCAGTTTGACTAAAATGTGATTTTTTATAACAAATAAATGTAATAGATATTAGAATTATTTAACTTGAATCCGAATGTCTGATTACTGTTACTGACAATCCTAAGACTGGTAATTCTCCAGGTGTAATGTAGGAATTTTTCCACGTTCTTGTAAAACATTGCAACTTTCCCTGGCCATTCCCTGATTTTTGGAGTTAAAATAAAAGTCTCTGACAATTCCAGGTTTTCCTTATTCTCTCTGACCCATAAGAGCCCTGATAACTTCAAATGCAATTATTTTTAATAATATTTCAAATATAACTATATTCATGAAATTAAACTAATTGTTAACTAGAGTTTTTAAATTATCTTTAAAAAATCACAAAGCCTGTTTATAATTTCTGATTACTTCACGGATGTTTTTATTTTTAGTTTTTTAGTTATTAATGGTTGAACAAATTTATTGGAAACGATAACATTTTAAGTATATCTAAATCTTAAAGTTGTGATTAGAATTTTAATCCCTCGTATCTTTAATAGTGATGGCCAAAACGTTATAGTAATGGCCAAATTCGTTGGGATTTTATTATAATACTTTTAAGTACAAGAAATCGAAACTAAAGTGTAAAACACTTATTTGCACTGTTTGTTGAATATAATTTATCTTCGGCAGATATATATAATAAACAAATCTTAAAATATTACCTACTCATAATTTTTTTTTTTTTCATTTTATCATTTAATTGTTAAAAGCAGAATTGCCATAAATGTGTCATTTGACTATGGCCCCTTCATTTATTCTAGGACTCTAGGAGACTTCTACAAAGAATGATTCAATGTTTATTTTTACATAGAGAATTTTTAAAATTTCTTGCTGGTGTTTACGACAGTTTTAGTTAAATTACACTTTAAAAGGGGAAGTTATATGCGTAAAATGTTCAATTGCATAAACTCTTTAACAATATTAATATCTATAACAAACAAATTCAGTTGTTTATCTTTAGTTTTAAAATAAGTTATAGTTAACAATAATTTGAGTTGAAAATACACTTTTTAAACCTCTTATAGTAACTAAGTAATTTATATCCATATCTATATTAGTTATATATTTACTATTACCTTGCAGTTACTCCTTTGTTTCTCTTAAAATTCAAATTCCAAATGCTCAGCCATGATATAATATAATATCATGCATGCTGAATTAAATATATAAAGAAACAAAACTTATTAAGTTTCTACGAATGGTAACTCTTTGTGGCCCTATTTCTAGATTGGGAAAAATATTGCGAATTGTACACGGAATCACATTTTTATATTATATGTAATTTTTACATTTCTATACAAGAATTAAGTACATACTTTCTTACAAGTAAAAATTAGCTTAAAAGGAGTTTCAATTTAATTATTTAATCACTTTATACCTGAAGGTATATTCAAGGTACATACTATATTTTTCGATTTAAAGCAGATATAATACACAAATATTTAATGATGTTTGCATGAGTAGAAATTTAAACGAAAAATATTCACTTATTAATAAAACTAATAGTTTTTCAGCGATAAAATTCATTTCTGAACTAGTTTTTTATTTATATAATTATTTCTTTCATATTTTCTTTATTTTAGTTAATTTAAAAATTGTTCCTTTTTTCAATTAAATATAAAATGAAACATATAAATTTTTTTCTTTCCTTTGTCCTCTGATTTTTCCAACTCCAATAAATTTTACAATAAAATTAAAAAGAAAATAAATATTTGCATTTTGAAACTTTTTATTTGCCCATTAATTAAAAACAGAATAAAATATGCTTCAGTTTTAATCATTTCAAGTTCAAACTTATACACAAAGACAACAAATACGTATATTTTTCTTCATTATAAAAAGTAATAATATGAGAAGTATATTCATATTTTACCTGTCCTGATGTATAAGTCTGGCTAATGATACCGCTCCCATACTTTCCTCCTGCCTCGTTTTCACGTGGTTGTTTTGTGTTGTATGGATCTCCGCATAAGCCACATTTCCCTTCATTTTGTTGCCACTGCACCTAAATATTTCAAAAAACAAAACATTTTACAAATATGTTGAAAAATAAATATATTATTTGACATTACATAAAAATCATTATGAAACTTCTCCGAAGAAAGTTTAACAGTGTAAAATATCTCATTGATAAAATTTAGAAAAAGGTATAGTCAAAACTACAAAAATGGGATGAAACTTACAGTGCTTCTAGTTCTATTGGAACACTAAAAAGTTCGGTAATTTTTACCGAAGGTAAATTAATGCGGTAAATGTGGGTATGTGTAATGGTAATAAATGAGGTAGAATTCGTTAGTAAAAATGGTAGTAAATGTGGTAAAATTTGGTAATTTTATCATGATACTTTAGAGCATGGCATAAAAGCCATTTATTCAGTTTTATTTCCTTTCTAGTTTTGTACTTTAACTAAATATGTAAAAATGTGGTAACTATAGTTTTGAAAATCAAAGGTTCCGCTGTGACTTGTGGAATTTTGTTTTTAATGTAAATTTGTAAATTTTCTTGTTCTTGTTTTCTACTTACTTCTGTAAGCCTCGTGCTATACTTTTTGGTGCATGAGAAGTTTTCAGTCGTTAATGAAAAAAGGTTCCACTGAACTATTACCATATGAATCGAAAAGTCATCAAATAAATAGTTTAAATATCAAATATTTCAGCTTTATTAGAGATATAATTTTTTTAAAAAGAAATATTACTACTCTACAAGTACGTTCATTTTTCCAGCATTTTTTCACCGTGAACTCTTATTTGAATATACTGTTTTAATTATATGATTAAAATTATATTGTATACTTTAATAGACTTAAAAAACTCATAAAGTTCACTTTTCAATTTTGTACGCCTACTAAATGAGTGGTAATAAGAACTATATTTTTGAAAACCAAACTTTCCAGAAAACCATTACCATATGAACAGAAAAATAATCAAATGAATAGTTTAAATACCTATATTTTGATTTTATTACCAGAGGTACAGTTTTTTTTTTTTTTTTTTTTTTTTTTTTTTTTTTTTTTTTTTACTACTAAAGTCCGTACTATGCAAATATGGTAATTTTTACAGGATTATTTCTCCATGCTTACGCTTATCTGAATATAATGTTTTCCTTCTACAGTAAAAATTACATTGTATACTTAAATAAACTTTAAAAAAAAGAACTCATTATACTTTGATACATGTGACAATATATTCCAAAACAACGTAAATCACAAAAATGATATGTTGACTTAATCTCAATGGATTTTTTTTTCTTGATATAATAAAGATGACCTGTATTATTTAATGAGTTCGTATTAATTCATCATAAAACAATATCTCTTATGAAAAAGTTTCACCTGTCGTATTAAGTATTATATGCACGAAATATTTTATGTATTTTATAACTGTCGTTGAACAGCCGACCCAATTTTGAGTTTACAACTACTGATGTTCAACTCCATAACCATGTAATTTTGAACCCAATCCAAAAGACAGGGAGACTCCTGTATCAAGTATTGGGAAAAATTTTCCTATGTGGTGGACTTTTTGATGGTACTAACCCGCATTTGCATTACATGGATAGGAAAACTATGAAAACCCCCACGATTAGCCTGAAATCAAGCAAACTCTAACCCATGATTCCTCTACCAGAGAGGATATTTTACGTCAGCACTGTGGTCGATAAGAGCCTGGTGCGTAATTCGTATCGACCAGCCATCGCTGGGATTCGAACACGGTTCTGCTCGTTGGAAGGCGCGTGCTCTATTCCCTGCGCCACCACTGCTCATAGACGAATATTGGAACAAATACCGATTCTTGTTACCGTGATAGTTAATTCCCACGTGATTCCCTACACTAAATTTTTTCCCCGTGATGTTTCTCCGCGCACACCATTGAAAGGTAAAAAAAAAGTATTTAAACATATAAAAAAACAAAATTTAAATCATTCGAAAATTATGCTCAGATTTGTTCTCCAATCCAATTAATCAAATTCTTTTATGTTTGTTTTTACTTGTACAATGACGGTATGGTAAGAAATATATATTGAAGTTCCTGAATAAAAACTATTTTTGAAGAGGTTTGCAAATAATCTGTAACCATGAGAACTTCAGCAAAGAATTACAATTAAAAATTAAATAATTAAATGCATAGAACTTATTTTCGAATTTTATTTATATTTTAACACTACTGTTAAAAGTGCTTTTAAAAAAAGCAAGTACTCATTTCTACTGATTACTTTGCCACACTTAATACGCAGTGATGTGGTGAATCCTTGTAAATAGTAATTTTTTTAATCAACCAAGAAAAAAAAATGCACTGCGAGACCTCATACAGATCATTCGAGGTATGTGGTCTAAGTAATTATGCAAATCTGTTTTCTTATAAGTTTCTTGAAATTTTCAAAGCTAACAGATGAAAAAGATGAATTTTCAAGTTTAACAGTGAATTCATTGTTAATGTCCAAAAACTAAAAGTGATGTTAGCTTAATAACGAAATTTGAAGAATAATTTGCAGTCAATTACATTTTTTATTCATTTTTTTATTTTTTATTTGGGGTTATTATTATCCAAATATTAACTTTGGATTGCAGATTTCATTTTTTTGTATAGTACATAAATGTCCAGCCAAACGTCATCCCCATTTCTTTTTCACTAAATTTTTCATTTATATCAAATTGAAATTAATAAATTAAGCTTTAAATTATTATATTCCGAGATTATTAAATTTCTTACGTTATAAAGTTACATTTATTTTAGAAATTAAAAATAATTGAACTAGGGAAAATTTTTGGGCTCATAATAAACTGAATAAACAAATATAACTTATAAAACAAATTTTTAAAAAATAAGGAAATATTAACTTCAATATTTGAATGGGCATCACAACAACATGTTTGAAGCATGGCAGGCATGGCATTACAGGAGAGCATCATACTGAGATTTAGCAGACTAGATATACATCAAGATCCAGCTCATGCGCATACGAATTAAAGTGGCCATCAGCAGATACGTCACCTGTTATGTTTGCTGGACAACTCTATGTTTGTATACGCTGCCTCCCACTAATCGCCATTTTATCAATTCATTCTATCTCAAATTGTGTTAGCAGGTTTAGTCAACATGGCTGACATACTAAATGAATTCTCTAAAAAATATCTAAATATATAAAGCAGTACTGTTTATAAATAGTGCAACAACAACCCAATCCTAAATAAAGAAAGAATAAAGAACTTTTCTTCTCATGCACAGCAATAATAGTGGTTGGGGGGGAGAGGTGGGTGTAAACAAAGCCTCCTAGATAGGGTGGCTAGGAGGCTTTGGCTAGGAGGCCTATCTAGGAGGCTTTGGTGTAAACCCATTTCAAGAACTGCGTCCCTAAATGTTATATTTTCTTTTTCACACTGGGACCGTACCAATTCTTGGGGGAGTAGTTTACATTATGTCCATGGCCGCTAGCCTTCTTTCCCTATGTATGTTCTTTAACTTATCTTCCTCTTTTTTTTTATCTTTAACGTACTTGACTAAAATAATTCTATGCGCGCCGTAAGAAAAACATTGGAGGGGAAACGAAAAACGCAGACCTCTTTTTCTAATGCTGATACATTACATGAAAAAAGAGTAACTAGCAATTATAGAAGCTACAAAATTGACATAAAGTTGGACACACACAAATGTTAATTAAATAATATCACTTACATAAAAACCTCCACAGTAAAGACCATCATCATCATAATTCTTCTCTGTAGGGAATCCTAATCTCCACATACTAGAACGAGAAGGCGGTGACATTAAACGAGCATGACACCATACTGTGATTATCAAGTGAGACAGTATAGAAACTACAACCCAAATATCAATCAAAACCATTGTTTTCTTTAATTTTGATTTTGAAGAAAAAACAAATACCTGCAAAAAAACAACAAAAAGCATAATTAGTGTTGTTATACTGTATTGAATTTCAAAATAAGAACTAGGTAATATATTTTTACAATCAATAACACTTAAACGATAGTAGTAAAGATGACTCCGTCATGTCGCCTTGTAAATACGATCAATGAGGTTATATTTCTAACGATGTAAAAATAAAGTGGTAAAAATAAAGCTTTTTATGCCAATCCAATGATTGACTTACAACATTCCGGCAATAAAGCCCCAAAGCCAAAATTCTAGCTGCTCCTTAATTTATGCAAATTGTTTTTTATATTGAATTTTTTTCAATTTGAATCGACTATTAGAATCATAAGTTCACAAAGCTTAAAGTAAATATAAGCTTGAATTTTCCTAATATATCATAATTCCGTAAATGTTATGAACTATTTAAAAACATTTTATACACAAATAAAGCATATTACTTAGTTCAAGACTTCAATGAGCCTCAATACTAGTATTACTTAAAACACGCTGAACCGTAATATCCGTACATTGAACTTTAATGCGTTGCAAATTTTCCGAAAACATAGTAAGGTATAAAAATGAGCCATATTTCCAATCAAGTTCAACCATAGAGTCAAGTTAAAAAAAAAAGTACGATAATATGGTTTAACATAACACCATGTTGAGGTTACGGATCATTTCTACAGAATGCAGTAATATGGTTCAATGTGATTTAAAAATTTCTAACAGTATGGTAATCGGTATGTAAAAAATTTTCCAACCTTTAAAAGTGTGATAAAAATGATATAAAATTTCAATTATACATTAACTCATATAAGCTAGAAGGTTATTAGCAATTTAAAACAAAATGAAATAAAATTTACATCACAAAAAAAAAACATAAAAGACTTACAAATAACACAACCAAAGCTCAAATAAATCAAAACTACATATAAAACAATATTTGCATATAGCATCCACTTCTAAAAAACGCTATTCAAGATTGATTTATATACTTAACTTTGGTTGAAACTATTTCTTTTTACAGAAAAAAAAAGAACTGCAAGATGTGGGTAATTCACAAAAATCCATAAATTCAAAATTTTTGGAAGAGAGCTTTGAACTGCTAACATGACTAATACTGAGTCAGATGTTGGACATTCCACATCGAAACCTTAGAATTCAGACATTCAAATTACTAGAATTGAAAGATACAAAAAAAGAAATTTTCACTGTCGGTACCACCCCCAAATAGTTCATTTTCAATTTGCGGTGATCTATTCAGGGAAAGGGTTCATTGAGTCATTTTTTAGACAAATGTTCTGGTTAGCTTCACACCAGGCAACTTGATGAATTATCTGAATTAACCATTGTTTTTTCCCCCTAACAGCAATACTCAATAAATGTTCACACGCGTTAAGGGCGTTTATCTTTAAGGGTTTTGGAAAATTCTTTTTTTTTTTTTTAATCTTTGCTTAACCTCTTCGAGACGAGCGAGTCATCTAATCAGGGTAAAAAAGATAAAACTGGTAGCCAAACTATTCTTATAGCAGTTTATTTGAGAGCGGGGTAATAATAGTTTGCTTTATTTAATTCACCAATACTTGGCTCGAGTTAAAAATTGAATAGTTACACTTTTAGCACACAAGGATTGGATGTATTAGATTTAAAGTGAAAGCAAAAATAAGTCTGTCAAATTAGCTATGCCGAAATTTAAGCTACCGCTTTTTATTTTTACTATCTTGATTCTGATTCCGTACGAATACTCTTATGACTCGCCCGTCCTTAAAAGGTTAAAAGGTGCCTTGGTACTTTAAAACGGCACTCCCAAATGTTTATGATCAGGAATGAAATCTAAGTATCAGAATTTTTAAGTTTTGCTCGGTCGTTTAATGCCTACTGCGAGCAGCCGGAAAATTTTAAAAGCTTTTTCTCAAAACTCCAGCGATTTCATTACTCTATCAAATCTTCGTTCATTAATTTAAAATTAACCGCATATTTAAAATGAACATTAATTAAAAAGTTACTTAAAAAAATTTATTTTAATCCTTGTTTTCAACATTAATTTAAGAATAGAAATTTCAATTTAAAAAAAAAAAATCACCATTTTTAAAAAATTTAGAGCATTACGTATTTACTATTTACTGTCTAACTTTAAGTAATTCGGTGGTTATTCACGAACATTATCGCCATAAAAAAAATTAAAAAAAGTTCATCAATGAAAAATTGCAGATCCACATTTTGTTTTGCTTGGCTTAAAAAAAATTAATTTTTACATCTCAAAAGTTATCTAATAAAAGTTTTCCAAACATTTTAATATTTCAAAAATTTTTATCCCTTGCTTAAAAGGTTTCCCAAATTTTACTCATTTTTTTTTCTTTTAAAGTAGCATAATCCCTTAAATAAATAGCACATTTTTTTAAAAGTTGCTACTTTATTAGAATAAAAAATTTTAAATCAAGCAATTATCAATAAAATGTCAACAAAAAAAAATTTATGATAAATATGTAGTTGTTACTGCACTGAGAAAAAAGAATGGTCAAAATTACCAGTATATAGTAAAATTGGAATAAGGTAAATACGGTATCATGTTCCGGTCTCCATGAGAACAACAAGAGTCTCTGTAATTTTGCCGAAACGCACTGGTAAAATTAACAAAAAAAGTCTTATTTTATAATATGAGATAAAATTTGGTTAATATGGTGAAGTTTTGTAATTTTATCATGATACCTTAGAGCAATAAAACTATAAACATAAAAATAATTTATTCGATTAAATTTACATTTCAGTTTTGTATTTTGTACTAAATGCGAGGTAATAAGAACCATACTTTTGAAAACCAGAATTTTCAGAAAACCGTCACCACATGAACGGAAAAATTACTAAATGAATGGTTTAAATACTGAATATTTTGATTTTATTAGCAGAATAATGCTTTTTTTTTTTACCAGAAATGTCTTTTTCTCCTCCGTGTATTAAATTAAATTTTAAATTAAATCTTATATACTTATATAATCCATTGAAATTATAAACAAGTAGAAAAAACACCTTTAACCAATCTTCTACATTAAAAAATTAATGAAACAAATTTATTTATACCTTTTCATTCCTAAAGTATTCTAAAGTAACTAAATTTGTGTTACTAAAGTAACTAAATCAAAACTTTTATAGTTCTTAAATCATGGTACACGTTTTATTTTATTCTAAAAAATATATAAACATATTTCAACAGAAAATATCCCTACACTTATTTAATTATATTTTCGTTTTTATTTTCTACCTTAAAATAATACAGGAAAGAACTTGATTTCATTGCCCTAGTTCTTATGAAACTCTGTTGTGTAATTGGAATTAGTTTTTTTTATAAATATTAAAAATATTTAGTAATTTCAAATTTACAACTGATCACTACTTCAGTACTGATCAGTACTATAAATATATAAATCTATTAAAACTGTTTATTCTCAAATGCGTCAAAATTTGATACAATTGAGTTCGTTAAAAAATTTTATATTGTAATTCCATTAATTTATATTAATTAATACGTATTTTCAAAAAAGAGTTCTAAAACTTTTAAGGTTCATAGTACAAACTCTTAGGCACACGGCGAAAAAAAAAACTATATTTTATTGTTTATTTTATTAAAATCATTACCAAATTGCTTCGGTAAAAAATCTTGCCGAAATGTTGGTGTTTCCATAGAGTTAGAAATGTGGTAAATTTTACCATATTTTAGTAATTTTTACCAAAACTTTTTCCGAATGAAACTTTCTCATTTTTTGTTTTATTTTTCAAAACGTTAGATGATTTTTTATTTTTCAATAAATAATATTTAATTATATAAAAAAACACTGAAATGTCATTCATAATACTAAAAGCATATTTGTATAATGAAATGGAATGCTTCCGGGTCAGAAATCAGCCGGAAGTTTTTATACTTATATTAAAATAAAATTAAATTCTCGAGTTATTTCATAATTACTATATTTAAAAACTGCTCTAAAATCTTAAAATAGAGTTGTTCAGAAAAATACGATGATAAGAACTTCAGAAATATATCATTTTATTCATGAAATAAATCATCTCAGAACAGATTTCAAACCAAATAAATATAAAATATATTTTAGCAATTTACTTGATGATGTCGAAGTCTGATTTATGAGTTTCTCAGCTCATCAGACTCAATCGCACTTTGAAATGGCATTTATGAGTTGTGATAAATGTCTCACTCGAAAGAGTAATTTGCTTCCGATATAAAATGTCAGACGAGCTATAAACGAAACTGATATTTCCGTAGGAAAAAATGTCCGAAAATCTTATTTTCTTCATTGATTTAAGACCAAATTTCAAAATTATTGTACAAATGTCTAGAAAATTACTAACTGGAATAAGAAAAGAAACTCAAATGAAGCATTTTGATCGATTTATTTACCTTGTATCTTATTTTAAATATAAATAAATCGATAAATGTTGGTTAAATTATGAAGTTAAACAATGTGCTTTAACTAAGTATCAATTAACACTCTTATTTTTAAAATTATTGCATACATTATTTTTTTCCAGAAAGCGAAATCCAGGCACAGTTATAAGCAAAAATTAAATAAAAATGTATATTTAGTAAATAGAAACAAAACTAAAAACTGAAAAAAACTTTGTAAAATACTAAAAAGAGATAATAGATTGTTTAAAATGTTTTAACGAAACTAATGAAACTATTAGCATTTGGTAGCTCTAAGATGACATATTTTACAAAAAGAAAACATATTTTCTGTTACATCTAAACTCTTATTTTTCCTTTAAAAAAATAATTAAAAAAAAGTACGTGGTAAACAGAAAAATTTTTGCTAAGTACATTAGCACGCTAAATCAGGAATCAAAATTAGTACAAATAAAAACACCTAACGGAAATTGCTACAAGGAAATTATATCCAGAAGTAAAAATGTATTTATCTGAAATTAGTTAATTGTTTAGTTGCACAAACCTTAGTGTTTCACAGATTTCGTGAAACTTAAATCACTTAATTAAATTATGATTTAAATTACTTTTTTTTTTTTTGAAAATATTATTTATTTAAAACACCTGATTTTTTTTATCAAAAAAAAATCATTGATTTATGTCAAAAATAATTTTTTACCGTATATTTTATAAATATATTCTTAATGTTGTAATTTTTTGAAGCCTAATTACATTGATATTGATGGTTTTTATGTAACGAACTAATAAGTGGGTAATATGTTTAAATCAATATGTAATCTTCAATATAGACTCTAATAAATAAAGAGGAGACTAAGTATCGATAAAAGTGAGGTGAATTTCTTAAATTATAAATATTTATTAGCTGTATGTAAAATAATTTGTTGTTTAATTATCCTATTTCTATTATATCCATTTAGATTTATTTCATGCTTAAGGACTTATTAAATATGTAGTTCACTTTTGTAAATAACTAAGAAAGGCTCAGTTTGCAGAGAGTAATTTACGGTAATTAAATTTTTCTTTTATGTTTCCTGATGTAAAATAATTTATTTTTTAATTGATATAACTGGTAATTTTATCTTTAAAAAAGTATTTATGAGAATGATGAGCTTGTATGAAAGCAACAATAATTTTATTTATTCAGTGATTAGCATGCATGCACACAACAATTAAACATAAGCAAGCACAAAGTCTCGTTTTTCAAGGCTCTATCTTTTTGCAGCCATGGAAGGAGAGCCACGTAATTGTGACTCTGGTCAGACGACGTGGACAGCACCTAAGCTGATATCCCTCTCTCCAAACTTCTACATCACAGCCAACGGAAGCACTTTCAGCCACCACAGATTTATTGTGCCCGTGGTTCCTTATACAGGTTGATTATTTTGCTGGTTTAAAGAACCGAACTTACGACCCCGGCCTCCATTTGTGACGTAAGAGAGGTCTTAACTAATTGAGCCACCGGAACGCTCATGAACGTGTAATAGTTAAAATTGTAAAACAATTTTAACTATTTCAATTAGAAATATTAAATACGTCAATTATAATATTGTTTCTGAATGGTATTAAGAATTATGAAAATATTATATCAGAGCTTTGGTTGGTAAAAAAGTATTAAA
The DNA here is from genome assembly GCA_949128135.1 of Parasteatoda lunata. NCBI lineage: Eukaryota > Metazoa > Arthropoda > Arachnida > Araneae > Theridiidae > Parasteatoda > Parasteatoda lunata. Next base: position 109,645,822 of record OX421971.1, on the reverse strand, counting down.
AAAAACTGTTATTTAAATTTATAAAAAAATCCGATTAAAATTTAAAAATCTGTTTGGTTTTTTTTAAATTGTATGATTTTTGATAACTTTGGTTTGTCATGAAGAACAGATACGTACCTTATCTGTTTTCGTCCTATCTAAATGAGAATCAATAGTTTTCTAAAAGGATTTTTAAAGCTACAAATTTCATTTCGGTAACGAAGCTTTAACACTAAAAATGATCGGCAAGAAAAAAAAAAAATTAAAAAAGCTTTGTGTTTCTTAAATTGCTCACATGCAGGCGAGCATATTAGCATATTAAAAAACAATTGTTAGCGATGTGTGAAACCGTAACCTGTTTTGCAATAATTTTGTACCAGAAAGAAATTTAATAATTTTAAAAAACTAATATTGTACTAAGATTTTTTTAATATTTTAATTATTTTTTTATGTTTTTTAATTCTTCTAAAAATTATATCCTCCGAAAAAAGTTTTTTAAAAAATCTCACTAAATGGGAAAAATTCTAATACATTTGTGATGCAATTACACATACTTGCAGAATACTTATTTTACAGACTTTGTTTATTTAAAATATACCCTATGATTATTATTATATGACTATGATTATATCTGGATAATACTCATTAAAATAAAAAGCCTATTTTTGAGCTTTACTTGCAAATAATTTCCTCTGGGCAACGTTAAACCCTCAATGAAAAATTTGAAAGAAAAAATGTTGAAAGGGAAAAAGTGAAGGCCACTCAAAAGAGAAAAGTTTGAAAGATAGTTGCTTTAACTATTTTATTGTTTTACTATTTGATTATTTTTATTATTTTATTAATAACAATTTTAATTACAATTAATAACAATTTAATAACAATTTTATATTTTTAGAAATATACATTTAAGAATCATTGGCAATAAACAGTTTCTTAGTACAGTTTATTTTTCACTTAGTTTTTTTATATTTTAAGAAAGAAAAATTTCTTTTAAAAATTATTGGATTTAAGAGAAATATGCGCTAAAAATATTTGATTACAGTTAATTTAAAGAAAAATTTAGTCATAAATTAGTCTTTTACTTAGAATGATAATATAAACATGTGTTCTTGAGTTTTGTGCAAAAATTTAGAACAGCATTCACACTAGCTTTAACCCTTTGAAACAGATGAACATCGGTGTCCTTTTAATGCATTTTTTTCTGGCGCTCTAATTACAAGCAAAAATACATTTTTGTATTATTTAATTATAAAAAGTCTAATAGTTACTAAAAAAATCTGTTAGATTATCGGAATTATGTTTGCACTAAAATAAAATTCAAAAAAGGTAGTTTTAATATTTCTTCTTTACTTAATCTAACGCAATTTGCTCATCTCAATTCAAATTATTAAAATTAAAACAAATTCTTTAAAGTTTTTGTGCAGCTAACATTCCAATGACTAATGGTAAGCACTCAAATACAAAACCAGTCTGACCATATGTAGTACCTAGCCAATTTACATAAAATGTGTTTTGAGATAAATAATAAAATACATTATCTATCTATTGATAGATAATGTATCAATATCTATTGATATCACAATATCTATTGATAGATAATGTGAGAGTAATCAATAGTGCAGCTATCTATTGATTACTCTCACTAATAGACACTCAAGCAAAACAAGTGGCACGGCCATGTGTACAACATCAGCTAATATAATATGCTAAATGACGGAATAGATAAATTCAACAATAGAATTCTTATTGTGGAATCAATAAATTCCAAAATATATTATGCAACTAATTTTTTATTGATTAATATCAATAAAAGCCACTCAGGTAAAAAATACGGCACAGCCCTATATACAAAATCAACTAATATAAAATGCTCTTATAGATAAGTTCTGCTATAAATTGGGAAACTAACAATACATTAATTAACATCGATTATAGTCACTGAGTTTTAAAATAAATAAAGAAAGAAAGAAAAACAGCGCAACTATCTGGACTGAACTAAATTATGTAATTAAAGCTTATACAAGAGCTCAAGAGAAAATAAAACAAATGCGATAAAAAATTATGGGAAGAGAACTTTTTATTGATTAATGTTGTGTAATAGTCACTTAAATACCGAAATTGAATATTTAATTCATATTTACACTTACTTTTAATTTGCTATATCCAAGTTTTAGTTGACGATAAGTATACTAACTATTAATTCTTGGTTTGTAATATTACGCAAAAGCAACAACAATACATATTTGATCACAACCGACTTCAAACAACCAAATAAAATTTGAATCTCAAATCCATATTTATAGAAAACAGAGTGTTCCGATTGGATGACCATCCAACAAACCAACGGCATGGAAAAGTTATGAAAAGAGTTCTATAAAAAATCGAAAATCCCATAAATTTCCCCCTCATAAGATGCTTCAGTAATTTTGGCAGAGTTTGTTTAAGGTAAAACATATAAAAAAATAATAGAGCACTCGTTCGTAAACTTTCTCTTTCATACATAATAGAAACCCTTAATATTTTATGTAATTCTTATCAATATTGTTTAAGAATTGTTGTCTGCTGTCATTTCCCCTAGAAAAGTGTTCCAAATTGCTCTGAGAAGCCATAAGGAAGGAATTTGATTGCAACTGAGGTGTTCTTGGAAATGGAACTTTTGGTTCATATAGTCTTTGTTGAAGGCTGGAAATGCCCTTTTTAAGAAATAAGGTGAAATTCTCAAAAATACGGTAATTTTATTGAGTTTTTTTCCGGAGATAAATGTTATCGACTCTAAAATACTTCCGTTTGTGTTTATTCAAATGAAGATTTTGCAATTTGCTTGTATTTCAGGTCAACAAGGTCGTGACAAACCTCAACCTCAGATCCATAAAGATCATTGTTTTAGTCTGACTTTACCCTTAAAAGAGAAATAGGATAAGAGTGAGCATTCGTTCGTCGAAGATATAGCAAATAATCAACTGCGTTTCAAAGTACGTGATTTTAAGATCATATCATTACGATCATATCATTATATTAATTAACTTTCGAATTTTCATTTAATTTTCGAATCCTTTTCTAAAGGTGCTTTTATATTAATCTTCTTCTAAGAAAAATAATGGTTACGGAAATCTATATTTTTAAGAGCAAAAAATCAAGTAAATCAAGCAAGATTGGATTGCTGATTTTGTTGAAATTTGTATGAAATTTTTGTTGTTTAAAATTATTAAACATTAGTATTTTTATTTTTGCAAACAAAAATTCTTTTTCTTTAGGTTTTGGAGGGTCTGGAAATTTTGAGAAAAACAAATATGTTTAGATGTTGCAATACTTCTGTGAAATAAGTGAACCACAGCATGGATCATTATTTTGAGTTCTACCACTTCTGCACTAACCATTAAAGTATATACACCGAAGAGCCATTACATTATGACCATCCTGCTAATAACATGTAGGACCACCTTTAGCCCTCAAAACTGCTAGCATCCGCCGTGGCATTGATTCCACAAGGTGCTGATAGGTAGTCTGAGGTATCTGGTACCAAGCGCTCACGAACTGGTCCTGCAATGCTGGTCTTGCGAGGGGGTAGCGTGGCAGCATGAATTTGGTTTTCCAAGTAGGACCACAAATGCTCTATTGGATTAAGGTCAGGTGAATTTGGGGGCCAAGACATTACTTGAAAGTCACTGGAATGTTCCTCGAACCAATCCATGACGATTCGACCCTTATGACATGGTGCATTATCCTGTTGGTAAACACCATCCCCCACAGGAAAAGATGTTGCCATGAATTTGAGAACCTGGTCTACAACTATGTTCAAGTAGCTTACAGACGTCAGGGAATGTTCTATAAGGATTATGGGTCTAATGTGCCGCATTAAAACATTGTTCCTGAGCAAGAAACCATGAAAACCTAGGCGAGCCCATTGTTATAGATGGAGGGTGGTCATAATGTAATGGCTCTTCGGTGTATACTTTCAAAGGACCTAAGCAACAAAAGTCATAAATCATTTTGAGTCTTAGAAATAAAGCTATTTTTCTTTGACTTTGACCATAAAATTCTACTTTTGCAAACAGTGAACCACAAAGGTGTATATTTTCTGAAAATATATACCACTGAGTAATATTTAAAATATTAACATATGTATGTTGTGCATTTAGCATGACCTTGAAGCTGCCCTTCAAAGAAGCAAGATACTGAAATTTTGCACAACTTTCTAAGTCATTTAATACCTTCGCCAAACCTAGACGTGTATGAAATAGGGTGGAAAAGAAACCTTAAGTTATAATGGGAAGAATATCAATTCACAGACCTATGGTTACTGATTCAACTTTTATGTAATATGGTCTTAAACTTCGTTCCCCTACCTGTGAAGTAGAATGCAGAGATAGTTCTGAGAGAACAATAAATTATTTTAAAAAGTATGATTTATACCCAATATGAATATTTGAAGTTAACACCGACCCTGAGGTCAGATTTATTCACTAGAGGGCATAACTTACTCGCTGCTATCTGTAGTAAATGATAAATTTGATTCGAATGAAATCACACCCGAGTCGATGCATCTAATAGTTAAGAAGTTACTTAAGTTTTATATTGAAAAAAAAAACAATTCTGACTGATTCATATTCATGCTTTTGACATTGCCTAGCGACAAAGAAGTATTGATTCCAATATATTTTAAAGCGATCGATAAAAACAATTCAGTTTATTGATAGTGGAAAAGTTTTAAGTCTGTAAGTGCAAAAAGCACAATATTGTATTTTTTTATACGCTCAATTTTTATAACTTTTAAACTGTAGTCCAAAATTATATCATACTTGTCCAGTTTTGGCGTAGGTAGTTAATGATCTTAAAAATTGCTCGAAATTTTAGTTTTTTGTTACTTTAAGGTCGATTTTAAAATCACGCTAATATACACATCATACACATATTGATTTTTTTAAGTACTACTCATTGATATGTATTCACAGAAATATATAACTCTGCGGTTCTCTGTTGACAAAAGTAGATTTTGTCCAAACAAATAGTTTTTTTTTTTTTTAGAAGAGTTTTGGTCTCCGTTGCAAAGGTCCACTGAAAATATTAATTACTAGTTAAAGTAAAAGTAGTAGAACACCTGAATCGACACAAAATAATGACCTGTGCAATGGCTTATTCATTTCTCAAAAAATCTTGACACAAGTAGATAAAAAAATTTTCAAATATTCCTGATAATATTTAAATCCTTTTCCCCTCCCCCCCCCCCCAAAAAAAAACCTCGATTTTTTTTTTTTTTTTTTTGAAGAACTAAAAGAAACCATATTTAATTGTCTTACATAAAGAACATATTCTGAAAATTTCAAAAAAATAAGTTAGAAATGTTAAATATCCAGCCTTTCCTGACTCGTAAAACCTGAGTTAAACATAATTTGTGACGTTTAAAATATTCCGATAAGTTTTCTCGTTAACCAAAAAAAATTAATTCTCCTAACGATTCTTTATAAATAGCCAAATAGTGTATCTGACCCAGTGACTGAGGTGTCGGCTGTGTTTAACTCCATTTCGATTCAAATTTTAAATAAAATGGCAAAGAACGAACTTTGGCCCTTCTTTTAGTTTTCCCGACTTTTTTTTTAGAATCAAGCATTTTAAACTAATATTTATTGATTATGATTTTAAGTTATAAAGTGCATACGAGGAACATGTCTTTCGTAAAAATTTCTTAGCCTAATTTAGTAATAATTAATTTTATCACTCCTAATATCAAGCTAATAACTCCTTAAATTGCTGATAATATCTTTAAACTTATATTGAAAAAAAAAAAATCCGCTACAAAAAAATAAATTTTTTTTCCAAATAACATTACTGGAAAGTCTAATCTCTCTAGTTTAGATGAATAAGAATCCATCGACATAGAAATATATTACAGATATACTTCTTTCCAAATGATATTGGATTGAAATTGAATTGAAATTTCACATTTAAAAGCATGCTATGGAACTTTAATATGTTTTTTCTCAGTCATTAAATAAAAGGGTTTTTAAAGGAAAATTGCCAATAAGTTCCCGCTTTTGTCTGCAGATGCTTCTGAATTCTCTTAACTACCGTCAAACGGGGTGACTAAGTTCCATACTGGTGTCATCCTGGGTTTTCGAACTCAAGCGGCTGATGGCGCCAGAGGAAGGAACCGATCGAAAATGGAAAACTACCGCTAGATAGTGGGATAGTAGGGCGATTTTAACTGGGGTACTACACCAATCAAATTATAACCTAAATTGTAACCTACCATTGTTTGTGTCGACGTGGATTTGTGGTGTTGTGATCTGGAAAAGAAGTGTGGTCTAGTAATCATATTTCGGAAGCAGCCAGAAAAAAGGTAAGTTCAGTTCTTTGTCACCAAACTGTCAAAGAAGTTCTACACTCTTCGACGTTTCAAAATGATTTTTTGTTTACCAGTTATAACCCTTAATTCAATTTTTCGATGAAGTGTGGGTGACTAGGTGCCATCTTGTTTTGCAGTGTTTTGATCATTTTTAAGATTCTAGAGTGTTTATTGTTTAAGTGGAGAGGCAGCCATTGATGTCCTAGATGTTGACCACCCATCTACAACAGTCTCTGGTCAACCGTTGACAAGCAGTGAGTCAATCAACACTGGCCCTGTGCAAGGTGACTTTGTTGTAGTGAAATATAAAAGAAAAATGTTCCCGGGTCAAATGATTTCTGATTTCGACAGTAGCAACGAGGCATGTGTGAAATGCCTGGAGAAAAGTGGACAATTCTGGAAGTCGCCTGACACCCCGGATGTTTTGTGCAACAGAAAGAAAGAAATCCTGAAGATAATTTGTCCTCCCGAACCTCTACCAAATGGCGTCAAATTTCAGGTTATCCTAAATTCGGATTGACTGAAGAGAGAATTTTTATCTCAAATTTGTAGTTTGTGTTTCGTTTAATAAATTGAGCCATTTTGAAAATCATTTTGAAGAGTTTCTTTAATAAATAGCATTTTTCAAAATAGCATGCATGGCTTTTTTTATTTTAAAATTTTTAACTTATAATAGCTAAAATGACAAGGAGATGGATTCTGAAGGGTGAGAAGTTGCCAGCAATCGTTTCTAATATATTTAAAAGGAAGTAACATGCGTGGCACTTAGTCACCCCCATGTGCGGAGTGAGTAAGTGCCACTAAGAAAAAATTATATCTCCCCTCCACGATATCTTAGAATCATTTTTAATATGTGAATTGAAAGCTAAGATGTGTAATTATGTTGCATTAAATAATCAACCCGATAGGTGAAAAGTTAGAGGAATTATGACACGAAAACGTCAAAAAGTGGCACATAGTCACCCCGTTTGACGGTATCTTTCAGAACTTTCTTCAGCTAAGTTCTTCATTTGCATTGTTTTTCCATAATGTAGAAAACCACCTGTTAATCTTTTCTTTATCACGAAAAACGCGTGTTTCCTGATGTTTGCTACATGTCTTTGGCTTCGCTGGAGTGGTATGCTCTCTTTAACAGTACTACTGTTCTCAAGCCTTAATTCGTGACATACGTGAAAATAAAAAAATATGTATACATTTTAGGAAAAATTATTATCGCTCTTATGTACTGAGTGAATTGTTTTTTGACGGTTATGAAAAATATAAAATACTTTAATGCTGCGTTCCTTCTTTACTATCGTCCTCCCCCAAAGCTAATTACACAGCACTTTATAGATCATTTCAAGATTTCACTTCAATTAAATTAGATTTAAAATCTGACAAGTATTTTTTTATACTTTATATACCCTTTGACGTGATGGCACAACCCTTTTATATATTTTTCTGTGCTCTAATTACAAGCAAGAATATAATTTAGTATTTTTTAATTATAAAAAACTGTCTGCAAGTTACTAAAAATAATCTTTTAGATTATCGGAATTATATTTGAATTAAAATATAAAATACATAAAAATTAGTTTAAAATTCTCTTTGATTCATATTCAAAAATTAAGAAATAATTTATTTTGTAAACGAAAGAAATTTTATTTATGAATAACTGTTTCTCTTAGCTCTAAACTACTGCAAATAAGTACAAATTCAAACATTTATTATTTGAAATGAGTCGTGTTTTTTACATTTTACTTTTAACGCAAAAAAAAGACACAGATATTTTATGCTCAATTTTATAACCATGAATTATTAAAATGTTAAATAGAATTTTTTTTCACATGATTTGACGAGAATTAACATATAATAATGAAAAAAGTGTGAAAAATATGCCTAAGGGTTAGAGGATAAGCCGCTACTCGCTTTTGCTCACTAAACCTTAGAACTTCTTAAGTAGAAGTTTAATTTTATAGAAAAACTATAAAAATTATCAAGTAGTAGCTTAATGTTAAGTTGTGCTTGGCGAGTTAAAGTTGTAGCAATTAGGCTTGGTTTATTAACTCGCTGAATTAATTTTTGAATTCGATTTACTTGGAAGCCTGTTAGTGACGCCACGCGTGTGTGGTTTTGAACCTGATTGACTTCCGAATCGTGGCATAAGCAGATGCCACGATTTATCCACGGGGACGTCGCTTGCAGGTAACCAATTAAAGCTGCTCTCCTTTAGACTGTAAGCATTGCCGTCTCATTATAAAGGATAGCAAAATGCTGACTTCCATATAATTCACAGGTAAAAGAGAAAACAAATTATTTCATCCCAATCTTTTTTTTTTTTTTCAGTAGCTTTCAACAGAGTCTGCTTTTACCCTAAAATTTGCCAGAATAGTAAAAAATAAAGGCAGCCAAAGAGCGGTACATTTTTCCATGTGTGATTCGGTAGGACACAATAAATTAGGGTTATACTAAAATACTGTTTTACAAAGGCTCTGTCATCGCATGAAATAATATTATTTTTTTTAGTGGATAATATGCTATTTTTATGACTTATGCGAGTTTGTAACAGTTACTTAAAACTGTTAGGATGAGTTTTGCTTATATTAAGCCAGTGTTAAAGTTTGAATAAAACAACTTCATACATCTTGACTATTAACCTTGGGAGGTTGATCTTTTAAGGTTTTTTTTTAAAATCATTTTCTAATCAACCTCAAATCAACCCTGGCATCTCAAAACAACCTCAAATAAACCCCAAAAATGCCTTAAATATCTGCAAGGGCTGATTGTTTGTTCTGAATCCCCCATACCGGAAGTGACTGTTTCGAAAATTATCTTTCTTCGAAATTAAAGCATTCTAAAGTTCTATTTTTTTTTCCCCGTTGACAAAGCATCTTTAAAAAAGGAAAGTAAATTTTAAATTAAATTATTTGATAAAATGAAATACTTGGATTAAAACTGATGAAGTTTCGATGATTGATTGGGATGCGGTCAAATATTTTGGTAAATTATATTACTTCGTGAAAAAGGGGAATTGAAATGAAATGAAACATTCAGGCTAATTCTTGAAAAATAGAACTTATTTCAAGAGAGATAATAATGTGAAAATATTATTGTCATACGACAATAACTTTCTGGAAAGGCTTTCCATTTTTTTTTAGAAAAATTGCATTATAACATATACTTTTCTAAAATACATATAGAAACCTTTTAATTTCGAATAAGTGTTAAGGTTTGAAAAGATTAGAAAAAATAAAACATCTTTTAAATAACGTGTATTGCACGGTTAATGAAGCTCTAACTTTAAAATATAACTATTAAATATTGTACAGTGCGCAAACTAAAAAATGAACCATTCTGAATAACTTTTGATCTAATGATTAGATTTCCCGTTCTAGGACTCAATTTTAAGGGTTCAAAAGAGCTGACTTCAAATATACTGAATAAATAATACAGGCGATATTTTAAGTTACGAAATCAAACACAGTAACGGAATTTCTCTAAAACATGCTTTTTTTACGAGGGATTCGGATTTCTGACCTTCGAAATTTAAGGGGTAGGTGCAATCTCGGAGGAATGGTCCCCGTAGTTTGATCAGGAGAGTGGACCAAAGTCTGGAATCCTTGATGTCAGTTTCACTTTTGCGTATTTCACCATATCTCGAGAATTTTTCAAGCGAATTGTTAAAATTTTTCTCGCAATTATAAAATTCGTTTATTCAAAGATAATTCTATGTAAATATAACTATTAGTAAATATTTATCATTTTTTATTATTTAATTTTAGTTGAAACATTTTGAATTGTAAATTTTAAAAAAATTTTACTTCATTTTAAAAAATTCAATTTTAAATGGCTAAATACTAAATATGAGCGAAATCAGCTCCTAAGATATCGAAATTTAAACAAGTTGTATTTCTAAAATTTGATGCTTCAGAAACTATTCGACCAATTTCACACGCACTTAGTATTTTGCCATTTAAAATTGCATTCATTAAAAATATGTAACGATTTGTATACTTTGCAATTTAAAATTCTTCCGACTATTTTTAAAGAAAATAACAAAAAATAATAAATGCTTGCTAAAAGTCTACTAATATTTTGCATGGAATTATCTTCAGATAAACGAATTTTATAATTGTGTGCAAGAAATTTTCAATAAGCTTAAAAAGTTCTCGAGATTGGGTGAAATACACAAAAAGTGAAATTAACTCTAAGAAATACAAACTTAGAATCGCTCGCTCACCTGACCAAACGATTGGGAACATATTTCCAAGATTGCAGCTTCTCTCTATATTTTGGGAGACAGAAATCCTAATCAGTCGAGAAAAAGGGATGTTTATTCGGAGAAAGTATAATTTTGTGCCTGATTTCGTAACTTAAAATATCGTCTGCACTAATTAATTAGCATATTTGAGGTCACCCACTTGAACGATCGAGACTGAGTCCTAGAACGCGAAGATCCAATCATTAGGTCAAAAGTTATGTAGAGTGGTCCACTTTCTTTTGCGCATTGTACATTTTAATTTTGTTAAGAAATATTTAAATTAACATTAATAAATCATAAAGGCTTCATTATTGTAATCACCCTGTAACGTAATTCACATTAAGTATGTCATGGTTTATAAGAAACGTGTAATTAATAGACGTGTAAAACGTGTAATTAATAAATTGTAGATTTTCTTTTAACTTCGCACATTTATCACAAAATGTTTACTTGAGAAGAGAAACAAGATTAAAGCCTCAATCGCGAAATCCAATAGTTAAAAAAAAAAATTTCTCTCGTTTTCTCTTAATTTTTGTCTCTTTCCAATGTATGTTTAGCATTATTCTTTGATTCGGCATTTTCTTTTCATTGTAATAATACTTTTTATAGCTCATATTTTCAAATCAAAATTTTATTTAAAAAAGCATACATAACACTTAAATAAATGTTATTCCGCAATTTTGACACGGTGCAGTATATTAAAAAGAGAAAATCGCAGGAACCGAAATATATCATAGTCTATTTTACAGCTTTGTATGAATTAAGCATTATTCCTTATTCCATCCAAAGGAATATAAATGACATCTGAATGCAGCAAACATTTATTGCTCAAAAAGAGGAAATAATAAAGTTTTATTTACCATCAAATGACATATTCCGCTGATGCATAGATTAAGAACCGCTTTTAAAGAGAGGAAAAACAAATAATACTATGAATTAAATTAAACTGAAATTAACAGTTATAATGTAAAAATAATAAAGTTTATAAATAAAATTAATTCATCTTGTATATTTGCTTATATTTTATTTATTTAAAAAAAATTAAATAAATAAATAGTAAGTAAGGAGATAATAAATATTATAATTAAACTATTTAAAAATTTTCGTTTTATTTAAACTTATATTAAATTTGTTGTATATAAGAGTATGTAAAACTGAAACTAAAATAAATTTATTATTTGATTTTCCTAATTTCAAATATTCAATAAGAAGTTTATACGAAAGTTTACCTTTAATATAAATTTCTTTGTTAAATGCAAGTCTATAAAATTTAAAATAATATTCAAATTATTTACCCTAACAGCCTTACATTAACAATACATGTAAGTACTGTGGAGTAATATCTCTCCGAATATGATGCTGAACAACCCGAAAAATTGCGCGAAAGATTAACCCCAAATCGAACGCTCATATAAGGTTTAAAACGTGTAATTTAAACTTAAATTCTTAAAATTGAATAAGTTTACACCAAACTCTCACGCATTCACATCATACGAGAATTATTTTCCTTTCCGAAAACAATGTTTGCTCTCTTTTAATATCACCAAGTAATAAGTACTGAAAAGTTGTCAAGATTGTCTGTAGACAAGAATGAGTTGACGAGAATTTGTTATTGTCTTCCACGTCTATATCCAACAACAGCAGCAAATTTTGGCCTTTAAAGTATGTATGTATGTTTGTTTTTAATTGTGTGTTAAAGATAATTATATTTTAATTTTTATATCCCTGAGAGCTGCATTAAATGATTTTATAATGTAACATTTCTATCCGCTTCCGTTCTGTTAAGCCTAGTTCGAATTCTCTTTGTGCTATTATCGCCATTCTCTTTCCACTAATATAACAAAATTTCGCCGTTAAAGTATGTATGTATGTTTTTTTTTTTAATTGTGTGTCAAAGATATTTTAATTTTTAAATCCCCGAGAGCTGTATTAAATGATTTTATAATGTAAAATATCCATCCGCTTCCGTTCTGTTAAGCCTAGTTCGAACTCGTCTTCATTCTCATTGTGCTACGCGCTTGTTTTATTTACAAACTAATTTTATCTTAAGAATTAGTGTATAGATGCATTCTAAAGTAATGATTCTTAGTTTATATAGCATTGTAAAAATAGCTTAACTATCGCTTATGTGTATCCTTTATTTTTACAGTAATTATAAATTTTAATATTACTGAATAACAAAAATGTAAGCAGCTATTTTAAACCAAGCATTGTAAAAGAACATTAATTTAGGGAAAAAATAGTTCCAAAAGTTATGTATGGCGTTTCCCTACACCATTTTGGTATTAAGATGTTGCATTATTCTTGGTGCTGAGATAAACTAAAAAATTTTTACGGAATAGAACAAAGTATCTTCATTTAACTACATAGAAAAAAATTATCCTTTATACTGAAAATTAAACTAAAATTGTTGACTTTTGTCATCCTACTAATAACTCCATCATATCATCCTTTTTTTCTGAATATGGTATTTCAATACAATCTGCATATTATTAATCCCCAAAAAAATAACTGTATATTTTTATTACTAGTTTTGAAACTATCTTGATCTATTTTCATAAATTTTATAAAATGTACATAAAATATTTCATTCCAGCGTATGTATATAAATAATAAAAAGAAAGTTTCGGAAATCCTTTTTTTTTTTTTTTTTTTTTGTGTGTATGTGTGTGTGTGTGTTCCTCTCTTATAGCTCAAAAATCATTTATGATATCATCCTGAGTCGTGGTGGCTCAAGAATAGAGCGTTTGCCTTCCAATAAGAAGAACCGGGTTCGAATCCCAGTGATAGCTGGCTGATGCGAATTCCGCTCTCTTCTCCCACTGACCACGGTGCTGACCTGAAATAGCCTCAGTGGTAGACGGATCATGGATTAGAGTCCTCTTGCCGTCAAGCAAACTTCGGAAGGTTTTCATGGTTTCCCTCTCGAAGTAGGCAAATGTGGGTTAATTCCATCAAAAAGTCTTCCACGAAGGCAAGTTTCCCCCAATACTTGATCCAGGAGTTCCCTTGTCTTCTGGATTAGGTTCAAAATTAAAAAGCTACGGATTTGAACATTAATAGTCACAAACCCAAAAAATTGGGCCGGCTGTTCAACGATGGTTATAAAAATATAAAATAAAATGTGATATAATCCTGAAATTTGGAAATTAAAGGGGCAATTTTAACTCCCGATCATGTAAATCGATCAAACATTTTATTTAAAGCGTTCGAGATGGTTGTTTTAAAAATGAATATTTTGAATAGGATTAAGAATTATTACAAACTAATATACAGATGTCTTTTCTTTTCAATTATTTAACAGACGTTTTATGCGGAGTTCCTTTCAAATTTTAATATTATTTACTGTCCGGTTGCTCAGAAGATAAAGACGCCGCTGACACAGCTGAATGGAGAAGCTGGGAGGTAGTGAGCTCGATCCTGGCAGCCAACAAAATAATCAGCTTGTATACCCAGCAATGTGCACGTTCACTCTGGCGTGGCTGAAAGTTCTCTCAGTGGAGTGGAAGTGTGGAGAGATGGCTACCAGCTCGGATACTATCCATGTCGTCTGACCAGGATCAAAGTGGCGAGGCATTCCTACCATGGCCGCTAAAAGATAGATCCCTAAAAATTGGGCTTGGTGCTCGGCAATGGCTGGGTAATGCATGAGTGAGCTCCTTTCAGATCGCTTCGCACGTTTTCTTTCATCCCGTTTAATACTGCAACTTCTATACTATAATATAAAAACAAGCGGTCTTTCTTACAATTACTCCTCCAATGTCATAATTAGATTAACAATTTCTCCCCATCTAACATAGTATTTCTAGCAATTAAGCATTTAAATTTACTGTTATTATCTTAACATCAAAAAATCCAAATTGCCGTCAGTAAAAACTCTTTAATTTCTCCAAAAATAATTCAAAATTTAAGTAAAATCAAACGTCTTGTTTATTTTCAGACATAAAAGTACATTTTTGCAGAACAAAATGTATGATCTCCCTACTGATGGTTTTGGCAAAATTCAATTACTTTAAAACAAAATCTTCACCCACGACCTGAAATTACTCAAAAAACTAATGACTACACCAATAACATCTTTATTTTACAATATTCTTAAACATTTCTATATAAGTTTACGAAATTTCACATCATTTGATGTGTTTGAGTTTTAAAAGTAAGAAGTGCACTTGATGGAACTTTTCTGATACAGCGTCGACGATGGCGTTAACGAGACAATATTTTTTCCCCTTAATATAACAAGATACTATCAGTGATATTTGCCAAGTGTTGTTTCATCAAAATCAGAATTTATTGCATGAGCTTTAATAACCAATTCATTATTTATTCGTAGAAGTCATACTTTTTTTATATAGTCTTAACTGTGCTCAATTTTAAAATTTAAAAAAAAAAAGATATATTTCGAGATTATGATTATTTAAATCATAGAAAACTGCTTATCACGCTATAGGGATATATTTCTTCTTCAACTGTCTTACAACTTTCTCTTTTTGCCCTCTTGATGGATAAATGCTTCCTCCTTCTCAGAATAGAAAATTATTGCAGCACGCAACTGATCTTCATAAATAAATATTTTCTATTTCCATAATAATACAAATTCCATTTCATGAATGTCATTAACATGCCCTCTGCTGTTTAGGCTTAAAATAAATCATACCTGATCATTTTCACTCTTTCTAAAACTTTTTATAATCTCTAAAGACAGAAATTAAATTATTTAAGAGTTCTTATTGTTGTATTTTTTGTTTTGTCAATAAGAGAAAATTGCTATCATGGGGTTGTTCAAGAGATTGGGACTCTTTTTAATTAACTCTAAAACCCTTCGTTATCAATTCGTTTATATTTTCATACCCATGATTAAAAACAAGGAAAATGAGAGATGATATCCATTGGTATTTCATTGTTTTACCATTTTTATCTAATTCTCTTAATAATATAAGTATATTTATTACTATATCTTGATATTTTATACGCATTAAATTTTTATAGTTAGTATTCTAACCTACTCCAAATAATGCTTTAAGTATACCACATTTTTTTACTTCATTTAAAAAAAAATAAAAGCGTTAAAAATAATATCAATTCGACAAATCTAATCATTTTGACAAAAAAAAATATAAACATTAAATTTTCTAAAAATAATCTAGAAAATATATTAGTGTATCAATCCTTTCTCTAAGAATGATTTGACAATATATTTGACATCAATTATGTGGCACAGACATACAATGATTAAATAATAAAAATGGATAAATTATGAAAATTTAAACTAAATAAAATGAGAAAAAAATAATTGAACAAATTATTTATAATTGTTTTCCATTTATTTGATTAAATATAAATCAAATCCAAGATGATAATTAAAAATAAGATAACTTATAACTGTTACTATTTAATTGCTGAAATTCAATAAAGATTTTCGTTATTCATAAATAAATCCATTACTGAATAATTGCTGAAATGAAGAAAATGAAATTGCTGAAAACTAAAATGTAAATTAAAAATTTTGATAATGTAGGACTGTTACTGTTTTCGTAATTATAAATATATTTTAAACAAAAATATAACATTGATTTTTGATTATTGGATTAAATATAAATCGAATCAAAGATGATAATGAAAATTTAGGTAATAAATGTTACCGTTTTCAGACAGATACTCAGAAAATCAAATAAAATTTAAGAAAAAAATTGTTTTTATTCTATTAAATATAAAATAAATTTATGATACTAAGCGAAATTTCCATTAAACATAAGTGTACGAAGAAAAAAAAATCTGGCAAAATTACCGTAATAGCAATTCTCATAAAAAAAAAAAAAAATATTGGCATATATATATATATATATATATATATATATATATATATATATAATGAATGAAACTAATATATAAAATAAGTTATGAAACTAAAATATATGATACATGGTATTGATAAACCATTCATTTGGTAATTGCTCCGTTAACATGGCAACGGCTTGCAGGGATCAAAACGGGGTCTTCAAAATTATAGTTTTTATCACCAAACGTTTAGTACAAACAATAGGAAACTAAAAATTGAGTTTAACCGAATTAATGGTTTTTACACCATGCTCTAAGAAATAATGATAAAATTACCAAATTCTGTCACGTTTACTAAATTTTATCATTAATTAAAAATACTATATTTTATGGTTACTTTAACCAAAATCCTTACCAAAGCCCTTCGATAAAAATTACCCAGCTTTTGGTGTTCCCATAGATCCAGAAACACGGTAAATTTAAAATTTAACCATATTCTGGTAGTTTTGACCGTACTTTTCCTCTCTGTGTGTTGCTATATATTGCTGAAATACTTAAATGGGAATATTTAGACGAACAATTTCCATTATTTTTCTTTCCATATATGAGTACTCTTCACATTTTCCTGTTCTTGTACAAACACAAAGAAGCTAAACAAAAAAAAAAGTTTTAAAAAAATTGACATACTCTTATTTTTGTGACAACGGTGGAATTCCGGATCCTAACAAAAATCTTCTCAGATAAGATTAGCGGAAAAGCTATATAATCCTTAAATCGACGCGCCTATCAATTTTCTTTTTTATGTGGCTGCGAAAAATTGAAAAGAAAAAAAATCTGTCACCAAAGGTGTTCTCTCAGTGGGACATTCCGTAAATATGAGGAAGGTTGTGGAAATAATTTTATATTTTTTACTATTTCACCAAGTTCAAGGCCACGGAAGATTACTTGAACCACCCTCTAGGTCTTCCATGTGGCGTTTCGGATACAACAGCCCTCCCAATTATAACGACAATGAACTTTTCTGTGGTGGAATCTATGTAAGTATTTCATGGATTACTTTATGAACGCAAAACCCAGTAATGAAACTCTAATGGGGGAGATAATCAGTAAATAAATAATATTGACTATATGGCGCATGATCTAAGTATTTCCTTTAGGACAAATGATAAATAAACTTTTTTTTTTTTATTAAACTTTAATGCCTAGAAGCTTTAAAAATAAAATGGAAAGGATGTTATATATGGTATACATAATACAAAAGGTGTTCCACAATATTAATACATATTCCTAGAATACTTTTAAAACCGTCATTGAACAGCCGACCCAATTTTCAGTTAACGACTACCAATTATCAACTCTTGTAATTTTCTAATCTGTTCTTTGTAATTTTGAACCCAATCAAGAAAATAAAAAAGCTCCTGGCTCTAGAATTAGTACAAACTAGCTTTCGTGGTGTACTTTTAAATGGACCTAGCCTGAACTTGTGTTACACGGAGATGAAAACCGCGAAAACCAGCAGTGGTTAGCTTGACGGTAAGGGGACTCTAACCCATGGTCCGTCTACTACTGAGGATATTTTGCGTCAGCACTGTGATTGATGCAAGCGGGGCACGGAATTCGTATCGACCAGCCATCTCTGGGATTTGAACCCGAGTCACCTCTTAGGGAGGAGCAATAAGTATATATTAAATTGCTTTTATTCTCTTACAGTCACTAAAAACTTTAAAAGTAGACGACCTTCCATACACAATTTAAAGTATTAGAATGAATCCAAGCGCTTATAATTAAAAATGGTTTCGAAAACACCAATGTTGGCGCACTTTGGATATCATCTAGAGATTGTTTAAAAATGATTGCGAGTTGACGCAAGATTGTTGTCTTTACATCCACTGAAGCGAAAGTTAGTCTTTAAAATATGTATAGTTGTTTTCAGTTGTGTAATAAGGTTACTTATAATGTTAATTTTTAAATCTCTGTGAAATGTATTAAATGAGTTTATGTTGTAAAATTTCTCCTCGCTTCTATTATGTTAAGTCTTAACTCGTCTTAATATTTTCTTGTACTGCGTATGTTTAGGATTTACAAACCAGTTTTATTTTAAGAATTAGTGTATATGTTACCGTTAAAATGTGAAATCCGTTATTTCATAGAATAACTAGGTATTTTATGAAATAATTAGACAAATCAGTTAAAGTATATAAAATTATTGAATTCTACGATTTAACTAGAAATTCTGTAGAATAACGATTACTTGATTGTTAAAGTATGAAATAAAGCACCCAAAAGTTCCTTAAACCGGTTCTAACTGCTTTTAGTCAGTTTTGAACTTAAAGCAACTACATGTCAGAATGTATTTTTCGAGAGTTTAGCTATTTATGATTAATTAATTTAGAAAATAATTGTTGTTTTTTCACTTTAACCATCTATCTTTAGTTATTTCATAGAATAACTAAGTAAATTAGGAAATTTTTCATCTATTATATACTTTAACTGACTTGCCTAGTTATTTCATGAAATATCTAGTTATTCTGTGAAATAACTGAATTATGCAACTTTAATTGTAACATATATATGCAACCTAAAATAATCATTCTTACTTTATATCGTATCGTAAAAATAGCATTAATGACTTTGATATGTATCTTATCTTACTTTACTGACAAATATTAGTGTAACTGAGTATCAGAAATGGGGGCAGCTTCTTCACACTAATTTTTAATATTTACCTACACCAAGAACTATTCTTGATTCTTAGTGTAATGTGATGCTACTTTGGTTTAAAGTAGTTGCCACCATTTTCGGAATTAAGATACACTGGAATTTTTTACAGAATATAAGAAAAGTATGATATGCTTAAAATTCTGCATTGATTACTTTTTCTGGCGTTTTTATTCTTTAAGTTACCTGAATATTAAGTCAATCTCTCTTCAGTAGCTAGAAAAACCAAAGTAGAAATAGAATATTGATTAAAAAATATATGTATATAGAAGTTAGGTGGGTTCTGAGCTAAAGCGTACTTTCACCCTTATTTTTTTTATATTTTTTTTTTCTTTCTGATCAAACAAGAGGCTCATTTGTCTGACTTAACTTGCAAAAAAGCAAAAACTATTTGCCTTGGCTTGTCTAATTGTCATTAAAAACAAACTGTATTATAGCTGTCGTATTGCTAGTTTTGAAAGGTTGTATTTTGTGTTGTGCAGGTGCAGTGGTCCATCAACGCAGGTAAATGTGGAGTGTGTGGTGATGCATATAATTTACTTCAACCCAGACCCAATGAAGCTGGTGGCTTATACGGAAAAGGAATTATTGTAAGAAACTATATTCAAGGACAAGTAAGTATACTCTTGAACTGAATACCAAAGAAAGTTTCTTAAATAAAATTTAGCCGTATATTGATCATAATGAAACAAAAATTCTGATGGAAGTGATGAAATAAAAATTAAAATTTCTGATTCTTTCTTTATGTTAGACTCAGATATATTTTCACATTAAATGTGTTTGTTTCCTTCATTATGAACAATCAAAAATTTGAAATTTCAAGGTTTTGTTCCAATCTTTTGATTTGAACCCGTTTCTCACATTATTTTAATATCGCTCCTTTTCTTTATTTGCTTGAGGTTATTTTAAAAGGAGAGAATGGTTAATTATTGCAAACAAGTAATCAATCAAAAATTTGAAATTTCAAGGTTTTGTTCCAATCTTTTGATTTGAACCCGTTTCTCACATTATTTTAATATCGCTCCTTTTCTTTATTTGCTTGAGGTTATTTTAAAAGGAGAGAATGGTTAATTATTGCAAACAAGTAATCAATCAAAAATTTGAAATTTCAAGGTTTTGTTCCAATCTTTTGATTTGAACCCGTTTCTCACATTATTTTAATATCGCTCCTTTTCTTTATTTGCTTGAGGTTATTTTAAAAGGAGAGAATGGTTAATTATTGCAAACAAGTAATCAATCAAAAATTTGAAATTTCAAGGTTTTGTTCCAATCTTTTGATTTGAACCCGTTTCTCACATTATTTTAATATCGCTCCTTTTCTTTATTTGCTTGAGGTTATTTTAAAAGGAGAGAATGGTTAATTATTGCAAACAAGTAATCAGTCAAAAATTTGAAATTTCAAGGTTTTGTTCCAATCTTTTGATTTGAACCCGTTTCTCACATTATTTTAATATCGCTCCTTTTCTTTATTTGCTTGAGGTTATTTTAAAAGGAGAGAATGGTTAATTATTGCAAACAAGTAATCAATCAAAAATTTGAAATTTCAAGGTTTTGTTCCAATCTTTTGATTTGAACCCGTTTCTCACATTATTTTAATATCGCTCCTTTTCTTTATTTGCTTGAGGTTATTTTAAAAGGAGAGAATGGTTAATTATTGCAAACAAGTAATCAATCAAAAATTTGAAATTTCAAGGTTTTGTTCCAATCTTTTGATTTGAACCCGTTTCTCACATTATTTTAATATCGCTCCTTTTCTTTATTTGCTTGAGGTTATTTTAAAAGGAGAGAATGGTTAATTATTGCAAACAAGTAATCAATCAAAAATTTGAAATTTCAAGGTTTTGTTCCAATCTTTTGATTTGAACCCGTTTCTCACATTATTTTAATATCGCTCCTTTTCTTTATTTGCTTGAGGTTATTTTAAAAGGAGAGAATGGTTAATTATTGCAAACAAGTAATCAATCAAAAATTTGAAATTTCAAGGTTTTCTTCTAATTATTTGATTTAAACCTGTTTCCTATATTATTTGAATATCGCATCCTATTCTTTGCTGCTTGAGATGATATCTCAAGAAGGGAATGGTGAATTATTGTAAACAAGTAATCTATCAAAAATTTAAAATTTCAAAGTTTTCTTCTAATTATTTGATTTGAACATGTTTCCATCATTATTTGAATATCGCATCCTATTCTTTATTGCTTGAGTTGATATCACAAGGAGAGAATGGTTAATTAATGCAAACGGTTAAAACTCATAATTGTTTTTTTTTATTTATATATATATATTTTTTAATATATAGTAAAAACGCAAAAATAAAGCTATCTCTTTCACGCAGGGACCTGCAAATTTTCATTGCAGTATTTGGTAAAAATAAATAATAAAACCTAATACATTCTCTAAAGGCTTTCCCTTTCCTAAATATAAATTAAATGTGAAAATTAAAAAATACTTATACATGAAAAATTGTGAATTCCAATAAAAATCTATGCAAAATTGAGGAGCATAAAAAAAATCGTTGTTTGCATAATTATATGTAGGGATTGGACGTTGGTAATTACATGCATTTTATGCATATTTTATTGATTTTCGATTATAGAGCTTTTCTAATCTTTTATTTTTCTCTATTTTATTATGATTTTTTTTCCATTATATTTTTTTTTATTTATGCTCTTTTTAATTTTTTCACTTTTTCAAAAAAATTTTTTGTTCTCCTTTAAATAATTTTCAATGGGTTTTTTTTATTATTATTATTTTAAGCACATTTTTAAATTAGTACAAATTTTACTTTCAATCCTGATATCTAAAATATCCTCCCATAAAAAGTTATTATTGTACAGGGTTTTGCAAGATATAAGAATTTGATTTTAAAATAGGCAATCGTTTAATTTGAAGATTATTAAAAGCAATTAATAATCTAATGCAAATCTTGTATTTTTGAAAATTGTTGCTAAAAATCGATAAATTCAAATTTATCTTTATCAAGTTTTTTTTTGCGCTTTATTTTATTCATTAATTACATCTCTATTTCAATTATTCTTTTACTTTTTTTACTTAATTTATAAAAAAAGCTACGATTTATAATTTTTTTTTTTTTTTTTTTTTTTAATAAAAAGCTTTTATAAAACATGCATTTGAATATTTTTAAGAGCATTACTCTTTCCTTTTAAAATCATTTTTGATAGAATATAGATTTTTTTGCATTTTTAAAAAAAATATCAGGTTATTGGGTTTGATGGCGTTTATTTGGACGTCATCATACTTTTCAACTGCGTTCAAGAGTAATAGTAAACAGTGCGCATGTGTCGTCATTTCACGCGTTGCTATGGTGACCGCTGCTGTTTGATTATTTTTTGAGAATTCTTTTTTTCACTTTTAATTTTGTTATGCATTAAGTTGGAGAGTTTACTTTTGAGGTATGGGACCCGAGAGATCCCATAAATACTTCTTGAGTTGTGAATAAAAGAGAATTTTATCATTTGAGCGATATATTTGAAAAATTAGACATTTATTTATTTATTTATTTATTTATTTATTTATTTATTTTTACGCATTAAAGTATTTCTACCAAATGCAATAAGACATACTGATATATTAAAACAAATTTATTTTTAAAGATGTTCAGATTTACTTTTTTTGCGAATAAAAAATTATTGATAGTTATTGTAGTCCTAAATATATTACGCTAATACAAGCATTGATAGAAAAACAATAAGCTTAGAGTCTTAAAAATATCCAGCTAACATAAGCATAAACAGAAAAAGAGTACAACGAAAAAATAATGAAAAGAGTCAGACAATTTCGGAACGTCTGAGAATTAGTTAACTTTTGTTGAGATTGGTTGCTTTTATTTTAAGGCGTATACTAACTAGTTATGGTTTATCTGCGGTAAGAACTCCCTCCGCCGCAAAGTCTGAGGCAATCTGCTGCTATGGAAACAAGAATAACGCATTTCAGGGAGGGTAGTTTCTCTTCACTCTAACACAATAAACTGGAGAAAAGATTACCTTAGTCTCACCGACGCAAGCCAAAACTTGTCCTAAACAGTGACCCCACACCCTTTCTTGAAATAGTTATACCTCGTTGCCATAGTCACCGCCACGGATCTGGACGAGTGGCTAGGGGACTTCTAACTTTAGGCTAACTATACGGGAATTTCAAATTATTTTAGCTTCGTTGATGTGTGGCTGATATTTCAAATAAATGTTGTTTTATAAGAACTGTCCCTTTAGTACAGCTGGTTTCGGAATAATACAAGGGTGACATTTACGATCCTTCTCTAATTTTATATTTTTTTTTCAGGTTATAAAAGCAACAATAGATCTGACAGCAAACCATTTAGGATATTTTGAGTTCAGAATATGTCCGAATAACAACGCAAAAAAAGTAGTCCAACAAAAATGTCTAGACCAATATCCTCTCGAACTTGCTGATGGATCTGGAACAAAATATTACGTGGATGGTGCAGAGATGGGATTAATTGACATATACTTGAGATTGCCAGAGAGATTGACGTGTTCACAGTGTGTGTTGCAGTGGCAATATATTGGAGGTAATGTCGCAACGACGTCATTCATCAAACACTTAATTTAAAAAATTTAAAAATAAATAAATAATGATAACACTGGAAAACAAATTTTTTGTTACATTTATACGAATACTTGATCATGCGTGAACATTGTGTTGAGATTTAAAATCTAAAATGAATTTCGTTCCTAAATCTATAAATTTTTCTAAATGTCATTTATAATCTATGTTTTGCCGAATATACAAGTTTAAAAATGATGATACTTTTCCGTTAGCCGGGGGGCAAATGTCGCCCATTGTGAACCAAACGCGAGCCAAGTCGCCAAGCGAAGTGAATGACAAAACAGTCAACGGAATAAAAGTCGAAAACGTTCAACTATAAGCAAATATTTATTAATAGTAAGCAAAACGTGTTCAAATGTAAACAAATATTAATGAATTGTAAACAAAACGGTTTTACCCAAAAAGAATGCTTATAATAATTGGTTTTTCCAGAATACGGTGATATCCTTGAGGATTTGCTCAAATGGATCTTCTTCGGCTCTGACTAAATCCCAAAATTCATCATTTTTTAAAACAAAAATTAAGATGGAAGAGAGAAAGGAAAACGTGCTTTATTTTGAATGAATTCAGAGAATAGAGCACTTGGCCCCAAACTAACATTTCCCTTATGGTTGTAAGAAATTTGGCGGAATTCTACATTATTTGACGATTTTTCACTTGCGCCCGGCTAACGGAAAAGTACCAAAATTATATACAAAACAGGGGGTCGTGTAAAGCCCGTCAAGCCCGTCAAGTGTCAATTTTCTTAAGTGACACATTCTATATTCTTATACAAAGATTCTTCCACAAATATTTCAATTCTTCCACATAAATTTCTTATTTATTACAAAGACAGGCACGAATCCGTTTAATACTTTTTTTTATTTCCAATGGCCAAGGTTACAAAAGACCACTCACCAAAGGGAGGAACAACAGAATAAATAAACACAAACAATAACAAACGTGGCAAGAAAAATCTATGAACCCAATAAGTCTCTTGCGCGCCAGTAACGGTCACACAAAGAGATGTCCTTTAGTGCAGAGCAAAGACGAAAGTGGTCTGCATCCATCTCCGCTTGAAGGTCACAGAGCGAACAGAAAGGGGCTTGAGCAACATGAATTCGATGGAGATGTTTGAGGAGGCAGTCGAAACTCAGCAACTGCCCTACGTCTTGGCCACATAGGAAGATCTTTGAGATTATTCCACCAGATCTTACCAGAATTTTTCTCTGTGTATTGGTTTAAAGTGAGATCCGTCATCTTTTTCTTGATTAGGCGCTTTATATTGGTGAGAGGGACAGCTTTCTTTGATGTCTGTAGGATAGAAGCTCCCTGCTTAGCAAGATGATCTGCTAACTCATTACCAGCTACACCGCAGTGTCCCGGGATCCACTGCAAAGCAATTTCCTTAGAAAGCTCGAACAGACCCTGTAGGAGATTTTTACACTCAAAGATGTTAAAGGAAGCGGGAGTAGTGTTTGAATTCACAGCAAAAATTGATGCTTTTGAGTCACGAAAGATTACATCCTTAACAAAACTGTTCAGATGACAGTGCAGCTGCAACAGTGCTACACGAATAGCAGCAACTTCACCATCAAAAGCAGTTGTGCAATTTCCAGTTGAAAAATAAAAGGAGAAGAGATGGCTATAAACCCCTCCACCTGCGTTTTCAGTGTCCTTCAAAAGGCTACTATCGGTATAGATATGTACCCAATCGGGTTCAGGATATAAGGTGCTTATTGTTTCCATAGCGAGCATTTTTAAAATTGAGGTGTCTTGCTCTTTTTTGGAAACAGCTTGGGCAAGATCAGTGCGGATCTGGAAGCCTTTATCAATAGTCGGATCCAAAGGAAGACATAGGGGCTCGGGATCGAAGTTAATATCAAGCATTGTTTATAGTTCCAGAACACCCTGCACAAAACCACGTTGGGTCTTCAAACACCTTCTTGTGTCCAAGGAGAGTTCACTCAAAAGAGAGAGGCAACCAAGTAATCGTGTTAATTTTTCCCATAGTAGCAGGGCATTTTCTTGAAAAATATTTTTTAAAGGTTTGTTTTCTGTTATCACGAGCATTGCGTCAATCGGCGTTGTTTTTACGACCCCTGTAATGATCCGCAGTGCCTGATTTTTAGTCTTATCAAGTAAATCAGCAACAGAGTTAGATGCTGTAATCAGAGGCTCACAGCAGTAGGTCATGGCAGGCAAAATAAAAAATTTATAAGTTATATTTAAGATATGGTTAGAACAGCCCCATTTAGAGCCGGCCAGCCGTTTCAAGAGAGTCATTCTGTTTGAGACACGATTTACAATGTTTTCAGTATGGGCTCGCCAGGATAGTTTCCGATCAAAGGTGACACCTAAGTAATTGAACTTGTCAACATTCGGAATGGTGAGAAGGTGACTGAGACTGTTTTGTCCAGGTTAACCATCATATTATTTTCATCACACCAAAGCTCTAGGACCTCTAAAACTAAATTCAAGCCGTGACTAATCTTTTGTGCAGCTTGTTTTTGGGGGGATTCCGTCTAGACCACAAGGTCGTCAGCGTAGAGCAGACATTTAATCCCAGGAATCATTTTGAGTTGGTAGACAAGATCATTAATCTAGATATTGAAGAGGGTGCAACTGGGTACTGAACCCTGAGGTAATCAGGTTTTTAGAACACCGTATTTGGAAACTCCCCTACAGTATCTGACCCTACATATACGTTGGCAGAGAAAACCACGAACCATCTAAACATGTTGTTCTCGACACCAAGATTAGCAAGTTTCAGCAAGAGTTTATCAGTTCATACTGTGTCGTAGGCAGACTTGAGGTCAACGAAAATCGCTGAAAGTATTCGGCCTTTATCCAAGGCATCTTTGATTGTCTGACTGAGGAATGCTACTTGTTGATTGGTGGATCTGAATTGTCTGAATCCAGCTTGTTCTTCTGCAAGGAGACTATTGGTTTCAAGGAACCAACTGAGTCTTTTAGATACAATTCTTTTCATAGTTTTTCCCATAATGCTGGTAAGTGAGATAGGTCTATAGCTTTTCAAATTCTTTGGATCTTTATCTTTTTTATGTATTGGTATAACTATGGCTCTTCGCCACTGAGAGAGAACAACTCCGGAGTCCCAAATTGTATTGAAGAACTCTAAAAGAGTGTTTAACGCACTAGTGCCCAGATGTTGGAGAAATTCAGAATGTATGCCATCTTCACCCGGGGATTTTCCAATTTTCAGGCAATTTAACGACTGAGTAAGCTCATCCATAGAAAGAACTGAATTAAAAATGGGGTGCGCAAATGGCCGCGCATCAAAGTCAGTAAGAAGGGATTTTACTTTGCGTTTTAGAAGCCTTGACGATACTGTAGCGTGGATATTCTTTTGATGAGTGTTCGTAAAGTGTTTGACGAATGCATTGGTAGTTTCTGTATCTGAAGTGATAGTTTTATTAGCAATCTGGTAAGGCTGCCTAGGAGCTCGTCTACCTTCATTTTTGATACTAGAAAAAAACTTAAATACTTTCTTTCCATCTCTCTGATAATTGGCGCCAACTATGAAGTCGTTAAAAGATTTTCGTTTCTCAGCGAGCGCAGTTTTTCTGTGTAGAATATAAACAAGCTAATTATGCATCGAAGTTGCCAGATAAACAAAACAAAAATATATCACGGTTACAATAAAATAAATAAACAAATAATAAATCTAAATTAAGTAAAAGACGCAGGCGAGAAAAAATTATATTTCAACTATCCCGGTGTGGAATACGTGCTACACATATTTTAGTTGAAAATTTAGTTTTTACTTTTGGCCAAAGATCATGGTCTTCTGGCCCACTGTGTTATGGGGAGAAACTTATCACGCCATTTTGCTTATAAGCGAACAGCTGGAGCTGAAGTCATAGATCACATGTGTGGATACCCGTGATCTTCTTCTTCTTCTTCTTTCCCTTCTTGAAGTTTAAGTACCCAATTGAATACTTAAAGTAACGACACGCGTGTGTCTTGGCTTTTGAATCAAATTCGATGACATCATTTACAGTTATCTAATTCATATATTTTTTTTTTACCCTTTTTTTTTTCGATAACATTAGTAATGTTTGCTAATTTATAGTTCTATTTAATTAAAAATATGAAACTTTATTGCACGTTCCTTAACATTTATTTAGTTTTCATTCCTTATGTTTAAAAAAAACAATGATCAACATGGACATAGTAGCGTGGATGGACTACGTCAATAAATTATTGTTTCTAAATTTATCTAAATTGATATGTTTATAATTATAATCTAAAAACGTGTTTCTAAAAGATTAAATAATTTTAAATTTACGGTAATTAAAATAAAATAAATAAGTCATGTACTAAAATGCGAAAGAAATTGAAAAATGACCCTAATTCTTTTAGAAGAAATGTAAATCGCCATGCTATTATTGGCGCCAATGACGCTTAATAAATATGGTAACAGTAACTTATTGAAAAAAAAAAATAAGCTATATGCTAAAATATAAAATTTATCGAAAAAAGTAACTTATTTGTTTCGGGGAACCTTAAAAAAATTCACATATTGCCAATCGCTATTAACCCTTTAAAATAAAATAATAATAAAAATTTCCAAAATTAATTAAGTATCATTGATTAAAACAATGGCGCTTAATTAAATTTGGTAATAGGCAATACTGGTATTTTCTGCAGTTTTAATACGTACCAAATATTCTAATATAGGTACAAAGTATTATATTAGTGCATTTGATACCTATTAAAACTACAACCAATACTTTAATATATAACATGGAAACTATGTTATTTACGGTCCATCGAAAGGGATAAGTATCGGAGAAAATTGCTTATGTTTATTAAATTTTTCACTTTAAACTGCACTATGACTACTGAATTAAGTTAGCTCTTATTTTGATGAGACGAACTACTCAAAACATGTTTTACTTAATCTAATAATGTAAAACCACCCAGAAAGTCCACAAATAATAATAATTAAAAATAGTTAGTTTTGAATTATATTAGCTTCATCAATTTTTTCGTTATAAGTTTTTCAGTTTTGTGGACGAGTGTTGTTCTATACTGATTTAAAAATTATTCGCTTTTTTTCACCCCTTACGAAAAACGGGTATACAGCTTTATATACATATCAATATACCTAGTATACATAAAACAATATGTAGCTGAGTCAATGAAAAAACAGAGTAAGTACTTTGCTAAAGACTTGCACTTACGTTACTTTTTTAATTGCATAATACTTTTATTTATTTTATGTTTGTTTTTATTTTGTTTTTATTCTTAACATTATATAATTCTTAACAATTATAATTGTATGAATCAGGCACGATGCAAATCAACATTTTTATGGAAAGTATACTTGAAAATTAAATCTTTTTCATAAAAAATAATGAAAATTTTTGTTAATTTTATTATATTTTATTGATAATTTTAATTTTATGAACACTGTTAACAATAATGGGTAGGTAGAAATTGTCTGAAGTTTGCAAACATCTGATGTTCATTTAGATTAATACAAGTTCGTGGTGACTATTATTAAACAAATATTTAAAATTATTTGCTATTAAACAAATGTGCTTTTTAATATTTATATAAAATTAAAGTGAAACAGTATAGCATAAATAGGAATATGAATATATTAGTTTAAAAAGCATGCATAGTGCTGCTATCTACAGGGAAAAACTTGAAACTTCCATTTATTATAAACATTTAAAATGACGTTATAAAATCGGAAACATTAAAAAGCATAATTAAATACCAAACATTTCTTTAAAAAAAATAGATGAAGGACGTGTAATTAAATTTTTCAGAGCACGCGTAATGCACTTTTTTAATCATTACACTTATTATATAATTTACTATAGAAACATGATTTTTACAAGAAAATAAAATTTGTACATTCTACACTCTACAAACTCTACATAGGTACATCATTATGTTGTTTAAACATTGTTAAACGTTTTTGGAATACTCTTCCAAAATGTTTTTAAATATATTTAACAATCAAAATTTAGTAATCATTAATTAACTTAAAATAAATTTTTGAAAAAAAATAATAATTTCGAAAGTTGTTCTAAGTTATGTATAAAATACAAATCTAATGATTTCATTAAAATAAATATTTTTTATCGTTTGAGAAATTGATATTAACTAATTAAAATAATAAAATAAAGAGTATTGATTTTCTACTCAATTCAAATCAAATGCAATACCATTCACTATTTTAAATAAAATATAAAGAAAAATAAAAAAATAATATTAACAAAAATAAAGAAAGGGCTGTAATTGTATTTTCGTGGCAATAGCCGATTTCATTATTGCTATCTCCTTTACATATATTTTAAACAACAACAATGCGATATTAATATTTTAATCAATTAATTAAGTGACAATAAAAAAGCGTGAGTAAAGACTAAAAAGAACATTTACTTATTTTTTTTTTTTTTTAATAGAAACTTCACAACTCTCTCCACTGAATAATAAAAATCGATAACAGTGCTGCGATCTATAGAGAAGTTTATATGTTCTTACACTCCTTATAAATTCACTCGCTCCTTTATTTTTTAATTATTTTTTCTTTTTGTGACTTTTAATTAAATATTTTTTGAATTTTAGTAATTTTTGGGGTCATTTCATCAAAATAGTTTGACAAATCATATTTTTTTTTAATTTGCTTGTGTTACCACATTAAAAAAAAACATAAAAATTGGTGCTGCTATCTATTGAGGAATATATTTTAAACTCTTTCATCTCATCCTTTTTTAAATATCTCATCCCTTTTTAAAAAGTTTAATTGCAGCTTCGATAACCATTTTAGTAAGCTGCGTGTCACTTTAAAAAATTATCATTAAAAATTATAATTCATAAGAAAAAAACCAAAATTAACTATTAAAAAATAAAATTTGCATTTAACAAATAAATGAAAGCAAGATGTTCTTTTTTAATTTAAACCAAATTCTTACATTTCTGAATGATGAATTAAAATTGTAGAGAAAGAAAATTCTTAGGTTAAAAAATTCTCATTCAAATAAATGAACTAATAAAAATATTGATACTTTATAATTGATATTTTCCTCTGTAAAAAACACGAATAGATCATATGAAATATTTTGACCCGTCAAAAAAAACATTGATCCATCGGTGCTGCCATCTATTAGAATAGTTTTGAAGCTATACTTTTTAAGGAATATTTATTATTGTTCATTTATCTATCTATTTATTTATTTATTTATTTATTTAATAGCTGAAGATCACGGCATCCTATTAAATAATTTTTCTATTAATTGGGATGGAAGTTAAGTCGCTGATCGTAATGAAATATTTAGTCATATTTTTGTTTGAAGTAAGAGCAGCCTCATTGTTTAAATGTATTTCATATTAAGATTTAGTTTTAAAGTTATTGATATTTTACTGAAAATATATTTATTCTATATAAATGGAGTAACGTAACCGTGTTCTGTACTAATAATTAAATATATAAAAAAATCTTCATCACTTACTGCTTAATTATAAATTTATGAAGCTTGAAATCGTCAAGTACAGTGCGATCTTCACATTCTAGCACTCAGCATTCACTCAATCATAATGGTTCGAGGGGGTGACCTTTATATTAGTGCAGACGATATTTTAAGTTTCGAAATCAGACAGGAAAGTGTACTTTCTCCATAACTTTCTTCCCCATCCACCCAACAAAAAAAAGAAAATTATAATAAATAAAAATTTTAAAAAAGTAAGAGGGTAGCAGTAATCTAGGAAATATTGCCCCAATCGTTTGATCAGGAGAGCGCTGTAAAGTTTAGATCTCTTAATGTTAATTTCGCATTCTGTGTATTTCTCAGGATTGAAATATTTTTGAACACAATTATAAAATTCGTTTATCCAAAGATAATTTTATGCAGAAAATAACTTTTAATAACTATTTATTTATTTATTTTTTTTTTAACATTTCATTTAATAATGGTCGAAATATTTTTGAATCGTAAGGAATAAAATTTTTTGCATCATTTTGCATTTTTTATATTAGTACGAGAAGATAAATAATAAAATGTAGGTTAGCAGTATGCATAGCAGCTTCAATTAAACACATATTATCATAATAAAATTGTGGGACAACGTATTCTTAAAAATAAAAGATACCATGTGAGACGCTGCACCAATAAAAACTTCAATATTTGCAACGTCCAAAAAAACAGTAAATTTTAAATCGATTTTTCCCGTAAATTGTAACTGTTGTAAGTCACGTAAGGCACAATAATATTTACTTTCAATTAAAAAAAAAAAAAATTCTAAAATTAAAAACTTAAATCCCTCTAAAATAGGATTAAAAAAAATTGCGAATTTATCTCATTATTGTATAATATTTTTATTGCTTTTATTGCAAGTACTATATTTAAATTCTTCTAAAATAGGATAAAAAAAAATTGCAAATTTATCTCATTATTGTATAATATTTTTACTGCTTTTATTGCAAGTACTATATTTAAATCCCTCTAAAATAGGATTGAAAAAATTGCAAATTTATCTCATTATTGTATAATATTTTTATTGCTTTTATTGCAAGTACTATATTTAAATCCCTCTAAAATAGGATTAAAAAAATTGCAAATGTATCTCATTAGTGTATAATATTTTTATTGCTTTTATTGCAAGTACTATATATAAATCCCTCTAAAATAGGATAAAAAAAAATTGCAAATTTATCTCATTATTGTATAATATTTTTATTGCTTTTATTGCAAGTACTATATTTAAATCCCTCTAAAATAGGATAAAAAAAAATTGCAAATTTATCTCATTATTGTATAATATTTTTATTGCTTTTATTGCAAGTACTATATTTAAATTCTTCTAAAATAGGATTAAAAAAAATTGCAAATTTATCTCATTATTGTATAATATTTTTATTGCTTTTATTGCAAGTACTATATTTAAATCCCTCTAAAATAGGATTAAAAAAATTGCAAATTTATCTCATTATTGTATAATATTTTTATTGCTTTTATTGCAAGTACTATATTTAAATCCCTCTAAAATAGGATTAAAAAAATTGCAAATTTATCTCATTATTGTATAATATTTTTATTGCTTTTATTGCAAGTACTATATTTAAATTCTTCTAAAATAGGATAAAAAAAAATTGCAAATTTATCTCATTATTGTATAATATTTTTATTGCTTTTATTGCAAGTACTATATTTAAATCCCTCTAAAATAGGATTAAAAAAATTGCAAATTTATCTCATTATTGTATAATATTTTTATTGCTTTTATTGCAAGTACTATATTTAAATCCCTCTAAAATAGGATTAAAAAAATTGCAAATTTATCTCATTATTGTATAATATTTTTATTTCTTTTATTGCAAGTACTATATTTAAATTCTTCTAAAATAGGATAAAAAAAAATTGCAAATTTATCTCATTATTGTATAATATTTTTATTGCTTTTATTGCAAGTACTATATTTAAATCTCTCTAATATAGGATTAAAAAAATTGCAAATTTATCTCATTATTGTATAATATTTTTATTGCTTTTATTGCAAGTACTATATTTAAATCCCTCTAAAATAGGATTAAAAAAATTGCAAATTTATCTCATTATTGTATAATATTTTTATTGCTTTTATTGCAAGTACTATATTTAAATCCCTCTAAAATAGGATTAAAAAAATTGCAAATTTATCTCATTATTGTATAATATTTTTATTGCTTTTATTGCAAGTACTATATTTAAATTCTTCTAAAATAGGATAAAAAAAAATTGCAAATTTATCTCATTATTGTATAATATTTTTATTGCTTTTATTGCAAGTACTATATTTAAATCCCTCTAAAATAGGATTAAAAAAATTGCAAATTTATCTCATTATTGTATAATATTTCTATTGCTTTTATTGCAAGTACTATATTTAAATCCCTCTAAAATAGGATTAAAAAAATTGCAAATTTATCTCATTATTGTATAATATTTTTATTGCTTTTATTGCAAGTACTATATTTAAATTCTTCTAAAATAGGATAAAAAAAAATTGCAAATTTATCTCATTATTGTATAATATTTTTATTGCTTTTATTGCAAGTACTATATTTAAATTCTTCTAAAATAGGATAAAAAAAAATTGCAAATTTATCTCATTATTGTATAATATTTTTATTGCTTTTATTGCAAGTACTATATTTAAATCCCTCTAAAATAGGATTAAAAAAATTGCAAATTTATCTCATTAGTGTATAATATTTTTATTGCTTTTAATCAATGACCGTTTATAAAACGTATGAGCCAATATATTTCTTTCAGTGAATTAAAATTAATAGCTTTTCGTTTTAATACATACCTATACAATCAATAAACCTTACTTTTATAAAGTGGTTCTCAAAATTTATCTTCTTGCGAACCTTTTCGCAAATAATTTGTGAACATCTTGTTTAATTGATAATAATAGACAAGAAAACAATAAAATTTAGTAGCTTTATCGGCTGTTTAAAAATCATATCAAGAAATGAAAACTTAATCGTGAAGCATCATTTTTACAAAAAACTACAAAATTAAAATAATTGTTAGAAGAAAATTAATATAAAATTCATTCAACAAATCAATTAGTTCTCTTAATATACATTAAATTAATTTAAAAAATAACTTAATATTTGCCAACAGAAAAAATGCTGGAACAGCACTTAGTCTGACAGTTCCACTTTTAGATCAGGTTCCACAATCGTCCTTCATATAAATTTGTGTTGATTCTGTTTATATTGATAAATTTATGTTGCGCTATCAATTCTCAGATATGTGGAGCAAAAAATAATTAAAAGTTTGTAATAAAAGCAATATTTAATACAAGCGTCATAAATACATTGAATTATTTGTATTTTAAGCAAGTACTATATTTATTTGTAATATTAAACCACAAGTCAAATAATCAAGTATGACTTTTAAAAATAGCTTTCTCAAAATTATCACGACGTACTTAATAGGTTCTTTTTTTTATCATTATTTTTTAGCAAAGTTTTTGAGACATCCTTGAACATTCCGCGAAAAAAAATTACTTATTCCAGTTTCTAAACAGGTGTATTTTAAATTTAGGAAAATTGTCCTAAAGTTAATTGCATTTTTGTTAAAAAGTTGGTGAGAAAGGCAAAATATTCGTACTCATTTATCAGCATACATTGGATAAAAGCATGGCAAGACGAATGATAATGATGACAAATGTGACAAATTTACTTAACACAAGATATAAGCAAAGTGCGCGAACTTTCGCCATCAAAGAATATCGAATATGGAAGAGAAAAAAATTCAAGAGATCAAAAAGAAGCAAATTAATATTTCGAATTAGATACAGTGCACTAAATATTTGTATTTAAATTTATCATTTCTTTATTTGATTAGATATATCACTTGAAATTTCACAATTGCAGCTATATTTTCACGAGCCTTCTTTATAAACCACCGATTGGAAAACAATGCCTTAATAGAATTGTGTCTATTGTGTTTTTGGTTACTGATGCGTTTTCCACCTTTATAAAAATATGATTTTTTTTTTTTCAGCAAATAATTGGGGATTTTGTTCTGATGGAACTCAGACACTAGGTTGTGGACCTCAGGAAACGTTTCGTTCATGTGCTGATGTATCAATTGAAAGTAGCCCAAGGAACCGGAACTTATTTCTAAAATCTTTGTATTTGAAAACATTCTAGTCAATGAAATATTCAAAAATTT
Organism: Parasteatoda lunata; assembly: GCA_949128135.1. Taxonomy (NCBI): domain Eukaryota; kingdom Metazoa; phylum Arthropoda; class Arachnida; order Araneae; family Theridiidae; genus Parasteatoda; species Parasteatoda lunata. Next base: position 109,610,490 of record OX421971.1, on the reverse strand, counting down.
ATTCTGTTTTGCTTTATTTTTGTTGATATGAAATTGATTAAATTTAAAATACAAGGCAAAAACTGATGCACTGAAAGAAGCATGCATTAAAACAGAAAATCAATCATCAAATGTTTTTTTTTTTTTTTTAATTTTGAGTATTTTATTATAAAAACGCATCATCGATATTATTTTCTGTACGATATGCCAAAAACTGCCAATGGCAGGTGTATTAAATTAAAGTAGACTAAAGAACTGAAATTTATTGTATTGATGTTTATACTCAAAAACAATAAAATTAAAAATTAAACAAAGAAAAGGAAAATAAAGAATTTTTTTCTATTAATTTTTGACGATTTAAGATGTATTTTTATTCCTTTAAACTTTTCTCTAAAAATAAAAAATCAATGTATTAAATGCAGCACATTAAGAGTGTTTCTTTTATGTGTTTAATTGTATATTATTTATTGGTTAACAAGCCAGCAACCAAGCAAATCATCTGATAAGAAAAATCACTAAAACAAAGTCTTACATATATAATCTTGCACGGTTGAAAATCTCACATTCATAACAATTCTAATAAAGCTTTCAGATGTCTCACTGTAAAAAATTTTGATTGCGTTAACATGATTTTTCAAAGCTCTGTCACCAAAGGAAATAAAAAAGCCACAGTTTAAATGTCTTACTCTTGAAACAAAACTATAATTTTAAACTGTACATGCCATTTTGCTGTAAAGAATTATCTAGACTTTAGAACGGGTAAAAAACATTAACCATTTTTTTTTAAATTGCCAATTTGGGTAAATTTTTCCCCCTAGATCAAAATTATCAAAATCAAGGCATTATTCCCATTTTTTTGCAAATTTTTATGAGCCCATCAAATAAATCATTTTAGTAAGTTTTTAAATATTAAAAAAAAATAGATCACAAAAGCTTTGAATTTTCTCAAAACTTTGGCTTTACTCCATATTGAGGCTTTGTGCCATTTTCATAATAAACATAGTGTGCGCTGGCTAAAGATGGGCTAAACTTTACATAACAGTCATGAGCGACTGTTACAAACTTCCAGCAGTTATGAAAATAGCATATTACTTGCAAAAAAGCATCATTTCATGCTACTACAGAACCTTCGAAAAATAGCCTTAAACAAATTTACTGCTACCTTAATAAGTTTATCGATTTTACCGTACTCTTAAACTTCATGGTTCAACTTGAATTAGAACATGATTCAATTAAACACCTTATTAAGTTTGTAGAAAATTGGAATCGAATTAAGGTTTTAGTTATCGATATTATGGTTCAACTTTAAATCGATTTTACTGGGAATGAAGGTATGCGTGATATAATCTAAACGAGACACATAACATTAGAAATTCGAGGATTACGAGAAGAATATATTTAAATGAAACATACTTTGAAAATTTCAAATTATATATATATATAAATATATATATATATATATATATATATATATATATATATATATATATATATATATATATATATATATATATATATATATATATATATATATATATATAAACAACGATCTCGAGTTCTTGACCTGCTCTACTTCCGGTTAGAAAGAATACAGCTGCTTACTACAGCTTATTTTGAGAGGCAATATTTTCAGACAGATAATTTTGTTTTTAATAAAAGAAATAAATTCTATAATTTTTGAGCTCAAAACTGCTGTATTTTATAAGATATTAATGATATTAAGTAATTCTGGTGAGTTTGAATTTAAAATTTGTTTTAGTTATTTAGAAATGTATTGTTAAAAAAGGTGACATGGTTCCTAGATTTAAAAAAACTATTTTTTTTTTTTTTTTAAAGTTCTGATTTGGCCTCTTTTTACTTGTTTAATACTGTTTGTCCTTGTTGCCAGTCGTGCGCCACCATACGTCAGTGTTAGCATATTGTTCGAGGAGCAAGATTAAAATAATTTTAAAAATTATTATTTAGTTTTAAATTTCGAAGTTGCTATATTGTTTAAAAGGTGCATAAGTGCTTTATAACGATTTTTTTTTTTTTCAAATGACAATTCTTACGTCTTGAAATGACAGTTCTTCAAATGACGATTCTTATAACGATTCTTATTTTAAACATAAATAATAAATCATGCGGTTTTTGACATTCTTTAGTTTGTCCATGAAAAGTTCAGTCTTTAAACGATCCAGGCGAGATGATTTATTGAATTTTTATCCTTATTTAGAGGGATTAATAACGCACATCCAATCAGAGAAGTAATTGAAACTTCTTAAAATTCATAAAACCTCTCTAGATATTATATTATACTTTGAAGTTGCTATTCAGCAGGTCAACAAATCAATTCAAATTAAAACTCTTATTCCTTGATTTTTCTATTACACCTATATTATTGTTTAAAAAAGCATAAGGTAGGGCTTTCAACACCTTGTCAAAATCAACCAACCAGCTTCTGTGTTTGCTTGATCACTCAATGTGTGGGCAGGTAAACCGGTCTAGGGTCAGGTGCGGCGCGTGGTGGGGGCCCTCTCTCTTCGTGTGTGGGCCCCAAAAACTTGTCAGGGCCCTCTGCTTGATGCCTGACCCCTGGGCTGACCCGAATCCATTTTGTGATCGGCGCCTCTGTGAGAATTATAAAAAAGTCGGCGTGTAAACTGTTTGTTCTGACTTTCAGGCTTTTTGACTTTGATGAAGAGACCAGATCTGATTAACTGGAATAAATGCACCCAGCAATGCTTGGGGTGGTCCTTTTATTCTTCGATTCTCCAGTCATATTCACTCTCCCATGATGCCCCCTACTTTGGAATAATCTGTTCTCTATTCACAAAAGGTGTAAAGGATTATGGGGATTACGTCATACCCTTAAGGCGGAGAATAAATCGTTTGTTAAAAGTTTGAAAAATCGTCTGGTTGTAAAGTTCCTTGAAGAATCCATTCATAGAAAAAGTTGCGCCAAAAAGATCGCGCCAAAATTTTGTTCTTCTGTTCTATGTTTACGGAACTGTGAGTCTGACTTATGAAGATAAAATTAGAATTTATTAATCACTAAATATTCTTTGTAAAAATTAATTAAATGCTTTGTTTAATTTATGCTCTCCAAAATTTTATGATTTCTTTTCATATTTTACGGAATTGGGATACTTTGTTGGGATTGAAGTAAATTCCTCTTTATTGCTAAGTATTTTTTTAATCAAAATAAAGTAAAGGTTTTGTTTAATTAAAATTTTTTGCTGAAAAGTTTTTATTATTTGGATTAATATTTGGAATAGACTCAAGTTAAGAAATAAGAAAATATGTGTCAATGAAATTACCCTAAGAGCAAGATATCTAAATATTGGTAAAGACAAATTATTCTGTATACTTGAAATAAAATCCTTATATAAATCAAACTAAAACTTGCAATAACTAAACAAAAGCCCTTTAGATAATAATATGAGTAAAAATTGGCGTAATGTTGTTTCGATAAATTCTTTAAATTTCTGTTCAAAATCTTCTCCAGGAAGGATTTAACTTTAAAATTGAGCTTTATTATTATCTAATCAAGTACAAAGTGTACTATAGTAATATATTAATTTAATTATTATATAGATTTGGGAGTAATACTAGGAATCGCAATCATCAGGAAACAAAAGTGCTTTAAACAATAAATAAACAAAACAAAAAAACATTAATTGTAAATAACCTTGTTTCAATAAATAATTTATTGTTGTTTAATTTCTTTTTCAATAAAAACATAGGTTTGAAGTTGAGCTATATTATTGTGCCGTCAAGTTTATGAAAAGATGTAATAATGCTGTTCAACTTGAATTTATTAAGGGTACAGCAAATTTAAATTATATATTATAACTCAAATTGGAGGATATTATAACTCAAACACATTATAAAAACACACAATCAAGCCCAAAGTTCAACACATTAAATTCCCCACCTATACAATTCAACACATTCTATCATTTGGCATCTATTATATTTATTTCCACGCTCTTTAAGACCCATATTAAATAGAAAACGAAGAAACATCCTAATTAGAAAAACTATTGAAGGATTAGATAAATCATACAATACGAAACAATAATAACTTAGATTTTAAAAAAAGAACTTAAAGATTTTTTTACTTGTAAAAGCAATAAAAACGAATAACAACGACACCCTCCTAAAAATACGTGATTAAATAAAATGCATATTGTGTTTCCGATATCTCTATACATTTAAAATTCGTTAAGGCCAACGCCGCTGCTTGGACACTATAAAACTTCAAATTACGAAAGAGGCAGAAAAATGTACAGGAAATAATATGGCATAAAAATATTAAACATCCTTTAAATAGTTCGAGAATTGTTAAATGTTAATTTTGTAAGGGGAAAAATTTCATGCAAGCCGCTGCACAGGCCAAAAAAAAAAAAAAAAATGCATCTACAGGGTTGAAATTTCACATGCACAAGAAAGCCATTTTCATTGATGAGCTTGACTTTAATGTTCTAATTTATTAGAAAGTTACTGTAGTTTTAAATGTTTTTTGCAAATTACCCTTTTTTTTTTTCGCAGCACGTTACATTTTGTTTTTCTGCACAAAATCTATAAGACGTGGAAACTACAATTTACGAAGGGGTTATGTGTAATTAGTTTGATGGAATAAAATAAATAAAGATTCAATTATTTGTCCGAATATTACTAATTATTAAACCTATTTTTTAAAAAATGCTAGCCCATCTGCTGCCCACTGAAATGTAACTACAGAGTTAAAAATTTTGACGCGGTGAAAGTCCTATTTTCAATTATAAATTTAAAGCAAGTTGCCTTCGAAATTCCAAATTGTTCAAAAGTTACAGCAATTTTAGGTAGTTTTCTTTCGTGAATTTCTTTTACCTTTTCTTTGTTATAATGACTATTTATCCATTGTTGTATAAAAATTTATTTCTCTCTCTGAGTGAGAAATAGATTAAACTTTGCCAGACATAAATCATAATATTCATATCAAATTGTTTTTAAGACAAAAAAATCTTAAGGGAGATAAAAATTATTCCCTAATTTATACTGTTATACAATATAAGATTATCGTTACAGTATTTTTTTATTATTCTATATATAAGTATACAGAAGTATATATAAGTATTTTTTATTATTCTATAACAAGTAAAATTACTTTTAACTTGTTAATTCTATTTTCAAGTACAGTTTTTTTCCTATGCAAGTAATTGTTCATTTTTTTTTTACGATTTATACATGAACAAAAGTTTCTTTCATAAAATTATAATATTATATTTTTCATAAACAATATGATCACGTTTAAAGGAAGAAAAAAAAAAGACTTTTAAGGGGGGGTAGGTAAATGAGAGGGGTGGGGAGAGAAGCGAGCAGAAAGCTGAAGCTCCAAGTAATATTAAAAAAAAGTATTGATTCACGCAAACAAAATATGCAAATTATTAAATTAAAACACAATTTTCTTTTAGAATTTTTTTTTTCATGTAAGTTACTAAGGTTCCAATTAGAAATTCAAATAATCTAAAAAATAATTTCAACTTGTATTAAAGGAAAGACTTCTAGTAAAAAATGAAAAATAAAAAATAAAGGGGTTGCCAGACTCTGAAAATAAAAAATACTACGACTTCATCCGAAAAAATACTACAAAATACTACATGTCTTAAGCGCTATCTACAGGACTTTTTTGAAAGCTTATGCAGACGAAAACTGAGACAAACGATTATTATTATTATTATTAACATTATTTATATCGTCTGGCTAAATTTTTTTAGAATTATATTTAAATTTATTTTAGTTGAGGATAAAATAATATTATAATTGAAAAACAATTATCCTTTAACAATTATCTTAAAACAATTATCCTTTTGTGCACTTCAGATATACGTGTAGTAACTAATATTTTTATCAGCAACTTTGTCTTTTGAAGAATAAACAAAGAGTTGTGTGTATCATAATAATGACTCTTGTATATCATAAATGATTTATTTCAATGTTGTATAAAATTGAAACTAAATGAAAATATAAAATCTCATAATTTTGTTTCACATCCTACATAGAAAAGAAACGTAAAATCTACTTAAATCAAAGTGCATAAGAAACAATTTATATTATAGTCTACTAGTATGAACGAACTTTTATTTTTCACAATCATAACTAGATACAGCGACTAATAGAAAATAAACTGTTGGATTATTTCAAAAATTGATTTTTACTTCAAAACTAGAGTGGCACTTTTCTTTGTTTTAGGAAATGAAAATAAAATAAATATAAAAAAAAAACTAAAAATACTACGAAAAATACCATACCCCTTTTTTAAGGTGAAAAAATACTACCGTAGTATTAAAAATACTACGTCTGGCAACCCTGAAAGAAACATTTCTAGTTAATAAAATCAATAGATACGGTAAACATTCATTTGGTAATTATAAACCATTTATTTGGTTACCACACCGTTCATATGGCAACGGTTTTCCAAAAATACTAATTTTCAAAATTATATATATATATTTTTTTAAATTTAGTAAAAAAAGCAAAACTGAGAAGTAAATGTAACCGAATAAATGGTTTTTATGACACGTTCGCCAAATTTTATCGCATATTATCAAGCCATATTTTAAGGTCAATTTTACTGAAATAATTACCAAAGAGCATTGATAAAAATGTAATAAATTTTTTATCATTCCTATAGTGCCAGAAACACAGTAAATTTTGCCGTATTTTGGTAGTTATGATCATACTTATTTTATTGGTGCACAAAGCTAAAAATTTAACCAACTCTTAACTGATGTATAGATTAAAAAATGATATTTCATATTTAAGGAACTTATCTTGTACTTCCTTACACTAAGAATGTATTCCTCCAGTTAAATGTTTCGCTCAATATAAGATGATTTCTCATGTTTGAGGAAGAATTTTTGGCTCAATTCATTTTTTCCATACATTACAATTGAAGTCGTGTTGTTCAGATTCCTTACAAAGAAATAAATCAGGTTTGACTCTTCAAAGCTGAGGGTAAATCTTTCGGAAGAAGGTTATTTACTCTCAAGAAGGAACCCAGTTTGCCAATCATCAAGGGGTGCTTAACAGAACAAACTAGAACGTGGGGACATTGGTCATTGTTTTCCAAAGGATATTGGAAGATCCTGGTCAATACAGAGCACCCCCTTACCAACACCACGACCATGAAACCGAATGAAAAATCATTGAATGTAACTGTTTGAAGAATTTCGAGAAGTTGTGTGTGTGTGGTATTTTCTATTATTTTGTGTGTTTTCCATCTAACTATCAACAACAAAAAAAAAATAAATAAATTATTAAAAAAAGGAAGTACTGATACGAATTTGTTAATAGGAGAGGATGAAATCTTTAATTGAAATTTGAAGATCTAAGAACTTGATTTGTAGATTTGTTAAGCACTTGTAGAATTTGAAAATCTTTAGGTACTAAACTTTACTTGTTTTTGAAAGTAAAGAGTGTGCATAAACAATGGTAAAATCCAAAAAATAAATTTAGTGACAATTGATATTTTTCACTCATCGTTATATTATTCACATTTACAAACGAATAAGGTGAATATTATGAACTCTAATTGATGATTTCCAATGCTAAAACCTTATTATTATTATTATTATTATTTTTGAGAGTCAAGAACGTATCCACTAGGTTGCCTCGATTTTCAAAATGTTTCGTAGTGAATTATAGCACCCGGCAAAAGGGGCCGTTTCACATGGATTCAATCGAATTCTCATGAAAGGGTATATCGAATCTGTACTCCATTTTAACTACAAGAGGAGGCATCTTCGTCTTTTTATGAGAATTTTAATTACGCTTTCAGGATCAAAGCTAAGTTTTAAATTCAAAAGGCATTTTCTAATACAAAGATATAACCATTTTAACGTTACATTCCCGAAAATTTTAGGCAGCAGAGTTGCGAGAGATGCCGACCGGACAGTGTTGGGGTTCAGGGAACTGACCTTGCTTCAGAAAGGTTCTAGTTTCGAATCATGGACAAGGCATGGATGTTCTTTCGTTCTTTGTACTATCTGTCCTTACTGTGGTAGCAACATCGGCCAACAAATCTGCCCTAGTACGCTTGAATTGACGAAATGACAACCCAGGTGAGCATTGGGGAGAAAAAAAACTTGCCGGTGATTATTCGTATGCTACGTAAAAAAGCACGTTAACAGAAATTTCCCGTAACTAAACGCTACAGAAAATAGCTCCATGCACCAGATATTTTCCGTATGTAAGGTATGGCAGAGAAATTTGGCAGGAAGATGGGTGTATACCCTTTGGTTTATATACTGAAACAAATTTTATTAATTTTTTGATTATTCCATTTTTGCGCGATTTTTGACGTTTGAAAGAATCGTTGTAGAATTATTTTCGTCATTAAGTTCTGAAGCGGAATTCGAACGAGGGATCTGCCTTGCGTAGGACCCACTATTGACCCAGGGCTAAAGAGAATAGAAGGGCTGGTTCACTCCTTTGAAGAAGCTCTCGCCGCGTCTATCCTCCGATTTTCTCTAGTGACGTCACTTTGGAGCAAAGCTCGCACTTTTACTTCAAGAACAGAGCGTTCGGCCTTACTAGCTCTAACTAATATTTGAGCATTTCTTTTTGTGACATATTCTAAGACATTTGTTATTTTCTATAATGACTTTCCTCAGTTTTTCAGTGAATTTACAAAAATTTAAAACTATTAACGAAATGCCAATTTGCGCGATTGCAACTTGCAAAAATTCTGATAGAAAAACAAAAGGAAAAAATATAATTTTCCGTGTGTTTTCTAAAGTAAATGAACAAATATGTAAAGAATGGATTCCGAAATGACATAGTTAATATAAAACAGCAATACGTTTTTTCTATCGTTAAGAACTTTTATAAAAATTCGTTATCTAAATAGAAACCGCCTCGTTACTTCAAAAAGAAAGGCAGGTGAAAAAAATTAAAAAATGGATTAAGTCAAAGAAAATTAAAACGTAAGTAAAAAGTATAAATAAAATATATGGTGTATAGTTGAAATTCTCCTAGTTTCATAACATATTTTTTAATGTAGTTATTCTAAATATTTATGATTCTTTTTAAAAATTATATTCTCTTAAATTTAAATATCTATAAATTATTTCATCTTAAATTGAAATATCTATAAACAATTGTAAAATTTCTAATATCATTGTGAACCTAAATTATTATTTTGTTTCAGTAATTAGCGCTTAAGGTTGATGTTTCCTAATGATTAAGTATGAACAAATAGCTATTAACGGCATATTTTAAACTCTGGAATTCTAAATTTAACTCAACTTATTGTTATAAAAGAATATGTAAATAAAAAAGCGTTTATATATGCGTTCATTTTTCTTAAAATAATTAAAGTTAAAACTGAACTTTTTAAAATAAACTATTTATAGTGTCATTTTTGCCAACTAGTAAAATATTTTTATAAGTTTAAAATGGTATTTTTTTAATACAATGGCCAAGAAAGTTTTTTTGAACTTTGTTTATGAACGGAAATAATGTGTTAATCACGTAAAGTTTGAAAGCTAATAACCAGAAGAAGTCTAACTTATTTTTACAAAGAGAAACAGATCCACAGATCTCGGAGATAGCAAGTTATCATAATATCTTTGCTTGCTATCTCCGAGATCTGTGGACACAGTGACGTCATGAGGAGGGAAATCGTAGCTTCAGCGCTAAGAGCGGAGTGAACTAGCCCTTCTATTCTCTTTAGCCCTGCTATTGACCACCATAAAAGCCGGTCGGCATCTGTTTCAAAGGATCAAATTAATTGTTCCCACTTTTCTTATTCAAAACTAAAAAAATCTGCTCCCAACATGTACAATCTGTTTCAATGGTTACAGATTTTATTTGCTAACAGAAAAAAATTTCTATTTTGAGAGAATACGATGTAGTTTAACGGTGAATTTCTATAGTTTATAGGAACAGAAATTTTCTGTAGGAAAGTTACAGAATTTTTATGTATTTTAACAAAAAATGTTTTACAGTGTACGAAGGAGGGAAATAATCCTAGAGTAATGTGTTTGCATTTTTATAACACTTTTCCATCATTTGAAATGTCATGGTTTACTTTAGATTTATTTTAACTTACTTTTTATATACTTCAAATTTTAAAATGCAAATGAAAATGAAACAGGAATTATCCTAAAAAATTTCTCCCTCTTAAGATTACGCGGAAATCCGATCATTAAACCAAAAGTCATTCAACCGCTCTGTCTTTTTTTTTATTTTGCGCACTGTATATAACTCCGATTTATACCATTGACAGTCAAATTTGTTCTACTACCATAATTTTTGTACTGTATGTAAAAGTACAGTACCCTATTCCTAAACCCGGAAGAGGAAATTACATAATAGTTCACAACACACCTGAAATACGAAAAGTTCAGTGTTCTTGTCTGAATCCACAACAAAAATGTACAGAAATTTACTAACCTAATGAACCAACCATTCGAAGGTCATATCCATATCCTGAGTAATGTCACTGATCAGGAATCCGAAAAAACCAATTCATAAGGAGACGTTTAATTCAGAATCTGTGACTGTGGATGGTGACTTGTCTCTGCGGGGGTTAAGTGTGGGAATCTTATATTTCTTAACACTTATTGTGATTATATTATTTCTATAAAGGAATATGAAGAAATACATATTCTTTTTTATCCACCACCCCGGTTGGATCTATAGAAATTTCGCTTTTTTTTTTACTCATTCACGTTACCTTGTAACGATTTTACACTTGTAAGACCCGAACTCGACAGTTGATGCTGGAATTGGTGAAGGTAGAGATAGGGGACTTGTTGACGTCAACGTTCTGTTCAGGGGATGGTGGTCATATTTAAAATTATTAAGTTAGTATAAAATGCAGAAAAAGATAATGGTTTATTATGCGTATTGGAGAAAATGTACTCAGTATAAAAAATATAGTAATGATGTTTAAGATTGATAGAGTATTTCTTTGGGTTTGGACTTATAATCATATTTTACGATAAAAAATTTTAAGCACTTTTTTTTAAAGTTTTCAAATAAAATACTAAAATCAATTGATATTAAACCATAATAGAGTTTTTCGAACATGTAATGATCGTGAGTGCAAATATTGTGAAATTTATGTGGACAATGTTTTTTTTCTCTGACCAATAAATGAAAGATAATTCTGAATATTAAATGCTAGACGTGTGCATTAAATAATTTTCTCGCTAATAATCCTAGAAATTACTAATTCTTTATATAAGGAAAATAACTTCAGAATATCAATTGCTATATTAATTGCTACAAAATGGGGCAAGTTCCGTATTGAATTTAATAACACTTTCTTTTTAAATCAAAAGAACAACTTGCAGTTTATTTGTTAGGGAGATATTCTTTATAATTGTATAGAGTAAAAATTCGTTATAATTGTATTGGAGAAAATGCATTCAGCAAAAAATATTGTAGTAATTTTTGATAGAATGTTGTTACAGTTTTAGTCTTATTATCAAATTTTACGTTAAAAAATTTTAAGAAGCAATTTTTTTTAAACTTTAAAAAAAAAAAAATTTAAAAAAATCAATTGACATTTAACCATAATAGTTCTTAGAACATGCAATCATCGTGAATACAAAGATTGTGAAACTTATGAGAACAATATTTTTTCTCTGACCAATAAATATAAGATAATTGGGTTATAATCCTGAATATTATATACTAGACATGTGCATTAAATCATTTTCTCAATAATAATTTCAGAAATTACTAATTCTTTATATAAGGAAAATAACTTCAGAATATCAATTGCTATGCACGCAGATAAATTTTAAACTTAAATTTAACAATCACTTTATGAAATTTAACTGAATGAATATTGCACAATATTATACGATAAGTAGCAAAATGCGGCAAGTTACGAATTGAATTTGATAACACTTACTTTTTAAATCAAACGAACAATTTGCAGTTTATAGGGAAATATAATTATTCCTTAATATGTATTACTTCTATTTCAATTTTTCTTAAGTTTTAGGTTACAGAAAACGTCCTTAATTGAAAACTGTGCTCAAGTTTAAAAATTAATGACTAATGTTTCTTAAGGTGTGTATTCTTCACGTACGTGTCATACATATTAAAGATTTCAAATTAACTAAATTCACTTGCTTAACTGCTTAAAAAGATAATGAAGCGCCGCATAGGCTAAGTACACATTTATAATAGATAATTATGGATGAAGAAAGGAATGGATTAATATTTCTTTATAGTGACAAATTAATGTAACCTACTTGTGTAATATATTTTTGTCCTTTACATTTTCCCTAGAACTGAACCACGATATTTCTGCTCAAAATAACTCACCATTAGATTTTTTATTTTCAGAACAAATATATTTTTTGATATAGATAAGATATTTGAAGCACGTTGTAGAAATACTGTTTTTTTTTTTTTTTTTTTATTTTTTTTTATTTTTATTTTTTTTATGTATGTACATATTTCTAATGGAAGACAAGATAGCTGTTTCGATAAATGCAAAACGGACACAAATGTAACACTCCTGCATAATAAACTTCTATGTTCACTCCTGTGAGGTAAATAATTACAGGGGAGGGCAACATAAACATATAATTTATTTATTAAAAAAAATTTATTTCATCCCTCTCCAAGGCTTTGCGTATCTGAACCCCTTTTGCCCCTTTTGTTTTTGCACTTGCCATAGGCGTCTGACCATCAAAAAAATAAAAAATAATAATAGGAAGAAAAAGTTTAGGTTTATAGAAAAACTTTATTTTCGTTGGATTATACTACCTATTACTTAGATGAATAAGAATAATTTACATTATCCTTCTTATTAATTAAGTAACCCCTATAGAATAACAAAGAGAGAAAGAGTGTTTTGCCGATGTGTTTCTGTTCAACTAAGCACGGGATGATAGCTGTCAAGATTCAAAATAGATTTGTATGATATAATTAATACGAAGAGTGATCTCGTCTTCTTCAAGTGCACTAGAGCCTTCTACAAGCCAAGACCGTCTCAACAAGCTTCCTCCAAGGTGTCCGGTCTCACCAATGATTGCCTTTTAATGTCTTTAAGGTCTGCCTCTATCATTCATTTTGGCGAGGTTTGTTACTGTTCACTGAGTCCTGGTGGCTCAATGGATAGAGTGTTCTTCTCCCGATACGTTGACCTAGGTTCAAGTTCCAGCAATGGCTAGTTGAAACGAATTTTACTCCCGCTAGCACCAACCACAATGCTGAAGTAAAATATCCTCCGGGGTAGACGCATCATGTGTTAAAATCCCATTGCCGTTTGACCTACAGTAGGTGGCTTTCGTCATGGGTTAATAATGGGCTAGTTTGACCCAATGCTTGATCCAGGAGCTCTTTCTCTTCAGAATTGGGTTCAAAATATCAAGGCTATGAAGTTATGAAGTTGAATATTGATAGTCGTGAACTCAAAATTCGGTCAGTTGTTTAACGCCGTTCTATAATAAAATAATACCTTGTACACTTGAAAGAGTGACCTTTTTAACTAGGTTCTAGTTGTCACATCACAGTGATTTATTAGAAATAAATAGATACCAAAACAAATTTCGTAAATTTTCCAATCCTCGATGTACTCACAGTAGATGTGAACACAAGTTTTCCGTAATATCGTTCTATTCTGTCATAGCCATTTTGCGATAACATTTTAATTATTTGATCCAAGATTTAACAAACAAGCAATTTAGGGATGGCCCCCACAGTCCAATTGAGATCCCCTGCATTTATCAGCTCAGTGAATCCATGTATTGATATGGTTGTGAGCTACAAAGACCCCCTTCCATTTCTTTCATTGTGATTACCTCTCGGTGGGTTGGATGCGTCATATTATTATTCCAGCAAATCGTAATTTCGTTATTACACTACGAAAAACGGGCAATAAATACAGATACCGACGACAAAATTTTACTCGCTTCACCAACTTTTCTCTTATTTATTTATTTTTCTCTCCTCTTTGGCAGAAAAGCACTTTTTTTTTCTTCCTCCTCCTTTCGTCTTCCAAGAATAGTGTATTTCTCGAACTCCCCAAAGAACAGTGTGTTTCTCGAGCAGTGGATCGAATGTAAAGTTTGTTTTGTGTTCGTTTATGTAAAGTAAGCTTATTTTATTTCATCTGGGGTGAGAGAAATAAGTTTATGACGTCATATGTCGGATGTCTAAGAGATGGGAGAACTCTTGAAAAATTTTTAATAATCTTGACTAAAGATTTCGAATTTGGAAGTTCGTACTTAGAGATGCGAAAATAAAATTCATCGCCTTGGATTTGGTAAACGTTTTAACAAATAAAATTTTGATGGAATTTTATTTTAAAACTTTTTAGAACTGCAGAATAGTAATATGTTCAGCGTCCTCGAAATATCGTTTTTTTTTTCCCGCTATATCTTTAGATTTTTAACTTTATTTTAAATCAAAAAAATAAATTCATAATCGACTAAAAAAGTTTAAATTTCAAGCTAATTTCTAACCTCTTTATCTTAACGTAACTTATTCAAATTGAAATTAGTTATAAAGCTGAACACCTCTTTACGATAATCGTCGAGATATGATCAGCGGTGCTTCAGAGAATAGAGCGTTCGCCTACCAGTGAGATGACCAGGTTCGAATCCCAGAGGCGGCTGGTTGATACGGATTCTGCTCCCGACTAACACCGACCACTGTGCTGACATAGAGCTTCCTCAGCGGTAGATGGATCATGGGTTCGAATCCCCTTGCCGTTGAGGTAGCCTTAAGAGGCTTTCCTTTCCATGCAACTAAAATGCGGGTTAATTTCTCCAAAAAATTCATCCTCGAAAACTAATTTGTCCCAGTACTTGATCTAGGAGTTCTCTTGTCTTCTGGGTTGGGTTGAAAGTTACGAGACTAGGTAAACTCAGAATTGAGTCAGCTACTCAACACCGGCTATAAAACAAATTAACATCTTCAACATGTAGTTTATATAAAGTTATTGTTACACTTAATTTTATAAATTCCACGTTTACAGTTCATGTTTGAACAAGAAAATAATGAGTGTGTGTGATTACTTAGATTATTCAAAACTATAATTTATAACTATTTCTTATAAGTGTTTATCACAGATATTTATCGGTTGGACATTATTCATGTAACATTTCCTCCTATCCGATATTTATGGTACTTAAAATTTCAACAAACATCAAACACATTGAAATTTCTCCAAAAAAAAAAAAAAAAAAAAAAATTTCAAATATAGAGAAAAAATATTTAAAACGTTTATTAAACAATTACCCTTTCAGAATGTCATGGTTCAACTTTGTAGTTGCAGTTGAGTGAGCTCGCACGGTATTTGTTGCTACAAGTATCGTAGTTAATATTTCTTTAATTAATATTCAACTGTTAATTTTTTTTTTTTTTTTTGCTCCATTGTACTCCTTGAACCTTTTTCTACCTCTGTTTGTAATTTCAAGCTTTTAAGATATCCGACTAGTTTCGACAACTTTATTTTAAATATTAATATAAAATTTTAAAAAGCTAGTTCATATGTTAGATTATGTGTAAAAACTTATAAGACTAACAACAACAAAAAATACTAATATTTTTTTAAATAGGCATTTTTAGGTAAAAATAAGGCTTTTTTTTTCTGGCATATACACTAAACACTGGAGAGAAAAAATTCTATCTCCCAAAACAGAAATCCTTTTGAGGATTTCATTTAGAAGGCTCTCAACTGTGTTTTGAACTATTATCTTAAAATCAAATGTATATACTACTAAGTTAGGAATCAATGTAGTTAAAAAAGAAAATTTTTAAAAATTTCAGAACGTGTTCTTGTGAAGAAACGTACATAAAAAATAAAATTTAAGCTCTTAGTCTGTAGTTCAAAACATGTGACCTATAATCATAAACATTCATGAAAAATTGTTAACAATTTAAAACAATATGAGATAACTATATGAGAAAACAATATGAAACAACAACAAAAGTTTATAAACAATATGAGATATCGTGTTTAAGGTGGTGCAAAATGTGAAGAAAAAAAGTTTTTGTATCTCATGTTGGTTATGCTACGTAATGTAGTTTGTTTTGAACATGAAACATGTTGATGTAAACCTTATTTATTAAGCATCTTTGAAGTGTGATATTTTAAAATTGTCTTCTCAGGACTCAGCAATAACCAAATTTATAAGCTTCTGACTATCATTAAAATAATTGTAATTATAAAATTCAGCGCATTTATTATTATTTTTTAATATTCTAAATTTTTATCTTGGAATAAACTAGTTCAAATTTGAGCGAGTACTAAAGTTAGTATAACAAATTTGAACTTAACTCGTGTTTTGCGAATTAAAAACTACATTTGTATACCGATGTTTTTTAGTCATACTCAATAAATTTAAATTACAGTGGTTGTCAATCACATTAATAAAAACTGTTGAAAAAAAGTATTATAGGTAAAATAAAAATTGCGATTGAATAAAAAGTGTTGATGGAACGAATTTTAGTCTTAATGATAAGTCAATTATAAATATATTAATTATGTAATTATTGTAATATCTATATGTATAAAATGTTTTGAATCTCATTTAAAATGAAATCTTGGTTACGGTGGTACACAACTATGTATATTAAAAGAAAAAAATCTTAAATTCAGCAAAAACCTCCTGGATCATTTTAAAGATTGTTACACCTGTGCCTTTAAATCGGCCTTCAAGCAGAGAAGAGCTCACACGTGCACTTAACTCTTTGTGGGAAATATTTCTATTCATCTGACAACACCCTCAATAAAGTGCATCTTTTGTTGAATTCTTTTATTCAGAGTTAACAGACTGAGGGTCCATTGTGATAAAACGTGTAAACAAATTCTTTTCCACAATAATAAGAATATTTACTAAAATTTAGATAAAGTAGCATTAAAACCAGCAACATGAATGCGCAGCAAAAGGAAAGAAGAACGTGGTTCTCTTTTATCGAACTTGTAGGAATATATATAAATTCATTTGATTATGAAATCTAATTTCTATTTTAACTGACTGATTAAGCTGTTGTTAAAAACACTTGATTAAGAAAAACAGTATAGGGAATACTGAGCAAAAGCGACTTAAACTAAAAAAAAATAAAAAAAATTATATCTACTTAGGAATACAAGCTATCTTTAAAAAAAATTTAAAAAAAAAACATCAGTATAGGGAATACCGGGCAATAGTCCACATAACCCGGCCAAGTTATTATTCTTGTTAATCGGTTATGATGGATAACCAATTGTCGATTACCAAAAATTTATGATTTTCTTTTTAAAGAAAATAAACTAAAATATAAGTCCACTTGTTGCACAGAGAAGTTATTATACTAATAAATCTCAGTAATACTAATTAAAAGTATAGGACATAATCCTATTTCAGATTAGGGTGGTTTCTCATTTGGCTAGTATATACAATACCTAGGCAATGTATGAAGTTTTTAATCATTTTGTACTTTGCTAGTCGATAGTTAGCATTTATATGCAATGAATAGATATTTTATGTAATACCGGAATTCCAACTTTGCCGAAAGCATACGTATTAACTTTTTTTTAAAAATTAAACGGAAGTAAAGCATGTGCTTATTCATTAAACCCAGTTTAGATAAGGATATATTAGAGAAACCTTTTTTTTTTTTCCTCACTATTCACTACTTATCTGTAGTAAGTATTCTGTTATTATTTTAATTTATTTAATGCCAGGTTAAGTTGAAGTAAATACATGCTAGTTCATGTAAAGTATTTTCTTTTTCATTTTTCACAACATCAAAGAGATAGAGGGGAAAAAAATTTAAAATTTTTCTCAAGTAAACAAATTGGAACAAAAACTTTTCTTTCCAAGGAAAAAAAAAAGAAAACTAAGGAAAGAAGCATTTTAGTTATTTTCTCTCACTTTGATATTTCTTTTCTTAAAAAAAAAAAGAAAAAGAAAGAATTTCTTTAACTTCTTCTCCAGTTACACACCTCAACTGAACAACTCTCATTCATTCTTGCAAGAAATCATTGCAAAGTGGGAAAATGTACACGAACAGGAGAATAACTTAAGCAGGCTTTCAAATTTTACAATACTTTAAACGAATCTTAGAAAGAGGGAGAAAACTCCCTTCAATTTAATTGAAAAACTAAGGGGTGGGGAAAGTCTTGTCATTTGCGTTCACCTGCTCGAAAATGTTCTTCAATTCTAAAGATGGAACAAAAAATCTTCAAACGCGACAGAGACAAATTGAAGTGTCTGAAGCACTAGTTTCGAACAAAAACCCCCAGCTTGTTTATTTTTGCTTTTTAAAAAGACTTATTTTTTTGTTTGAATAAAAGCACAGAAACTAAAGACAGAAATCTAAAAAACTGGCGACATTTACCCACGACAAATAAACACAATTTTTTTTATTATTTTATTTTAACCGCATACGTTCGAGAAAAAAACGGGGGGAGAGTTGATTTTTCTCCTACTCCTTCATTCTTTTTCGGTCCCTTGAGAGCGATGGTGGGAACAAAGGAAAACAAATTTGCCGTTGCCACGAAATAAAGTAAAATACAAAGATAAATAAACAAAAGAGTGTAAAAACCTGAAGATTCCAAACGCACGCCACACAAGGGAATTCTCTCTCACACACAGAATAAGAACTTTGCTTAACACCGAAACAAGCTTCATTTATTATTTTACATAACGAAAAAGGAGAAAATTTACAACGTTCCTCGCTTTGTTACCAGACTAGAGCTGTAAGCTTGCGAATCCCCCACCCCCTGTCACACTGTCTTTCTCAGCTTCCCGCTCCCTTCTTTCTTCATGAATAGAAAACTTTTTTAATTAATCCACTATAAGAACGAAATCGCGTACGGCGTCTCCTTGTTGCTATAGCAACCAGAACAAAGAGCCGAGAAGGGTTGAGTAAGAAATAACAGGCTGCCCCCTTACCCGGGGAAAAGCTTTTTATTTTTCCTTTGCTGGCAAGAAGATGGAAAATGCAATTACTTTTCGTAACTACTTCGTAGCATAGCGAAAATAAGCGAGGAAAAATTTCTTGACGTTGCCTTTATTTTCGGGAGAAAAATAGAATTTTTTTTTCTTTTTGGAACCCCTTTTCTTTCCAGTTTACAGTCATTACTGTAAAACATATAGAGCTTTTTGCAGTAATGATTAAGTTTGTACGTTTCCTCTCTTTCCTCGTCTCTTTTTGCAATCTCGGAAAAATGTTCAGAAATATATGTACCGGTTCAACTCTCTAAAAATACGTTGTTAACGTCAAATCATCGTCCCTAATTCGACTAATTTGATTTCATTTTCTGTTTCGCTTTCAGTACGGTTGCTGCGTACTTGAAAAGATAGTGCATTTCAAAATGCAGAAAATTGCTATATACTGTTGTAATATCTGTATATATTTCCCCTAATAAACTACATTCAGCCTTTCAATTCATTTTAATTAACTATGCCAATTTAGAAACGTTTTATTTATGTTTGCTTATTAAGCTGTTTCAATTTAGCATTTAATTAGCGTTGCGTTTAAATTGAAATAAAAATGTAAGCTCTCATTAATTTTAAATAAAGAAAATAAAAACCGGAAATATTTCGTTATGTTGATTAAAATATTTACTTTTAAATATCCCTTAATAAAGATAATTTTTTTTTTTTTTTTAATTTGTAATTTTTGGCTTATATCAGTTTTTAGAATTTTTTCCATGTGAAATTATTTTAAAAAGCACTAAAAAAAAGGAACTTATTTTCTGTTAAAATGATTTATTGAGTGTGTAAAGAGTCTCAGCACCCTTTTTTGGTCATTCCCATGAAATCTGTTAAATTATTATGAATTTAAGTTAAATTCATGGCATCTAAACTAATTCAATTTGATTGTAAAATCTACTATTATTACCCATCCTGTGAAAAAAAAAACATCCTTAATTGCCAATTGCAGATTCTTCATTTATAGAAAATAAATAATCATCATTGCATTTTTTTTTTCTACTATTTTCATGCTTTCG
This sequence comes from Parasteatoda lunata, assembly GCA_949128135.1. Classification (NCBI taxonomy): domain Eukaryota; kingdom Metazoa; phylum Arthropoda; class Arachnida; order Araneae; family Theridiidae; genus Parasteatoda; species Parasteatoda lunata. The sequence continues at coordinate 109,590,569 of OX421971.1, read as the reverse complement.
TAGAGATGAACTATTATGCATCACAAATTTTTGTAATTTATGCAATCTCTATATATTTGGTATCGTATTAATAGTTAGAAACAAAGCATCCAATTCTAATGCATAGTCACATGATTGATGCATATATCATTCCATAACTAAATTTTTGAGCAATTGAAATTATATTCTTAAAACTAATTTTGTTTTGTGGTAAAAAAGTTGGTAAAAATTGAGCACTCATTGAGCACTATTACTGGAGTCTATTATTAGCAGACAAGTATCACTATTTGGAGAATTTTTTTATCCCATATAATAATAATGTAATTTTAACTCCATATGCACGTTTTGTACTCTTCATAATACGCATTCTGTATATCTTAATCATCTTTTGTGCTCTGATGCATCTTTTATGCAGCGCTGTTGCATCTGCTGCTTCTTTTATCTTTACCTCATTATGTTTCTCCTTCACCTGCAATAAATAGTTAAGGAAACATTTTTTTAAAATGGCTATAAGTTTAAAATCAAGTTTATGCTAATTTATGTATTTTACATTAATTACATCTTGTCATTTTGAGCTAACAATCGAAGCATTAATTTTCAAAAAATAAATTAATTAAAATTAAAAATAAGTGTATTTCAGAGGTTAGTTTAAGTAATTGTATTGTAATTTTATTAAAAAATCTATTAAATCAAGACGCATTCTCATGTATTTACTTTGTGTTTCTTTGTATTTCGTGTGTTCAACTGTATCTCATAAATTAAAAGTTCATTGTAATAAAGAATTTCTCAAATTTCAGCAGAAGTGTGTCGAAATAGCTCCAAAACGAATATAGTTCAATTTGAAAATCCTATGTTATTTCCCTAATTAGTGAGAATACTCATTTATGAGCAAAATACTACTTTCAAAAATGATGCAGAGGGAGAAGTGAGGGAGATATTCCGGGAGGAAGCGAATTTAGGACCTCCTGACTGTACATTGAGGAAAACAAATGTAGTCGAAACTACCAAAATATGGTAAAATTTACCGTGTTTCTGGATCTATGGAAACTCAAAAACGCTCCGTAATTTTTATCAAAGCGCTTTGGTAAAGGTTTTTAAATATGATTTGATAATAAGCGCGAAAATTTGGTAAAAATTGGGTAATTTTATCATGATATATTAAAGTATAAAAAGATCTTTCATTTTTAAATTTACTTTTCAGTTTTGCATTTTTACTTAATGTGTGATAATAAGAGCTGTAATTTGGTTTAAATTACACTTTAAATAATGGCTTAAATTCTATATTTTTGTTTTAATAAACAGATTTTTTTCTTCTTTTTTTCACCAGAAATGTCATAAACATACAGTAATTTTAAAATAACTTTTTTTTTCCAAGTAGCAGGATGCCATGACTACTTGTATTTTACTTGTAAAAAATTGTGGAGCAATGGCAATTAATAAGACATAATGCTAATAAAAATAAAGATGTATCTTCAAAATGCTTTCAGAAAAAGGAAATATTCATAATGAAACATGTAAAAAATCATTTTAGGTTTAATACTAAAAGTGTATTGTTCGAAAATATTTGTAGAGTGTACATACAACTGAGGTTCTTTTAGTACAAATTCATACATTTTGATGTAAATTCCAACTTTATTGAAGCGATTTATTTAAAAAAAATGATAACAATCTTAGCATTAAATCCTTAGTGTCTGCGTAATATATATATATATATATATATATATATATATATGGGTCATTCTCACAAAAACAGTTATTTTCATGTCCCCAGTATATTTTATGTTTTGTTTTTTTTTTAATCTGATGAAGTATCCGGATTATGCTCAGGTAAAAAGGAATGCGCCACAAGAAAAAAAATAAAGAAGCAAAAGAGAGTGCTTCTTGATACACTAAGAAATCTACATATAAAATATTTAAGTGAAAGCCCAAATCGTCGAATCAGTTACACATCAGTCAGATTCCACGGTTTTGAATCTCATACGACGTATAATAATTAATATTTTCTCAATCGCACATGACGTATAATATTAATATGACGTAAACTATTAATACTTTTAGTTCCGGGAATATCGTAGTATCAACTGTGATTACATACAAAAAATTTTATTCCTATCTGTAAAGAAAAAAACCTATGTAAAGTTGAAACTGCGCTAGGAAAACCAAAATACAGAGGAATACAAAATAGGAGATTGGGTGCTAGTTGAGTATGAAACAATTTTATAACCTGGAGAATTTAAGATATTACATTCAAAAAATGTAACAATTGATGTAAGGGTTTCCACAAATGTAGGAAAATACCCTTTCCAAAACACATACATAGCTACACAAAACAGACATCAAAAGAAGAATTCTACCACTCATTCCATGTGACAATTATGCCAGCCAATTTTATTTCCCAAACCTGTAAAAACTATTAAATATATAAAACTAAACTATAATAAATATTAGATATACTTAGTATGTTATCATGAGGTAGCTGTAACTTAAAGAAAAACATGTATTAAGATAAAATATCATTCCCTCACTATTAGTGTCATTCCCTCACTTTTTAAACAGCGAAATTAATTAATTTATTTAAATATTAAGTATAATTTAAAGGATGTATATTTTTTTCATAATGCCATTGCATATTTTTATTAATATAAAAAGATTCACAGCTTTTTATTCACTTTACTTTTTTGGGATTTTTTGATCAGAAAAATAACAGTTTTCGTGAGAATGACCCATATATATATATATATATATATATATATGTCACGGCCAGCCAGAGTCTGAAGTCGGCCAATTCGCGATCTGGCCGGACAGATTGCGAATTGGCCAAGAACGCTGTAAATTAGCAGGCCAAAGTCCGAAATTTTTCTTGATTTCGAGAATTGGCCGGCCAGATCGCGAATTGGCCGAGGATAGCTGGCCAAAGTCCGAAATTGTTCTTGATTTCGGGGATTGGACGCCCAAATCGCGAATTGGCATGGAAAGATCAGCCAAAGTTGGAAGAAAAAATCATTATACCGGGCAAACCGGGCAAATGTATACCGGGCAGGGGCACTTGATCTTAAAAAAACAACAGTGTAGGATATACCGGGCAGTGACACTTGACCTTAAAAAAAGTCAGTGTAGGATATATCTGGCAAATGTATACCGGGCAGTGGCACTGAACCTTAAAAAATCATCAGTGTATGATATACCGGGCAAATGTATGCCGGGCAGTGGCACTGAACCTTTAAAAAAACATCAGTGTAGGGTATACCGGGCAAATGTATTCCGGGCAGTGGCACTTAACTAGACCTAGTATGACTAGACCTTTGGTGTATATATGACTAGACAATTAAATAGACAATTTAATAATGATTATTAAATTAATGATTATGAGCCTTAGACAATTTTATAACTTCTATTTTTTATATTTTTAAATTAGAAGAATTATAAGAATTATTTATATAATTATAGAAGGCCGCCAAAGTAAAATATTCACTGGTCGTTTCAATTATTTCGGACTTTGGCCAGCCATCCTCGGCCACTTCGCGATCTGGCCGGCCAATTTCCGAAATCAAGAAAATTTCGGACTTTGACCGTTACATATATATATATATATATATATATATATATATATATATATATATATATATATATATATATATATACGTATATATACATATATATATATATATATACATATATATATATATATACGTATATATATATATATATATATATATATATATATATATATATACATATTTATATATATATATATATATACATATATATATATATATATATATATATATATATATATATATATATATATATATATATATATATATATATATATATATATATATATATATATATATATATATATATATATATATATATATATTCTGAACTCCTAAGCATCTATTGATAATAAATAAACCTTTATTCTAAATTTTCATGAAATTTTATAGAAAAAATAGTCACAAAATAATGTTAGGATTTTAAAATTTAAAGAATGTAATTTTTTAGAAAAATTTACAAATGAAACACATTTGCAATAAGTAATTAATAATTTAAGTAAAATAATATTTGCTGTGGAGTATTTTAATTACATTTCGAGAAAATGCGAATAATAAAATAATTTTCCCTTATGACTCTAGAGCAGTGTTTCCCAACGTGGGGTCCACGCCCCACTGGGGGGCAATTTGATTGTTAAGGAGGGCAATTTGAAAATGGACTCGACACAAGTTAAACCCTTTTGCTCTAGGTCATTTAAAAGCAATGCTAGATAGAAAGTTGACAGAAAAAAGCAAATTCTTAAATAATTGCGACCGATAAATATTATGTGACTTAGCGATTTTTTAAACCTGAAATGAAGTATCTGTTAACAGTCGATGGTAAAGCATTTGTGAGTTATTTAGCCGATATCTTTGAAAAACTAAATATATTAAATAAGCAACTTCAAGGAACAAATGAAACTCTTGATGCAAAAGCGAAGATATTTGGTTTCATTACCCTTATTAAGTTATGTCAGAAATATATTAACAAACACTTTGAACAGTTTCATAGGCTCCAAAAGTGTGAAATAAATGATACCGCTTTACTTGCTATAGTCGATCATCTGAAAACTCTATCGACTGATTTACAAGAAAGATTTTCTGATTTAAAACAAATTGATTTTCCAACACGGATGATTCAGTCAATGTTAGTGGATTTGTCTGATATATCAAACATGCAGTATCATGATGAACTCGGAGAAATTATGAGTCAGTTAAAACTTTATTTAATATAAACAGGGAGCGTAGGCAGAATTTTCATCAAAAATAAGCATCTTTTAAGTACCTTTTAAGCACTCAAAAAATATTTTTAATCACTTTCCAGAAAACAAAAAAAACAAAAAAACAAAAAAAAAAAATAACTAGGATATGTAACATAATTTTTAAACATAAAATCAATAAAATTCAAAAACATTTTAAAAACTTTACATAATCAGGATAAAATAACTAGTTTCTGATAAATATTACAGAAGAAAATTATAAAAATTCATGAATTTTTTGTAATTTAGAACGACAATCGATAAAAATCTCTAATGAAGAGAAAATCTCTTCTTAAAAGATAAAAATTAAGCACTTTTTACAAACACCAAATAAAAAGCACCTTTAAGGTTCTTTTAAAAAACGTAAACCAAAAATAAGCACTTTTCAAAAACGCTATACACCCTGATAAAAGGAGTGATGGCATGACTTTGTGAGGAAACAGAAATCAAATACCCAAATTCAACAAAATGTGCAAGACGGAGTTGAATATTAGTAGTCGTAAACCCATGAAATTGGGTCGGCTGTTCAACGACGGTTATAAAATGTGCAAGAAAACTATTGTTACAGTTTCCATCTCCATATTTAGCTGAATGTGGATTTAGTGCTGTAAATGATTTACTAGTAAAAAACAGAAATCATCTGGATGTAATACAATGGGGAGAGTTGAGACTGAAGCTAACCAAATTGGAACCTAACATAAAATCTCTGTGCAGCAAGCATCAAGCGAAAGGATCTCAATAAATTAAAATATTAAATTATTATAGAAAAATCTTTATTAAAATTATTTCAAATTTGCATTTTAGTTTTTCATTATATGTTTTGAAAATTTACTTACTGTGTTTCGTTAAAAATTTCATAGTGACTTCTTCCTAAAACCTATAATTTAAGTTTCTTAAGTGAACAATTCAAATTTTTAATATTAAAAATTATGTATATGTTACATAGGGGGACATAAGAATTTTAGAAAGGCTTAGGTGGGGCATGGCACAAAAAAGGTTGGGAAACACTGCTCTAGAGTCTAGACAAACACAATAATAGCTCTAGCTAACCTATCAATTTTAATTGAACAAAATTAAAACTCAAAAATAAAGGCACCTAACCTGTATTTAAAATCTTTGGAAAAAAGCTTGTTCATTGTGAAACTGTTTTATTCATTATTGGAAAGGATTTCGCAACAGTAAATAATTCAGTAATCAATCGATTTTCATCTGGTGTTTTAAAGTAAGATTTTCCATAATCTCTCTGCGATATCTGATTTACGTCTAGACACACCAGAATCTACCTCTATTTTTTTAATTTTTAAACTCTTTTATTCAATACCTATGAGATAACTTGATTAATTCTTTAATAGTTTTTCCACTCAATTTTTTTTTTTTTCAGTTTTTCTCTTAAGTATATTCTTTTGAAATTTTTAATTATTTTATACAAAACAAGAAATTAAATTTGATGCAACAAAATAGTAGTGTTTAACAAAATTAAACGTTAATTTAATTTAAAAATTGTTTTTCAAAATTTTTCGTTACTTAAAAATAATTTCAATTAGATATTTGTAAGATAACTTAAATTGAAAAGAAGATTAATTTTTTTTTTCTATTTAAAAACCAAATTAAAAAATTTTCTAAAGATAAAAAAATTTTATATGTATTTTTTAAAAAATAAATTGTTTTAAAATATTTTAGGTAAAACATTATTTTTTAATAGCCTTAAAATAAATTTTTTAAAAAAATTACATGCAATTTAGTTAGAAATGCCAGATTTTCTTATACATATTGAGTATATTTTATTGTAAGTCAATCCTTGCCATTTAAAATAATATTGAAAGTTTATTAAAAAATAGGTTAGAAAACTTAAATACTTCATTATCTAAAAATACGAAAAACTCATTTATTTAAAATGTTTTCAAAATTGTACCATTTTTATTTCACAACTTGCTTATAAGAGTTATAAAAAAAGTTTATAAAGATAATATAAAAATCGAAGTTATTTATCTTTCCTAAACGAAGGAATGAGATTAGAAGTCTCACCACACTTAAAACATTCACAGAGCGGAAGGATACGTCCTCATCCAGACTAAAATGTACGTCGGTTGATTGGCTCATAATTCTAACAACCAGAAAACTTTTAACATATGGATTTAAAATAAATAATTGGTTAGTTTGAAAGTTTTTAATCGGCTAACTACATTCATGTCCATAAATTAAGGACAAGCTGGACTTCGGCGTTAAGCCTCAGAAATCAAGCAAATTAACTTACTAAGTCCATTTATTATTAAAAAGGTAAAGAACAAAATAAAATGGTGCATACACGATATCATTCATAAAAAGTACGTTTTTTGGTCTGTTTTTGTAGTCCTAGGCAAGTGGTGCTATTATTCTTGTTTTCGAGATGGCCGAGAATTCGACTTCTGTCACACCCATACGTCACACTCGCTTTAAAGATGGACCCATTCATACATCCACTCATTCATCCACAGATCGTAATTTTGACCTGAAACAGGGAACGATCCATCTCTAATCAGTACCCTCAGATGTATAATTTGCTATGGGAACATGGAGGGCTTTATGACCCGAAATAAGTAACGTGCACCAGTTACCATTTGCTACAAATGGAGTCTTCGGCCGGTTTTTTGCTCTCTGGAGCAATTATAAAAATATTTCCTCCACAAAAACTTAATAAATGATTGGTATGATGGTTAATATATTACAATGTCTACGTATCGAGGCCGGGATAGCCTGGTCGGTAGGGCACTGGGCCCATGTCCATGTCGTGGGTTCGATCCTCGCCGGCCGAAGACTGTAGTAAATGGTGACTGATACACGTTAAATCTGTCGAGTCTCAAAGTCCTCCATGTTCCCATAACAAATCAAAACCTCTGGGGGTACTGATTCAGGAGTTTCCTTGTCTTCTGGATTGGTTCAAAATTACAAGACTACGGAGTGAACATCAGTAGTCGTAAACCCATGAAATTGGGTCGGCTGTTCAACGACGGTTATGAAAATAAAATAAAATGTCTACGTATCAAATTATAGAGCTGATCTTGGGGAGGATTCTTCCACTCAGATAGGAATGTTCTCCGAAGTAGACATGTAGGATTGGATGGTTGAAAGGCAACAACTCGTTCACCAATTATGCCTCACACATGATCCTTCGGGTTCGATTCAGATGAGAATAATGATTATTCCAAACGGTTGCTGTCCTCAAATTGAAAGAATTCGTTTACGATGTTTGTTAGGGGAGGACAGGCTTTGCCACCCATAACGAAAATTCTGCTCTCATGGCACCCCTAAACAATCGTACACGTTTTTTTAGAATGATGTCCCGATAAATTTGATAATAGCCCTATACACTGGAACACCATTCACAGGAACACTATACACAGGAACAAAATCATAGTGTCTTTCTTTAAAATTGGTCATCCGAACTTTTGAGTTTATGACTACCAATGTTCAACTTCGTAACCCAGTAATTTTGAATCCAATTTGGTCATGGAAATGCGGAATATTATTCTATCACTCCATGCTATAAATATGTATTCAAAATTGTCCATTAAAGTTTTTGCTGATTGTGTCTTTTGGGAGTGAATGACTTAAAAATCATTTGTCACGCTTAAAATTATTCTATAATTTAAGCATTTGACTAAGTGCACACCGAGAAAAAAAAATGGCATAACTACCAGAATATGGAGTTTCTAACTCTATGAGAACACCAAAAATTCGGTAATTTTTACTGAAGTGATTTGGTAATGATTTTTTAAAAATTTACAAGAAAACATGGTGTGTGATAAAAAATGTAAAATGTAAGTAAATATGATTAAATATGATAATTTTATCATAACATAAAAGTAATTTATTCGGTTAAATTTACTTTACAGTTTTGTACTTTTACTAAATGTGTGGTAATAAAAACTATAATTTTGAAAACATTTCCGATAAACCGTTACCATATGAACAGAAAAATTGCCATAGTTATGCATGAATGGTTTTAATGTCGTATATATTATTCAACAAAATTAGAGTTTTTTTTATTTATTTTTATAGTAAAAATGTTCTTATTAGCCATGCAGTATGGTGACTTTACCAGAATTTTTTTCCCCGCGCACCATGACTATAAGAATTATGCAAAAGATTTCAACATTCAAGGCGAAAGTTAGGCCTCAGAATAAGAATTTTATATAGTTTCAATTCGTTTATCCTTTCAAATTACTGATCACTGCCTTTCCACATAAAAAATTTATCTTCCCTTAATCAAACTCCCTAAGCATCCAAACTACCCCAAATATCCCAATCGTTGTTCATAAATTTCATTCAATTTGAAGCATCTTCTTAAAACAATCGTTTTAAACTATTCTTTTTCCCACAAACGAATCAATGTTTCGAAAGATGGAAAAATCCAAAATCTCCCTTTCTAAGAATAACTCGAATCGATGGTGATGATGGAAGTTCCAATGATTAACTCTCTCTCTCTGGCACCCAGAAAACTCTTATCATTGAGATTTTCAGCTGGGGAAGGGGGTGCTTAAGAGGCGTCTAAAGCCTCACTTGTTGGTTTTAGATTCGGCCATCGATGCAACTTGTTCTCTAAACGAGTGTTATTTAGGAGCTATCTTCGATACTCCGGACAGTTAAGCTTCTCCCTCTTCATGCATCCTCTTGCCAGAAATGATTTAGATCAGCAAGAGCAGCAAAATAAGGGAAACGTGAATTAGACTTGGCATTCTTATTTTTAGGTCACATTCCAACTCAAGAATTATATTACTATATACAGTAATATACTGTTTAAGAAAAAAATGCACACTAGGAGAATGTACTCACAGTATATTGAAGAAGTTTAAAGATTTCTTTTCAAAAATGAACAACTTAATTTTATTTTACTACCACCGTTAAACAGCCGATAGAATTTTTCAATTTATTGCTACCAATGCTTAACTCCACATCCTTGTAATTTTGAATCCAATACAGAAGACAAGGGAACTCCTGGATCAAGTATTGGGAGAAATTTGCCTTCGTGATGAACTTTTTGATGGGACTAACCGCATTTGCGCTACATGGAAAGGAAACTATGAAAACCTCCCACGGTTAGCTTGACTGCAAAGGGACTCGAACCCATAATCCGACTACCACTAAGGATATTTTACATCAACACTGTGGTCGATGCGTGCCGGATGTGGAATTTGAATCAACCAGCCATCGCCGGGATTCGAACCCGGTTCACCTCATTAGGAGGCAACTGCTCTATTCCCTGAGCTACCAGGGTTAAAAAAAGAGCAATTATAAAAAATAATTTGCTTAAAATTATAAAAAATGTATTCATTAATGTTTTGTTTTTTTTAACAACGAGGGAGCTCCATCTCCTGTTCGCTCCACCGGTCAACCCCCGTCATTGATTCTCATTCATCATTGTTTATTATTTCTTAAACGTCAATATTTTCCACAAAAACACATAATATTTTGGTTTCAAAATATATAATTATTGTAGCTTTATGTGATATCATTTTGTTTATATGCTAATCGTAATGAAATAGACAATTACCTAGATTTTGAAAAATAATCATCTGTACTTGCAAAAGCAATTAATATAAGGAATACAGACTGTGAGATTCAATAAGAAGAAATAAATAAGAAGTGATTTTACTCGTTGAAGAGAATTATAACAATCCAAATAGGGAATGGTTTTTTATCGTTATTCATTAAGTTTTATAAAATATCGCACTGAATGTTAAGATTTCTATCTGACAACATATAATCTCTCTCCTATCTCTTGCGATTTTTCTTATCTTATCTTATATTATCTTTCTTATCTTATTTATTTTGAGCAACAAAGCAAAATTTAACGTAAAACAAAAGATGTGAAAAAAATTTGCAAAAAAAAAAAAAATTTTAAATCGCATTCATTTTTTATCAAATTAGATTTTCGGAAAAAAAATCTGATTTCAACATTTCTGCGGGCTGGCCCGAGGATCGATACATATGGAATTTAACCGATAGTAATTCTTGATCAAATTATAAAATGTTAATTTTTTTATTCCATCATAATTCCTGCACACTTTTTTGATTTTAAATTTCAAAATTGTATAGTTTTTGCGCAGCAAAAAGAAAAGAAAAAAAATGCAACGTTAAGTTGAACACTGAAAACAGCAGCGCCATCGGCGGCCATTTCTACTTTTTATATATAGAGAAAAATAGATGTGTACGTTTAGTCATTGTGAAAATTGCTTGTTATCTGACAATTATTAACATTTTAGATGGAGCCTGGGTGACTCAGAAGATCGAGTGCTCACCTTCCAATGAAGTGAAACAGGTTCGTATCCCAGCTTTGGCTCGTCGATATGAATTCCACAACCAGCTGGCACCGACCACAGTACTGAGGTGAATCCTCAGTGGTGGACTGATCAATATCCTCAGTGGTGGACTGATAAAATGTTAGAGTGCCCTTGCCGTCAAACTAACCGTTCAATGTTTACGTGGTTTTCCTCTCCCTGCAACGCAAATGCGGGTTAGTTCCCTCTAGTCCTCCACAAAGGCAAATTTATCCCCAATACTTGATCCAGGAGGTCCCTTGTCTTCTGGGTCGGATTCAATATTACAGAGCCGCGATGGCTCAGGGGATAGAGCGTTCGCCTTCCAATGAGGCGAACCGGGTTCGAATCCCAGTCGATACGAATTCCGCATCCGGCTTGCACTGACCACAGTGCTGACGTGAAATATCCTCAGTGGTAGACGGATCATGGGTTAGAGTCCCCTTGCCGTCAGGCTAACCGTGGGAGGTTCTCGTGGTCTTCCTCTCCATGTAACGCAAATGGGCTACGGAGTTGAACATTAGTAGCCGTAAACCCATTAAGTTGGGTCGGCTGTTCAACGACGGTTATAAAATAAAAAATATTACAAGGCTACGAAGTTGAACGCTGGTAGTCGTAAACTCAAAATCGGGTCGGCTGTTCAACGCATTTATAAAATAAAAAAATAATTAACAGTTAATAAAATTATTAACAGTTTTAGCACTGCTGTTGTACAGGAAAGGGACTATTGTCGTAACTTTTGCTTTATGTTACAGCGTTTATTAAACTTAAACTTAGCACTAGCATGTTTAAATCTTATTTGTTGGTGAATAAAAGCATTCATCTTATCTCATATTTAGCTACCTATCGACAAATAATAATTTTCGATACAGTAAAAAATCACTTTGAAACGATGAATGCAAAACACATTTTTTTTTTTCGGAAGTTAAATAATGACATAACAAATTTATAATAGGTGTTGAAAATTTAACTCCTTAAATCAGGATTTCTAGTAATACTTAACATAAAAAGCAATATATTATATACTTATTTGTGTTACAAACAACACAAAAAAATAATTAATCAAATATTGTACACGTTTTTTTAGAAGTAAAAAAAAAATTAGTAAATTGGAAATTTTAAATTGTGTGCTGAGAATTTTAAACAATTTCTTTAATTTCCAGTTTTAAGGTAGAAAGAAAACACTGCGTCATTCACAATCTGCTTAATTAGGTATGTTTACGAATATCTGAAAAAGTAAGTTATAATGAGAAATTTTACTATCGATTTCTGTATCAGAATCATTTAGAGATAACCAACTAATTCCTTAACTGCATTTGTACAGATGTACAATTTGCAATAATAAAAAAAAATTAAAAAAACAGACCACTTTGAATAACTTTTGATCTAATGAACAGATTTTCACGTTTTAGGACTCATTCATACTGGCTCGAGGGGGTGATCTAAAATATACTAGTTAAGAAGTGCAGACGATAATTAATAAGTGCAGACACAATAACGTACTTTCTTTGAATAAACAAACCTTTTTTTCGATGAATCCGGATTTTTAACCCCCAAAATATAGAGGGTTGCAATCTGGGAAATATGATTCCAATAGTTTGGTCAGGAGAGCACTCCAAATTTTGGATCCCTGAATATTAATTTTACATTTAGCGTGTTTCTTCAAATTTCGAGAGCTTTTCCAGCGAATTGATAAAATTTTGCACGCAATTATGAAAATCGATCATCGAAATATAATTCCGTGCAAAAAATAACTTTTAGCAAATATTTATTATCTTTCATTTATTATGATATCATGTCATATTTTATTTAATAATTGCTGAGCAAATACAACTACTTTTAATTATTTTATTTAAGAATGGTCGAAAAAATTTTGAATTATAAGACATAGAATTTTTTTGCATCATTAAAATGTGTAATTTTACATAGCAAAATTCAAAATTTGAGCGAAAAATATTGTAAAAAAAAATTCAGCCAAAATTTTGCCATGCAAAATTACACCTTTTTAAATTTTGTAAAAGATTGTATACCCTTCAATTCAAAACTTTTTCGACTGTTATTGTTAAAAATAATGAAAAAAAAATAATAAATATTCAATGAAAGTTATTTTTTGCATGGATTTATCTTTAGCTAAACGAATTTTATAATAGTATGCAAACATTTTAAAATTTGCTTAACCGCTCTCCTGACCAAACTATCGGGACCATATTTACTAGATTGCGGTAACCCGCTATATTTTAAGGTTCAAAAATTCAGCACCATTTATTTTTTTTTTCTTTTGCTGCATTGTACAGTTTATCATCACATGGGACAGCATAGTTGTTTAAATCTATTTTTATCTGATTCGCGTTCGCGCGGTCAAGATGGATACGAAATCATTTGCGAAGCATTATAATATTTTCCTAACTAAAATAAATAATTTTTTTTTAACTGTTGAAAAAAAATTTTTTTTTTCAGGGAATATAATTAATTCATTAAATAGGGATTTTTGTCTTCATTTAATCCGAGAAAAAGAAAAAAAAAAAACTATATTACGAAATTTAGTAAATAGAGGTTCGTTAATTCCCAATTACATATTTGAAAATTTTTAACGCCGTTAAGGAAATAATTTCTTATGGAAAGTAGATATTCTTATAATAGATTCAACAATATATTGAAATCAAATCCTTCAGCTACAGATGATGGCATCATGAATTCGTATTTAAAGCCTCAAAAATTTCTTATACATGAGTGAATAAAAAATAAATAAATTTATCTATCTATTTATTTTAGTATGTGTATTTAAAAATTCCAAATTTTATATAATCTTCAAAAATTTTTTTCAATAATATAATCACTGACCCTTTACTGCTGATCTATATTGGCTATGTGCAAGTGTTAATGTTTGTCTTAGTTACCTTGTAATTTTGAACCTCATACAGGTGACAAATATCGGTTCAAATTCACCTTTGTGGAAAGATTTTTAAGGAAATCTTATTCGCGCATGGTTAGCTCGACTATAACCATTATTCTATCTCTAATCTGCTACTATACTTATATATACTATTTAATGCAGTATATAGATCATCCAAGATTCGAATTTGAGTAAATTCGACTGACTGGCAGCATTTGAAAAAAAAAAAAAAAAAAAAAAAAAAAAACTTATAGTTTAATTATAATTGCTCACATTCTCCAATCAGTGTTTATTGAAGTCAAATGTATTTCGTATACAAAACCGAATTGATTAAGAAACTTTAGAAATAATGGACAAAATTAAACACAACTGTCAAACTTAAACACTTTAGGTGTTGTAGTTCAACCTTCTTAAAACTCAAGTCAAATGATTTCTTGACAGCAAGTCATGTTCAACAAGTGATTTCTGGATTCAATTTTCAGTTCTAGGCACCAATTAAGTTTAATTTTTGTTGCAGAAAAAATTTATTTCTTTTTGTTTTAATAATTTTTAAAAACAAGACAAATGCTAAAAAAATGCCCTTTATGCTAAAACATTTATTTTATTTTTTTTTTAGAAAAAATCAGATGTTAAACTTGTGAATTTTATGATTGATATTTTTTTGTGAATAGAAATAGTAACGATCTTTTTGATCTTTAAGAGAAACAAATAAAATAATAGGGATAATTTTTACTAAAAAATGTGAGGGAAGCATTGGATAGCATTGCATTTCAGTATATTCTGTTTTATTTATAAAAAATAAAATTTAGAAATGCAATCAAAATATATTTATCTTTATTATTGCTACTTTTAATTGCAACAGTTCTTGATCCTAATCTGTACAGCAACAGGTAATGCCATATCAACACAAAACTCGTTTCTGTTTAACAAAAAATCACTTCAGTTTGCTATCCTGAAATTTTTTTTATTTTTTGAAATCTGCTATTCAATATCAAATTTTACACCCTGAGCAGGCGTAATATAAAAATTCAAGCTTCTTGAAATACGATAAACTAATGGTTCATTTTAAAAGGCCGGTCGATTAAAAAGCTTTTAATAGCAGCATCTCGATAACTTTCGTTTTGTAGTGAAGTGCCTCTTACAAGCCTCTCCTTCAAGTACCTGGAAGGCGATCACTCATTCATTGACTTTGTCTGCGAGGATTACAATTTCTGGTCAACCCCTTTAGCTGGTTAAACTAAAATAGTCCTCATTCCGCTCTCGGATCCTTGGGAGGTGCTACAACGCGTGCTCTGCTTCTATTGATCAAGAGTACTCTGACAGACCACGCCAATAGGAGAGCGTCTCCCGACTCAATCTCTTATTGGTTCGTTTGAGTCAAGTGGACTCCACCTCCTTTCCCGAACACCCTGGGAGCCTCATCGTCCTTTTTATTGCTCATCATCCGTTTCTCTTTCTATTCTTCATCATTGCTCAGACTCACTCGTCTCCCACCCACTAGAAATTAGATTGATAAATCCGATTCCCAGAGCCGAAGACATCTGCAAAGAGATATCGTTTTGGAGGAAAACGATTTTTGATTTTAGATGGTGCTGGACGATGTGTAATATTGCGCATGCGCCCTCCTCCGAACGTCAACGACTCGCCAAGAGCCCCATTGGTCCTGACAACGCTGTTGTTCAGCCTCTCCCCACACCCCCTCCATCGACCCCTCTAATCTAGACACCCCCTCTTTTCCACTTCCATGGGCTATCGTAGCACGCACTCACACATACGAGTAGACCAATACAAGTAGCAGCTCTAAACAGTCCGGATCTCTGAGACTGTCCGGATTTCTAGACATTCGAGTAGATAGTACTTGGGGGGAGGTTGTTTGACCGCCGCCGGACTTTGTTGCGAAAAGGGTCCTTGAGGAACTCCCTGGGACGAGGGGTCTCTCCTTAGTGAGGGGTCTCTTGGTGAAGCTCTGGCGTTGTGGAAGCGATGTCACTGAGTCCTAAACATTCTACACCGTTTTCCGTGACCGATATCCTAAGCCCACTCGAAGAAAGTTACAAGAAGGCAATCGCAGCAGTTGCTGCAGAGAATTCCGGACTAGGTTCAACGTACAGGAGTCCCCAGACTCAAGCAGCCATGAACGTACCCGTGTCCAATCCTTACATGCACATGTCCCAGCTCTCTCACCCTAACACTTTCCCCACCCAGTACTGTAACGGAACGGACATCTCTGCCCACTACGGTGACGTCCGGCAATCTGCACCAGGATGGTACAGCACCACTCCAGATCCCCGTTTCGCAAGTAAGTGAAAATAATTCAGTATATCTTTTCTTCTTTCTTAAAAATGCTTTTCAATATTTTAGTCATAAATCAGAAATGTCACGAATTTGAATATTGGTCTTAAATTCCTTTTGGAAAAACGTTAGCTCCGAATTGAAAGTGAAAACTATATTAGAAATTGATTAAAAATTTAACTTTCGAACAAATAAATGGAACTCTCCTTCCTTTCTCAATTATACTTGAGAAATATAAAAGATCTTTGAATCAGAATTATCTATAATTAATAGAACAGCAATGGCTCTCTTTTCTCAATGCTGTTTTAAATGTGTGAAACATTTTTGCACTAAATGCGAAATATTCCTAACCACGGGATAATTACGATTTGATAACATTGTATTTCCATTATCCGCTGAAGATATAATTTACTTGACTGTAGTTAATAGGCAATACATCAAAAAAAAGTGCAATATATAGGATATACAACTGTTAATATAAAAAAACAGCATTTAGACGATTCATTTTAAATTATTGACCTCTAGTTTAAATTAATGAAAAATACAAGTTTTGATATTCATGTGCTAACCGAAACTATTACAATTGCACCAAATGTTATTAAAATATAATAGCTGTACCATTTAAATATTCGATATTCAAATATTCTACTTGTTTATATTTCATAACAATGTTTTTTACATGTATGATATCGTTTACATTCTTTTCAAAAAATATATGTACTTAACGTCCCAAATAAATTTTACTTTACAAAACTAGCAATTGCTACAACCGAAAAAATACATTTTTTGAGTGTACAGTAAAATGTCATCGGTGCTCGTGGTTATTTTACGGCATAATTTTATATTAATTTCTTATCTTGTATAGATAGGATGTTATGAAACAGTGCAAACACTCATTTTTTAACACTATTTTTATAGTTGGAATAATTATTTGTCAACAAATCTGTCTATGTAGGGTATAGATGTGGGAAAGCAAATGGAAATGATTTTATAATTTTTTCAAAATTTTAATAAAAACATCATTTGTTGCATTATCTTATTGATATAAAGCATAATATTTTTATGTGCTTTTTATAATCAAAATGGTAAGAAGATATTTGGTTTAAAATTAAAAATAAATTTTAAATACGTATAATAAAAAAATGGTCAAAATAGAAATGAAATATTTAGAAATTTACTTATAATATTGTATTGATTATTGCTTATCGACATTCGATAACTTATAACTAGAGCCCGGATTTTGATGACCTAAAAAATCTCAACTAATGCCCTTAAAAAGTGCAAAAAATGCCCTTTAAAAGTGCAAAAATGACCTTAAAAATGCAAAAAATGCCCTTAAAATGCGAAAATTGCGCTAAAAATGCCTTATGACATGACTTAAATGAAGTAAAAATATTGAACTAAAACAATTTTTTACTCTTTAAAATTATTATGAGTCATTTCAAAAAATATAAAGCAATACAATACTTGTTCTACGTTCATTAAAGTTTGAAAAATATGTTTTATATCCTAAAGTAACAAAAAAAAAAAAAAATAAATAAATAAATAAATAAATAAAAAAGGAAAATATATTGACTCCAAAACATTTTCATTTTGTATAGAAACTTTAATGAATATAACAACTTCCATCTCATAATATTACTAAATATCCGAATTACATTGGATTATTAATTTTTTTTTTTTAATATTTTGAAATGTAAACGAGCGTCTCTTGTCTTCTTTCAATGTCTACTGATGTTATTGGTGCGTACTTGAAAAAGACGGTCTCACTTACTGACAATTCTTCTTCAATTTGAAAAGATGTTGCTTCACCTGTTAATATCCTAAAGATTTTCTTCATTGTTTGGAAGCCAGTGTAATAATAAAAAATGATAAAAATTGGAAAAAATTAACAAAAAATTTAAAAAATGCTTTAAAATGCAAAATATGCCTCAAAATTTAAAGAAAAATGCCCTATAAATCTAAAAAAAATGCTCTAAAGGACAAAAAATGTCCAAAAATGCAAAAAATGCAAATGTCATCAAAATCCGGGCCTTACTTATAACTGTTATGAGTTATATTTTCGGAGACTTTATCTTTCAATTTCTATCGTTAAATAATTCTTTCACTTCATCTCTTATTTCACCTCTCAATTGATTAAACTAAACTCATTGGCTTGACAGCCCATGAAGGACCAAGTATTACTGTGCATATTCCAATTGCTCCAATTTCTCGCTCACTGGGGTGAATAAGCTGGTCTACGGATTGGTTGGTCAGCTAACGCGAAACCCCCGTGTTTAATCCCCTAGCATGCTAGTATTGACCCCACTAAAGGGTGGTTTTAACCTTACCCGGTCCGAGGATTGAACATCGGAACTACCCCTCGACCATCAGGTATTTCACAATAGCTAATGTGAACCGTAGTGGCTCGGGGGATAGAGCTCTCCCCTTAAAATGAAGTGACAGAGTTCGAAACCCAGCGATGGCTGGTTGATACGAATTCCGCATGCGGCTCCGACCACATTGTTGACGTAAATATAATCAGTGGCGGGTGGTTAATGGGTTAGAGTCCCCTTGCCGTCAGACTTAGTAGTTATAGTGGTTTTCCTCTCCATCAAAAGTTCCATCAAAAATCCATTTGCCTCCACGAAGGCAAATTTCTCACAATACTTGATCCAGGAGTTACCTTGTCTTCTGGATTGGGTTCAAAACCACAAAACTACGGAGCTGAACATTGGAATAGGCGTAAACTTAAAATTGGAGTCGGCTATTCAACGAAGGTCATAAAAATTTAATGCTATTTTAAGATGCGTGTAAAATTAAGTGACGATTATTTCATTTATAAGCAGATAAATTTATTGTATTTATAATTATAATTGGTTTAATAAAAGAGCTTAAACTTTTTAATCAATTCGAATATTTTAAAACTTATCGTAAAGTTTAATATTTTAATTAAAATACTGTTTTATAACTTATAGGTCTGATTTAGGAAAATAAACTAAAAAAATTTTTTTTAATTAATATGATGTTAAAGTAATAACGCCAACTTTTGCTCGACTCAAAATGAATTGTTTATTACAGCTTAATGTTTCCTTTTAATTTTAATGTCTTGATATTCACGGATTGTTCAAAAAGTTAAAACTAATAATTATTAAAGCAAAAATACTTGAACAAGGTAGGAGTAAAGGTACAGAAAAGGACATTCTATAGTTTCGGTTCTATAAACAAGAATTATCTTCAGTGTCAAAAAACAAAATGACAATTTTATGTTAACAAAAGGACAATCTGTCATTTCATTTAAGCACTAACGAAGTTTTTTGTTTATGGAACGGAAATTGTAGTACGCCTGATCCTCTAAGTTTATTTGTAATTCCTCTAAGTCATTTTTTTTTTTTTTTCGTTTTATTCATACATTGCATAAAGTATTCACTACTTTTATTTGAAGAGCTTGTTACAAAATTATAATAGACCACATTTTCAATTTGTTCGAAAGAGCATTTTTTTTTTTTTTTTTTTTTGTTTTTGTAAAAAATAAATAAATAATAAAATAAAATAAATGAATATATTTAAATAAATAAATAAAAAAACACAATGATTCAAATACAGACAAAGATGTTTCTGCTGCTGTTTACAAATGAAGATTCTGGAAGTCTGTAGAGTAACTATCTGGAAATAATGCTAAGAATTAGTTCGATATAAGATTTCACAATTATGTCTCTTTACAAAAGTATGTCTCTTTACAACATTGCCCCAAGTACGTGAACTGAACTGAACTCTGAGATATTCGTAATTGCTGATATTCGTTAAATTTCTTGAATAACTTTTAATGTTTTATTAATAATAATAGTATTATAGTATTCCATGTCAACCGAACAAAAGAAATGTTTTCCTTTTCGTTTTTTATCTTTCTGGGGCACTATGTATAAATTTATAAATGTATTTCTGCGTGAATGCTATATAAGCGTACCATAACTATTTTCATAATTTCAACTGAAAAATATATTCAAAGTAATCCCTGTTTGCTATTTAGCATTAATTAATAAACTAATTTCTAATTTTAAATTTTTTGTCTTCATATAAATACTAAAATGTCTCTGAAAATAATTACATTTAAATTTCACTAATTATTTCTCTGATAATTATTATTATTATTATTTTTGTAAAACTTAGGGATTCTGTTATTTTTCTCCTTTTATGTAAGTATTTTATTATAAAAATAAACTTTTAAGCTGTACTAAAAAGAAAAATTGAGTAATTCAACATTTAAAATTTTTTCAAAACGAAAGAAGAAAATCATACACTTAAAATCAATAAAAATGAATCGATAATAGTTCGATAAGAGAATATATGCAAAAAAAAACAGTGCTTGATTTTTTTTTTCTAATTTGAACAAAATGGTAATCACTGCTTAAATCTTAATGAATAGTAGAATTTAGGGTGAAAAATAGTTAGAGATATTATTATTAATTATTTTATAATTATTATATTAAAGATCATTTTTTAAAAATATTTTCTATTCAAGTGATTTAACACATTCCCGATGCCAATTCTAGGAATAGCATTTTTTAACAGAAAATGCTATGCATACTACCAGAACACAGTAAAATATACCGTGTTTTCTGTCTCTATGGGAACACCAAAAATGTTCTTTAATTTTTACTGATGTAATTTGGTAATCAATTTGGTGAAATTATCAATAAAATATGTTTCTTTAATGTATGATAATATTTGTTAAATGTTGTAAAATTTGATAACTTTATCATACCTTAGATTATGTCATAAAAGCCTTTCATTCAGTTAAATACACTTTTTAAGTTTTGTACACTTCAGTTTTTTACTACATAAATGTGTGGTTATATTACAATTTTGAAAAATCAGAATTTACTGAAAACTGTTCCATATAAACGGAAAAAGTACCAAATGAATGGTTAAAATAAAATAAGTTTTAAATTTGTAAACCAATTTTTATTTTTTTTTAAATTTGAAATCTTATTACCATACTGTACGCTAATTTTCTCTTTCTGTAAAATTATAATTTTTAAATTTCAAATTAAAAATTCCTCGCTTTGTAGCTTAATTTTGCACAACATGAACTAATAAATTTAAAATCAAAAACATAAATTTTATTTCAAATTACATTTTTATAGGCGTTAATTGTTAATTGTAAAATAAAGCATCAAATCTTCATCTAAGTATTGCACTGAATAACTGATTCAGTGTAGAGGTGACAGAATTAATACAGATGCCTTTGTTGTTAAACCTAATAAATATTTACAAAAGTTTGTATTAATCATAAAAGATGTAAGCAGATGTAAAATAAAAAGAGTAATCACAGATATTAATTTAAAGTAAGTTGAAACACAATATTTTTTTTAAAATCTGATTTTTTTTTTTTTTTTTTTCAGTAGATAAGCATAAACTAGTCAGAAAATCAAATTAGCAGCTTCAATGCTATAAGCAACTACCATATAAACAAGAACAAAACCTCGTTACCTCGTTACATTCTGTATTTTGGCGCTGCAGAGTTGGAAAAACAATTTCCATTTAACATTTTTAAAGTTCAATATGTTTTCTTAATACTAGCAGACCAGCAGTTCCCAAATGGTGTTCCGCGTAACAAAAGAGTTCCGTGAACGAATCACGGAGAGTTAGGACTTTTTTTAAAAATCAGTTGTGATTTTCGATCCCTGTAATTAAATTTATATTCAATTAAAAATCCGTTATTAGTTTAATATTCCCATTATTTTTGTAAAATTATTTAATTAAATGTTTGTGAATAAACAATATTCAAAGCGTTGTTTTTTCTAATAACAATATGAGGAATGAATTCTGAAAAGAATATACACTTATTAAAAATTGCATTAGTATTTCACATCGAATTCAACAAAGAAGTATGTTTCCCTAATAAACAATCCCAACGTTTATTTTAGTCCTTTTAGATTTGTGGCTTAATGGAAACTATATTTCAGCGCATTCCTTTTCAGTTTATGCGTGCACTAAAACCAAATTATATCCTGCTCCAGACCTGTGAATTCAACTGTTGGACATAAAACCTAATTTTAAGACTAATAGTGGTAGAACGATATGATGAAAAAATTTCTTTCACTTAATATTTTAAAAATATTTAATGAATCGTTACATATTTTTAAAATAATTAATGCTGTTTCGTCAATCAATATGTCCCCAGTTTTATTTTGGGTTCCGCGCCAAAAGTATATCAATCATTTAGGGTTCCACAGGCGAAAAAAAATTGGAACTGCTGCCGTAGACAACACACTATGCATAATTAAACAATCTAGAAGCTCAAATCTTAAATGTCTGTGCTGGAAACAAATATTAGTACCGAGATCAGCGGTTCACGCTTTTTTCACCGAAACAACCGTCTGTGCTTTTTAGTTTGTTTATTTTTTCCAATTGATTTGTTTCGCCTCTTTTTTTTTAATTTTCAACATTTTTTGAGACTCTTAGGTGGTCTTTCTTAATAGATAACACGTTGAGAGATAACAGGTTTGGTTTTCGGTTCTATATGCAAGATCCATATAAACAAGTACAGCGCCTAATATTCAAATGCTGTATCTCGGCATGGAACAGAATACTTTCTGATAGGGCCGAAATGACTGTCTAGTGTCTAACTTGCTTTTTGTGTTAAGTGCGTTGTTACAATGTTCTTTGATATAATGTTTTAATTATTTTCAAAGAAAACTACATTGGAAGGGAATAAAAAACAAAAATTAGTTTAAGGAGTTATACATGCACTGCAAAAAACTTCGGACCGAATTACAGTAAAAGTAGAGGCAGTGCTTTTTACCGGAACATATCATGAAATAAAAAATCAGATGTACCGTAATTTCTACAGCAATATCTACCGTAAAATCCCTGAATCACTCTAATTAAATATTTAATAATTCGGTAAAATTAATATTATTATTATTAATTATTAAAAGAGTAAAATATTATTTTTAAAGCAATGATAATATTATTAATTATAATATCATTAATATTATAATCAATAATATTATTATTGATTATTAAAATTAATAATTAATAATATTATCTAATTAATAAAATCAATGGATTACGCTAATTTAATAATTAATAATACGGTAAATTAATGAATTATAAATTAAAATAATAAAATATATTATAATAATAATATTTGTTTTAATTACAGTAAAATGACAGCGTCACTATAATTTAATAGATATTAGTGTAATAATTACTGTATAGTATTTTATGGTAAGAATGGATTTTACAGACGATGCACACAAAGTGCCCGCATTTCATACCATAATTTGATCTGGAATTTTTTACACAGTACTAAAATAGCATATTTTTACGAAAAATACCATTTAAGCGAGTTAAAAATATTTTATTTCATCGAGTATAAAAATATTATTTTTATTTTATTTACGTATTTGTAACACTAGTATTTGTATACCACTGTCACTTTTGCAAAAATCAAGAATTTTTTGAAGAAAGCAATTATTCAATGATAATGTAAAACCACTTCAAAATATCTGTGTTCATATAACATACGAAATTGTTCTTTAGGAATTCCAGTCAAGATACAATAGACCAACACTTAAAACATTTCCCCAAATCATTACTTTTAAATCATTTTTTACTAAAATATAAAGATACGTCTGTTTTCGTTTGATAAATCTTCTAAATAAAAAGTAAAATACAGAAAATAAATTTACCTGAAAGTAAAATATAATTTTTAAATCTATTATTTCATTTAAATTTTAATAAAACTTATGTTTTAAATTTATAAGACTTTTTGTGAAGAATGTATACATTTGATCTATATTTTCCTTTCGCAAAAGCAATTAAAATTCCTTCAAACTCTAACAGTACGTAAAATTTGATTGAAATATTGTAAAAAAAAAATTTGAACATAGAATATTGCGCTAGTGTTTTTACTATAATTTTTTTTCCGGATCCTTTAGAATCTTAGACAGTATTTATCATCATTGTTGTTAATGGTTAGTTTTCTTGAAAAAGAAAAAACATGAAACTTAATAAATATGAATTAAATTAACAATTAAAAGAAACTCTTTAAGTGATGATTTATTTATCGAATCTCATTGATGCTACATTTTTAATTTATTAAGATATTTGTTACATAATGACTCTTTTTTAATAAGGCCAACGCTTTAATTTTCTTTATTCTCAATTTCATTTAAAGCTAGAAAGTGGAGTTTATTTGCACAAAAACTACAAGCACACTACGTTTTGGAAAAGCCTTATTATTTCGATTTATCAAAAGGGAATGAATAAAACCTTGTTTTAGATTCGCGAATTTACAAAACAAAAGTTTATTGTTCAATTCTTATTAATAAAAAAAATAATTAAAAAAAATTTATTAACTAAAGAAATTTTATTGCATTTTCACTTTTGTCTCTTACGTAGTTTTTGTTCTGAACTAGATTTTATAATCAATAATACTTTGTTCTGTAAAGCATTTACTTCTAAATTTCCTGTTTTTTAATATAAGTTGAAGTATTTCCTTTTTCAAGAATATTTAAAAATTTTGCTTGCTTAATGAAAATTTGTGTAAAATTACTACGAAATAGTAACTTGAGTAATCGAAACTTATTGTGAAATTTGTTTTAGAAGAAATGATGAAGAAACAAAGAAAATCTAAGAAAAATATTCTATTATGAATAATTAGACATTTTATGTTTCTTTTCTTACTTTAAATAAATATTTTTAAACTGTATCAATACATAAATAGTAATTGAAAAAAGAGTATGATCATATTAAGTTTCAACAAAATTATTATAATTTGATTTTAAAAAGCCTTTAAACTAAGAAAAAAAAATATCTAAAAGTTTTAATTTTATTTAGATTTCACCTTTGTAAATATATTACAAAAGCTTTAAATTAAAAAAAAAAATTTTTTTTTTACAATAATTTATTATGCACATAATAATGACTTAAAAAATTCATGCAACGATTGATCGCAAATTCAGTTATTGCAAAAATAATCTCAATATAATCAAATAAATTGCAAAAAAGAAATAATAATAATAGTTCACTTTTATTTTATTTTCAAAACCAAATATAAATTTAAACACTGTCACACAATAGTGAAGATACAATATTATTTACTAATACATTGGAAGAATACATTACAATTTTCTTGAACTTGATGAAATATTTAATTTTGACTATTGATTACAAATGAAATGACTATAAAATCTTATATGTCTTAACAAAAATAAAATATTCTTATTTTGCAACTACAAAATAACTTAATAAATTATTAACTTAATAAATAATAAATAATTTAATAAATTAATAATGTAAAATATGGGGAAATCTTTTCTGTCTTTTCTCTTTTTTTCTCTCTTCTTTTTAGTTTTCAAGTTATGAAAAATGCATAGTACAAACAAAAAATTCTCTGTTCTGCAATAAATAAGGAAATTGAAAGAACAGTATATTTTTTACAAAGTAGTCGATTAAAGCAAAGCATAGACACTTTTTTTGAATTAATTTGAAATAAGTATAAAATAAAAATTTCTTCCAATTAATTAATATTATATAATTTGTCACTTAGTTTGAGTTAATACAACTGCAACAAATACAGAATTGTCATAATTGAAAGGAATAAGATTATAAATTTTTTAATAGAAAACTAGTTTATTAAGCCTAATTGTAATAAAAACTGAAACTTATGAATTAAACTTTCTTTGTACAACTTTTATAGCATGGTATTAACTTTCTTGCATCTTTACATTCGATCTTAAATATGCATTAGATTTTTTTTAATATTTTGTGTCAGACTTTATGCAAAGAAGATATATGAGTTTACTATATGCTTTGAAATTTCTATTTTGACTAAAATCGGTAAACATTTTTAGTTTTTATCAATTCTGAAAACATATTTTTACTTTCATTTGTCATTTTTTCATATCCAATTAAAATGCAAGCAAAAATTTTGGATTAATACTTTTTTTGAGCAGTAAACTGTTTACCTCTTAGTTTATAAGTGATGATTAACATGCTGATAGTCATTTAATTGTTGTTTCTCTCTCAGAAAAAAAAAGAGAAAAGAATGATTTTATTATTGGTCTAATTATTTGATTCGCTGAAATTCTTTTTTCGTGAAAAAATAATAACAACTTCTGTATCACAATTAGATAACAAAATATCATAAACGGTATCATAAACAAATCATAACAAAATTACTAATCATAAAAGTATAATAACAATATCAAAATCACAATATCATAAACAAAATTACTAATCATAGAAATATAATATCTTATTAATGTATGTAATCGTAAAAATCTGTACTTCATGCTTAAAAAAATTGCTAAAAAAGAAATTTTTATTATTATTTTAATGCTAAACAAAGTTACAGTAACTTTCTTAATTCGTTTAATTAATAATTTTTGAAATTAAGACAACGTGTGAATTAAACTTGCGAAAAAGATATTATAAATAATATTGAAAATAAAATAACAATACGTATGCTTAAAAATAAAATAAATAAAATATTTTAAGACACTAATTTTACAAGCATTTACTTTAACACACATTGTGCAACAAAATGTTTTTAATTTTATTAAGATTCATAAACATTAGATGCAAACAGTTTGAATCACCTTAAGCGCATAAGAGTTTTTCTCTAAAAAGTACGAAGTCAAAAATTAAGAACATTAGTTTAAACAAAAATTTGAAATACTTTACAAATTATTCTTATATTTATTATCATTCAAATTTACTACAGCTTAAAGTCTTCAGGAAAATTTATAATTTCATACGTCCATTTATCGAACTAAATGCTTTTGCAAAGAATTCAAGAACTGTATAGCGGTGTTCGGGAACTGCAAGGAAAAAATTAAGGTGAAATTACCTTACTTTATGGTAATGTTATTTCTAATAGTCATAAAAAATGATAATCATAAAAAAATTTAATAAAAAAAAACATAATTCTGGTGATAAAACTAAAATATACGGACGGTATTTAAACCATTCATTTGGTACATTCTCCGTTCATATAGGTCAGTGTTTCCCAAACTAATGACTTTCGTGTACCCTTTCTAAATTTTTCGTAACGCTGTGTACCACTAGTAAAAAAATTAATGCATTTTTTATAAAAATGTTTAGTTTTCTTTTTTGCTACAAAGTTTTGTTAATAAGTTTATTTGCATCAGTAAGAAGGATGATATTGTTTTTGCTGTGATAACAGTTCATCATAATTTGGTTGTCTCGTGGTCAATTTTAGTCTGAGATGCGATTCCACGTCCAATGATCCATTTCATTTTTTTCGAGTTAACGTCCACGAATGTCGAAAAAGCTACTTCACATAAATATGAGGTTGGAAAAGGCAAAATATATTTCACAACATTTTCTGTTAAGACTGGATACATATTTTGCATTTGCAGCCAGAATGATGTTAAAGTACACTACTCCTCTTGTTTATTTTTCAAGAATCCGTCTGAAGCCAATTCCTACAATTGCTCTTCTTCCGCATGCGACAATCCATCTGGCATGGATGTTGTATTAATATTAAACGGATATCTTATCCATTCAATATTTTTTTTTAAATCGGGGAATTGCACAAAAGTTAAAAATTACAACTGACTGTTGACGCCACTCATTATTAACTCTGCAAAAAATAGCCAATAGAAAAATACGCAATCGTAAACTTTCATGGCTAGCTTTGTTTTTAATTTTTTTTTTTTAATTTTTATTTGTTGCAAGATATTTCGCATAAGAACGCGTACCCCCGTTAAACTGTTCCCGTACCCCTGGGGGTATGCGTACCACACTTTGGGAAACACTGATATAGGTTATCGGAAACTCTGGTTTTCAAAATTAGAGTTCTCATTACCATACGTTTATAAAAAATGCAAAACTGAAAAGTATATTTAACAGAATAAATGGATTTTAGGCTATAAGGTATCATTCTAAAATCACCAAATTTTATAAAAATTTATCAAATTTTTACCAAAATTATGTCCAAATGCCTCGGTAAAAAATACCATGCTTTTGAGCGTTCCCATCGACTCAGAAATACGGTAAATTTTACCAGATTCCGGTAGCTTTGACCATACTTCTTTCTGAGTGTGAGAGCATGAGCGAACAAGGAATGGAGTCCACTAGTTAATTTTTTTTATTCTTACATTGATTATCTTTTTGACTTGATTGATCTTATTTTTCAGGAATTACGTAGTTTGAAATACGACTTACAACGCAGCATGCAAGAATACGAGCATAAAATAAGCATGCCATAAGAAAGCTTTTAAAAGAAATAAAAAAAGAAGAAAAAAAGACCACAAAAAATAAAAATACTATTTTTAACTATAATTTGTAAATAACTTACTTATATCTAACAATAACTTAAAAACTATGCTAAAGCATTTTTAAAGAGCCAATAACAGGAAGAATTCAATCGAAGCATAACAATTTCATTATCAAAACTTTTTATACATATAAGAAAATGGAATTAAAATAAAAGATCTATGTCTAATGTTATTTCTCAGGTCCTATTGAAAGAAAATTTGAGAATAATTCTTTACTTTGAGAGCTTAGAAAACGTTTATTCCTACAAGAGATGGAAAAAAGTTAATATCGTAAGGCGTATTATAGAAAGTACTAAACTTTCAAAAATGGAAGAGTACGGTACGATATAGAGTAGAAAAATATTAGAATAGAGTACAAAATAGAATAGAATAAGGCATTATCTTTTTGTTTGATATAGAAGTACTAAACTTTCAAAAACATTAGAGTTTATTATGCAGGTACAGCAAAAATTTAAAAATGTGATGTTATTTTGTGTAGAGTGTGTCTCAGGTTGAAAAAAAGTCCGAGGATATTTTGTTCTCCTGAGTGTTGAAATAATGTCTGCAGGATATATGCGTTTCTGTGTGAATTTAAAGTATGGGCGTGTGAAGGGAAAAAAATTTAAATAAACCTCTTTGATATCAAGTGTAGGAAGTACTAAACTTTCAAATTTATTGAAATTTGATGTGAAAAAAAAAAATCAAATAGAACACTCGCAAACCTTAAAAAGATATATATTTATACTATTTTCACTTAAATTTGAACTATTTTTATTGTTCAACAATGTATGCATTCCGCGAAATAGTTTTATCTGGAATTTTTTCTTCGAAAGAATTGGAGATATTCGTTTCTGTCGGAAGAAAAACGAATCAGATAAAGCAACGGGATTTGCTCTAAATATATTCCTTTTCCATATCCTCTGCTCGCTTTCACCTGTGCACGAGCTCAAGACTCTTGGGATCAACGGAATGAGATGAGAGAAAGAGAGAATGATGCTCGAGAGCAAAGGATGCTGATGCTCTGGAGGAGGGAGCAAAAATACCTTCTCCAGAAAAGATTGCCAACCTTTCGCTCTTTTCCAAATGATACTTCAGCGATTGTTACAGGAACACAAACCACAATGACCCTTCTCTCAGCGTTGTTTAAACGCTAAACAGCAATGCCTCCTGACTTTACACATGCGATCGCAATCGTTGAAAAGAAGAGCCAAAGAGCAAGTCGTGTGGCCCTAAAACTGTTACAGAATCCCTCTTGGAAAACCATTCTGGTTAAAGGAAGGAGCATAGCGAAAGGGTGCTTCATACCTGGTTCTAGTAATTCCTTCGAGTATATTAGAGGGCCACTCAGCTATCCCGTGGAGGGTCACTCATTGGGTGGCGAGCAGCACTCCAAAACGCCCCTTTTTCTTCACAGCGATAGCGTCTGATGAGTGCAATTGCTTTTGCCGGAGGTGGGACGCTTTTTTTTTTTTTTTTTCCTGGCTTTCAAAAACCGTCACTCTTTTTACTTATTTCATCGCCTATTTTTTATCACATCATGAAGAACGCTCTTTATTATTATATCAGCTCTTTTTTAACTTTTTCACAAGTTTTAAATTTTTTGCGCCTTTAAGTGTTGACGAAGTGGAGTTTTCTTTCATCATTGTTTTGTTACTCCGGCATAAAAACAGTTAAGAAAATTTTTTGTACCAACAGTTTTCCTTCTAATTCAGTTCGGCATTTTTTTGAAAGAAAATTTTGGCGATAAATAAAGTAAAACTATCCCTCCATCATATTAATACACATGGTTTATTTTTCTCGCACATTTTTTGTCATCTTGTATTACTGGCACATCTCTTTTTCTTTGTGCTGTTGGCGTTAGTTTCTTATCTTCTTAATTAAAATTTGGAGTTCTTAATATTCGTCGCCAACTTCAGACGCTTAATGATTAAAGTGACAATTTTTATCTTGACTTTTTTGAAGCTCCGTGTTAATCCTCTCGTTTGAATATGACCCAGGAGATTCGTTATTAGTTTTCAGTTTCTTTTAATAATTTAATTAGGTTAATTTTACTATTTCAAGAAAAATAATTTTATGTTTCTACAAAAAAAAAAAAAAAAAAAAAAAAAAATAATTATTCGAATTTTTTTTTTCAGATAAAAAAAAATTTAGGCACAAAAAAAAATTATTACAGTTTTTTTTTCTTTCTTCTTTTTTTTCCTTTCAAGTAATGAATCTTAGTTTGTTTTCATCTTCATGCTGCTCAAAAAACAAAATGTTTTTTCTTAAATAATTGAAAAAATATTATGTAACAAATTTAAAATTCAAGAAATATAGAAAAGTATTGTCTAACTACATCAATTCTATTTATATTTACTTAATGGGAATTTTAAACAAATAAATAACTAATTAATGCATTTTTATTTTAAATATAAATTAATATTTTTAAAAATTTTTTAAAGAAGTTTTTAATTCTATCTAACGAAATATTTGTCACGGAATATATGTCTACGTTAGTATTTGCCCATAAGTTATTTTATATTATATTATGACCGTCATTGAGCAGCCGACCCAATTTTATGGCTATACGACTACTAATGTTCAACTCCGTAACCTTGTAATTTTGAACCCAATCAAGAAGACAAGGGAACTCCTGGATCAAGTATTGGGAGAAATTTGCCTTCGTGGTGGACTTTTTGATGGAGCTAACCCGCATTTACGTTACGTGGAGAGGAAGATCACGGGAGCCTCCCACGGTTAGCCTGATGGCAAGGGGACTCTAACCCATGATCCGTCTACCACTGAGGATATTTCACGTCAGCACTGTGGTCGGTGCAAGCCGGATGCGGAATTCGTATCGACTGGGATTCGAACCCGGTTCACCTCATTAGAAGGCGAACGCTCTATCTCTTGAGCCATCGCGGCTCCCCATAAGTAATATCATTTTATAACCGTCAACCGACCTAATTTTTGGGTTTACGACTACTAATGTTCAACTCCGTAGCCTTGTAATTTTGAACCCAATGCAGAAGACCAGGGAACTCCTGGATCAAGTATTGGGAGAAATTTGCCTTAGTTATTTATAATCTGGTTTGCGGACAGATTATGCACAAACTTTACAAAAATTAATTGGGAATTTCATTTTGATCGCGCAGCACTCTAAAACGATTTCTATTTTTTTTTTTTTTTTTTTACATATTGTGAGAAATAAAATTTTAAATAAATAAGAGTTTTCTTTTTTCTTAATTTCGAAAATTAAAGTAATTCGTATATACTCTTGGCGATCATAGAAAATTTTTAGATTCGATAACTTTTTAAGTAACTATCTCACTTAGAGAATCTTTTTAAAATATTTTAATTTTTTTAGCGAATTTTATTTCAGTGAGCTACAATTTAGGCAAAGTTATTTAAAAAAAAACAATACAGCTTAAATTCGTAATAATTGTCAAAATTAATGTTACACTATTTAAAACTTAAAAGATTATATTATTAAAAGCTTACAAGATCATATTATTCAAATCTTATAAGATTATACTATTAAAATCGAAAGAGATATAGTAATGAATAGAAATTCCCGTAAATTATTAGACAAAGAGACTAATGCCAGAAATTCTGCTTTTTATTTATTAATTTATTTTTTCTTTACTGTAATGTTAGTTATTTTTCATATTTTTAATATAATATTTTTAAAAAAATTTAAACAGTTATTACACTACTTCATAAAAGTTTCCTTTAATCCATAAAATAAATTCTTTGCTTGCGCATGTTGAAAAAGTCATTAAGACAATACATCATTTTGGTTTTGAATGTGCACCGCTTGTTGATGTTGTTCTGTTACAAATTTTTATAAAATTTAAAACAAACTCATTAAATTTAATTATATCCATTCAAAACACAGCTTATCTAAACCCTAATCTTATAAGGTAACTTATTTTAAAATATCGTTAATTACTATATACAAATGATTATACTGCGTACAAATGTCTTGATTTAGCTACAAACTGTAAGATTTGCATACATTTATATAAAAAAAAAGTATACCAATTTTAAGAGTTATGAGGAAATGTAAGGAAATATGTATAAGTATTATTCTTTATGTAAGAATGTGGGGAAATAAGTACAAATATCAATTACATACGAATATTTTAAACTATGTATGCACGGAGAAAAATTCTGGTAAAATTATCGTATTTTATTTTAACAACATTTAACATTCTATTCGTTTAATTCTGGAAAATTAAAAGCACGGAATTCTGGTTAATGAAACTAAAATATACTGAATTTAAACCATTTATTTGGTAAATTTTTCGTTTGTATAGCAACGCGTTTTTGGAAAATCTGGTTTGCAAAATTATAGATCTTATTACCACGCATTTAATAAAAAAAACTGAAAATAAAATTTAACCAGATAAATGTTTTTCATGCCATGATCTAAGGTATCGTGATAAAATTACGGCATTTGACATTTACGGAATTTTAACGCATATCATAAAACATTATTTTATTGTTAATTTTTCCTAATTCATTACCTAATTCATTACCGACTTTGGTAATGAATAGATGGGAAAGATACTAGAGGGCATAGATCGTCGCATATTTTTTTAGGAATTAAGAAAATATTTACTCTCTATGGAGTTAAATAATATAAGTCTCATTATAAACATGTTGAAGGTACTGCTTGAAACGAATTATTTCACTTGGAACCATTTCAGATATTTTCAGGTCGTTAACATATCATGTAATATAATACGGAACAGAAAACTGTGAATGCAAAAAAATTCCTTTTAAAAAGTCATCAACCCATAGATGTAGTGTACATTTTTTATTCTCTTAGAAATAAAAGAAAGTTTGCTGAGCCACTATGAGAAAAATATAGAGGGAAAAAAAAAAAATTGGAGCTGGGACGGAGGGGGGGGGGTGAGTTGAAATTTAACATTTCAGGCTTTCATGACACACGATCTCAAATTTCAACTCTACAGGCAGGTAGAACGAGATGGGTCAAAGACAGGTTCTTCTCCGTCGGTTTGTGTGCTTCTCAGACGGTGCAGGTTCTCAAACAAGGCAAAGTTATTACATATTGATCTTAGATCAAGTGACAAGAAAGTATGGGGTACCTTGAAAGAAAAGAATTTTTTGAGGGATCGTCGCATACTGGATTTTCGAATTTTTTTCTGCGAATTTTCTTATTTTTCCTACTTAGGTGCACAAAAAGAACCATCAGGAAATTTGCTGTTTAACTTAATGTAAAAGGGTGAAAGTTTGTTTTAAGATTATAAATTATGGTCATTGACTTCTTGAACTTTATCTACCCGGGTGAGCTGTATTTTCCCCCCATGTTCTGATATCGAGGAACCATAGGACGGGGTAAAATTCTTTTAAGAACATTTCACGAAAGATATTCGATTTCCTATTCCATATGTATCTCTCTCTATCTTCCTATTTGTATTTCTACCAAAGTTTATATTTAATAAAAAGAACAATGCGGAAACATATTGCTGCAGCTACCATGAAAGAGTGGAAATTTTCGGTCGTTGACTTCTTCAATGTTTCTTATTTCCCCTTTTAAAGTAGCCAGTTGGATATATAGTTAACAGAATTTAACAGAGTTTATGAAAAAAAGCTTTGAAAGAACATGCAGTGTTAGATTATTCATGATATCTTTTTCTGAGAATATTTTTTTTCTCTTATTTCTTTTTCATACTCAGGTGCATGCTAATCGAAAAAAGTCCTGAAATTTATTACCTAAGTTAATTTTAAAATACGAACGGGGTTTTCAATTTGTGACTGCTGACTTTAACAACTCGTATTGATTCGTTTCCGTATTCAGTTCTCGTATTTTTAGGAGGGACATTTTAGTTTCTTAGCATCCAAAAAAATCATCTCTTTTAGAGGAAAAATTGATTAATAGTTGTGTTGTAATATAATGTAATACATCAAGCATATTTTGAAAGTAATTTTTGCTGTTACTTTTCTCACTGAGGCTGCCGGTACTTTTGACCAGAAAACCATTTTTACGGAAGAAAAAATCTTATATACCATAATTTTTAAAGCAATAATTGAAGTCACTGAAAAAAATCAGTGAACCACTCTAATTAAATTAATATTACTGTAAAAATTATGGTATAATATTTTATACTAAAAAAAAAGTTATTACATTTTAGTTTCTTAGCGTCCAAAAAATGGCCTCAGCACGGTTCAATTTAGTAGTCCGATGTGACGAAGTTAACTGCGCAGTTGATAAAAAATAAGAAAGATGTCATTACGTTCGGGGTACTAAGCTGCGCAGTGGTTGAAAATACGAAATATGTCATTACGTTTGGACTACTAATGGATATGTGTGGTAACCCGTGCTGAGGCCTACTCTTTTCTAGGAGGTGTTGAGCAGCCCCGCGTACACTATCTTCTGCATCCAGTGAAGGTTGGGATTTCTGTAAAATAGATCACTTTATATGAAAAAAAATATAATAAAATAAAATCAACAAAATTAAAAAAAATTAAAAAAATTTAATCACATCTTAAAACTCAACATCCAAACAATTTTTAAATTCAACCATTTAATAAAGTGTTTTAAAATAGAGAACTTTGGGAAAGTGGTACAAACTCTACCTTAAAATTTTAATTTATTTATAAAAGAAAAATATAAGTAATTAAATGTTTTGCTTATGAGTGGGAGAATATATAAATAGAAAAAAAAAAAAAAGCAAGTCCATTAACACTAGAAAGACGGAAAATTAGTATATACCTATATTGCCCAAAAGAAGTCAAAATGACTGGATTGTGAATGCGTAACTAAATTTGTTTAAAATTAATTTTTAGCATTTTTTTATATTATTTACTGTTATATAACAAGTTATTAGTAAATATTACCAATAAAAAAATTATATGTTGTACAAAAAGTCATAAAATTCTAAGAAATTGTGACATTATATACGTCATTGTTTTTCGAATTGAAATTAAAAGCAGTCAAAATGACTTCCTTAGGCAATCTAGTGTTAAATAAGATGTTAAGAAGTTATTATCTTTTCAAGAAAATATAGTTCAACTGTAAAAATTTCTGGATCAAATTATGGCAAAAAGCACTACCACTCAGGATGTTGGTACTTTTTACCATAAAATCAATTTTTTCAAGAACATGTTACGAAACAAAAAAATCTGATATACCGTTATTTTTACAGAAATAGTTACTTTAAAAATCATGATATAATATTTTACGAAAATTTTTTTATTTTGGATGATACACCCAAAGTGTCGGTATTTTATACTGTAATTTGATCCGGAATTTCTTTCAGCGTTCGAGTAAAGGAATTTTGTTTCAAAATAATGATTCATCAAAATTAATTTACTTCTCTGACCCTGCACCTCACAAACATTCCTTTAAAATAAGTCTTAAATCGAAAATATAGGGAATTTCTTTTTCAGACAAGAAACGTTTCCAAGAAAATCATGTTGCAAAAACTAATTTCTCTAAAATAAATAAATAAAAATCAAGCATGCGTTTTTCCGAGAAAATAAAGAGAAATTATTGCATATACGCTACGGGTGTGTAGGATTGCAATTATGGATATTGTATCAGTTATTCTACATCATCTAATTTTAAAAATGAGTCTCTTTTTTATTTCACCTGTTGCAGTTAAGTAACAAATAGTTCGGTTTAAGATCAAAATTCTATTAGTTTTCACTGTTAAAAGTACTAATACTGAAATGAGTTTACATATCACTATCTTATACTTTCTTAATTGGATTATTTTTTATTTCAACAGTTACAGTTATAAGTAGCAAATAGTTATCGGTTTAGAATCAAAATTCTACTAGCTTTCACGATAAGTACTAATACTGAAATGAATTTACGAATCACCAACTAATGCTTTCTAAATTGGATTAGACTTGCAATTTATTTTCATGTAATTAAATTGAATTTAATTATATGCTATTTTTATTAACTGTAGATTCAGTTAACTAAATACTTGCAATTATATGGAATTTACTAACTTATGTGCTCATGCAACTTAACTTGAATATTTAATTTAAATGTTACAAGAAATATTGCATTTATTAAATATTTTCTGTAAACCTATGCGTTGCCTGAAATAATAAAATCTCAAATTTTTTCATTATAATTAATTGTGAAAAATTGTTATACATGTTTGCGTAAACACTTCTTAATAAAATATAAATGTAAATATTATAGAAGTATTATTCAATTAATCTTTACTTCCAATATAAAAACAATATTATTTATGACTGCACTGAGAAGAAATGTATGGTTAAAATTACCAGAATATGATAAAAATTACCATTGTTATTTTTTTTTCTTCTCTAGGGGAACACCAGTCTATTTTTTTTTCTTCTTTTAAAATGAACAAAATAGTAATTACGACTTAAAATTTAATGAATTTAGAATTTAGGGTGAAATAAAATTTAAAATATTATTATTAATCATTTTATGATTATTATTATATTGAATCAACATTTTTTAAAAAATATTTTTCTATTCAAGTTACCTAACACATTCACAATACCAATTCTAGGAATAAAATTTTTTACTTGAAAATACTATGCACAATACCAGAATTCGGTATAATTTACCGTGTTCCTGGCTCTATGGGAACACTAAAAAGCTCGGTAATTTTTACCGCTGCACTTATGTAATAATATAAGAAGAATTGTAATAAAAATATAGTTTTATAATCTGTGATGAAATTTGGTAAATGTGGTAAAATTTGTTAATTTTATCATAATACCTTAGAGCACGGCATTTATACCATTTATTTGGTTAAGTTTGCATTTCAGTTTTGTAATTTTTTTTAAATATGTAATAATAAGAACTATAACTTTGACAATCAGAATTTTCTTAAACTTTTACCATATGAACGGAGATATTAACAAATGAATGGTTTAAATACCGTTTATTTTGTTTCTATTAACCACAATTATGGCTTTTTTTTTTACCAGAAATATCATCTTTATACAGTTCGGTAATGCACCAGAATTTGTTTTCTCTGTGTGAGATTTTAATTTAAAAAAAAAAAAAAAAAATTTATGTTCTGGCCTTTAAAAAACCCAGTATATTTTACAAAGTAAATTTGTTTAAACAAAATTAATTAATGGAAGTTAAGTTCTAAATATCTATATCTTGCTTAAATCGTACAAAAATGGCTACATACATGACTTGCATGCATTAAACTTGAAATGCCTGAAGTTAAAAGTTTGAAAAGTTTATGTCGGTCAGAAAATCTCAAACAATTGCTAAAAGCTTACGCTTATATAGATACTTGGGCGTTAACTTTCAGCGTTGACCTTAGAATTTGCCTGTCCAAATATCTATGATGTCCCCGGAACCCACAGAAAGAGGAAAAGACGGACTTTCAAAGGGATGGAATGGAAGAGGGAAAGGGGGTTTCCAAAGTAAATATTGACCGACGAGCCTTGTGTGCGGCTGCCGAACTGGACTGTATTCTAGAGGGGTGGGGGAGAAGAGAGGGGTGGGCACAGGGAAGCAGAAACAGGTAACTTTGCTGACCTAGGATACACTTTACCCCCTCTCGCTACATGCCATGAAGGGAAAACAACGAACCTAAACGACGTGGGTGAGATGGAATGAAAAAGTAAAAGATATCTTTGTATAAATAACATGCAAATACTTTTGATATAAATAACATATAAATTTGAATATCATAAATTTTACATAGTTTTCAGCAAAAAAAATAGTTAAATGTTTTTTTTTTTTAATCTTTTCTCATAACAATTACGTTCAAATGAATTGTTTTCAAGTTTTAAGCAATTCCCAAAATTTATTTTGATACGTGATGTTCATAAAAGTTTAGTTTATGTACATATATTCAATGTCAGAAGATTTTAAACTAGAAAACGATAAAATAAAAAATTTCATTTCTAGAATCGTTTATTCAAACGAGTTTATTTTTCCGCACTTAAAGTTACTTATTTTATTAAACTGGGACCAGAATACAATTGTTGGAGTATTTCATGTAATAATTTACAAGCCGAGCTAACTTTAAAAGCTAAAATGAAAGTTAGATTCTATCTAATAATATCTTAATCAATAAAAAAAAAAGAAGAGGTGATCACAGAATTTGTTATTTATGGAATCGTTTTCTTAGAATATTTATATTCCTTTCTTACTTAAAATGTCACTTATTTTATTACATTAATTTTATTATTTTTATTAAAATTAATTTGTACACGTTATGATCATAAAAGTGTTTTTTTTTTTTTTAAATATTTTTTCAGTATCAGAAGATTTTAAATTAGAAAACATCACAAAAAACGTCATTTGTAGAATCGTTTGTTCAAACCAGTTTATTCTTTCCTCACTTAATGTTACTTATTTTACTAAACTAAGACAAGAATACAATTGTTGGGGAATTGCGGATTTTTTTATTCATGGAATTGCTGGTTTAAAATATTTACATTATTTTCTTACTTAAATTGTCCCTTATTTTATTACATTAACACTTGAGAATGTACTCTTTGAGGTATTTAGTGTTATGATTTATAATTTGAGTTAAATTTGAAAGCAAAATTGAAAGACACAATTTACTAGGCACCTTAAGTTAAACAAAGACTGAAGTAAGATAAGGAGGATATAATTATTAGTTCAAAAAGAATTGTATTATTTCCTTTAAAGGCATATTTTTTTTATGAAAGCATGTCGAATTTTTTTTCTTTTTTTTTATATTTACTGAAACTGTTTGTATGTTGTGCAAAATTTGAGAGCTAATTAAGATATCAAATATCATAATTTTAATTATTGTACTTTGAAGTATCGAAAATTATAAAAATATGACGCAATGAGGCAATTTATTAGTTCATCACATATCTAATTTATTCAAGACTTCCTTTTCACTTTTTAATAATACAGAAAATTACATTTCTCTATATGATGGGTGGTATGAATGGTATGTAACTCTGTTCTATAAATCTCTACTATAAAAATTACGTTTACAGTTTCCAATAACTTTTTAATTTTAATTTATTTATTGAGTAACATAATTACACTGTAAATTCAAAGTTTCTTAAACTTTTATTATAGATATAGCCAAATGCATTTTGAGGAGAACAGAGAATCATTTTGAGAATCATTTAGTATTTTATCTAAGCATCTATTCTAATTGTGATCCATGTTGTATAGTATTTATTTAATTTATTTTACTCATTTTTTTATGTTTGAAAGATTCAACTAAACCAACGGAAATTAAAGCTTTTTTTTTTTTTTTTTTTTTTAAATTTTTTTTTTACATAAATATTATCGCTTTGATCACTATACTACCCATCAGAACTTTAGATAAAAATAAATAAATCAACAAAATAAAATAAAAAGCACAACTAATTTTTGGCCAAATTGGAAGCCTAAAAATATAGTTTATGACGTTCAACAAAACATACAAAAGATCTGTAAACACTGTATTGTTTACAAAGCTGTTTGTCGATGCCTTTTGATCTCTTATAGCCTTACTATAAATTATGTTTCTTTATATTCATACTATTTTTTTTAAATAGACGACAATCAGCACTTGTAAACATAAATTTACTCAGGTGCACTTATTATTGTATTGAAGATTTTATTACTGAACAGCAAATATACTATTTTATTGGGGCTATGTACATTATAATTAAGAAACTGACGTTCTATAAAAGAGAGGAAATTACATATTTTTAAATAACAGAAAATATTTTTTGAGTACAATTCATCACAACTTTTTTTTAAATATAGCTAATCATGTTTTGATTTACTGTTTATATAGTTTTATCACTGATGTCTGATAGTCTTTAGAATCAATTTTTAATATTTTTATATTTAATGCTTAATATTTTTATATTAAATATGTTTATATTGAATATTCAATATTCCCATAATTTTGATATTTGTATTGATTAGTACTTTATTATTTAATGCAGTTAAAAAAATCTGACTTTAAAACTTATGCAACTAGTCTTTTACTCAATAATTACACTATGTGCTTTGTTATAATTAAATAACTAAATTTATCTGAGAAAAGAATATTTTCAAATAATAGGTTCTTCAACTGATAATAATAATATTATTTTATGATATTTTTTAAATTAAATATTGTTAATTTTATTTTTGCTGTTTATGCTATATTGACAGCTATATACTATAGATATGTTTACTTTACCTAGATAACTAGGTGCATAATGCTTATTACATTTAAAATGAGAATAAAATTATAAAAAATTTTTATTTTAAGAATTTTATTTCTTCTTAAATATTTCAAAAATTTATGCCTAATTTACATTATCTATTTAATCTAGGAAATAGGGAAAGAAAAGCTATCATAGCCATTATTAAAATTGATAATAACTAAATAAATAATAAATAAATAAATAATAAATGAATAAATAAATAATAAATAAATAATAAATAAATAAGTAAAATAAAAAACTTTATTATTAAATAATTTAGTTATAAAAGCATAGCGATTTTTATTTGTCAGTTATTTTCATTATTATTTGTTGGTAAATAATACCAGATTAAAATATACTATAATTGTTCTTTTATCCTTTGTTCCATTTAAAAATTTATTTTGCTAGCTAAAAATTTTAATTAATTTATCGTTAGGCTTTACTTCTGATTTTATTTATAGATAAAGTATGTATGCACTAAAAGCGTATTATGAGAGATGGTTTTTGTACTTAAGACAGGTACTATGTATAGTGCTCAAACATATTTTCAGAACTGATTATGGTTCTAGTTATACTAACAAAACTATCATTTGTCTTTCATAATTCTGTTATTTGGGCATTGGACATTATTTATTTAATTTTTCAAATTAAATTAGTTTCCAGAATTGAAAAATGTTAAACTTTCTTACCAAGACCGTTTTAGAAAAACAATAATCCTAATTAAACAATAATCCCTTGTTTCAATGAACGATTATTGTTTATTAAGGATTGATTCAAATGTCTTCAGGTAATATTCTATAGTATTTTTTTATTATTAAAAGTATAATACAATCTGAGAATACATAGCAATGTGATATAAATTCCAACTTATAATGACATAAACTAGGAATATTTAAAATTCAAAAAGAAAAGGCATTAAAATGGCATCATCTGGATTAATTTTTTCCATCATCAAACAATTGTTGGATCAGTTTTACTACCACCTACTTATTAAACGTTTAGAAACAATGAACACAAAATAATTAAATTTTTAAAAGCCTTTTATAAAGAATGAAATTACAATTAAGCAAATAATATGAAAATTTTTAATTTGGAAAGTATGTTATGTGTAAAAATTATGTTGACATTGTAGTCGAAACAATTCAATATGAAATTTAATTTTGCTATATTAACTCAATACAGCACGCATTTTTATCTCAAAAGCTAAACTACATTATAATAAAGAAAACGATTCAAATTGTTAAAACATGCATTTATTTGGTTATTTTTCTACTTGGGATAACAAGACAAGATAAAAATACAGAGAAGACAACAAGAAAACATGGAAAAATATACAAATTTTTAAAAGAGAAGAAGAAAATTTATTAAAATACAAATTATTTTTTAAAAAATATTTAAAAAATTAAAAACTTATAAGCCGGAAAACAAAATAAGGAAAATATATTATCTCGTCATCAGCTCACAAGATTATATCCGCAAAAAAAGTGCTTTCTCATATTATATTTATATAGCCAAAGCAAAATATATATAAATACAATAGTGTGAGGAGCAGCAAAAAATTGAAATGAAAATAGAACATATGATTCAAAAATTGAAGAATAAAACATATCAAACAAAAAATAAATTCTGTTTTTTATATTATACCTTTTCCAATGACGAGATTATATCTTTTCCTTATTTTATTTTATTTTTAATTATTAAATATTTTTCAATTTTACTTTTTAAATTATTTTATTTCTTAATGATTTTACTTCTTTTCACTCAAAAAAATTAAAATTTTTTTTCCTTCCATGTCTTCTTTGTATTTTTAACTTAATTTATAGGTTCTATGTACTTGCAGCTTATTCTCCGCAAATGAAACTTATTATTATTCTTAATTTTCGTCGTTAATCTCTCTCTTCTTTTATTCTTTCTTGTCTTTATTGTGTTATATATTTATATATATAATAGACGCAAAGGTTTTGGAGGCAATCTCAATGTTTCAAGCAACTGTTGATATTTAATAAAAGTTTCTGAGTCTCCATATTTTAATATGTTAACACAATAAGAGTTAATGTATTTTTAAAGCAATTTATTCAATTCGATTTACGTAAACAAAACTACAGTAAGTTTAGAGTGTTCTGAAATGCTAAAAAAGAGGGGAGTGCAACTTGTTTTCTCTATTTTTGTGTCACCTTAATTGGAACACTTTTTTAATTAGGTTAGCTTGAATCTTACACTTTGTTTATAAAAATTTCGCGTGATTCGCATAATAGTGGAGCCATTATTGTGTTTAGCGCGATTAAGAATTTTTAATAATCGACTAGAGCATATTTCACTTTCAAACTCGATTTCTTTTCAAATCAGTAGTCATACGGCACACTTTGGTTGAAAATGAAGCCTGAAAGCTTCAAAACAGAAACCAAAAGCAAACAGAAAAATAAAAAACAGAAACAGAATAACACTTGATTCTTTTAAGCAAAGGTCACCATGTTACTGTATTTTTAAAGCAGTGGTCAGTGTTTCCCAGAAGTTTTTTTTTCATCTTCCATATTTTACTATTTTAACAAAATAATGCCAAATGAATCTTCAAGCAATTGCTAATTTTATA
Organism: Parasteatoda lunata; assembly: GCA_949128135.1. Taxonomy (NCBI): domain Eukaryota; kingdom Metazoa; phylum Arthropoda; class Arachnida; order Araneae; family Theridiidae; genus Parasteatoda; species Parasteatoda lunata. The sequence continues at coordinate 109,547,311 of OX421971.1, read as the reverse complement.
ATTGATTGAATTGTTATTAATAACTACCCCACCTTGATAAAGTTCAAAAATGCTAATACATGCAATGCGTTTATACCTTTTTTTTAATATATATATATATATATGTAAATATACTTAGCTACGATATTTTCTCAGTTTGTACGCTTATATTTATTATAAATTTGTTGGAATCTTATTCTATGTTTCTAAACGTTTCATGTGATTAACCTTATAGTTGAGCCATTTCGAGATTTTCACAAATCAACTTAATAAGCTTATTTCGTTTTCAAGCGCGATTTCTTTTTTAGTCAGCCGTTTAATTGCACACGTTTGGTTGATAACCAAAACCATAAAAGTTTCGAAAACAGGAACCAATTATGCACTTGATTCCTCATAGTAGAGGCCACCGTGCTACTGTTTTTGAGAGCAAGAGTCAATATTTGCTGAAAGTTCTTTTTATCTGACATAAAACAGCACCTGCATATTATAACCTACATACAAATCTTTCCGCACGTGGGTTCGATTGTGTGGTTTGTTTTTAATACTTTTTATTTTTCCTTGAACCTGATCTGTCAAAATTTTGGAAGAAAGGAAACGCGTTTCAAAAATGACTTGATAGTGTTTGATTTGGATTCTAATGAATTTTTGTTTCTTTTTTTCGTTTTTTATTGAAAAGTAAACGCTTTCAAGTATTGTTATTACATTTTGATATTTTGTCCGTTATATTTTGTAATTGGAACACTCATCTGTAAGAGGTACAAACGATTTCATTGTCGATAGTGTATAATATTCAGACTATATTGTTATTGAAACTCAGTTTTAATAGTAATTGATACCCAGATTGTATTATTACTGATACTCACATTATATTAGTAATGTCACTCCAGTAATATTATTATTGGTACTCAAGTCAGATTATAATGATACTCAAGTTGTATTATTATTATTGATACTCAAATATATATTGTTATTGTTGTATAATATTCTGATCATATTTTCATTGATTATACTTGCAAAAAAAAAAAAGCACAGGAAATGCTTTCCGTCCAAATTTTTGTTTACAAACAATGCTTTCCAAGCAATAATAATGTATAAAAAACGTGTTTGCCTACTTTGAACTATCTTTTTAAAAAGCAGCTCTTGAGAAAGCAGCTGCTTCGAATTTATTTTGGAGAAATTATAAACTTATTTAAATAATTTTCTTTAAACAAATTTCATAAAATATATTTAAACGTTTTAAAAAATCTAACTTTATAAAGTAAAGTATAAAAGAGACAAATTTAGAATCGTCCATTTATGTCCTAATGTTTAAGAATATGCTGTATAATTTTAAGCATGCTAATTAATTTAATGACCAGCATTTTTCTAGGATATTCCATAGTGTTCTTTTATTATTGCTATTTTATTTATGGTAAATATTTAAACAATTTAATCAAAATTCGTTATAAATATTTATTAAAAAAAACTCAAGTTTGATAATCATATTCAAATAATATGTAAGTTTACTTTCTTTTTTTACATTTTAAAATATTACAAAACATATTTTATAAAAAAAAAATTGTAATGTGTTCGTAAATCTGATTCTTAAATGTGGTTACAGCATCTTAAGCTATTGCATTTCAACTTATGACATTTTGGTCATTGTACTTCATTACAATCATTTAAATAATTTCTTTTACCATTTTTTTTCTATAGTGAAACAAAAACTATGTTTATGCAAACGTATTTCAAGTTTAACTCACGTATTTTGAAAAAAACCTGTTGGCTAAACGTGAATTTATAAAACTTGAAACCTAATTAATTTTTATTGCTTTTAAAATTTTTGCCAAAAATTTATAAACGCAATAAAAATTTATTAGATTTTTATTACTTTAAAACCTTTTTCTTTATTAACAGAAAGAGAAGTAAACAACGTAAAACTTTTAATTAAAATATTGAATACAATATTTATTTTAACATTATAGTTTCAGCTATGTTTGATATGTGAAGATGAAATTTTTTTATCTTCTTTTTATGATTATATTTTAGTAAATTACCAGTATTTCACCATAATAAAAAAAAATTCAAATACAATGCATATATTTAGCTAAATTTGAAAAAAACAAGCTCAAATAAATCAAGGGTTTAATCTTTAAGTCACACTATAGAACATAAAAATAATCTAATTGTTAATAATTATAAATCCATATCTAAGATAATCATAAATTTTTTCTATATATCTTTAAAATTTACACTTTGTCTTAACATCAATCTTCAGATTTTCAAACAACAATTAGAATAAAATTTGAATTAATGTGAAATTCTATTTAATATAAAATGTTTTCTAAACTGCAATTTTTCATTTTATTTAAAGGTAAATATTTCCATCTCATCCACTACTTTAAAATATACTTCTTTTTAACCAAAAAATTGAGATTATATTATTGGCTGCACACATCTGCATTCGAGTGTTTTAAAATGCTTTCTAATAATTGTTTAAACTGAAGCAACAAGCCAAAGCGATTGAAAAGTTACATTCTTTTTGATGCATACGGCAACTAAATCGATTACCACAAACGTTGAAGGGATTATCGATTTCCTATGTAACGTTAAAGCAATATATATACATTCACCGCTCGCGGTCATCTTTTTTGATGAATCGTATCATCGATTGATAAATTCACTGTCTTAAGCTCCAGGGTATACCTACCGATTCATCATTGAATTAGAATCTTCTCACTTTTATGCCATGCGTTACTATTTAAAAGTGAACTATCTCTTAGTAAATTGTTTTAAAATTGATTACTTTTAAACAAACTTAAACTGCTTTAAAAGACAGTCTAGGTTATTTAAATATATAAGTGTAAATTTGATACTTTGATTAAACATACTGATTCATAAATGTATTGAAATTCACTCACTTTTAAGACATGCAAACTGTTTTAAAAGATAGTTTATGTTATTTAAATACACACACTTGGATTAAATTTGCATACTGATTCATAAATGGTTTGAAATTTATTTACTTTTCAGGCTTGTGTTACTATTTGAAAGTGCACAAGGTTTTAATAAAGGTTTAAATAGTGCGGAAGTTTAAACAACTTTCATTATAAATTGATTGTTTTGATTTAAAATTAAAAATAATCGTCTATATAATTAATATATGCTTACTTGCAAACATATTTTATTAAAATATATTGCCTCTATCTTAATAAAATATTTTTTCCTAATTAATCTGGCTATTTCAAATGATTCATACACTAATTAATGTGCACAAAAAATAAATGAAATTGCAATAAAATAAATGAATATACCAAACTGCAATGAACATTAGTTATTTATTTTATATTAGTTAGTTATATATAATAAATGTAATATTTTAATTATTATAACAACTAAAGAAATTGTAAACAAATGAAATGGAAAATGAAAAAAAAAAAAAAAAAAATATGTGAAGATTTTAAGGAGTATATTATTTATAGAGTGTGAAGTATAGTGCTTTTAAAGCATTTCTCATATTTGTTGATAAACTATGTATAATCTGTTTATATTTAGAAGACTTATTTTGTTTTTGTTTTTTTAATGCATCTATTTAACAACATATTCTTTTAAAATCCACGTGAACTTACAATGCAGTTTTTTTTTTTAAATTTTATTAAACCGTATTATATACAATAACGGCAAAATGAATCTTAACACTTTTTACTAGTAGTTGAATTTGCTATGACTATATTTTTAACCAAGCAAAAAGAAAAAATCACTTTATGTTTGTAATTGTATTGACATTGTTTCTGCCTGCACTACAAAATACACTTTTAGAAAAATATGTAGTCCAGGTATTTCTTTTAAAGATAAGAAAAAAAAGAAAAAAGAGAGGAAAAAAAAAAAAATGGAGGATTAACTGAAAACCTATTATAAAAAAAAGCGCAAAATGCACATTTAATGAGACAGAAATTTGTAATAATCTTTTAAACCCATATAAAGGATATTTAAAAGCCATACACTTTAGGAAATGTGTAGAATTCAGATGTTTTGCTTCATAAATACAATCAGTTCGAAGAAAAGAGTTATCAATCTGTAAGCAACGAGTTTAAACTCTCTATAAGTAATGAGCTAAATTGTTTAATAATGTCTTTGCAATTAAATTAATGATTATCTAGACATTAGAATTTATTTAATAAACCTTATTCATGTATTTTGTCTCATTTATTCAAACAGATTGGTAAATAAACTTCAAATATGGCAGCAATAAATTTAAAATCCGTACATTTTTTAAAGCTGTGAGAGTTATGTTGAAAATGAATGATGCAGGAGTTTAAGAAAGTTATGATCTTATGATGAAGAAAATGGAAGAAATTCAGTTGTTTGTTTCATAAGTTGAAAGAATTCCGATACTTATTTTCAAATACCTAAATCCACAATAAATAAACCACATTATGCTATTACATCTTCAATAAACCGGATAATCTGTCAAGTGAATCGAATTCTTCAGAGAAAATTCGTCTGAAAGTAGTGATTAGAATGTAAGTTGGGAATATCCAGAAACTGTATCAATGATATTTACAGGAAAGCGTTCCCGAAACAATTCGTTCTAGGCCAAGGGGATATGTAGAGGTCAAGGCTTTACAATTTCATAACCAATGGTATTGTGGCAATTTCGTTAGCATTGCGCCCAAGCTGACTTTATTTCCCAGACAAACTGACTCCCATCGATCTGAAGCTAAGTGAGCTTGAAGTCATCATTGGGGGTCGAATCCTAATAATTCACAGTGATAGATCAGCGTCTCTACATAAATGGAATAAAATTTTAAACAGATTGGAGAATAAAGTTACCAATTGCATCTTGTAAACTAAAAAAAAAAAAAGTACGAGTTAAAAAGAAATCCACCAACTTGTTACTTAATTCTTAAATATTTTTAGATGCCATACTGCAAAACTAATCAATCTAGCGACTCAACTAGAATATTTGAAGTGGCGGAAGTTTTTGAAATGAGGATGCTTGTGATGAGTTAATTATAACCTTGGGCTGTCGGCGACGATTCGTCTGCATGAAAATAAACCGATTGTAACAACAGGGTTAGGATGAGTTTAAGTGGCTACCAAAAATACTCTTGAAATTAAGTTCCATTTCACTTTTGAATAGTCGTTCTGTTTTGTCAAGAGAGTCAGATTTAGGTTCAAAACTGCCATGTATTTTTTTATTATTTTTTTTATTTCATTGAGAACAAAAACGATTCATTACGAATTTGTTTTTTGAATAGTAATTATTATCATTAATGATTAGTTATTTGCAATGGCTAAAAGCTCTTTGGGTGATCCTGAAATATGTAGAAAGTGTTAGAAATTTTGGAGAATGTTGAATTGTATTAAATTTTAAATTTCTTGAAAACCTAATATGGCTTTAAGTTGAACTATATTATTGTACTTCCTGAATTGGATTACTAGATACCATAGCTCAATTTGAATGGAAACGTTGTTCATTTTAACACCTTATTAAGGTAACAACATAATGCACAGTCATTCAGCGTTGAACTGTTTTGACATGAACTGTTTGTAATCCTACACTAAGAGAAAAATATGGACAAACTACCAGAATATGATAAAATTTACCTTGTTTCTGGCTCGGTGGGAACACCAAAAAGCTCAGTATTGCTTACGGAAATGCTTTCGTAACGATTTTGGTTAAATTAACAGTTAAATATGGTTTCATAATGTGTTATAAAATTCTAATATATATTGTAAAAATTAATAATTTTTATCATATCTTAGAGTCTTGCATAAAAACCCTTTATTCGGTTACATTTACTTTTCAGCTTTGCATGTTTTACTAAAAGTGTGGTAATAAGAACTATAATTTTGAAAATCAGAATGTTGGGTAAATCGTTACAATATGAACGAAAATATTACCAAAGGAATCGTTTAAATACCGTATATTTGGTTTTATTAATCAGAATTGTGGTTTTGCATTGCTAGAAATATCGTTACCATGCAGAACGGTTATTTTACCGGATATTTTTTAACCCTATATTTATATTGATTCAAAGATTTCTATACCAGGTTCGTAAATATTTAATATAATTAATAGAATAAAATATTTATTCAGTTTATCGCCCTTTTTTAAAACTTTAGTAATAAAATAAAGAGTGTTTAGTAAATTAGACTTTTTTGTTGTAATTGTACGAGGCTATCTCAAGCATTGTGTTAACATATCAAGCCATCCAATTGTTACCTAAAAATTATCATCTCCCCTCCTAAGCCGTAACTTATTATGTTATTAATAACCTCATTTATTTAAATAAAATATATTTTTTCGCATTTTGGCTTTTAATATATTTATTAAATGCCAAGTTGAATTATTATAAAATAGTTCCATTTAGTAAGCAATGTGGAAATACATATATATATTACAAACTTGGACAACAACTTACAGATAACTTATCGAAGAATAAACAACTTATAAATGACTCATAGAAAAATTAGAATAATATTGAAAATATCGTTCTTACACGTTACGATGGAATGTTGTAACATAACTTACTCGTTTAAATTTTTAGGTAGGAATTCATTAAATTAATACTACAACTTTAAAAATTATTGTTTTCATTTCACATTTTTTTTTTTTTTTTTTTTTTTTTTTTTGCACTCAATTGCTAAACTTTTTAGTGCTAATTTACTATTTATAAATTTTACTACTTTTAAAAATATATGGATAATTTACTTGGCTAGTCGCAAAGATTTGGTTTTTACATCGACTACTTATGAAATTTTTAGTGGAAACAAGTATTAAAATGCATGTTATATAATAGCATTAATTATTATTATTATTTTCAGTTTTATTTTTAGTCTACATTAACATTTACGGTTTGACGTTTTTAAATCTTGATGGTGTATGAACCCTAAAAGATATCATAATGGTATTACTATATCTTTTAGGGGTCATTGTAATACCCATTGTAATAGTTTTAGCTTATGATTTATACTTGTTTAATGAGGACTAAGGAAACAAGAAATTTGTGACAAAAATTAGGGAAACTATTATATATATTATTAAGATTATTGAAACTAACGTTATGTAATGAGGATTAATAAAACTGAATTGAAAAAAATCAGAATTTTAAAACATAAATATTCTAGATTTGATCAATTTAAAGAAATCTTAATCTTTAAACTTATTGCCTTTAGCATTAACTTCACTTGTATGCAAAATTTCGATATAAAAATAAATTATTTTATCTGTTTTTCAAGAAATATAGATAACACAATTCTTTTCCAAAACTGTAACTGTTCAAAAATTATTAAGATTAAGCTTTTCATTAATAATGACATTTTTGAATTATTGTTAATAGGAAGAATGTTTGAAAAATTAATATCAGCAAAAACTATGGAAATTTGTCTTATGACTCAAAATTCTAAGCTTACTTTCTAAATATTTTAAAAAGAATTTAAAAAAAAAAGACCGTCTGATAAATATGAAAGACTGGAAAATAATAACACTTTCAGATGTTTAAAAAAAAGAAGGGGGAAAAAAAGATAGTGCTAAAAGCTTGGATTGTTCTAATTTTAACTTAAATTACACAAGTCAAAATTAAAAATAAATGTAAATTATATATCTAAGACGGAAAAAAAAAAAAAAAAAAAAAAAAAACTTAGAAAAAGTTTAATATGAAACGCATTTGCGATGAGTTTTAAATACGGCTCGCTTAAAATATATAAAAAAATCTTATCTCACATTTTTAAATGCTTTAAACTTTATTTTGAAAAATTTTGTCAGAGGAATTGTGTAAGAATGATATCAGGCTTATCCTATTCAAAGATAATATTTTATAGTTTATTTTATTTATCGCAACGTAACTTTATTCTTAAGCCAATATGATTTCACTTAACCCTATACAAAGACACACCTTAAACTTTCCTCCATTTTTTTTTTTTCCTTCGATTGTGAAGAAGACCGATTTCATTTTTATTTTTTTAATTTTTTAATTTTTTTTTTTTTTGCTCTTCCTGAACACTTATAACAAGGAAACTTTTTGCGGTAAAATTTCAAAGGGAAAAAAAATCGCAAAATAACAATAAAAACTATTTTAGAAATTCAGATTTTCATTACATTCTTAGTACCAGCTTTACATTACCCCGAATTGTAAAACTGCAACAAAGGCTTCTAAGCATTCCATTCTTTTGTTTCCGTGAATCGTCTACGAACACGGGTGCAGTTTAAAAGCGGTCGGATCTCGTCAGCAGTACTTGAGGCTTCGTCGCTAGCGCACTTCATCACGGAGCTTGCTGCCAGAAAGCAAACATTGCCGCCGGCTGTTCCATAATTAAAGCAATATTAACGGCCTCTAAGTTAACTACGCTTTCCCCCTTTCCCCCAATTTCCAATTTAATTCGCGGGGGAACAATTTATCAAAACCTCCTGACATGATTACGAAGCTCCCAAAAACAATAGGTCGATTGTTTTAGTTCCTCTTTTCATTTTCATTTGGGAAGACGAAGGATTATGAAGAAGAGAAAAAAAAAAAGAGTAAGAAAAGGAAGAAGATTTTTAATATATTTCATTATTAAATAAAGGGGAGAGGTATATTTGAAGAACTAAATTTCTTCAAAGACTATAACTCCAGTATTTTGAATTGCTATATTAAGGCATTTTGTATTAAATATTATGATTTAGGCACGCAAATTAAACTAATTTTTACGTCTTATTCAAGAGAGAATTAAAAATAAAATAATTTTGAATGGCAAATCATTTACTCATTTTTGCTCATATTTTTGCGAGGATGAATTTGAAAAATAAACAATTAAGATTTATGAAGTCTTCGGTGAATATTACTACGCCTTCATTTAAAATAATTTAATTTCTTTGTTAAAATTTTTCGTATGAAATGTACTTGCTTATATTGGTTTCGTAGAATTTCATAACCAGAATAAAAGAGAATGCAAGATAGAGACCATTTAATTTGAAAAACTTTTTATTTACTGATCATAATATTTTAATTTGAAGAAAAGCTTAATTAGTAAAAATTTAAACGGTAAATTCCTCGGATTTTTTGAATTAAAATTTTGTTAAGAATAAAGCAGTTGTAAACAATTCAACTATGAGAAAACAGTTTATCAAAACCACCTGGCAGGCTTGAGAAGCTCCCAAAACAATAGGTTGGTTGAAGAAAGTAAAGAGGAGCTAAAACGGAGCTAAACGGCTTTAACTCTTCTTTCATTTTTATTTGGAAAAATAAGGAGAAATTTTTTAATATATTTTCATTATTAAATAAAAAATAAAAAAAGAGAGTGAAGTATATAAAAAGCGAAATTTCTTCAAAAACTATCACTGATGTATTTTCAATTCAAATCAATAATTTTAAAGTACTTTGTTGCAAATATTCAGATTACGATACGCAAATTAAAGCATTTCTAAGTTTTACTTATGAAAGAAACAAATTTTTTTGTGTAAATGAATTTAAAAGTTAAAGTAACAAAGTTTTTGGCATAAAATACCCAAACATCATTTAAAATAATTTAATTTGTTCCTATAATATTATGAAGCATTATTTGTATACAGTGGTTCCATAGAAATTCATAACCAGTATAAACTATTATACTTGAGATAAAAGATTTCTTGTTTTTTATAGTTAATTTTATAGTTAATTTATTTATAGTTAATTTATAAGAATATTTGCTAACGCAAATTCAACAAGTTTTGAATTTAAACTTTAGTTGAGAATAAAATCAATATAAACAATTCTAGTTTTCAAAGAATCATTGTCAATAAGTTGTTTATTCAGATCGTAGATTATTCATAAACTCTAGACTTGACTTATTTTTTATTTATTTTTGCATAATTTCAATATTATCAAGGATTGAAAAAAATAATTCGTTTAGAAAATAATTGCTTCCCTTACAGAAATTTAAGGTATTTTTGAGGTTGATTTGAGGTTTACTCAAAGTTAATTTCAAAAACAACCTTAAGAGAACTACCTCTAAACGTGTATGAAGTTGTTTTATCCACAATTGAAGAGTTGAGAAATCTACTTTCGAGCAACCTGCTTAGGGAGGTTTTTTTTTTTTTTTTTTTTTTTTTTTTTTTTTTTTAGCTGTATGGATTATTTTTTACTACACTTCAAGCAAATACGTATGTTTGAGTTGTGAATAATTTCTCCCGATCTAAACTAAAATTATTTCTGAATTATATGTGAGGTTGATTTTGTAAGGTGTAAATTAGGTTGAAATTGAGGTTTATTAATGAGGTTATCTTTGGTGCAAAACATAACCTCATTTTTTTTGTAAGGGTTAGCTTAATTATTAGGGTTAGAATTAAGGGTTAGATTAATTATATTTTTGCGTATTGTACCATCTCTTAAAAAACATTTTAAACTATACGAAAACTTTTGTGCAAAATCGCAAAACTTGTTTTTCTAAATATAATCTCAAGTATAAATTAATGAGTACTAGTTATTTTATTATTATTGTATTTAATAATGGTCTAAGAATTATTAACCATTATTTTAGTCAAAACTATGTAAATTTAACAGGCAAAATCAGACATTTAAATGATATCAATTGATTTTTTTTTAATTATAAGTTTGCAAAAAGTTAAATATTAAAATTTTTATTTCTCAATAACTATTCGGCCAACTATATTTAAATTTTATATTTTGACATTTAAAATGACATAGTTTAACATGGCGTAAAAAAAAAAAACTATGACGATGAAAAATGTCAATAATGAAAATTCAAATATAAATTATCACTTTTTATACTTGTGTTTTTACTATTTAGATTTTCCTTATTTTCAAAAGTTAATTTAACCACTGAATGGAACGTTTGTGCGTTTTACATATCTCTTAGTTACTCTTTTAAATATTTTTTAAACATTTGTTGCCATATTGTCTTGTAGAAAGTCAATTCCAATTCTTTCTTCAATTTAGCTAATGTATATTAAAGATATTATTAAAGATAGAAAATAGTAACAACCATATAAATGACATTTCAAGAAGTAAATAGTTTTTCTGATTTAAAATTTTCATAATTTATTTCAAGTAAATTTTAATAAAATGCTTATAATAATAAGTTTAAACTTTTCAAATGTTGAAATAAAAAATATTTTAAACAAAATAATTTTAAAAACGGAAAAAAAAAAAAAAAAAAAAAGGATGACACAGTTACTATGCTTGTGCTGTAAACCGAAATTTTCTTCAAAAAATGTTAATCAAAATCTAACACTAAAATTTACTGTAACTCAATGTAAAGACATAGCCATCAGAAATTACAAATCGCAAAATTAACATTCTTCTTAAAATTTTGTATATTTTAAAAAAGTAGTATATTTGTGAGAAATTATTTCAATGCTGTATTAAAATATTTATTGCACATATGTGACAATAGTAATTGTATATATTGCTTTTCAAATATTAAAAGAAAAATTATTTTCACCAAAAAAATGAAGTCTTAAATTCGCGATTTTTAATAACATTTCAAATACTTGAGCTGTATGTTTTTTCTCACATACAACTTCTTTTATTTGAAAATTTTTTGAAGTTTTGGATAGCTGTAAAACAAAGTTTCGTTCAAACCAGTAATAAGAGTTTCGAAATAGGCAAAAAATTCAAAATATGAGATTTTTCCAAAATAATAATAATAATACAAATAACAATAATAATAATTCCGAAATACTATTTTTCATAACGTTTAGCACATTTTTTTTATTTGAAAGATATATTTAATTTTTTTCAATTTTGGTAAAGCAAAATGTTATTCAAACTGGTTATAAATAGTAAAAATATAGAAAAAAAAATGCAAAAATTAAAAGTTACATTCTCCTTTAAAAATTATCATTCGAAAAATAATGTATCATTTTGTCCAATTATGCATATAACTCTGTGAAAATTCAGGATCAAATTACGGTAAAAAGCATCCGTAGTCAGTAACTATTTAACATAAAATCATTTTTACTGCAAAATTTCACTGAACAAAACAATTGGAACCGTAATTTTACCAGTAATATTTACAGTAAAAACCACTGAATCACTTTAATTAAATATTACTTTAAAAATTATGTAAGTATTATAAAGTTTTTCGGTTAAAATAGATTTTACAGTAAAATTGGTTTAATGGATGGGTATCAGTACGTTTTACCGTAACTTGATTCGGAAATTTTAACAGTGTAATTCATATTTTTCATAGCCACAGGGTTAATTGCTTCAGTGTTTTTTTTTTAATAAATACAATACATTATTAAACATTATGACTTTAGAATTTGCAAAATATTAAAACAAGGTATTACATTTTTACAAATGTAAGACATGGTCAAAAAACAATAAAATTTCCTTTTAAGAAATGAAGAACCAACTGTTAGGCAGAAGTAATTCAGGGAGTTACTGTATTAACATCTATTATTAGATAAAAACTTTAAATATGTTTATTTAAGATGTTCCTAACAATTGAAAAAGAATGAATTTATTGTGAATTTCTTTGCCATTTTGCTTTTATAGGGTGGCTTTTACTTAGAAAGTACAACTTTGTAATTCATTGTTAATATAAAATATTGGAAGGAAAAATATTAAGCCGTGTGGGTGTATAACTTTTTTTAGTCAAAGAACTCACCATTTCAAACAGTACACCAAATTCATGCCAAATTAAGACTTTTTTTCTCTCCATAAACGTAAGAGAATCACTAATTTCCTTTCAACAAAAACATTCGCACCTAAATAAATTAGACAAATCAAAAATCATTAAAAAATATCCGACATATTTATCAAAGATTCTATCACTAAAGCCATAGCATTTTATATACCTCTGAAGAATTATTTCGTGTTTATACCACTAAAGTAACAATATTTTATGAAAGTTGTAGTTATAAAGTAAATTAACTTAATGATTTTTTATCCAATGAATTAAGAAATCACTTATACATTATGTAACATCAATTAACATATGTAAGGAAACATTGAATAAAAAATTTTGCTTGTTTCGATTGACGATTAGTAGCAAAAGCAATAGGATCAATATGGCTGACTGAAAGAATTGAAATAAATTTTTTTTAACAGTCACAAAAGAGTATGGTTATTTTTATCTATGCTTTATCTTTACATGCTTTGTGTAAACATAGTTTAGGTAAAAACCCAAATATACAGTATTCAAACCATTCATTGGTAATTTTTTTATTCATATGGTAGCGATTAGTCGAAAATTCTAGTTTCCGAAATTCTAGTTCTTATTATCGCCCATTCAGTAAAAAATGCATAACTAAAAAGTAATTTTAACCAAATAAACTGCTTTAATGCCATACACTAAGGTATCATGAAAAAATTACCAAATTTACCACATATTATGAAATTATACTTTATTGTTAACTTTACTAAATGATAACCAAAGCGCTTCTGTAAAAATTGCGATCTATTTTGGTATTCCTTCAGACCCAGAAAGACGGTAAATTTCACCATACTCTCATATAGTTATGTCCGTGCTTTTTTCTCAGTATTTAATTTTAGTAATTTAAAATATTTAGCAAGTATAAATAATATAATATTTTTTTTAATCATTAAATGCAAGTTGATCATTAAAGCATAAATTTTTTTTTTTTTTTAATTGAAAGTTTGTGCGGACGAATTTTTTTACCAAAATTCTGTTATTTTAAAATATAAAACATCTTTTATTATGTTATAAATTTATATAATTATTATGATTGCAATTATAACTGAAATGTTCCGCAATGAAATCGAAAATAGATCTCTAATTTCATCGTCAGTATGATCTCTTAAAAATCATGTATTAGCCACAGTCAATACTTTTCCAGATTACAAATCTCTTTGAACAAAAAGAAATAAACGCTTTTTAAATAGAAAAACAGTTTTTAATTGCAAGTATTTTTTTGCAAATGGCTTAATTTAATTTTAAACACAGTAAAAAAAAATGCCTATTTCGAATCAAACCCATTCCTCCATTTAAAAACTAATTTTTCATATGTATACAAACAAAACATTTTTAAAATATATATTTCATATCTAATCACTTGTAAAAAAAACTGGCTTCTAAAAAAAAGTGTAAATACCCTGCTTTTCTAGTCAACAGCACAAAAACAATTCTTATTGATCAAATTTGTTAGTCAATTGAATAAAGCTTTTCACAGACTTACAAAAACGCAATTAGAAATTTTTCAATTAACTGTGTTTGTTTCTTTAGAATTTTTTTAATGTTAATACAAATGAAGTTTTTTTATATTTGTTTGTTATTGAAAAAAATGTAATTAAGTTTTTGTGGCCTTAATTGGTAATATGAATATTTAACTATGATATAATGTTTACTAATGACTTTCTATCAATCGGTAAATTTAAAAAAAAAAAAAAAAAAAAAAAAAAAAAATCAAACGCAACTTTCTTTTCAGGCTTTATATGAGCATTAAATAAATAATTAAGCCTTTTCTTTCTTTATTAATGTCTACAAAAAATTTCATTATCGATTTAATGATTTATGAAAAACTATTTTATCATATTAATTTATTTTACTTAAATAAATTTTCTTTGATGTATACATAATTTAAAAGAACATAAAGAAAAAAAGAAACAAATATTTAATTTAATTAAAGATGATAAACGCATAAAGAATTAATTGCAAAATTATTGTATTTTGTCAGTCAAATATATCATTACTCTTAATACTGTTTGAGTTGAGAGTAGTGTATAATTGTAACATAAATTGTAACAGTATCAAAAATATTATGTCGTAAATATTCTAAGAAGTCATACTTTTTTTGTAAAGGAAAAAGAATTGCAATAAAAGTTAATAAGCGTTTTACATTCTCTTCACATTTAATTAATTTTATTAAAATTGTTCACCCTTGTAGGAAGAATTTTAGTTAAAATTTAAGAATCTTTTATGCATTCACATTATTGTTGTATATATTTTAAGTTAAATGTTACTTTTAATTAATAAAATGGTTGCAAGTTAAGAAAAATTTGGAAACCAATACAAAATCCAATTTGTTTAGTGTTTATCACAATTAACTACGTAAATATTCTCTTCATTTAACCGAAAAGAATTATTTTAATTAATATTTTATTAGTCTTTAATTAGAAACTAATTTATTTTTTATTTTTCCAATTATATTTTTTTTTCTAAACCTAGCTTTAACTGTTCACACTTTTTAATTTTTGACCTCTCATTAAATAAAATTCTTTTTAGATATAGAAATTATTTGAATGTTTTTAAAAATAAATTTATCTGTGCAATGCAAATATTTTTTGGGGAAATTTAAGTAGAATAATTTTTAAGTAAAATGCTGAAAAAAAACCTAATTATATACAGAATAAATTAATAACAATCCTCAATTTACAATTTTAGTACTCTGGTAAAAAAAAGTCGAAGGACATGCCATTCACAGTTGGGGGTGGAAATTAATATTTAAGAAAAGGGAAAAAAATAAAAGTTCTACGAAAATCTAATGAATCACTAACAAGGACCGCGGTGCGGAAAAAAACTGTTCGATAGTCGTAGGAAACGGAGAGAAATAGAAGGGCAATTTTTAAAAGCTCCTGGAAGAAACTCCGAGAAGCTTTTGAAATTTTTTTCCAGTCGGAAAATCAAGCTGATTTTAAGTATTTTAATGCTGGATTAAAAGGAACCGTGATGGCTCAGGGGGTAGAGTGCTCGCCTTTCAATGAGGAGCACCGGGTTCATATCTCAGCGATGACTGGTCGATTTGAATATCGTACCCGGCTCGCACCAACCACAGTGAAGACGTAAAATATCATCAGTGGTAGATGGATCATGGGTTAGAGTCCCCTTGCCATCAGACTAACCATGGAAGGTTTTCGTGGTTTTCTCTCCATGTAACGCAAATGTGGGTTAATTCCATCAAAATGTCCTCCACGAAGGAAAACTTTCTCCAAATAATCGATCCAGGAGTTCCTTTGTCTTCTGGATTGGGTTCAAAGTTACTAGGCTACGGAGTTAAACAGTAGTTGTCGTAAACCCAAAATTGAGTCGACTGTTAAAAGATGGTTATTATATGCTTACTGGTAATCGTTTTTTTTTGTTTGTTTTTGTTTTGTTTCTTTGCTTAAATATTTACTATTGAGTCCTATGTATATGTGGACACTATACATACAAAAAAAAAAAAAACAGTTATTCCGCAGAATATCTAATCTAGATAATGTGCAGATTAACTATGGGGATCCATTAAAGTGCCGAAAATTGTTTCATTTCTCAAATTACCTCTCTAATATGCTAGACAATATTAAAAGTGAAAAAAAAGTTTTTTGTTGGAACCGCAGCAACTTTTTTGTACGTTTAAACTAACATAATGTTGTTTATTCATTGTTTGATATCTAAAAATCATGTTAATACAATCAAAGAATCAACAAAGTTATTGATGAATAGCAAAGAATCGAACGATTTAAGATAATATCGAATATCGCAATTGAACGGGAATTAGGAGAATTGAATTAGAATATTAGTATAATGAAATGATCGATACAAACTTTTGAATTTTTACAATACTGAAGTTATTAATGCTCACATTATCTGTATGTGTAAATGTGGAAAACTCTTGATTCCGCTCTTTTACGGTGCAACTAATTTAGTCTGTAAATGAACTGGAAAATTTTCGCATTGACGGCTTTCGAGTCTTAAAAGTGACATATGTACTTATTACCTTCATTTCTGACACATTTTCTAATGTGGTGATTAATGGGCAACCCTCTAAATGTTTCGCTGGACACAAAAGCTGGACACAATCTTTCCCCCTGAATTTGCTTGTCCTCAATCAACGTAGTCAACTGACTTCCACATAGATAAATTGGTTATACACATCGCTCCCCCTAATGAAAATTCCATGAGGCTCCACCCCAATTCTTTATTTTATTGTTCACTGTTCCTCACCAGCCCCATCCCATTCAGAAACTCCTCTCTGTTTTGTGCTGTTACCACCAATTATAGCTTTCGACGCGACGTGTCTAGAATAATTTGCAATTATACAGAGAGACCACGCTTCTGTTTTCTCCCAATCGAGTATTCTAAGTTATACTTCGCCTCGATAATCTTAAACTTCTGGGAAGGAATTAAAAGATAGAATTGTAAATCTTTTATTTAATAATTGTTTGAAATTTGCTATATCAGGCTAAGAAAAAATTGATTTTGACAGAAAAGGAAATTATTTTAGATGTACAAATGAGAACAAGAAATATTAACCTTGAGGACTAAAATACTCTATTGACAAAAATAAAATTAATTTCAAAATAATAATTTTAATATAATCGACGACAAAATTTATAAATAAACATTTTTAATTTAAGTTTAATGACTTTCACCGAGTCAGAATATTTTAATCATCATAGTTTAAACACAATTTTGTTTCTTTTAGAACTTATTTATAGCTTAATTTTAGAACTTATTTATAGCTTAATTTTAGAACTTATTTATTATTCAAGAATTAAAAATTGATATAGTCGCATTTTCAAGGTCATTCTTTGCGAAAGTTAATTTATCAACGTCTTGTGCTAATTTATGAACGTTAATCTGTTGGATGAAATGAAAAATAGATTAAACTAATATTAATAATAAAAAAAAGTGATCACGGCAATTATTGCATATAGACTGAAAAGTAAATTTCCCTTTTTAAATATTCTTACTTCATTTGAGGTTATCATTGTAAATTTTCTCTCCGTAACTATTAGGTTAATATTTTTGAAACTAATGCTTCTTGAAAAATACAGGGGTTCGAAGGGGATGGAGATAATATGCACAGTTGGAATAATTCTGTTATTTATCTTAATTGATTTTAGCAAAACCACAAAACTGTTTTCCACCATCATATGCGCTTGCCTGATAATTTGAATATTAAGTAGTAAATTTAAAAAAAAAAAATTGTAGAAAAGTAGTTTCTTAATTTTGCTTTTTATTTGCAACTTTAAAAAATTCTTACTCATTGTATTAAGTAATATTAAGTATTTTAGTATTCATGATTATGCACAGAGAAAAAGAGAAAAAAAAGTTTGGTAAAATTACCGTACTGTATAATAACAACATTTCTAATTTTCAGAAAAAAAAAAAAGAAAAAAAAAAAAAACAAATAAATACAACAACAACAAAAAAAAAAACATAATTTTGGTTAATAAAACTAAAATAGACTGTATTTCTGCCATTTATTTGACAATTTTTTTGTGCATACGGTAACGGTTTACCGGAAATTCTGGTTTTCATGTTCTTATTACCACACATTTTGGTAAAAAATACAAAACTGAAAAGTAATTTAGCCAAATAAATAGTTGTCATGATAAAACTACCTAATTTTTATCACATTTACCAAATTTTATCATATATTACAGAACTATATTTTATTTTTAATTTTACCAAAATAATCACCAATGGGAACACCAAAATTTGCTCGGAAAAAAATTACCGACCATTTTGGTGTTCCCTTATTGCCAGAAACACGATAAATTTTACCATATTCTGTTAGTTTTTCCCATACTTTTTTTCTTAGTCTGCCATTTACATGATTTAAATTTATTTTATTTTATTAATTTGAGTTAATTAATAAACACATCAAGTATTAGGATATGTATTCTTTAAACTAGATTGATTTTTAAGGTTGTTAAATTACTTGAAATTTTCTCAGCGTTATTTAGACTTTTAATTCATTAATTTAATTCGGTTAAGTTTTGTGCAATCAAAAACTTAGGAAAATAAATGATGTTTTGATAATTTAAATGTGTTTCTTGTTTTAAATTTTTATAATTTAGAATTTTTTTTTCAATTTTCAATAGCAATTATTAAATGTGCCCTTCCAAAATTCTCTTAATCCTCCGTTGTCGTGATTAATATTACACCTCAGTTGACATTTAAGATTGATTTATCATAGAACTTTATAAGACAAAATGCGAATTCCCTTTACTTTAAAACAAAATAAATATTAAAATTACATTTATGATAATATAGTTTTGTTTTAAAACATATTTTTTCATGATTGGAGTCTAATTTATTTTTTAATTATAAATTAATATTTCAGTGGCCTAAAATTAAAATAAACATTGTTACACTTTGAAAAAAAGTACTGTCACAAAATTACCAGAATATGGTAAAATGTGTTGCTTTTCTGACTCTATAATAACGCTAAAAAGCTTAATAATTTTTAACGAAATGCTTTGGTAATTATTTTTAATTATTTTGGTAAAATTAAAAAAAAAAAAGATTTTATAAAACGTGATAAAATTTGGTAAATGCAGTAAAGTTTGGTAAATTTATTATGATTCTTTTGAGCATGGCATAAAAACCATTTATTTTTTAAATTTACTTTGTATATTTTACTAAATATATAGTTATGAAAACTCGAATTTCCGGTGAACTATTACGATATGAAGGGAAAAATTACCAAATGAATGGTATAAATACCATATTTGGTTTTATTTACCAGAATTATGGTGCTTTTTTAAAAATCAGAAATGACCATAGAGTACGGTAATTTTATAAAATTTTTTTCTCCGTGTACGAATGTAATTTTCAGGTCAAAACACTTACATTTTGCTGCTTTAGAAGTATAAATAGATTATGCTATCAATTTTTCTTAAAATTTCTCCATACTAGTCTTAAAAATTGGGTCTGATGTAGACAAAAGCAACTTTTCATTTGGAAACTCATTATTACAAAAATATAAATCTAAATTAGCTTTGACAAAATGATTATAAAAGTTCAACTTTTAAGGAAAACGAAACTGCCAGATTTGCAAAAAAGTATCGTTAGTTAGATTATTTTTTTCTTGTTATAAAAATTGTCCTCTTGCACCCCTCTCGCTTATACAGCATTGAAGAGTCTTATTTTCCAAAACGGTGCACGTGAGTCTGTAGACTTCATTCTTTTATATTAAGAAAAAAATTATGAGTAAGAATCATGCATCAAAGTTTTTCCTTTACTTAATAATTTATTTATTTTTGTTAAAAAAAGTGTGAGTGGTCTTGTTTTTTTTTAAATAAAATATCTGATCAATATATTATAAAATTTTAATGCTCTATGTGAAAAGAAATTAATATAATTATTTATTTCGAATTTCGTTCTTATTTCGTTCTTTATTTCGTTCTTGTTTTATTTCACCTTATGAAATTACGGAAAAATAATACTGCTTTTTTTTCTATTGTATTTATTATAGATTAGGACATTACAGCTCTAAGAACTATTCAGGCGAAAAAATACCTTTAATCTCTTATTTCTAGATCCGACGATCGTGAGCAAAATTGGATACCTGCAGCTGACATCACGAGTGGGTAAATCGTGGCAAATGCTTATGCCACAATACAGATAGTACCAATCAGGTTCGATACATGCGTATGACATCGCTTGCAGGCACCCAATTAAATCTGATCTGAAATTTTTTTCAGGGTGATAGTATACCAAGCCTAATAGCTGTAATGTTAACGCATCATGGAAAACCATGTGATTTCAGGGGTCTTCGTCTTCTCGAGTTGCAGATACTCAATTGTTCAAGGGAAGAATCGACTTCACACGCAGCTATCACATAACTAAAATGTAACTTGTTTATTAGAAAATTAGTTCATTTGACAGTAGCAAACTTAATTTCTTTTTGTTGACATCATTGATAATTATTCTAGATCTATATTGATTTGCGAATGCCAAATTTTCAATAAGTAGACTTGTATTTTTGTCTCAAGCCAGAACAAAAGGAAAACTCTTGCATCAAGCATTAAACAAACTTACCTTCCTGAAAGATATTTTGAATGAAACTAGTCGCACTTGGAGAGGAAAGCTCCTTACTGTTAGCTTGACTTCAAATGTCTACCATGGTGGATATTTTATTTCATGACTAAAGTCGGCACGAGTGAAAGTATTTAAAAATCGACCAGTCATTGTTGCGTTACAGTACTTTGACTTCTTTTTCAGGAACTCTCCAAAAGATTTAAAAAATATAATAAAAAGTTAATATTTCTCCCTAGTAATTATTTTCAGCTGTATCTAACAAATTATGCATTGAAATCGAAACAGGAATTAAATACAAATGTGGAAAAATAAATAAAGTTAAATAACTAGAAAGAAAAAAAAAAAACTCAATGCAGTACAAAAAAGATGTACTATAGTTTTTTCTTCTTTTTTTTCCTATAGCAAAGTCTCTTTTTCAGTCCCGAAACACAGAATGACAGAGAGAAACATAGAGACGCAGAAGAAAATTATTAACAAGTTGCAACATGGAAAAACGGGAACCGGAACTATAGAGTATATGCTTATGTAGCATTGTTTGTGTTTTTTCATGTTGTTTAGTAACATTCCTACAAAGAATGAAGTTAATCCTTTATTCTCTTATGCAAAAAAATAGATAAATAAATGAGATAAAAAATCATTTGCTGTTAATGAGGGAAGAAGAGACCGATATTCGTGGTTACGCTATCACTTTCTAGATTTCTTTAGTTTACTTGCAACATATTACTTTTTATTTTATTTGATGCCTATATTTGTATACTATTTAACGTTTTTTCCTGCTACATTTGTATTTTGATCTGCATCTCAAAAGTGTTATCTTTTGCAGTTTCCCGGCTGATGGGTTCTTCAACGGGGATGTCTATGTCCAATATGAATATGTCCAGCTTGAGTGCTTGCAGTGTTGCAGCGTCGGCAGTTGACCAAAAAACAGTGGCCGGTGTCCAGTTCCCCTTAACCCAGCGTCGCAAACGCCGGGTTCTTTTCACTCAGGCCCAGGTCTACGAGCTGGAGAGGAGGTTCAAGCAACAGAAGTACCTCTCTGCTCCGGAGAGGGAACACCTGGCCAGCCTGATCCACCTCACGCCTACGCAGGTCAAGATCTGGTTCCAGAATCACAGGTACAAGTGCAAACGACAAGCCAAAGAGAAAGCAATGGCCGAACAGCAGCAATCCCAATCCCAATCGCCACGGAAAGTCGCGGTGCCGGTGCTCGTCAAAGACGGCAAGCCCTGCTCGACAGGGTCGGCCGAAGATGACGGCAGCAGCGGCGCCGGAGACCTCCTCCAGAGTACGGCGCTGCAGCAGCAGGCTTCCCATCAGCATCAACAACAACAACAGCATCACCAGCCGCAAGTTTCGGTCGGCGGTGGTGGGGCGCACAGAAACAGCTGCCTGGGTGACTCCTGTGCTCAAAGTTCGGCAGCAGTTGCTCGTGTCCATCACGCCTTGGCCCAACAATCTACATGTTCCTTGACCGGTGGTGGGTCAGCCGCGGCAGCTCTGCAAGGAGCCCTTAATGGAATGAGTGGGTATGGTCAAGCTGTGGCCGGAAATCTAGACTTAAGCGCAGTTACCAATGCCGCTATGTGCCCTTCTTATTTACAGTTACAAGGTAGGACTTGGTAATCACATCTCCTTGAATTCAAGACTGAAACAATATTTGTAAATATTTATAGATTCCTCTTTAAGCTTCAGTGAGATGAAAATTGTACATATATTTTGATGATGTCGCGCACGTGAAATTATTAAATCAATTATCGTCCAAAACTAGTTTGATCATGAGAGCAAGATGGTATTATACTAAATGAAATGATATTCTTTTTAATTGAAACAAAGGATATAATCAACATTAGTGAAACCACTGGACAATTATTTGTCAATTTCTAAATTATTCTTCAACTAAAAGACCAAGAAATGTACAAAAAGCGTTTGCATTTTTACTAAATGCTGGGAGTTTAAATATTGATTCATGATGTTTTTTAATAGAACAATTCAACATTTCAGCATTGTTTTATGTTATATCACATATTTTTGCGGGGACCCAAATTAGATGCTTCATACTACTTCAAAATTATATTTATTAATATTAGAAAGAAAGAAATATTCTATATAACTTGAATTAAATTATAGTTCAGCAATAGTACATGAATTAAAACTATTTTATTGATGATTCTGTGTTTTTTAAAATTTAACGAAAAACATTTTTTTGTTGAATATATTTTATTTATTAGTGTGTAATATATATATTTTTTTTATACTTCACACAGACTTACATGTTGTTTTCAATTTTTCGTGATATTATTCTTCAATTGAAGATAGTGGGTCTTGTAATATCAAGACACATAATTAAGTATGATCGATTCAATTCAGTGATTTTTAAGAGTCTTTTGGAGTAAAACAACGTGAACAGAAGGTACTCATCGGGAAACAATGTTGAGGAACAGTTTGACGTTGAAAAACTGCACTTTTGAAAACCGTATGGATTTTCGCGGGATTACCCTAAACGTTTTTTTCACTAACGTGTTTTACATAAATCTTGATAAAGCTTAAATTTTTAAATTAGATTTGTCTAAAAAAATTATATCTAGAGAAATGAAAAAATTTTTAAAAAATTTTCTAAGTCTGTTTTTTAAATAAAAATTAAAAAAATTCTAGTAACCGAACTTTGGTCAAGATAAAATTAAAAAATTTTATCGCATAATATGAAACCATATTTTATTGCTAATTTTACCAAAATAATTACAAAAGCACTTCGGTAAAAATTACTGAGCATTTTGGTGTTCCCATAGCGTCAAAAAACACTATAAATTTTACCATATTCTGGTAGTTTTGACCACACTTTTTTCTCTCATTGTGTTATGAAAATCTTGATAATAATAAAGCAATTTAATATTTTAAACAATTTTAAATTAATATTCAATTACAATTTAATAAAAAATGCTTTAACTTTTATCAATCTTTAACACGAACACAAATTGTAACTATTTTGTTTAAATAATAAAATTTAATAAAAGAGAAATATTTTAGTAAAAAATTTACTTATAAACAACAAAAATATGTTATTAGAATTATTATTATTTTATATTAGAGTAATTTATAATATAAACATAATTCATTTAAAATATAAAAGTATTTTTTTTTTATTATTTTTTTAAAGTTTTGATACTAAAATAATTTAAATCAAATCTTTATCTCTTTTTAATTTAAAAATTTGGACATCAATATAAAAGTTTGTCGGTTGTTCTTAAAAAAATCTGTTTCTTCTTTTATTGCATCCAGTTTCAAAAAAAGATATTTTACAATTGATATTAAAATATTGATTTTTTTTCAAAAATTCTTCTATTATTACTTCTATTATAGTACATCCATCAAAAATGCATACATAATTGCCATATAATCTATTTTAGTAGTATTTATTGAACACAGCATTTTATGTGAGGTTAAAAAATTTTAAATATTTATGCATGAAATTAATTAATATCGTGGAATTAATAAAAGTTAGAAATCACAATTTCTTTTTTCTACAATTAATTTAAACATTATAAATAAAGGAAAATGTTGCAAAACTCTTCAGTTAATAGCTTTTGAACTAAAAACAATTACGTTATTCTTGATATACATCATTACTATGTTTTACAAATTCTATAAACAAAATAATTTTATTGATCAGAAATTATAGATTTTATTTTTGATTAGAAACAGTATAAACTAAATATTTGTAGTTAAAAATCTAATTAAAAAGAAATTAGCTTATTTTGGCTTTAATTGTTGTAACGTCAATTTTTTCAATGTATTTGAAGTTAAGTTAAATTATTAAAAGCAATAAATAACACTCAGCTAGTTTAATTAATTTTTATCGAACGCAATTTTATTACTTACTGTGGAACACAACTTAACTAATTTAATGCAAACAAATCTTAAAACAGTTTAAAAAATTAAAAATGTGGGTATTTTGTAGGGAAAAAAGTGCTGATGCCGCATTAATTAGCTGATTTACTGATTTAGCAGTATTGAAATTTTATTACAGGCATTGCAATTATATATAACTCATCAAAATGGATTTTTGCATCCAAAAGAAAATAACAAAATTTGTTTACTCAATGTAAAATCCGCACTAACTCTTGTAGGGTTTAAGGTTTCAAAACGTAAACGAAGAATACTTTTTTGTACAGATATTATTCCAAATTTCATTAGAGAATTGTTGCATTGTAAATTTGTTGCCCATTGATGTTTATTGTAAAAGTCTTTCCAATGATTTTTGTAAATATGATAATTTGATAATATTTACAAAGAGAAATTAAAAATAAGCATTCCAGAAAATTGTTGTCCTTCTTTGTCTATAAGTATGTTAATTTTGAGCTTACAGAATATCAAACAAATGGAAGCAAGTAAAAGCTAGACTGATGGTTATTATATTTTAGTATGTTTAGAAATTTTTAATATGAAATATATTTATTTGCTGGAGCAATGGTTTTCAATATATTAAGTTGCAATAAGCAATAAGTAAACAATAGCTAGGATGTGTTTGGTTTCAATGTTAACTAAAGATACTTATTCTTCAAAACTATTTAACTTTTTTTTTTTTTTTTTTTTTTTTTTTTTTTGCTGGTGGTAATTTGTATAAGAATTTTGATAAAAACAAATTTTTCCTTTTAAAAGAAATATAAATTTTATTTCCAATTTTTTTATTTTTTTAAACAGTTTAAAAATACATATAAATATTGAATGAATTTGCATAAAAATGGTTTTGTTTCAAGACATTTAATTGAAATTTTTAATATTTTCTTGAAAATATTGAAAATTGATTTAACCACACCGAAATTGAACATTGAAATTGTATCAAATTACGATGATTGGCACTTTGGGTGCATCATCCGCAAAATCTATTTTTGCAGTAAAATATTATACCGTAATTTTTACAGTAATAATTATTTAAATAAAGAGATTCAGTGATTTTGCCAAAATTATTACTGTAAAAAATACGGTATATCAGATCTTTCGCTCCGTAACATGTTGCAGTAAAAATGGATTTGAAGGAAAATATTTACCTGAGTGCCGACACTTTTTAATGTAATTTAATCCAGAATTTTTTACAGTGAAAATAGCAGTTATTTTTCCAAAAGTAATAAAAGTGAAAATAAAAATAAGTAATTCTAAGTAACAATAATGCTTCATAGCTTAACTACAATGAATATTTTATCAAAAGCATGGTTGTTAGTGAAAAACATTTATGAAGAATTTACAAATAATTTTATTTATTTAAAAATAACTCGTTTTATATATTAAAAAAAAAATCCATCTAAGATGAGAGAGACAGAACAGCAGCAATAAGTTATTTTAATTTAATATCTTTTTTTAACTTTACTTACAAACATTCATTGATGGAATGCATCATCCTTCACAGCACTTTCTGATTTTAAAACAGCAATCAATCCATAAGGCAGACACTAAAAGCACATAGAGATGGAGAGAGCATACAGCTGTTTCGATGCTACACACAACCGCTATTCTCAGTTTTCCGACAGAATATGAACATTAATTTTCTGCACGCTGTTGATAAAGATGTATATTATTTAGTTGTAAGTGCACGTTTTTTTTTTTTTTTTTTTTTTTTTTTTAAATTTTTTTAAAATTTTTTTTTATTTATTTATTTATTTATTTTTTAAACTTTTTTTTTTAATTAGATACCTCTATAAAGGGAACATTTTTATTCCAAACTGTCTCTATTTGAAGAAAAGGTAGCCATTTGTAAACTGATTTTGTAAGTAAAATGAGAAAATATCATAAACTTAAATAGTTTTTAAAAACTACTACGTATTACACTTGCAGAATTCAATATGTATTATTAAATGAAGTGAATAATTATGAGACTTTTGATAAATTAAGCAACAATATGAACAGTTTTTAGAATCTTCAATTAATTTCTTTCCCAAAATATTGTATTATCCCAATCAAATCTTACTGAAACTATAAATACAACTTTATAAAACTATTTTCATTGCATAAATGATTGCATTTTTATACTTAAAATTAAAACAACATAATGTTTGGGAGGAAATAAGACTTAGTACATTTAATGCATAAATTGGAAGGGAAGGGCACAGTGGACTAATTTTCAATTTGATAATTTGATTTAGTATCAAATTTTTACTTAATGATAGCAAAATAATAGATATTTTGAGTCAAATAGCCATAAGATAACTTTTACTTTTTTTTTTACTTTATCGCGATTTTTGGTGGTGATGATGTAGAGTGTAAACAGGAATATTTTCATTAAATGCAATAGAATTTTTTTATAACATTTGTAATAAAAATTAATTTTTATTGCAAATGTTATAAAATTTAATTTTCAATGTTCTTCTATTACATTACAGCTACACTCTACAAACTTTCGCACTTTCACACCATACGATTTTCACTTACATATTTTCACTACCGAAAATACCGAAATAAATAAGTTTTTGGCGCATGTCAAAGCTGCTAGTGTATTTAAAAAATACATTGAATTGAAAACTGCGTAGTTCGGAAATATTTAGTCTAACATTTGGTTCGAACAGATGTTTAATGCTTTTAAAACTTGTTACTTTTAGAGCAATTTTTAAAAAGAAAAAAAAAGGAAACATTTTTAAGATAAGGTACCTTTAAATATTAACCAATTTTATTTTTTATTTAAAAAAATTTTTTAAATGTAAAATAAAGATATTTCTAGTTAAATTTTCACGTTTATTACTGTTTTTTAATCCTATCATCATAACATTCTTTCTTGCGGTGTAATTAACACGTGGAACGTCATATAAGTAAACTGGGAAATTTATATTGGTTTATAATTAAGAAAAGACTCACGAGTTATGAAATGACTTGATAAATAAAAAATGACAATACTGAAAGGTATTCAGCTTCTATCCAAGCAAATTCATATTCCAGATATCATATATTTACATACCATATACATACATTCAATCAGTCAGACCATCAATCATACAAATCTACTTTTATGCAGTTCGTAAACATATAAAAATTCCCTTATAGCACTTCCAAGAAAAGGTTTCTCAAAATAGAGAAAAAATTTGTCTAAATAGGTGAGAATTCATCGAATGAAGTTTAACTTTAATTGTAGAAACACGAACTTATACCTATTCATTCTTGTCAGTTTCATTCTTTTTCGGAAAAAAATCATCAATGCCAAATAAGGTTAGTAATCAAATAGTACAAATTTTTTTTTTTTTTAAATCTTTTGGTAAAAAATGAATTTCTTAAGCTTATTCTTCTGCTTATTATTTTTTATAGTAGTTTAAAAGTTCTTTGCCATAGT
Source organism: Parasteatoda lunata (assembly GCA_949128135.1). NCBI lineage: Eukaryota > Metazoa > Arthropoda > Arachnida > Araneae > Theridiidae > Parasteatoda > Parasteatoda lunata. The sequence goes on along the minus strand of OX421971.1, from coordinate 109,519,347 downwards.
TACATATGAAACCATTCTATGATTTAATGATTATTAATATGAAAACTTTATTTTATAGTTGAATATCATTGATTAAGATTTAGATAATCTACATACATCCAGATTATTAAAGTGTTGTAAGAATATTACTAATCCCTTGCTTTACATTCTTAATCAGTTTTATTCGAATATATCCTAGTATTACTGTGCTTCTGTTCAATCAAAAGTTTATAAATGTAATATAAAGCAAAGCAATGTTTCTATATAATGAAGATTAAATAATAAAAACCTTTAAGAAATTGGATTTGTTTAAAAATTCTTTAAAATAGTTAAATAATGTGCAAAAAAAATATTTTAATGTGTAATAAATATCTCAAAAAGTTTATTGTCATTTTGCTGTTCCGTGCATATTCATAAGACAGAAAAATCCCCTGATATTGGTCTTTAAATAAACTAAAAATGTTCAGATATCTTTGGTTATAATCAGTATAAAATCAATGAAAATTAAAAATATATACACTTGCTGTATAAAATTGCAAATAAAATAAAAGCAATTCAAAATCTTTTCATTTCGTTTTAACTCCTTTGATTCGAAACCTCTATCACAAATAAACAAATAAAAAGGAAATTGAGAATGAAATTAAAAAATTATTGGGGTGTTATTTAAAGTAATTTTTTAACTTCCAACGTTTAACGCCTATCATAAAAAGAAAGGAAACCGACCATACTTGATGGTATAGCAATTATTTTCGACTTGAAGACATTTTGTTTTGTGTTGCAAAACAAAATTTAACATAAAATTGAACTGTCAAAACAGCAGTAAAGTCCTTTTTGATTTTTTAATATCGAGAAATAATGCGTCTAATTGCATCCATAATTGCGGTTACAACTTATAATGCAGTACATCTAATTTTATTTACATAATTGCAATTATAATACATTAAATGATATTAGATAATAAAAATTTAAAACGATATCAATTCTTATGACTTAAGAATTTGGTGTATAAATAAAGTCGTTTAATTTTATACCAGTATGTAGGCTCTTTTTGTTCATTTTTTCATTTTCAATTTTTGCTATTTCATACATGAAAAAAATTCAGCTAAAGTTATTGGAGCAATAATGTGTTCGTTGTTCTACTAGAATATTTCTTGCAATATTGCTTGTTTTTGCATAAATTCAATTTAATACGTACGATGGTAACAGATATCTTAATTTTATTTGAGATAACTGATTATAAGTTTTTCTTTTTTTGTAGTATAGTATTTTATTTGCGTTGCACTAGATATCTGCGCAATGGGCTATTTTATTTTATTTTATAACCGTCGTTGAACAGCCGACCCAATATTGGGCTTACGACAACTAATGTTCAACTCCGTAGCCTTGTAATTTTGAACCAATCCAGAATACAAGGAAACTCCTGGATCAGTACCCCCAGAGGTATTGATTTGTTATGGGAACGTTGAGGACTTTGAGACTCGACAGATTTAACGTGCATCAGTCACCATTTACTACACGGGGAGTCTTCGACCGGTGAGGATCGAACCCATTACCTCTTGGGTTGCAATGGGCTATTGACGACGGTCTGGGAAACATCCCTAACGATGATCATTATCCGAAAACTTGACATCCCAATGTCGATTCTCAGCAGAGGTCCGCTTGGATAGCCAGATGACCTGCACTCGAAGTCGAGCACTTTACGGTTTAACAGTTTAATGAGAGCACATACCACGCACCCTCGGTCCTTTCACATGCTGATCAAAGTAATCACCCACCCGCCCACTCTGACCGCAACTTGACTTCGGTGATCAGCTGGGAACCATGTCTTACAATCTCTCGACTGAGGAATAGTTTTTCTTTCAGAAATTTTTTTTTTAGAACATTAAATAGATAGATTGCACTATTTTAGTCTCACTAAATAATTCCAATGAATTTTATTTGAAAAGAAAAAGCAAAATTAAAAGATTTGAACCCTTTATACTTGAATTGTATTGATATTATATTTAATTACATTTATGTTCCTTTTTTTTTATTTGAAACGCGTAAACTCATTTTAAAATTATTTTTTTTAAAAAACCAGTGTTTAGAATTTACTTAAAATTTGAAATCAATTCCACGATTACCATTTTGGATATTGATAGAGATAAAAGTCTAACATTCAAAATCATTACTCATCAAATGGCACTCATATGTCAAATCCAATATTGTTTGAAATCCTCAAACTTATTTAAACAATGTCTGCGGGAATCTGTTTTAAAGTACTACTCATTATCTCCCACCCCTAGCGTTTTTAACGCTGAACTGAAGTGAAATGATGCAGGCACACTCCCCAAAAAAGAAAAATCAAAGCAGCAATAAAGCGGGCGATTTTACAACTACGTGGTCAATTCGAAATAGAATAAGGGAGGTTCCAATCCATCGAACAATCACGATCTTCGCCTGCTTTATCCGTCCCCATTTCCTTTTCATTGCATACCAAACTCTAAACATGAGGAGAGCTTACAAATGCGCCTGCGCCTTAATTACTGCCGAGGGCCAATTTGTTTGTCCCCCCGACGATTACTATCGGGTGGCCCCGGGCCTGATATTGGGCTTTTGTCAATATCTATTTTCCCCTGCCTTATTCACCCACGCGATGATCAGGGGGTGGAATAGGGTCACGTGACTTTTGATGGTGGTAGCACCTTCTTTTTACGTGTTTAATCACTGCGATCGGCGAACCCTTTTTAGAAAGCAACGGATCTAATTATGATGTTTATGATGACAATATGCGGAAAAAAGTACGTCTCACCTCTTTTAATTTTTTTTTCTATTTTTATTTAGGTAATTTTTGAACAAACTTTAAAAAAATACTTGTTTATTCCTTATTGCATATTACGTTAGACGCAATAATTGAAAAATTAAAAGTCTAGTGCCTGTCACCTACTTTTTCTTTTGAAGGGGGAGTAAAAAAAGATTTACAATGCGTAAAAAAATTCATTAATCTAACATCCTGACAAGTAGCGATAACCTGATAATTGTGATAATAGCAATAAAGTGATATCAAATACTCTGACTGATTTTTGATTAAGTGATCTATTTTCACATACAAGTATTTTCAGCAAACGCAAGTATTTTCTGCGGTTTCATTAATAATTCTAAAAAAAGAAAAGAAAAAGAAAGAAATTGTTTCATAATATAGTATTTTATATGGAAGAAAAAACAGTCACGCTTTACTTTCATTATTTTTTTTTTTCTTTAATATTTGAAGAAAAAGTTGAGAGAAATAGAAATTTTAGAATTTCCCCTCATTTATTAAAAAAAAGATAATTCTGCAAATATTTCTTTCGTAACGTATTTTTATTTCTTTTTCAAATAAAATATAAAAGCAAACTTTAACTTGTTAGTATTATTTAACTTAACAACTTGCAATCATAACTATAGTTTATTAATTGATTGTTCGTATTTTTTTTTTTTTTTTTTTTTTCAAAAATATTCTTGTTTCCAATAATTTGCATTATTGCTGAAGAATAAATATTTTATTTATTTATTTTTTCACACATATACTACTGTATATAATCTCAAAAAAATTTTTTTTTTAACAAATATAAAATTTATTATTTTATAAATTGTACATTTTCAAACCTAATGTGTAAATTTTAAGCTATTAAGACGGTTCGAAATGCATTTTTGAAACTTCTTTCTTAAAAAAGCGTGTATTATTTAGAATTTTTTTTGTGAGATAAAGTACCGAAATTTTTCAAATCTCATATGAGACACTTAAAAAAACTTCATATTTTTAATAATGCTTTAATTCAGAAATAAATGCTTTGTCTGTAAAAAAAAAAAAAAAAATGTTTTAAATTTTTAAAAAAATAGCTTTATTTTGAATATAATATCTGTGTTTTTATTTGTCTTCCTCATTGTTTGCTATTAGCTTTGAAAAAATTCAAAAATTCAAAAATCTCAAAAAAAAAACATATATATATATATATATATATATATATATATATATATATATATATATATATATATATATATATATATATATATATATATATATATATATATATATATATATATATATATATATATATATATATATATATATATATATATATATATATATATATATATATATATATATATATATATATATATATATATATATATATATATATATTATTTTTCATTGTAATTGAGACAAAAAAAAAATTTTCTTTTCTCACTATTTCGTTTTAAAAAAAACAAACGAACTTAGATTGCTATTTTTCCAATGGGGTACTTGCAAGTGACGTAGTGCGGGTATATCGATGCTGATTCATTGTTAAAACATGGCATTTGCTTACGTTAACAAATGTTCTTTCCATTATATTTCGAGTAAGCCAAGCCCGTCAAGAATCAATTCTCTTAAATGATACATTCTATACTTTTACAAAAAGATTTCAATTCTTTCACTATATATTTTTACTAAACACAAAGACAGACATGAAGCCATGTAGAACATAAACAAACTAATTATAACTCGAAGTTGCCAGGTACACGAAACAAAAATATATCACGGTTACAACGAAAAAATAATTAATCTAAATTAAGTAAAAGACTTCGAAAAAGAATTATATTTCAGTAAATTCCATGTGTGATACGGCATTGTATATAATCAACTTCATATTTATTAACATTCTAACTTATGTGGAGAAACCCAGCTCGACTTTAACAGGTAATTTTGCTTATAAACGATCAACTGGCTCTGATGTCATTCGTCACATGTGTGGATTTCCGTGATCTTCTTAAAATTAAAATAATGATATGATATCTTACGATTGTTTACTATTAGATAAATTAACGAAACTATAATAAAAGAATAGAGGATTTTGATGAGCTTTAACGAAAAGTGTTAAAAAATTAATTAAGCTTTTGATTTGCCAACAGAGCTTTAAACTTCCATAAACAACAAATTGAAATAATAACATGTAATAACTATTTATATTTGCAGCTCTTGCAGAAGCAACTAATAACAAAACAGCAGAAAGAGGAAAAGAATGGGTGTATCCAAATAACACGTGACTTCGAGCTCTTCTTCTGAATATGACATATTCTATGCTACATTAACTTCCCGTAAGATAAATTACCATTACAAAAGAATATTGGAACGAAAATAAAAAATATGCACAAAGAAATATTTATTTGTAAACATTGCTTTAGTAAGATAACGATAAATTATTGTCTTACTGTTACTGTTATCCTTTCTCTTGTTATAGAGATTGTTGCAAATAAAAAAGAAATAGTTCGTAAAAAGTGCAATGATAGGATTACCAATGTTCACAAATTACTTGTCCGATTCATTTTTAAAAGCTTCTTTAAAAAAACTTCTGGAAAGTACAGTTGTCTAACAAATTTCGGAATGAAAATAATAAAAGTTATGTATATTAACCGATCGAAAGTTATTCTAATGTCTTAAATATCATGCAAAAAATAATCTAAAGAAGAAAAAGGAGATCGCAACTTACAAAATTATACTTAAAATTTTTGTAATGTCAATATTAAAATAAGCATTAACTTGGGCAAATATATATATATATATATAAATGGTACAAAATTTTTTGTCCGTTGGCAAAATAGGTGTTGTTTTGGGTTTGATGGCGTGCGCACTTTATTCGGACGTCATCATACTTTTCAACTGTGTTCAAGAGTAATAGTAAACAGTGCACATGCATCGTCATTGCCTACGTTGTTATGGCGACCGCTGCTGTTTGATAATTTTTTTTGAAATTTTTTTTTTTCTTTTTTCACCAGAAGTCATTTTTAATGTATTTACATAATAATAATTTAAAGTATTTTTATGATTTTTTTTTATTAATAACTTATATTTACTGCCTTGACGGTGATTTTAATGTAATTATGAACTGACGGAAGAAAAGTATTTTGTGAAGTCTTGTATATTGGCAGGATTTGAAAATCAATCAGATGACAAGAAGACAAACATCAGTTGAAACAGTTTTTGCAACCCACGATTTGAAATGTCGCGGCGTTTATCGGAGTCAATTCAGAAAAGAAAAAAAAGTATTTGACCAATGGGTAACCAGTGATCGTAATAAAGCGATCACAATTTTTTTCCTTTTTAACTAACCCTTTGACGCAGAATTTTTATTCTATTTAACTTAGTTTACATTTTTTAATCATTTTCTGGTAATTTTGACCGTACTTTTTTTATTTTAACTTTTCCATCATCATTTTTAAAGTATTTAGTTTAAATGAAATAAAAAAATGCCTTTTTAAAGTCAGAAAAATTATAAAAAAGAAGCTTATGTTGGAATTTAAAAGTTAAAATTTAATTTTAAAACATTTTTGAATATGAAGTATTTCTTTTCTCTTTAGAGAAAGAAAACAATATGCTTAGTAATAAATAAATAAATAAAAATCTAAATAAAATGAAGAGTTTGTATGCCTGTGTGCGTCTCTCTCTCTTTTAACTCCAGAACCATTTGTTTCATCGTCGACATTTGGATAGCATCGACATCGACATTTGGACCGCAGCTACAAGGGGAAATTTTAGTCCTCGATCCTAAAACTCGTTCGAAATTTTCTATTAAATCATTCATGAAAGCCATTTGAAAAATAGAACTTTTTCTTTGGTTAAATGTTAACTTGTAAGTTCCTGTTTTAAAAGATGATTTTTTTTTTCAAAATATTTTTAAGTTGGCATGTGATGTTTACTAGCTTATAGCTTTATTTGATTAAAAAAAGTACTTAATGGACTTGCTTAAGCATTTAATAGAAATATCTAAGCTTTCGTCATTTCAGCTGCGTTACAGATAGCAACAAATAGGAATACGTTTGTATTGGGATGTGAATATGAAGGGTTCAATAGAAATGGGGAAAACAATAATAATTGATGGATTTGTTCCACTCGGTGACATTTCAGCCTCTAGCTTATGCATCTCTATTATTTTTTATTTGCTATATCAGATAAATTAAATGATCAACGATAAAATGGTAGCATGGGCAAATTATGTTACCAAATTAGTATTCCTAAAGTGATCTGTCACCACTTGTTTATTTTGCTTATAGTAATTTCTTAAAACGTATTTCAAAAAATTAAATAATTTTAAATCAGTGGTAATTTAAATGAGAAAAACTAGTTACATATTGAGAGGCAAAATTTAAGGAAAATACAATTTTGCTTAGAGGAACCGAAAAAAATCGCCATACAAATATTGACGCCAATGATGCTTTACTAATTTGGGTACTATGTATTAATTGAATTAAAAAAATAAGGTATGCACTAAAAAGCACTGTTAATTTAGAAAAGGTATTTACTCATACAGAGGCTCTGTAAATAAACAGCCAAACTAATAGTGACGCTTTATTAACTTTGATAATACGTACTACTGGTACTATGGTATTTGGCGCAGTTATAAAAACGAATTCTACTAGAAATAGTGTAAAAGCAAAGATAGTGTATTAAAATTTTAATGAGTTAGAATTGAAAGAACTTTTAAAAATGGTCATGCTCTAAAATACTTATCAAAGTCTCATAGCAATTCTATTCTTTTTTAAAATTTTGGTATTAGTTCGGTACCACTAATAAATATATTTGCACAGTACTCAAATGTTGGAGGTTATATAAAAGGTATAAAATATACTAATATATGTTCAAAGTTTTAATATTGATATGCTTGGAAATTATTAAAAAAGCACCAATACTGAGTAGTTTTTTGCTGATGAAGATGCTGAACATATTCTTCTTCATTGCGATTTGTATGCGAGTGCCCGAATGAAATTAAAGACTGATTTGAGGCGTCTTTCTATTTGTTGGCCTCCTGTCTTATCAGAACTGGTCAAAAGTATTGAAAGTCTTGCTGCCTTGCGGAATTTTGTTTTTAATTTAAATTTGTAAATTTTTCTTCTTTTGTTTTCTACTTACAACTGTAAGCCTCATGTTATACTTTGTGGTGCATGAGGAGTTTTAAGTCGTTTAATAATAAATAAAAAAAATATATATATATAAATACTGCGAAAATCGGTGTCTTACGACCCCTAGAAAGGGATAAATTGCCGGATAAAATTACTTGATTGTTTAAAAATTTGAACTATCAGGAATTGGCCGCGAGCAATAGCATCATGCCAAATGGTCCTGAATAGAGTTAATCCTTATTGTGATGGGCGGGACAGTAAAAAACATGTTTAACTTAGTTTAATGACGTTAAAAAACTAGGGAGAGCTACTGTTAATAAAGAAATAAATATTAGGAATTCTTTTAGCTTTAGTAATTGTATAGGTATATACTTTACAGTTTTGTTCATAATTTCGCAGTGTTACTAGGTACTAATTTATTGATTATTTTCTTTATTTTATATACATCCCGTACGAAGAACAGGTATTTAGATAGTAACTAAATAAAAAAAAATAGTTGCAAATTAGCAAGTCAGTAAAAAAATCACAGTCACTTAATCTATAGTAAAATTTACTTAAAAGTATTACTTACAGATCATGAGGATTTTTTTTTATATAGAATATATTCTAGTTCCTTAGCTTGGAACAATATTATGTGAAAATATTCCTTAGTTATTTTTGATTTGAGTAAGGCATGTCTCATTTCACAACGAAATATCTTTATGAATTATTAAAAATATTTGCCACCAACTTTCTAACAAATAATTTGAAGTGCAGTCAGATTAACAATTAATACGGACTGCTTTGAATGAGAAATGCTACATTATATGCTTTATTATATTATAAACAACAATCACCCTTTTATTATGGTGTGAAATTTAAGTTGCACACATTGTAAAATTATTTTTTGTTCGTCTAAACTCTTTAATAACAATATGTACCTAAAATAAATGTTAATTTATCTTTAATTATTCCTTTTAGCAACTTTTTAGAAACATAGAAATAGAATATATATAAAAGTTAACATTGTTTTTCAAGAAAAAAATAGGATTTGCATGTGTATAAAAATAGTACAACCTCGAGTTTTAAAAAAAATCACATCTTTGATTGACTTACCAAGCAGTAAAATCTGTTATAAATAGTCAAAGTATTTATATAGAAAAACTGGAAATTAACATAATAAATAATGAAGTAACTTCCATTAAAAGTGGCATATGACAATTAAGCTTTAGAAACCTGTAGCAAAGGTTTTTAAATTTGTTTTAACGAGATTCAAAGTTAATCTATTTAGGAACTAGATAAAATAGTTTTTATTTAGTGATCATTTTTTCTTACATTTAATAATTAAATGAAATTTTCTCTAAAATTTTAATCCTATTTATTGCATGCTTCCAACCGTCAGATATGGAAGATTATACTAAAAATGCAAATGTCTGATTGACATTGATAAAACGCACAATGTCTTATTAATGTCAATCAGTTTGTACCAATGTGTTATCCCAATGATTTTGTATCTCATCATGGAAGTCATTATTCTCTTCCATTATCAGTAAGAAATCGAATTTTGATAAAGTCGTATTTTTAAAATTTGATCTATCAGGAACTATTCGACTTATTTCGCTGAAGTCTTATATTTTGCCCCTTTAAATTACATTCGTTAAAATGATGTAAAAATTTAGGTAGCATGCTATTCAAAATTTTGTCAACTATTATGAAATAAAATAAAAAAATAATAAATATTTATATTTTTGTAATTATTTATAGTTATAGTGTAAATATTTATAGTTATAATTTGCATGGTTTATCTTTGGATAAACGAATTTATAATAGCAAAAATCTTTTAATTCTTTTGAAAAGTTCTCGAGACATGGTGAAATCCACAAAAAGAAAAATTAACATTAAAGGGTCCAAATTTTGGACCACTCTCTTGATCAAACTATTTGATCCATATTTCCTACATTGCGGCGACCCCTATATTTTGGAAGTCAGAAATCCGAAACCGCCAAAAGAAAAAAAAAAGTGTTTATTCAGAAAAAGAACATTTTTGTGTCTGATTTCGTAACTTAAATGAAAAGAGTATAAATATTTATTTATTTTAACTTTGTTTACAGAAAAATAGCAATAAATTAAGTTCAAAAGGAATATTTGAATGCCTCACATTATTTAATTAACGTACACATGTGTTTTAAATTTTTTGAAAAATAAAATTACCAGTTACATTGAAAATTAAAACTTTTAAACTAAATGTTTTGTTTAATGTAATTATACTTAAAGAAATTCAGCTTGTTAAGGAATATTTCAGTTTGTGTTTAATTCTAAGACCTCAATTCATTAGTGTGGATTTTTTCTCGAAACTTATTGGAACTTCTGAAAGTTACACAAATACCCTTTTATGAACTCGAACACAAACTTTATAAATTGGTAAACAAAGCATTTCCCTAATTAAGATAAAATGCGAGAATTTCTAAGATATACCGAAAAGAGAAATAAGATATGAGAGAAAAAATTACACGGTCGTAGTTAGAAATTCTTCATCAATTAAAACCTGTCTTTTAATTAATTATCTCAGAAAATTCTTACAAATTAGATGAAATGCGCTGACAGAAATTTTGCTAAAAATTATTTTTAATAATATACGTGAAACTGAAGAAAAACGTTACGAAGTCGTTCTCATAGAAATGACTAACAAGCACTTGAAATTAAAGCCCTCCATTTATATTTGTTTTTAGTTTCTGTCTTCTGCCCCCCCCCCTTCCCACTTCTCTCAAATCTTCCGTCAGGTTTAGTTTTCAACTGGAAGGAGAAGGCGGAAGAAAAAAAAGAAGAGAAGGCACGAAAAAGTTCCTATTCTTTAAGAATTCTTTGAAAAGCCGTCGCTTTTAAAAGAAAAACCCCTTTATATTCGTCCTCAGTACAGCTCTTCACCAATGAAGAGCTCGTCGACACCTTTTTGGAATTACAGAAAAGAAGCCTATCAGCGTAAACGAATTTCGATTTAAAATTCTTCACCATCTTGGAGACTTTACTTATTATTGCTTTTTTAATCCCTTCTTTTTCCAACGCTTGGCGATTTAAAAACCTCGCCACCAATCCCGCTCTTTTTACTAGAAGTGCTTAATAATGATCTTTGCAAAGGAACTCTATCAATGGACCCCGCTCTTTGAGAAACGTGTCGTGGTAAGGGCTGGTTGAGGGGTTTAGAAAACGGAAAAATTAGAAGTTTTTGCTCGAGACAAAGAAAAACAAGCCCTGGGATTTTGTGGTCTTTCCTGTGGCTACTTGACGCTGCACTCGGAGGAATTTAACGAGTTTTGAGAGCACTGGAGTTGGAAAGAAATCTGGCGACAATTGAGTATACACAGTGGCATACAATTTAAATGTGCCACATTAGAAATATGTAACTTTATTTTTGAAGTTGAAGTATCACTCATAAGAAAGAAATGCTTTTGCTCTTATTCGTAATCGAAGAAACACTAAAACTTTAAACGATTTTTAATTGTGCCGTGATGTTTTATTTAATTTTTTTTTTCATAACTGATTGCGGATGATGACGAATTAGTAACGTACTAATGGAGTTAGTGCTTTGGTGAAATTAATTAAGAGATAATTAATTCGTCTTAGAATATTATTGGTTTTCAAGTTTTATTATTTACAGTAATTAAGGCAGTAAAATAATCAAGGCCTGCTTTTCGACAAAATTTATTCACTAACGTTTAAAAGTTATGTTCCCAAATTTATTTTTAAGTTGTAACCAGGTTTCTTTATACTTAAAAATTTAAAAACAGATGGAAAAAGGGGGTAATAAAATATATTCATTATCTGTGGGATAGGAATTTTTTTAAAGCTATAAATATAACTTTATATCTTTTTATTTATTTATATATTGAGTTTAGAAATCGATGTTTGAAATATATCTGGTAGCAATTAAATACGCCCAGTGAAAAATGATTTTTAATGTGAATTATGAACTAAATGGTTTTTAAGAAAGAAAACAAGTAACTTTATGTTCGTTTTTTTTAGATATCTATTTCTGACACTAGAATACGCATAAGATCTACTCTCACAAAAAATTTAACACATTTTTAGAGCACCTGATATCATAACTAAATTTCCTCAAGTAAAAATAATTATAAATCCACTTGCTTTCGTAGCGTCGCATTCTATCGCTGGTTGCTCTGTCGAAAAATGATGAAAAATGATCTGAATGAAAACTTAATCTTTCGGAAGGAAAAAAAAACCTGCTCATAAACACAAAAACCAATATTTACAAATCCGAATAAGTAGATATCAGTGATCGTTAGTATCATTGTAAAACTCGGTTCTTAACAATAACATATTTTCAGTTTGTTTATTCCATCGTTCTGTCTTTTTTTTTTCTACCAAAAGCGAACGATAACTTTTTACAGTTCGACGATTTGAGAGCTGGCTTTAGTCTCTAACTCTTCATACAAGCAACCAACCAACAGACGATAGTTCTTATCCATTTGCGACAACAGTTGAATATAAAATAAGCAAAAAAGATGAAAAAGTTCACAATGGGCTTATGATTCAAATGCTTATTACCTATGGAAATATATAAAATTATTTTTGAATTCAAGAGACAAAAACACGATATCCAAAATGCAAACTCTAAACATTGTCCCAATTATGTGTATGCTATAGGTATATTTATGTGTTTGTCATTTATGACAAATATAGCATAATAAACTGAAACTAATCATTAAAACATTGACATCCATTATTTTAGGACTTAACTAACGTAGTATAACCAATCATTTGGAACATAATAATCTTCTAACCGGCATTATAGGATCTAGCTGAATGGCCACTTCTCGTACTGGGTGGAGAAAAAAAAAGTCAACAACCAATAAATCAGTATTGAACAACCCAACGAAATCATACACAAAATTTAAAGTTAATAGCAACACAATTAACAAAGCTAAAATAATTTTAACTTTTTTTAACTTATTATTATTTTTTGTGCTTTCCCCGAAGTTGAATTACACATTTCCACACTGGCCAAATTTTAGAACACTAGTATGAGAGATTTTGAATTTATAAATTACATACATCACAGGCACATAAACAAACTTTTCATTTTATTATAATAGATTAAAATCTATAATACCATAATTGTAGTCATAGATAAATTGTCGGAAACAGGAAGTGCATATCTCTTCCATAGAAAAAAATCTTTTCGAAATTCCATTTTAAAATAAAAAAATTCACTTTTTCATCACCATCATTATTGTTAGTATTATTTTCTTTATAAAAGTAAACGTTGCTGTGAAAACTTATTTTTTTAAGTTTTCAAATACAAACCATTATAATAAAAACAATCATTTAGTTAATCAAGAAAAACAAGACATGACTCATATCATGGTCAGGAAAATTAATAAATAAATCAGATATGTACAAACTGAAAATTACGGTACGATTTAAAAAACTAAAAAAAGAATTGCCATGATTCTAACCATAATTTACAAATAAATTTATAGTTCACAGTTTCAAAAACTGAAGAAGTGATTCAAATTATTTAAAGTCAAACTATATTCATTAAAGTTAAATTAAACACTTACATAAAGTGCATTAAAAAATACTATTGAATTTAACACACTATTTTTCACACGCCTTACTTATTTTTCGGAGCCCAATTCCTATCTGCGGAATTGTGAAAGAAGAAAATGGGAAACTTACAACATGGAGATAACCGAAATTTGCAACCAACACTAAGAAAAACCAAGCACATATATATTGCCAGTTGTGTTGATTTTGCCCTCTTAAAATGGGAAGCTTGAATAAGGCAACAACTACTAGGCAACAACTGACGGCTAGAGCAAAAATTTGAAGTAAATAATAATAAGACAAGATTCTAACCATGATTTATAAAAAAAAATAATCGTTCACAGTTTAAAAAATTGAAGAATTAATTCAAATTATTTCAATTTAAACTATGTTCCTTAAGTTGAATTAAACACTTCCAGAAAGTTTATTAAAAATATTATTGAATTTTACACACTATTTATCATATGCCTTACTTATTTTTTTGGCACTAATTTGTTATCTCTGGAATTCTAAAAAAAGAAAATGGGAAGCACACAACGTTGTGATAATAAACGAAATTTATAACAAACACAAGGAAAACCAAACAAATATATTTACATCGCTAGCTATGCTGATTTTGCCCTTTTAAAAAGGGAACCTTGTAATAGTAAAACTAGGTAACAACTGACGACTGCAGAAAAAATACGAAGTAAATAAGTTAGTTAACCAAAAATAATAATAAAAATTATAATTATAAGCCAAGATTATAACCATGATTTACAATTAATAATTCACAGTTTTCCAAACTAAAGAAGTAATTCAAATAATTTCAACTCAAACTAAATTCCTTAAAGTTAAATTAAACACTTCCAGAAAGTGCATTTAAAAATAGTATAGAATTTAACCCAGTATTTTTCACACGCCTTACTTATTCGTCGGCGCCAAATTATTATCTCCGGAAATTCTAAAAGAAGAAAATGATGAATATACAACATGGAGATAATAACCGAAATTTGCAGCAAAGCACAAAGAAAAACCAAGTACACATATATATCGCCAGTTGTGTTGATTTTGCCCTCTTAAAAAGGAAGGCTGGTATAAACAAATTGGGCAACAACTGACGACTACAGAAAAAATACGAAGTAAATGTAGCGCGAGGAAACCTTGAATGGAATTTTCTTCTTTCAACTCCGTCTACTATTTTGTGCCTCTAAGGCTGCTAAAGGGAATGGGCTTGAAGCCTGGAAAACTAAAAGAAGGGTTCTGAACAATTTTGTTTCCAGACTCACACGGTTTTCTTCTATGAAGTTTTCCAGGCTTAAACTTTTGCGAGAAAAGAGTTCGTGCAGAAAATTTTCCAGAAGGCGAAGCTTTTCTAGAAGACTGAACCTTCAGGGGAATAAAACTTAATGTGGAAGGAACTTATTTTTCATCGGGGTTGCTCCTTATCTTCTCCTGCTACTTTAAATTGGAGGACCCCGGTGCAACTGCTGCTGCACCAGGAGGAAATCTTTTAATAAATATTTCTCATTGTTTTAAGAAATATAAGTGACATTTTCCGATTCTGAAGAGATGTTCGCCAGGGCTATTCAAGAAATTCTCGGCATCTTTTTATTAAACAAACAATCTTTTTTTTTTTTCTGAAAATTGTTTTATTTGGTCCGCCAACAAGTTTTTGATGAAAAGTCTTTGTGGGGAATATCTATGTATCGAGATTTTTTCAAGAACTGTTGATGACATTTAGGAATAACTTTGATTTTATGTCACTCAACTGAATATGTTTATGCATTAAATATCTGAGAAAAAATTATCCGTTAAGGATATGGAATGCTAAGAACTCTTTTACTTGAACGAGGAACTTACATAAATTTAACTTTTTGAGCTTTAAAAAGAAAAAATAATGTTTGTGCTATAAACGAGTTAAAGTCGGTTTGTTTGATTTTTAGTCATCGAAAATTTGTTTAACATTTAATAGTTTATCTTTAAAAGATAAATTGAATATACAAACTCATATCATTATTCTATAAGAAAGTTTTACGACTCTACTTCAGCCCAAAAGAATGATATTTCTTGAAAATTTTGAAATTAACTTTAAAAAATTCATTCGATATTTAAAAATATACGCACATGGAAACAACTAAAACAAAAACAAATGTTTAAATGACGAATTAGGTTTATCGAGTATTATTTTTGTTTATTTTTATATGAATTATAAGGTATTAAATTAAAATAATTATGGCTATGGCATTACGGTAACAAGTTAGCTATGGTATTCTTATGAATAAATTTTCTCAATATACAAGCGAAAGAAATGATTTGTATGACCTATGAATGTAGATATACGGTAATATACGGAATATAGATACACTTAATATATGGCATTACTTTCCATGAATCTAAGTAAAATATGACCAATTATTCAAACTAGAGGATCATAAATTTATGTGTCAAATAATAAAAATGAAATAATGAAATACTAATGTATATATTAAGTAATAAAAATTAAAAGAATAAGCCTCATGGAGATTAAGGGAGGAGATGTAATTAATTACTTTAATGTGTTTAAATGTAATAAATTACTTTAAAAAAAATCTATATGTCAGATTTTTGCTTAACGACTTAAATTTAAATTAAACTTAAATCAATTACACCTTGAAACTTCAGTATATTTTTCTGAAACAAACTGAATACTTATACACATAGTGTACTACAGTTATTTAAGATACAATATTAACTTTCAAAATTACATGAACTTCAAATTAAATGAGGATAATTGAAATAATTGAATAATTCCTATCTGCGGAATTGTGAAAGAAGAAAATGGGAAACTTACAACATGGAGATAACCGAAATTTGCAACCAACACTAAGAAAAACCAAGCACATATATATTGCCAGTTGTGTTGATTTTGCCCTCTTAAAATGGGAAGCTTGAATAAGGCAACAACTACTAGGCAACAACTGACGGCTAGAGCAAAAATTTGAAGTAAATAATAATAAGACAAGAATTGAACTTCAAATAATTGAACTTCAAATCAAATAAATTTTAAAAAAATTAAGGGCAAGTAAGAACTGTTTATTTTAACCATAACTTTAGTTCTAAAAACTTATTGCCTATAAAATGAAATCTTTGTCAACAAGTTCGCTCGCCAACCTCCCAAGAGCTTTAGCAGCTAGCTGTGCAATCATAGCTAATAATTTACCGCTTCGTTCACTTACCAGTTTTCAAAATTGTAATTCTTAAATAATAAACTTAGGCAAAAATTGTTTGGCAATACGGAAAAGCTTTAATTGCAAACTTTTACGCACTTATATCGTTGAAGTAATTTACACAATAGTTAAAACAATTTTTATCATGCAAAGGTTATGCAATTTAAATAGTCTCCATAAGTCTCCAAAGTGTGAATTAATAACTTATAAGTGTATATTTATAATATTTAAGAAAGTATTTATTTACACCTAAAATGAAAGATATTTTAAATTGAAATATTTAATTGTTTTTAAAATTTCAGTGCTCATTAAATTTCAAGTTTTGGACAGACATTCATCCATAGACTGAAGGAAGGTGAATAAAATGAGATAGCCTTTAAAATTTATTAAAATTTATATTGTAAATTTTTAATCTTTACATTCACAATACGTATGCTTTAATCTTTAAGCACACATAAAAACAAATTAAGCATTTAAATAAAAGGAATTTTCCTCCTTGAAAATATACATATATGTTGAAAAAAAAAAGCATGTACCCAAATTTACCCATCTCAAAAAGAAATTTTTTGATCGTTGACCATGATCAAAAATTTACTCAAAACAGTAGTATGAACGTTTTGCTCAGACTGGAATATTTTGAATATGAAATTCATCCCATTTTATGTTTTATTTAGCATTTGTTGTAGATTCGATGATTTGTTCTTCACAAGAATGGATTCGATGATTTGTTCTTTATAAGAATGAATTCGATGATTTTTTCTTCACAAGAATGGATTCGATGATTTGTTCTCCACAAGAATGAATTCGATGATTTATTCTTTACAAGAATGAATTCGATGATTTGTTCTTTACAAGAATGGATTCGATAATTTGTTCTTTACAAAAATGAATTCGATGATTCGTTCTTCACAAGAATGGATTCGATGATTTGTTCTCCACAAGAATGAATTCGATGATTTGTTCTTCACAAGAATGGATTCGATGATTTGTTCTTCACAAGAATGGATTCGATTATTTGTTTTACTGGATCTTGAGTCCTGTCGAGATTCCAAGCTATAATTTACTGATACTACCTCCCGATCTGCCATCACTCTCCTACTCTCTTTTTCAAGCATAAACTTAAATTACTTAAGCATGAACTTATGGCGAAATACGTTAAAAGTGAAATTAACATTAAGAGTTTCAAACATTAGACAGCTCTCAAGGTTAAACTGTTTTCCAGATTGCGGCTACCCCCTCCCACCCTATTTTGAGGTTGAGGAATCCAAAAATGTCGAAAAGAAAGAAAATACTATTCTAAGAAAATTATTTTTTTGTCTGATTTCATAACTAAAAATATCGTTTATTATTAGCATATTCAAGGATGGGCGAAGTTATAACACTGAGTCTCATTACGTGAAAATCCGATCATTACATCAAAAATTATTCAAAGCATTCTGTTTTTTTTATATTTTTTTTTTATTCTCACTGTTATCCAAGACCCATAGCTTATGAGAAATCGTTTAATTTTGAAATATTTTATACTACTAGCATTCCCTAGAAAGTTAAGAAGAAATTCTATGGAGATTCGAGCACTTGCTTTCGGAGAAAAAAAACAAGCTAGCTATGTTTTATACTTGAGCTAATAGAATCAATTTGTCAATACAAGTATGCACTGCATTACAGTTCTTGTACAAATTTCAGCGAGCACTGTACTCTTTTTTCCCCACACTCGTTATGTGCAATATCTCAAATTGCGCGATGCAATCTCTCGTGATTTTTCTTAATATTACATTTGCATGTATATGTATAATTAATTCTATGGTGTAAACATATATAAAAGAGAGAGGATGTGCATAGGACTAGTGTTGACAAATGAAATCTTCTGTTATTGATCAATTCTAATTTTTCTATAAATCTCGGCAGACAGGCAAAACTGTGTTACTGGGAGTACTGAAGTGCCCTGATATAATTTGAATTCCCAAAGATACATATGAAGGTACTGAATTACATTTTTTTCCAAATATTTATTGTTCTTTCAATTGTTTTTATTGTTACCGAGTTATTTACTATTATAGTTCGCATGTTTACCTATTTTTTTACGACCAAAAGACTTATTTAATGAAAAGAGCTGACGGGTTTGAATCAATATGATTGTGTAAATACTTATCTTTGAATCTCGCTTTAAATATTAATTTTTTTCCCAGGCTATTTTATTTTTTATCTGTATTCGTAGAATTCAGAATAGTTCAACTTTCATCCAAATACGCTTCCGCGGCCAGCTCGGTTCGATTCCTAGAACAATCGAAGATGTCCATCCCGAAAAGATCTTCAAAAGGAGTTTTCCCTTTTCTTCCAAGTTCCATCCTTTTGCGCCATGGCGCCCAAAGGCAAGCCAATCGATCCTTCTTCACTCCTTTCCACTCCCCTGTGTAGCGTCAGCCTCTAACCCCGAAGGCAAACGGCGAAACATCGGAGCACAAAAAAGACCGAATCCAATTCCTTATTTTTGTCATTTTACCCCAAATCTTTTTTTCTCTTCTATTGCATCCAATCCCTAATACTCACCTATCAATTCCCGACTAATAATTCCTTTTAGAAACATGATGGAATTCAATTCGAGATCACGAATTTTTTTTTTTCTACCATCACCCTCCGTGAGTATTAAAGTTCCATCCCCATCCAACACCCACGCTTTTTCGAAAAGAGATGTGCAAGTAAACGATTTTTTTTCCTCCCTATTTGTTAAGGGTCTGGTTTTGGTCTGTGGTGAAAATGTCTTCAATGTATAACCGTGAATTCAATACAATCGCTTCACTATGATATTGACAAACGTAATCCATCCGTATTTCAATCATACGTGTCCTATTATTTGATTTACTATGGTGCTTTGAAGGCAAACACGCAATTCCATTCGTGGTACTAGAGTAAATTTTGCATCCTTTGGTAAAGCTCTAGAATTGCGAAAATGTTTTGACTATGCTGATCTGATAAGTTATCACCAGGAAATGAAATACATGGAAGTTCAAATTCTTTTTGTACATCTTAACAGATTTAAAATATTTTTAGCAACTAAGAAGTCAAATAAGAGTGTCAAGTTTATGAAAAATGGATAAAAAAATGTTTTATGCTGATGATTTAATAAAACAGGAGATATCATATTAATACACACAACGATGTATATATTTCAGAAAGTTGCCCATATATTTTAATACAATGTCTTAATCAGCGCTGTCAGAAATTCTTTGGAAAAAATAGATAAATAACAATTCATTTAATTGTTATGTTACCATATTCAACCAAAACAGTAAAATAACCATAAATAAGATGATATTCAAACTGTTAACTGTGATAAAACAGTTTATTAAATGCTTTCACCTAATACGGTTAGACAACCAACTAGGCCCACCTAATCAAGCCACTTTGTTCCTTGCAGCTGAGTAAATGTTATCGTCGAGAAGACTAATCGGTCAATCTCTTGACCGATAGAATGCGGATTCCAGTCCCAGCGTTGAAGCCACAATATTTCTTCTATTTCCTTCAACATAAGAATAGTTTCCAATGTTCCGCATTCCCCAATTTGTGACATTAGACTGTTATAATTACGTTACTCGCATTCACGCGTAGATGACAGCGCCACAAAGCTGCTACACTATCTTCAATGTCCAGTTAAATTTTTTTTTAAAATTTCAAGACCATGCTAGTTTTAAACGGTTAAAAAACCGTATAGTTTTGTATTTATAGTTTTTTAACCATACTAGTTGTAAACATTTTCAAAACCTTAAAGGTAAAAATATCCTTTACCCTAAACTTTACGGCTAATTGAATGAACAGACTGATGTCGGCTATTGTATCACAATTTCAGCATGAAAATTCTAACAGAAAGAAAGCAAAATATAGCGTAAACAAAAACAAACTAAAAATTCTTTTTTTAAAATATTTAATCAAATATAAATAAAAATTAAATATATTATGTAAAAAATACTTAAACTACACAAAACACATGTTAGTGGGATACCATATGTTCTAATCTACTAATATTAACTTCAAGACAGATTATTTGATTTTCACACATACAGGAGAGCAGTGACATAGAACTTTGATGAGTTAATTTCATTACCAATATTTCTAATTGACAATTGAATTCTAATTATATTCATTCCATGAACTATAATTAGAATATTTAGTTTAATAGATCTTAAATAGATATTTTGTCATTAGATTTAAATATATTGTTGAAAAAATACTGATTAAACTTGATAGTTTTTTTTATACTTATTTTATATTTTACTTCTAACTTAAAAAGAAAATTTAATTTATAGTTATTAATTTAAAAAGCAAGACTTTGGCTTAATGAATACTACGTACACATATCCAGACCTCAAACAGGATCTTAATTAGCTTCGATAAGAAATACATAATATAATATAAAAGTCATTCATGCGTATCTTTTATAGTTATGAAGAAAATTAGTTTGAAACAGTTTGTGTCAAGCTTACACTGTAAAAATTCCTGATCAAATTGCTTTTCACCATAAAATTCATTTTTACCGGAACAAGTTACGGAACAAAAATCTGATTTACCCTAAGTTTTACAGTATTAATAAAAATAAAATCAGTGAATCAACCTAATTAAATAAATATTGCTGTAAAAATTACGGTATAATATTTTACGTTAAAATGGATTTTACAAATGATGTACCCAAAGTGGCGGTATTTTGAACCAAAATTTGATCCGGAATTTTTCGCAATGTCTCTGAATAAGGTTTAAAATAGTTATGGCTCATTAGAACTGACTCACTTTGAAATAGATATGCAGTTTTCTGGATTACTTTTGTCAGATATTTATATTTCCCTTATTCCTAGCATTATGGCAAGACTGGGATAGACTTATAAGTTCTAACTTGTCCATTGTCTTTAATATGCTTAAAATTCATAAAAATATAAGATGTTTATAACACAGATACTTTTAATCGAGTTTTTTTTTTTTTTTTTTTTTTTTTTTTTTAAATTTTTTTTATTTTTTTTTTATGGCTTTTTTAAGAAAGCTAAATTTAGCAACATAGTCCACATAGGTAGAAACATTGTGAGTTTGAGTTACCATGGTAGGTCCACCAACATGTGTCCGCGTGATGTCATAAGTTTATTAGGCTAATCGCATGTGAACGAGGTTTCATTCTTTTATTATCCAAGTAATGAATATTGCTAGTTAGTTTCACTTAAAAAGTTCTCTGAAATCGCATATTTGCCTTGATACTTGATTCATAAATTTCTTTGTCTTCTGAGTCGGAACCAAAGTTAACACTAAACCTGGAACCTGAGTTAAAAACTAAAAACTGCATATCAAATGTGCAGTGCGGATTATAATATTTAAAATGATAATTATGAACTGCATTCTACTAAATAACGCCCAGCATAAATGTGACGTCTACTCTAAAAATCAGCACTCTGTAATAGTTGATACAGAACGAGTGCATAAGCACTTCAAATAAATATTTTAATAAAAGTTCATTTAGCCTTAAATTAAAAATTCCATTGTGTTTATTTGATGAATTGTTACTTGCTTAAATATAACTGATGCATTCATTATAGATTTTTTTTGTTAAATGTTATAAATACATGGTAATAAAAAATAAATAAACTTATTAAAGGGGACATTATAACTTATAACTTATTAAAGGGGACATGACGCGAATCCCATTGAGAAAATAAGATTCTTTAAAAGAATACCGAAATTACGTTGTTTTGTATAACATTTTATCGAAATAATGCAATGGATAAATGGCATACGTGCGATGAGGAAAACTTTTCTTTAATTTTAATTAAAGAAATTGGTCATCTAATTTAAGAAATCAATGAAAAAATCTGGGAAATAAATTTTCTGACTTGGGCCAATGGCATGAATTTAATATGCTATTTTCCTACTTCAAATTGTATTATTGGAAAAAAAAAATACTTAGTTTAAAAATAAAAACACGACAAAATAATTGCACCATTGTTTATTTTTAAATATAAAACTATGGACTATTAATCATTTTTAGGACAATAATTAATAAACATTGTTTATAACTGCATATTTCAAACAGAATGCGTAAAAAACAATGGAATCAAGTGACGTTATAATCAGAACATGAAGTAAAGTACGAATTTTGTTGTCTGATATTACAATTCTTCCCAAAACAATACAGTATAGTGTGAAAAGTAAATACGATTTGTTTTACAACTTAAGTCAATTGTGTTAATTGTTATAATTTTGGGGAATATGTGGCAAAGGCTATTAAAAGGCTATTAAAAGGCTATTTAAAATAACATTTTTAAATTTTCCTAATTTAAAACTTCCACGCTTACATTAAAATGTTCGTCATTTGTTTATGTTGTTATTATTTACTTAAATTGTAAGCTAACCTTTTTATTATTTTTTTTTTTTCACAATTGAAAAAACTGGTTCATGCCTCTCAACTTGTGGATGATTTGATCCA
The DNA here is from genome assembly GCA_949128135.1 of Parasteatoda lunata. Taxonomy (NCBI): domain Eukaryota; kingdom Metazoa; phylum Arthropoda; class Arachnida; order Araneae; family Theridiidae; genus Parasteatoda; species Parasteatoda lunata. The sequence goes on along the minus strand of OX421971.1, from coordinate 109,496,283 downwards.
TAAACATTACAGAAAAATTCTTAGAACCATTATCGCAATAATTAAACGTCGAAAAAATGTTGCAGAAAATAATTGTGCTTAAAGAAAAGGAAGTATTTATTTACTAATTGAAAGATAATAAATCTAAACTAAAACTGTTAAGTTACTTTAATTTGATACAGTAAATTGACCTTTATGGCAAAAATTCTTTTATTTGCTTTTGTCCCCCTTGGTCTTCCTTTTAAAATTATGTGAAATTCTCTCTATTGTTTCGTATAGTGCCTTATTTCCATTTTCCTTTTAACATTGTGCCTAAAGAAAAATCAAGAATTTATTAATTACAGATAGAAAAACAATACATCTAACCTAAAATCGTTAAGTGAGTTTAATTTGAAACAGTAAGCTTTCTTTCTGGCGAAAATTCTATTATTTGCTTTTTTTTTCTATTGTTTCATGTTGTGAAATATTTCAATTTTGTCTTTGATAAATATATTAGTCAAAATTATTGATTTCGTACGATAAATCAATCCCGCTTCTTAAATTCTTTTTGTAATAATAATAATATTAATCGATAATAATAATAATATTAATCGATTGAAAATCTGATCCAAAAGTAATTTAAACAAATATTCAAAAGCAATGAGCAGAAAAAAAATGAAAAAAAAAAAAAATTCTTTTTAATAAAGCTACAAACATCATTTCTATTTTTAAATGAAAAAATTATTCGAGAAAAACATATCTAATAAATATATATCTTAAATTTTTAATGATGACAACGTTCCTTTTTATTTTACATAAAATTTTGTTCGTATTTTAAATATTTATTTTTGAAACAATCTTAGTAATTATACTAATGAATTATCTAAATTCTTGAATTGAAAAAAAATTACAAAATATTTTAATTTGAAAAAAAATAAATAAGTTGATCATTCTAGTGGCGAATTCGTACTATTTGTACATATAAAAGAAAAACCTCTGATCTTTATCAGTTGCGAATGCTTGATTTTTTTAAAAAAAAAATTCCTATTTTAAAATATTTATTACATTATAAAATTAAGAAAATTTTTCTCTTAAATTAAAAACGTATCGATACAAGCTTTTAACGAAATCAGTTTTGAGTGATTTATTTTGGGTCTTAAATATTTTTCAAGTTTTATCGCTAAAAACTTTATAAATTTCTATTTTCGATATTGTAATAACTTGATTTATTCATTTGCTCATTTTAGTGCAATTATGTGTTGAAATGATTTTTTTTAGATTTCACACAAACGAAACAACACGCATTCGGTGATAAACTCAACATCATACTGTTCATACATCTATATCATCCACACATTACAACGGCTTGGAAGGATTCGATTTTGGCATGCTGGCGGTGCAGTGAATGCCCTGGCATGCATGAAACGCGATTTTCTCTCTAAGTCACCGATTTGGACTCCAATTTTCTATAATAGGATTGGCTTTTTGACTGGGGCTCTCAATTTCATAAGTTATCGCATTACAGGAGTCACAAATAGCGAGCGAAAAAAAGTGCAAAATCCTCCCTTCTAAATTAGAGACACAAATTCGCCGATTTGAGAAAGTATTTTTTATATGCGGGAAAATTTTTTCTTCCTTTTCTTTTTCCTTACTCGATCTTGAATCTTGCTAATAAATCGTTAAGACTAGACGCCTGTCTAAAATGGATTTTTCTGATTAGCTAAGTTAATTCGGTAATTAACGGAGCAATTATAATTAGGTTTGGTATCGGATTAAGTGAATTTAGTTAATGAGATAACTTTCACCCACGATCGTGTATCAGATCAAAATGAAATCGGGCACAAGTTGGTAAGACATGATAAAAATTTGTCATTGTTCCATTTCGCCATAATTAGTGGCCCTGGCAATGATAATTTTTTTTTATGAACTATAATTGCGACTTTTTTCCCCACCTCTTCTTGGTATTTTTGTTATTAAATACTAGCACTGAAGGGAAATAAAGATATTTTTCAACTAAAATTTACACATGATGTAGAAGAATAGGAAGCTAAATTAAACATGCAGCTCTAAGATTGAATTATCCAGATCTATAGAAGACACAATAGACTCAAGCATTTGTGAAATGCGCTACGGAATCCATATTCGTCGGAGATGTTTGACATTTTAAAAAGAGATATGAGAATATTAGGAATTTGTATAGATATGTCATAAAAAAAATTCAAAATGATTACATGAATGTCGCACAAGACTTCTGCCAATTGTGTAATGAGAGAAAAACTCAACGCTAACGCGATATGGTGTCCATTCAACGTCAAATTCCAGAGACATATTTTGGATGAAGAATATATTTTTCGCTTTGTGCAATACACAGCCGCAATTGAGAGAATTACCTGGCCTTTATATTGCCGATTCAGCAAAGGTTAACTCTGCACAAAACCTTAACCACCTTCACAATCAGGGGGTCCATTCCAACACTCTGATGGGGGGTATTTATAATAGCATCAGAGTACCGCGGGCGTCCCCCACCCCCATTTTTCAGTCTTGAAAGGCGTTAAATGTAGTCTTTGGAGTCCTTAATAACTACTAGTTCGGTTACGGCATCGTCATTAAATGCGCCCACTCAACTATGCAAGTTTAACGCTTTGCTTGCATTAATAGTACGCCTACTGGAGTTCTTTTCTATGAAAGGTTGCGTTTAGGCAAAGGTTAACTTTCAAAAAAGGGTATTGTTGGCCTAATCCTCTGCTTTTAAAGTGAGAAAGTGACAAATAAATGGATTGGTGTAAACAACTCGCGCTGGTGCGGAATTTTATAATCTTGTTGCAGTAAACAGGTGTCTTTTTGTGGGTTGTTTCACTAAAATCATAGTGGTGAAGTTTCTCTTTTTTTTTCTTTTCGGATTTGGAATTGATTTTGAATTGAAAATAAATAAAAGAAGACATTAATTCATATTTGCTATATGAACCCTTTAAAATGTTTAGTAAACGAAACGATATTTTTTAAACAACATGTAGAACGATTTTTGAAACAAGACTAGGAGGCCCCGTTTGCCAAAACCCATGATTGTAATTCATTCGTCATTTTTTTTTTTCTCCTTAAACGTCAATATTTTCTACAAAATCGCAGATTATTTCATTTTCAAAATATACAAACAATTATTGTAGTTTACATAAAACCGTATTATATGAACATACGTTTTCTTTAATAATTGTACAAACTATTATGTAAGAAAACTTATGTTAGTATATAATAACGTCTGTTCATATAATAAGTATAAACAATAACACATTTCGAACATAGTTTAGTATATTAGTCTTCAAAGTCAAAAATTAAAAATTTCGAAAGAAAAAATGTGTTATTAAAACACAGTTACCAGAACGTTATTTTTATTGAGAAATATATAATTGTGTAAGATTTTTGTAATACGTATTCGCACTATTGTATTTACTAAAATAGGCGTTAATTACAAAAATCATTCAATAAATAAAAAATAAAAATTACTCTTTTGACCTAAAACATTGCAAAAAACTAGCATGAATTTGAACTTGGGAACAAAAATAAAAGTTACCTTGCCAAACAAGTGCTTATTATGTGCTATTAATATGCTGAAAATTCTTGTTAAATTTATATAGAAAATAATAGTAATTCATGTGCTTGAAATAAAACGTAGCATTAATATATGAGTTAGCTCTGTTGTAGATTTATATCCCAGAAAATTTTATAAATTTTAAAATGCAACTCCATATGAAAAAAAGTTTCTAATTTCTATAAAAATTTGTATTGCTTAAAATTTTCAAAGTAAGGAATGATACAAACATGCATCACCACAACATTCATTAAATAAATTTTTCTAAGCAACATTATTATAAGCTATTTTCTCTGAACCGGCCCCGTTCATTTTCCACCGCTGTAGGAAGAAACAATTAATATCCCAGATAACTTACCAAGTTTAATAATGATTTAAAATTCCATCCAAAAATCGCGTCGTCAAAACCTTTGCTTAGTAATATAGTTTGCGTAGTTGCTATATATATATATATATATATATATATATATATATATATATATATATATATATATATATATATATATATATATATATATATATATATATATATATATATATAATGAATGAAACTAATATATAAAATTAGTTATGAAACTAAAATATATGATACATGGTATTGATAAACCATTCATTAGAATTCATTGAAAGAATACAGATGCTTACTACAACTTATTCTGAGAGGCAATATTTTCACACAGATAATTTTGTTTTTAATAAAAGAAATAAAATCTATAATTTTTGAGCTCAAATCTGCTGTATTTTATAAGATATTAATGATATTAAGTAATTCTGGTGAGTTTGAATTTAAAATTTGTTTTAGTTATTTAGAAATGTATTGTTAAAAAAGGTGACATTGTTCCTAGATTTAGAAAAAACTATTTTTTTTAAAAAAAAGTTCTGATTTGGCCTCTTTTTACTTGTTTAATACTGTTTGTTCTTGTTGCCAGTCGTGCGCCATCATACGTCAGTGTTAGCATATTGTTCAAGGAGAAAGATTAAGATCATTTTACAAATTATCATTTAGTTTTAAATTTCGAAGTTGCTATATTGTTAAAAAGGTACATAAGTGCTTTATAACGATTTTTTTTCTTCAAATGACAATTCTTACGTCTTGAAATGACAGTTCTTCAAATGACGATTCTTATTTTAAACATAAATAATAAATCAGGTAACAAATACACATAGATAAGAAATACTACTCAAGAAAATCTCAAAACAGAATGATCACGTTGTGAGCCAAATGGCTCCAAAACACACCAAAAACAGTAACCCGAAAGTATAGGCAGTCAAGAGCTTTCAGCGCTTCCTAGTGTAAAAAACACCATCCATGCGGTATTGAAACCATTGACTTAGTAATTTTTTCCATTCATATGATAACAGTTTACGGGAAATTCTAGTTTTTGAAATTATATGGTTGTTATTACTAAACATTTAGTAATAAATACAAAATTTTACTGAATAAATGGTTTTTAGGCCATACTTAGATATCATGATAAAATTACCACATTTACCCAATTTTATTACAAAACCATATTTTATGATTAATTTTACCAAAATGCAAAATCAATCATTTTACAAAATTTTACTCGTTAGCATAGTTAATTTTTCAAAAATTATTACCAAAGCGCTTCGTCAAAATTATTGAGCTTTTTGGTATTTCTATAGAGCCAAATATTCTGGAAGCTATTTTTTTTTTCTTCAACAGCTGTAAAAAGAAGGATAATCATGAATAAAAAACAATTAATAACCATACATTTGTTAAACCTAAAAATAAATTTGGTGAGCCTAAAAATAAAGTGAAATTCCATCCCAAACTCCATTTTTATTCATAACAGTTTTGCTTGAAATTTTCAAAGAAGAAATACGACTTAAATATGCATCATCAAAACATATTTTTTGACAAATCTTCATAAAGTAGCCCTATCTTAAGCTATTTTATCCAAGCCGTAGGGTGTCAAATCCACAATAGAAAAAATATTCTTTCGTAATCCCTGCAAGCAAAATGTTTCCATGTCGTCGCTATCGCCATTATGCATGCTCCAACAACGCCATCCGCTCTCGAAATGCTAGTACTCGCTGACCCGTAAGTACTGAATCTCTCCCACGATTTCACCAAAACTCGGGGTACTTTAGTACGAATCTCTGAGAATATGACCCGTATCAGAAGTTGCGACTAGTGTATTTTTAGAGTGAATTGTAAAGAAAGCGGGAAAATATGAATCGCGGTTGATTGGTTTTTGTTATTGTAGCAAATTAGAGGCAGAATGAAGCAATAAATGTATTGTTCACGTGCAAATACAAGTTTTTAAGAAGGTAGATTTTTTTTATGATTTCGTCAGGTGCATTTTTTGATTTGAAAGATTTCTAAACCATTTTACCACCAACCTAAACCATTTTTTTTTTTTTAAAGTTATTTCTTAGAAATTAGTAATTCCCGATTTATTTTCCGCTTCCAACTAAAAATGTAAACTTGGCAAAAATTTTACGTCTATTTTCGCTAGTTTTGTATCTCATGTCATACAATTAAATTAGAGCAATCTAAACTAATAGCAAAGTAGAAGTAGAATGAAGCAATAAATGTATTGTTCATGTCCAAATATAAGTTTCCAAGAAGTAAATTTTTTTTTTTTATGATTTCGTCAGGTGCATTTCCAAAACTATTTTACCGCCATGATATTTTTTTGTTATTTGCTTATTATTATTTAAAGCAACTAATAACTCCCCATGCATTCTTTAATTGAAAAATCCTAGATAAAAATTATGGTAAAATATACAGGTGCTCAGGGTGCTTTTTACCATAAAATCCATTTTTACCGAAACATGTTACAGTACAAAAAATCAGACATACCGTAATTTTTACAGTAATAATGACCTTAAAATCACGGAATTACTCTAATTAAATATTACTGTAAAAATGACGGCATAATATTTTATGGTAAAAATGGATTTTACGAAAAATGGGTTTTACGGATGATGTACCCAAAGCGTCATTAATTTATATAATAATTTGATCCGAAATTTTTTATAGTGTATAAACTTTTTTTTCCTTTTTTTTTTCTTTTTTTTTTTCTTTTCAATGCAGCATTTTATGTTCTAAAAATAATCATACATTTCCGTAATTTACGCATCCAAGAGTACTGAGATTTAAATGTATAATGCGGAGCAAAGGTAATTAAAAATCACTAAAAAATCATAGAACTAAATAAATATTTAAAAATATTTATAAGTCTTTAAAAAAGAAATTTTACTGTGCATGTTTTATACTTGCCAAAGTCTTTCAGTAATTAAGGCTTCCAGCTTGTGTAGGAATAATTTCTTAAAATAACAAAAACAAAACAAAGAAAATCAATTTATAATTAATAAACAATTTATTTGAGTCTTCATTAATTTTATAATAGTTATGAAGCAATGTAATAGTTATGAGTTCTAAGGAAACAGTCTCGTATTAAGATTGGGAAAAGGCTTAGATAAAAAATAAATAAACAAATTATAAATACGTATAATTCCGTAAAAAAAGTGGCACCTTAAAATACTATAATTTATATTTTTAATAAAATAAGTAATTTCAGCGAAATTTTGTTATATAAATGATAACGTTTATCAACGAGCGATAAATAAAACTTTTCTATAAACTATAGCTATGTTGGTATTGCTTCTATTTATGGTGTATGCATAGAAAAGTATTTTAATTTAACATTTTTATTTTTATTATAGTTATTTTATACTTTATTTATTATTACATTTCCATGATTTCTTCGCAAATAAATAAATAAAATAAATAAATATATACTTATTTCAGAAAGCCTCCTAACATTTATAAATATTATCAAAAGTAGCACACTGCGGACACGAGGGTTATGGAAGTTAAGACTTCAAATTTCGTACCCGAGAGCATGAAGTGTGGTCAGCATTGACCACACTATTCGCTCCCATAGATCAAAAGCTGTGTGGGCTTCAAGCCACCATTGAGCATCTAAACCCATTTCTATAATAATATTATTCGATAATACTATGCAATATTTTGTATCAGCATCAGGCAACACTTAGGAAACAAAACATTATAGTACATAGTATGGGTTGTAGAAAAAAAAATAAACTTCTCGCTCCATCTTTTTTAAATAAAACACGACACAGTTTAATCAGTTTGTAAAAAAATTAATTAAATTTCTTTGGGAACAGGAAGAAAGTTTTAAATCATAGATCTGAAGGCTGGATGGGCTACAAGCTGCCATTGAGCGCCAAATCCTAATTCTATAATAAGTATTGCACTATTTTATATCAAAATTGGGCAACACTTAAGAAACACTATAACTAGCATTGTATAAAAACAGCTCCCCCCCCCCCTCTCTCTTTTACAATTATCATTCTGGGTGGAAACTCTATTACGAAATTTGAGATTTATACATAGAATTATCGATCATAGTTGAATCATTATTATATAAACGTAAATAAATGTGTAAGGTTAATTTTTTCCTTCTAAAAAGTGATCGGTTTCAAAGTAGAAAATAAAACACGACACAGTTTAATCGGTTTGATAAAAAACTAAATAAAATTCCATTGGGGGCAAGGGGGGGATTTTTAAACTATCTGCTTCATTTCCTTCTATTGACAGTTCTGAGAGAAAAGAGAGACTCTTGTGTAAAAATACTTTTTGAGAATTCTCTTCGGGATCAATGTGGAAAGTACTTGAGATTGAGAAATCACAATACCGTGTCAGCAGGGGGACTGGTCTAAGCGGACTTGCCACTCGTCTCATTAAAGAGACAGTAATGAAATACAGCACATTATTCAAGCGACCAAACGCCGCTCACAACGGTTAATCCCAGGTTAACCGCAGCTCTACACCGCAAGGGACTGTTCACATATTTGCGAACGAAAAAGTTTAAATGAATGTGGGTGTTGCATTTGAACGCTTTGAGGTAATTTATCACTTCGGTAAGACGGCATTGAAAAATCGATATACTGAATTAGACTCAGTAAATGATTTTATGCTTAGCAAGTGAGAGTATGAGGTCAATACTTAACGCGAAAAAAAGCAAAAAGGGTCAACAACATGCAATAAATGTTTAGCAAAATATTTATCTCCAAATCCTTTCGCATAAATAATCTTCTAAAATTATGGACTCAATGTTTATGTATCTAGCTTAAAAACATACCATACTTTTTCTTTGTTGTTAATATTTTCATGCTAATCGGTGGGTTTGATACCTTCAGCGACAATTTGAATTAATGAAGATATCAAATCACTGAGAAGGAACAACTGGAACAGACTGTCAAAGAAAAAAACAGAATCGAATAAGATTCTTAAGAAGACTTAAGCCTGAAAAGGACTGCCGAGTCAATAAGGAGGAAGAAGACGATAATAATCTGAAAAAGAAAAAAGCATTCGATTGATGACCCTAAAAATAAAATCATTGGAATCAACAGTAAAACAATAATAAACCCTCCGACTGAAAACAATTCAACCAAATATTTGATTATTCCTTTCCTGATAGGGAAGGCAGGTTTATATTTAGACTCTCTACCCCTTTTATTTTGGGAATGAATTATAATTTTTGGAAGACTCTTAGAATAGTATGTATACCTGAAATAGTATCTTAGGATGGTAGACAGGTCTCCGGGGGACATTGTGTCTACAATTTGTATACAATCTGCAGTCTCTAAGTCAGCAGAATTTTGAACTCAATACCAGTAATGTCATAGGCAAATTTTATAACCGTCGTTGAACAGTAGATCCAATTTTGAGTTTACGACTACCAATGTTCAACTCCGAAGCCTTGTAATTTTGAACCCAATGGATCAATTATTGAGAGAATTCGCCTTCGTAGACGACTTTTTTGATTGAACTAACCCACATTTGCAGTACATGGAGAGAAAAATCACGAAAACCTCTCATGTTTAACCTGACAGCAAGGGCACTTTAAGAAATAATCCGTCTACCTCAGTGGATATTTTACGTCAGCACAGTGGTCCGCGCAAGCCGGGTGTGGGATTCGTATTGACCAGCTATAGCTGTCGCATTTATACCGTCGCAGATCTACGGTTTAAAAAACTCATTTGCTCATTTTTCTTAATGACGAAAAACTATTAGATAGCCAGTACTATTCATACTATTTAGCTTTTCATAAATTTTCTAAATCGCTTTGAAAGGTTCATCCTTAAACAATAATCCTCATTCAAACAATGATGAATTTCACCATGTCTTTCATTAACATTATAACTTTTTTCAGTGAAACATTTAAAACCACTGCATGAAGTTGGGGGTTCATCTAAAGTTTTATGGAGTTAGGATTGCCCTGTGTCTTATATAAATTTATATTGACTATTGGGTACAAAAATCTTATTTTGATGGATTTTTTTTTTTGGAGGGGGGAGGATTAAACTACAAGTAGAAATTAAGATCGATATTTAAATATAATTCGTATAAAAATGAATTTTTAGAAACTTAACCTTAAAAAAAAAAAAAAAAAAAAAAAAAAAAAAACTACACGGAGGAAAAATATTTATGGTCAAAGATACAAGATAATTTATAATTCTGGCTCTATGGGAAGAATAAAAATCATGGTGATTTTTACTGGAGCGCTTTGGTAAAATTAACAATGAAATATTGTTTAATAATATACGTTAAAATTTGGTAATTTTATCATGATACTCCAGAGCATGGGATAAAAACCTTTTATTCAGTTAAATTTACTTTTCAGTTTTGTATTTTTATTAAATGTGAAGTAATAAGAATTATAATTCCTGAAACCAAAATACCCAGTAAACCGTTACCATATAAATATGTATATTCCGCATATTTCGGTTTTATTACTAGAGTTGCAATTTTTTTTACCCGAAATATCCTTACCATACAGTGTGGTAATTTTACCAGAATTTTTCTTCGTTTACTTAACAGTGCAAAGAAAAAAATATGCATTGAAATGATAAATATAGATAAAAAAAAACTCTATGAAAAGAAAAACCACATTAATTTTGCACCAACCTAATAATTTAAGACGATTGTGATTATTTCTAAAATTTTTGAAAACCTGATTGTAAATTAGAATAATAGACAACACATGTAAACCCCAGTTCGCTTCCGCTATCACATTTCGTTTTTACAAATACCAAATACAATATTGATTGCTAGTCGATCACAGAGTGCAAGCAATTTTAGATCGGACCCGACATATCGGCAAAGAGTAATAAAGCTGAGCAGCGTATTTGCTTTTCTGCCTTGCATCGAAGCTTCCACTTAAGGATGTTCATTTGCATATTTTGGATGGCCACAAAAAGAGGGGAGTCGTCTCTCTTTTGCTGAAGAAGTTGACAACGCTCTTCTGAAAGGGAAGGCGGGGAATGCTCTGTTTTCAATGACAGAGCAAACATGGCTAATGAAGATGGTTCGGATGCCCGCGAGGGAGGAATCTTGGCTGACAGAAAGGGTTAATTGAGGTTTTGGGATCAGGTAACGTAGGTCTGCATGGAAGTCATCTTAAACTGTTATGTAACGGAACTTGCTATGCTAAATGCTGCACAGCTCCAAGAAGTCAACCGAGAAACCTTGAGATTAGTTTAGCCAAGAGTTTTAATTTAAATAATTCTCTATAAATGACATTGAAAATGTGATGGGAAATTTAATTACAAATTTTCCAATTAGAATGTATTTATTTAAATACAAATAGAGTATCCAAATAAAAATAAAATATCATACTATTTAAATTAATAGTGGGTTAGTTCAGATCTCACAAGAGTTCTGCCTCTGTTTAAACATCAACTGGATATTTATAGACAAGATGTCCTTGAAATTAAGAAATCTCTCATTATAAATGGTAAAAAAAAAAAAAAAAAAAAAGAAATATCATGTAAGGAAATGTGATTTCGGAATAAATGAATGAGCACGCTAATTACTTATAAATACCCTAGAAACTATGTAAAAGTTGCCAGATGGAGATAAGTAGAAATACAGCCGTAGCTAAGTATTAGAAAGCAGATTATAAAAAGTGCTCCGCAGATGGCGTTTAGCTGATTAACTAGTTGCGTGAGAGCATTTAAAATGAATGTAAAGCCGTTCTAATGGTAGATGCGTTCAAAACAGAACAACTCACAGTAGTTTAGTGGCAGAAGGTGATTGAAATCGTTGCCCTGACTGCTACACGGATGTCACAATAAGTAGAACTTTGATTTTATTAATAGCAGCGATGGATTCATTGGCCATCACGGAGTTTGCCATGATATCACCAAATGTATATCCACCATGATATCCCTGACATCAAAAATTTCCATGATGTCCAAATTTCACGAAATTTTTTATTCTATTCGTCAAAAGCCCAATAGCCGAATTTACGGAGAGAATTAGCAGCATTATTGTCATAAACTCAACCTCCACGTAGTTAAATTGAGGTTATTATTGTAAAAATTCAGCTTGATCCAACATACAATGTAGCAAACTTAGAAAATATAAGATCCTTAAAAATTTTACATAAAAAACTTTGTTGTTTAAGTTTAAGTTGAATTTTATACAATGATGTTTAAAAAAAAATGGAAAAAATATTTTACAGTTAAGCCTGCAATCAAGTAATCCAATAAAAAATCCTTTACTTTTTGCCCTTTGTGTTGTTCTCTCAATTCAGTTTTTTTTCTTCTTTTTTTTTTTCTATTTTAATTAGAAACAAATTTAGAGATATTTTTTAAAAAAGAGTCTCTGCAATTCTGTCAAATTTCTTTGCTTTTTAGAAATAAAAGGATATTTTAGATGAAAAAATCTGCAGTCGTTGTAATCATCTGCAGCACTTGCTGTCGTGCTGGAGAGTTTCTGACTAAAATCAGTTTTATTGCCAGTTGTTCTATTCTGGACGCATCCATCTTTTTCACGATTTTACTTTCACTTTAAATGCTCTCACTCGAACTAGTTAACTAGTTTGACGAAGTCTTTTTATTAAACATATTTTTCATACTTTTTCATTATTTTGTATTAATTTAAATCAAAATAACTGAAAAATATTATATTTAGTAGTTTAATGATTTATGGTTATAAAATACAGTATGAAACACCAATTTTTTATTTTATTTTTTATTTTTTATTTTTTATTTTTTTTTTTTGTGCGTTAAAGAAAAAAAATCTTTAAAATATGGCTGACTTTTAAAATATAATTTTTCAAACCTGCTCGTACTTCTAGTTATTTAGAACTAAGAGAACAGTTATTCATCATTGAAATTTCTTTAATTTACATGATAAAGTTTTAAATATAAATGAAAAAAAAAAATTTCAAACTACTTTTGTTTGGATTTTATATTTTAGTGCAAATATAATTCCGATAATCTAACAGATTTTATTTAATGACTATTAGATTGTTATTTATAATTAAAAAATAGCAAAATATATTTTTGCTTGTGGTTAGAGTGTCAGAAAAAATGTATATCAAGGGACATATGTGTCCCATCTGTGGCAAAGGGTTGATCAGTAAAACATAATCTGAAGTGCACTTCCCATACATTACTTTATGTTCTTGCTGTATTTCTGATCACTGCTGTATTTTTGATAGTTCTCTACATGTCAATTTTTCATACAGTTAATCCAAATATATAAGCTAAGAATACACAAATTAGCTTTTTCAAATTAGAATTATTCATAAATATTTACAATGTCCTAATAATGACGATAAAATTTTCAGTATCGCCGGTGAAAAATTCTATATCGTGTATCAAAATATTCTCTAGCAAGCACTCAATAATCCGCAGTGAGCCACAAATTAAATCTTTTACAAATGACCCTAGTTTAGCCTCGTGACAGGAGAAATCGCGAGTTTATATGCTTAGATTAAAAACAACATATTTTTGAATATCCCATAAAACTTTTCTCCGTGCACGATTCCTTTCTTACAGGCCACGTTTCGTTCAGCGTAGTACTTGATTAGAGTCATAATCCTCGTCAACCTAGCCGTGTCCTCAAATACATCGAATTAAAATATCGTCCGGGAGACTAAATTTACAACTCTACCGGATCTTTTGCCGGATCACTTGAGTTATCCAATCAGGAGGCGCGGTTGAAGCGCAATTCGAGATTCACTGCTGATAATTGCCTAGGGCCTTTCAATGGAATGGTCCTTCAACCTCCTCTGAAGTGTAACGAAAGTTGCTAATCGTCGGATCTGATAGGAAACTCGTTGAATTGAAGGCTGGTTTAAACTTTTGCTGGAACACAGCTTAGAAACCGTAACGCAGACGTGGCACTTCTTGTTGTTTCCTGTCCTCATATGAATGGATTAGTTGAAGGGTTCTACATTCATAAAGAATTTTCATATGTCCGGGATTGCTGAGAAAACTTTTAATGAATAAGGCGAAGATTTTAGCCTTACATTCAAAATCTAACGTGAAACTTTCATAAATCCTTGAATATCTTGCAGTGATTTATTAAGTTATACTCTATTTAAAGACTATATTGGCAAAAATTTTAGTTCGATTGATTTTCAAACCGTGAATTTTACACATTCTAAAAACTTGTTTTTTTTTTCCATTAAAAAAAAAACATTCAACTTAAAGGAAAGGGAGTAATATAAACTTAAGTATAACCAATGGAAAAAATTTATTTATTGCATTTTTTTTTTAAATTCGTATTTTTACCGATATAAAATAGCATAACAGAATATTATCCCGTCTAAATACAGATAAGTGCTGTTGGTCCACTTGATGAAAATTTATTCCTTCTCAAAAGTTTTGATAAAAAAAAGTAAATATACATATTTAAAAAAAAAAAAAAAAAAAAAAAAAAAAAAAAAAAAAATGAATAAATAACAAATGGGGGAACATGCAAGAAACTTATAATTTTATTCCACGTTAAAAAATCGTTTTATAAAATGGTTTCAGGACTCTTACTTCCACTAAAAAACAGCATTAAATAATTTTTCTGCAATTTTGAATTTCGAGTGTATTCTATAGATTAGAAATAAACATTCCTCCCCCTCCCACTAAATAAGCTACAGGAAAACATTTTACAATCATTGAAAGTAGAGCCGCGATGGCTCAGGGGATAGAGCGTTCGCCTTCCAATGAGGCGAACCGGGTTCGAATCCCAGTCGATACGAATTCCGCAACCGGCTTGCACTGACCACAGTGCTGACGTGAAATATCCTCAGTGGTAGACGGATCATGGGTTAGAGTCCCCTTGCCGTCAGGTTAACCGTGGGAGGTTCTCGTGGTCTTCCTCTCCATGTAACGCAAATGCAGGTAAGCTCCATCAAAAAGTCCTCCACGAAGGCAAATTTCTCTCAATACTCGATCCAGGAGTTCCCTTGTCTTCTGGATTGGGTTCAAAATTACAAGGCTACGGAGTTGAACATTAGTAGCCGTAAACCCATTAAGTTGGGTCGGCTGTTTAACGACGGTTATAAAATAAAAAATCATTGAAAGTAAAATTTATATAAAAAAAAAAAAAAAAAGAAGAAGAAGAATAGAAGAAGAAAAAAAAGACGCTTTTCTGGGAATCATTATCAATCATTAAAAGTGAAATATTATTGAACAAATCTGAAATAAGAAGGTAAATGGAGAAAATCCAGATAGCTTTTCTTGAATTCCTAGTTTATCCAAGTTTATCCAGTTCTGGATTTTGTCATCTTATCTCAAGCTATATCAATTCTTATCGGCTATCTACTCATAAAAATCACTCAAAGGATTGGTACATTTATTATATATGTATAATATTAATCTGCCCTAAAGTGAATTCGGAGAGGAAAGAAGAGTAATCACCTCTATAAAAAAGTAATCAAATGCCTAAGAAAAATTTACTTTTTAAATTCATTTAAACTTATTCGAAGTATTTTTTTTTACTGATTTTAAATTGTTTCCTAAGAGCTCAATGACACCTATTTTTAACCTGACACCAATTAGATCTGAAATTAAAAGAGAGAGAGAGAAGGAGAGATCTATATAAAGAACGACAGTCGAGACAGTAAAAGTTCTAAAATGAATTTAATTTTACAGATAATTTAAATTTGTTAAATAAATCCCTTTTTTTTAAATTTAATTCTATAAAACTCTCGGTGAATTATACCCGAAATCCTCAGTAACATCCCGTTTTATCCAGTTTTGCATTTCAACTTTATTATGTTAAGTTTTCTACTTAAAGTTCCATTGAATGTAAAAGAATTCTGAAAGAAAATGTGAAATCTTACTCTAGTAAATTGAAGAATATACACAATTTGTTAATCAGCCTTGTAGCCAAAAAAGCAAGATCTTTATTAACATATTGAAAATATATAAATAAATGGCAGTAGTAAATGCTCAAATAAAATTTTATTTGAATTTCATTCAATATTTATTCCATGAAATTTGTTTTACTTACAAATCTTAAAACTAATGCTTTTATCAGTCTTGTAACTCTCTGGCAAATTAGAGAACATGACAATAATTCTGTGAATTTAAATTAATTTAAGTAAATATAATTAAAGTATTTTTCCTATGTTTAAAATGTTTTTTTTTAATTAATATAAGTGTCTTTATAATTATGAGTCATATAAATATTAGTGCGGAATATTTGTGTGAATTCAAACGAAATTTTGAAACAAATATAAATATGAGTCTTTATAAATATGGGTCATCTAAATATGCCTGGAATTTTCCTACGAATTAAAACTAATTTTTTAAGTCAATATAATAAAAGTAGTATTCCTAAGTTTTCGAATTATTTTTAAATTAATATAAGTCTTTTTATAATTCTGAGTCATACATATATTAGAGAGGTATATTTCCGTGAATTCCAACGAAATTTTAAAACAAATATAATTTAAAGTAGTTTTAATAAGTCTTAAAGTTACTTTTTAAAACAAATATAAATATGAGTCTTTGTAAAAATGAGTCCTCTAAATATGCCTGGAGTTTTTCTGCGAATTAAAACTAACATTTTAAGTAAATATAATAAAATTAATTTTCCAAAGCTTTTAAACTATTTTCAAAATTAATTTAAGTGTCTTTATGCTTTTGAGTCATCTGAATATGAGAGGAATATTTCTATTAATTCAAACGAAATTTTAAAATCAATATAATTTTAAGTAGTTTTCGTAGGTTTTAATATTGCACTTAAAAGAAGTAGAAGTATTTTTTTATAAATATGAGCCACAGTGATACAAAAGGTGGATTTACTTCATGTCAATCTCTTTGATACACGTCGTCTTAAAGTTTTCCTCCTGTGTACACAATGTCCATTGTTTGCTCAACGAAAAATGTCATTTCGGTTTTCCTTATTTCTGTCATATTGGAAGGCGGGAAATATGGCATCTGCCAATCACAATATCCACCGTAGTCTACCAATAATCGTTCCGTTTACTCGGGGTGACCAGCAAAGACAAATGTTTTTTCAGCTATACTCAGGAAGACATAGTTGCGATGAAACTCTGAAAAATATTATATTTGTTTATACTAAGAAGGAAAAACCTTTGCAATCCATTATGGAGCCTTGAGTTTTTCTAAAACAGAACGAATATTGAAACGAAAATAACAGTGACGAACAATTTTTTTCATCTTTTTTTGAGTGCGATTTTTGAACAGATCTTACATGATTTCGTATCGCTAATCTCAAATCTGAGATTAGTTTTTTTTTTCTATAAGCTGTAGTCATTTTTAAATGACATTTTTAGTTTATTTTTTCCCGAAATATACAAGTTAAAACACGTTATATATAGCATGTTGCGACAAACTTCTAGGGGAGTTAGAGCACATCTAGATTAAAATTGCATAGGAACCATTGCCCAGAAGTGATTTTTCAATACAGCCGCATTTAACAAACTGCTCACCTAAACAAAACAAAAAACTTGATTCTTGATATTCTATTAGTTCAGGTTACAAATTTCAAAAGAAATAAATGCTTGTATTATAATTGGGACTAACTACAGCCGAAATTAAAATCTCCAAAAAAGAAAGCGAGTCGTTAAACGGAGCTGGATTGTAAATTAACTACCAGGAAAAGTCATCATGCGCCGCTAGGTACCTATTATCAACTGTTTCTTCATGTACTTCTGAACAGGCCATAATTAGGAAGCATCCGTAGACAGACACTTAAGATAACATTTCCGGGCATGGGTTCCTATGCAATGTTTAATTTTGATGATGATGTGTTCTAACTCCCTTAGAAGTTTGTCGTAAAAATTACGCGACCCCTTATTATGTATAACATTTTTAAACATGTACATTTGAACAAAAAATGAACTAAAAATGACATTTAAATAAAATCTGTAGCTTAAGGAGCAAAACTAATTTCAGATTTGAATCCCCCCCCCCCGAATTAGGCAAGATCAAGTATTTGCATACATACAACATGAAATTTGTTCCCTGGGTCAATTTAACATCCCAAAACAATAAAAAAAAGAAAAAAATTTTTTTTAGATAAAACATAGTAAGGATTATAACATTATTTTAACAGTTTAATCATTTAAAAAATTCTAATGATCAAGTTATTTTTTAAATTAATTTTTTTTAAAAATAAATTAGATACAACTTTTTTTTAATGCTTTTTCATAAAATGAAAAAAAAAAAAAAAGAAGCTACAAAGCCGCAAAAGAACTGACCGGACATAAGAATGAACAACAATTTTAATTAAGTAAAAAAAAAATAAAAATAAATAAGCTTCACGATCTAAAAAATTAGAAATGTTTGAAATATTTTTTATTTAAAAAAATTGCCATATTTCATCGCAACCTAGCTGAAAATCAAAACTCTTAATGAATGCATTGATAGATAGGCTTTTCAAATATTAACAAAATTTGATTTAAACGTTTTTCGTTTACAAAAAACTGACTTAGCATAAAACTTAGTTTACTTATGTACTAGTAAACTTAGTATTGCGCTGCACGACCAATATTTGTTTAGAATTTTCTGCAATTGGAATAGAAAATTTTGTATTACTTTTTTTTTTTTATTTTTTTTTTTAAAAAAAACCTGTCGCCAGAATAATACTGTCATAAAGAATAAAAAAGAAGAAGTAAAACATTTCCTGCAAAATTCTTTTACAAAAGTTGAATATCTTTTTTAGGAAAGCTGAATGCGCTCATCCCTTTGTCTAGATTTTTTCTTCTTCTTTGTAAAGATCTTCAACTGACTTGATATACCTGTGGTTTTATTTAAGAACCAGAACTCATTGTTCGCATCCGTTTATTATCACACCTTTCGAAGAAACCATAAGATCTCATTCTACAAGCGGAGATTATTAAGATCTCATTCTAAACTGTATGTACTATGCAACTTGTTGCACATAAATAACCCTTATGTTTCTACCACTTCAATTTTCTCACGTTTTTCTAAAACTTAACTTGAAAAACTTAGAAAACCACCTTTTTCTAAAAAAAAAAAAAAAAAAATGGTAAAGCTATGAACTCATTTTTTTATTAAAAAAATTAATATTTATAAAAAAAAAGAGGAAAATATATTTTTCCATTTCTATCCATTCAGTGTCCCAACTAAAGAATGAAACATCTTTATCCCAAACTAAGAGAGGAAATACTTAGTGAGTAAAGAAAAAAAAATTGGACTACAAGTAGTATTGTTGGTGTGTACCATACAACAAGGTTGAATTCATCATCATTGAATTGTCGCTGCTTTGGTGGACGCATCTTAACCACAGACATAACGATGATCTCACACAAGAACAGTAAGAAGAACTTGTTCCTCTTTGTTGTTCTGGAAATGGAGAAGATAGGGAAAAAAATAAAAAATGTGAGGCTCTTTAAAGGGGTTTCTTTCAACTTCGTCCACATAAGTTGTGGAGAGGGTGAATAATACTCGGTTGAAGAGGTTGAGATAGAAGAGACATTAAGAACAAGCAGTAGTACTGCAGAAGAGGTATATTCCCTTAGAATGTAAGGGGAAAAAAATCGCATTTAGTTTAAGAACACAACTTATTTTCTTTTCATGTCAGAATTTTACTGAAACTTCCATGCGAAAGGTGTTAGAAATCTCTCGTGTTTTAAGATGACACCAACAAAAGCTAGATCGTTTAGAAATGAAATTTTTTTTTCTTCAGAAAATCTCTTTTAAAATCCACTTTTTTAATAAAAAAAAATATATACTAAATAAGGAGGAAGTAAAATAGGAAAGTTTTTTTTTATATTTATTTCCTGGTTATATTCTACAAGAATTCGTTCATTGGGGTGACCTTAAAAAATTGTTAGGATACTTAAAAGGTCAAGACAACACATAATGCTGATTTGATCAAAGAATTTTATTTAGTCACTTCCGATTATAGGATGGATCCATTGTCATGACATTAAAAAGCTACTTAGATACTTAAATGGTCAAAAAAATACATGATGCAGAATGTGTAAATTTTATGCAAAAATTGTAATGTAAACTTTGATCAATTAGTAAAAATTTTAAAAAAAATCTTATATTTTGTTACAAAAACTTTGAATGAAGGAAATTGAACTTGAAATTATCCGCATTCGTTTTTTGGATCAATTTTATATGAAACTCTTAGGATTAAGATAACTCTTTGAGTTAAAGGAAATTTTAAACTGAAGAAGTTGGAAGCGATTTTAGCAATTTTTAACCATTGAAAAAGTAGGCTTTGAAAAAAAGGAAATCTCTAATTTTGTCACGAATTAAGTTTATCCTACCCGAACTACAATAATATTTAGTTTAACTTAAAATGAAAGTTGAGAGTTATGCGACTTGTAGTAGAATTGATTAAAATTTCTAGGAACGTTATTAAAGTTTTATGCAAGCTTACTGAAATTCAACCCTACTCTTTTCAAGATTTTTCTTTTAATTTTTTAAATATTTTTGTTAAAGAAGAAAATAATACGGTTCAAATCAGCTTCAATAGTCCGCGTATTTAAATTTCCGTCTAAAATTAACACACCTTGCTCCCTTCCTTTATTAATTAACAAAAAATAAAGCTTTTTTATTTTGATCCCCAACATATATCCGAGCGTATATCGATAATAACAATGTCATATTGACTATAAGGTGACAATGCCGATCAATTTAAGAAACTTATACATGAAAAATTTAATTAACATTTAAATAATAAACTACAATAACTTCTAAATTTAATTAATTTCTTATTATCTTTCTATTAATTGTTACACTTTACAGATTTTTATTTATTACTATTTTTTTTTTTTTAATATAGGCACTCGTATCTTAGTTATTATATACAAAACGAACATTTTGATTATCATAACCACTTTGTCTTTTATTCATCATGGAATACATGAACAGAAATAGAATGAATGTGCCGCAGTTAAAATCCCGGAGAGGTATCAAAAATCTATCCATTTCTCCACCAAAAGAAGTGTGATCAGAGGGACAAACAAATCACCCCAAAAGCCCCGATCTTCGGCACTTCCGTCGTATCCTGCCATTGCCAGTTGACGAGTTACAAAAGGACGTCAGAACTTTCCTTCAGTTCCCCTGCCACAGACACACATTGAGCCATCAAATAAGGGTGGGGGACGAAAAAGAGATGGTCTGGGGTGGAATTGTTCGTGCCAGATCACATAGCACACACTCTCCCCGTGTGTATCCTTCGATTTCTGTTGTTGAGTGATACCTTCGGAGATTGAAAGAGGACCTTTTCACTCCCGAATAGTGTCACCAGAAAAGATAGGCCATGTGGGGGTGATGGAATAATTAACTGCAATGGAGCTCTATTTGATTTGAAATGGGAAAAAAGGGTTAAAAAGCGAGGATATTGGGTTTCTTAGTATGGGGAACAATATGGGTAGTATTTGATTAAGATCTGAAGTGACCATCTTCTGGAGATGAGTATTTGGTTTCAGATGTTGTGTGAGTAACGTGCTTGATTTCCTGAGACTATTAATAAATTCCTTTGATTTTTATTCAAATAAAAGATCACTTAATACCACCATTGTTTTTAGTTTTTGTTCAGTTAGCAACTTAAATGCAATATAGGAAGATATTAAATGATGTTAAGATTTGATATTGAAAGAGAATAAGATTTGATATTAAACAAATTTCAACTACAGACTTAATCTTTAAGGACAAAAAATCTGTTATGTTTAAGCAAACAGAAAAAGATAGTACTTTTTTAACTGTATAAACTACATCATATGAATATTTTATGGGACAACAAAATAACTAAAAGATTTTTATCTTTCAGAGTTACCTCATTTTGAATACATAATGGCAATCAAAAAGATTTAGGGAAGTTACTTCTTTAGAGCGTTTACTTCCAACATTTATTTAATGAAATAATAAATCCATACTTTCAGTGATTATAACTGCTCAAAATTGTAACAAGATAAATTTCTTTGTTGTCATACAAAGAAACTCCAGTATAAAAAATTTTTCCAAGTGCTGATCCATGCGGCAAAAAATAAATAAATAAATAAATAATAATAATAATAATAAAATAAAATAAAAAATCAAATATACGCCAACATTTGAGAGAGTCAAAATTTTAGAGATATCCTGTTTTTAAGGTGCATTATTTTGTCAACTACTATGCAACTATTATGTTTCCATATGGTTAAACAAAAAAACAAATTTATTTTAGATACTATGGCAAAAGTAATACAGGCATAAAAAATCTAGTAAAGAAACAGTACTATAACAAGAGAGAAAAAAAATAAATACACGACAACATAAATTTAGTATTTCCCAAAAACTTCGGAGAAAAACATCCCTCAATTCCTTCCGCAATTCCAGAAAAGCCAGATCAATGTTAAAAATCTTAGCATCCACGCGTAAAGCGCACGTGAAGCAAGTATTACACCCATTCATACATCTTGTTTCCTTTTTTTTAAGCATCTCTTGGAAAAGGTATCCTTTTCGAATGCTTTTCGGATAACAGTGTGTGTCAGCGAATGGGTCTTTGGGATCTTCTCTCTTCTTCATTCCTTTTTACCTCTTCAATCCTTGGAAAGAGAGTCCTCGTCCGGATTCAAAAGTGGGAGTCTAAGAGTTACTTCACCACAATTGGAGGACGTCTAAGAGCCCCTTCCACCCGGACTTGATGCTACTCTAGGGTCGCCCGAGCCTACTTCAAATTGCCGACCCGGAAAAGGTGCCCCTGGATAATGGCAGGTATTATATATGTTATGTTCGAGTAAAACGAAATAGTTAGCTCTCTATAAAAGGTTTACCATAACGTTTTAAGAGGGTGTTTCGGTAAGTAGCATGTTCGGTGGATTTAATTGCCATCGATATCCAATCGAACAGGAATGATATCAGATATTCTTACACGTGAGAAATGCGCTATTGGTGGAATGAATTAAGAAATCTAAATTATGGATTTGTAAGTTTTTTTTTTTTTTTTTTTTGAGCTACATGAAATTGGTAATTAGGGATAAATCTAGTAAATAATTCGAACTAAGATTATTTTTCGCCATCGTTTTATTAAGTTCGAGAGTAATATTTTCATTATTCTCATCCTAAATAAAAAATAATGAAATGCAACCTTCAGCAAAAGAATATTCTTTTTAGCTTTATGTGAACTCTGAAGAAGTTTTTTTTACTTATACGAGAGAGTTACGAGAAAGATCTTCAAATAGTGCTAGATTTCATGTCCTATTTTTTTTTTTTTTTTTTGAATTGAACCTATTATCATGTCCTATATTTGCTTATGGAATTGAAAAACCTAAATTATTGACATGGAAGTATTTCAAAATTACATAAAAATTAGTAGTAAAATAAAAATTCATCCAATACTAACAAAATTTAATGTAATGCAACCTTCGTCAAAATAATTTACGTGAATTTCTCTTGCGAGGGATTTACAAGAAAGATCACCTGATTGCACTCGATTTTACGTCAGTATTTTTAGCATTATTTATGACAAAATATACAATCAAACATGTAATGAAAGAAAGAAAGAATAGAACATGGAATGATATCAATTATTCAAACAACTATCGATAACTGAATAAAATAAGATCAAAAAGTGCTTTAAAAACATATGAAAAGCAAAATGAATCATATTATAACGATATTGGGGAGGGGAAAACACGAACTTTGATAAAACATATTTTTAGTCTCGATTCGGCCTCAGGCTACAACTATAGCGGTTTTTCATAGAAGTTTGACACGCTTTCGCATCGGTAATCCAATAAAAATGGCGACGCAACCAATTTATTCACTCCTGTTCAATCCAGGACATAAAAAAAAAGTGAGATGATTTGAAAGTCGCAACAATGAGGGAACATTTTAAACTGACTATGATTAACTAAATAAAGTGTGAAAAAAAAACTCTCTCCCCACAAAGAATACCATTATCTAGAGTCCATTTGTAAACCATTAGCAAACTCACTCTGTATTGGATTTTATGAAAAGATTGGGGGATTTTGCCCCAAGGCATTTAACACCTAATGCACCAAAGGTTGCGCGGTTTGCTCGGAAAGGTTCAGCGATGCAGAAGCGCTCGCGCCGCGACTAAAATGTTACCGCTAAATCGGTGGTTTTTTGTACCAACTAACTCACAAAACTTTTTTTTCAATATACCTAGACCTGACGTGATTCAATTTAAAGGTTTGTAATTGATTGTGACAAAGCGGCCGAGTGAAATGGACAATTTTGAGGAACCGATTCTTTACTTTGGAGGCCGCCAGGCGACCTAAAAAATCGTAAATTTCTATAAAATTACATAAAAAAAAAATAAATAAAAAAAATTCATTGTAAAATTTTTGAATAAAGTGTTTCAAATGAAAACGAAACAGATGTTTTCTTGTAGATAACAACTAGCAAAAAGAGTTACTACAAATGCTGTTGAGTTATAATTACCTATAAATGATGTTTAATAAAATTAATGGAATAAAATAGAAAAGAAAATTACTATTTCACATTCTCATTACGGAACGTGTTTATTATTAAAAAAATGCGTACTTTTAAAACTGAAAAGCTATTTGAAATATGAATAGTAAAGGAATTTTATAGGATTTATTAGTTTCATTCTGTCGACCGGCCCGTGTAGGGGCTAGGGAACTGCCCTTGCAATAGAAAGGTTCTGGGTTCGAATCCTGGGCAAGGCATGGATGTTGTTTCCTTCTCTGTACTATCTGTCCTTATTGTGGGAGCAACCCTGGCCCACCTAATATGGTGCCACTGAAAGAGTGGCCAACAAATCTGTTCTTCAGATGTCTGTATGACCTAGGTCATTCTCCAGGTGGGCATTAGGGAAAAAAAAGTTTCATTCTTGAAGTTATCAATTAAACATAGTGAAACAAATAAAATTACTCATTAACAAGTTTAGCAATATAAAACAGTTCATTGACTCATATGTATAATAATTCTCTTATACAATGTATAATCATGTGTAACCAGGGTTCGATAATTACATTGCTGGGAACGCCTGAAGCACATAAAAATTTTCTCTGGCTTTTTTTTAAAAATTTATATTTACTTTTACTTGCTCGACCGAGTACGTATACATTCCATCAGAAATATAGTATTGTACCGAGTAAGCACCCTTAAAATTTTCCATACGTGTAATAATTTTTTTTATGAAATATTTAATCTAAGTAACCAGGGTTTAAAAATTGCATACCTTACATGCCCGGTTGGGTATGTAAATATTCAATCAGATACATCGTAAAATGTTCAATCCTACAAATTTTAAATAAATCGTCAAGAAGTCGGAATGGATCAATAAACGGCAAGAAAGGGGGTAGAAAAAATATTGATTAGACCAAATGTTACAGAATTTTATGATGTATAAACACGAAATTCTTAAAGAAAGTTAGCTTTTTCTTTTTTATTATTTTAGTCATGCTTATTTTTTTAAAAAAGTTTATCCCGATTGTTCTGCATACCAAAATAATTAATATAGAAATTAATTTTTAAAGCAACATTTTAAAAGGCATACATTTATTATTAGTAATTATAATTATTCTAATAATGTTATTTCTTTGTAATTAATACTGTTTTGTCTGCTCGATCAATGCTTAATTCGATATCCGACTTACTTTATTAATACTTTTATAATTCTCATTTATACTTAAAAGAGTTCATGTAGATTTGTAGTTAATTTATTCCCTATTCATAAATCTTTTTATACTTTGTTAGTACTTACAAATATTAAAGAAAATATCTTCTTTTTTTTTATCATCTTGATCAATATTTTGAGCAAAGGCATCCTTAGATATTGCTAAATAATACAATATATTCGATTTAAACTATCATATTTTGTAAATTTTAAAATAAATTTTACTTCCCCCCCCCCTTCGTATTCACATTGTATTTTGTGCTTAGTTTCTGTTTCCTTTTATGTACCGTTTTAAAATACGATTTCACCATTGGTTTGATTGTTGTTAAATTTTTAACATTTATTCTTTTGTTTTTCATTGAAATTATATTGCTTGAAAAAATAATTTTAGTATATATTAAACGGAGTAAGCGTACCATTATTTCAATTAGTTTGCGAGGATTCTATCATAGTCTTTGCAGAAAAACAATTTCATGCAGTATATAAGTTTTTAGAAAGGTTCACAATGAAATAATATAACAGTTTCGAAGAAGAAAAAAAATTTAATAGCTTAATTTAAGTATCACAAAGTACAATAGAACGACCTTCCAAACTCTCAAATATCAGAGGGTCGGACCTATCAACACCCCCGCCGTGTATCTGGGGGTACAAACGCTTGCATCAGATATTTCTGTTGGGGTGGGGGTCGCCCAGAAAGGGAAGTCACCGTGAGAAGACGAAATTGTCGCTGACGAGCATGAGGAGAATTTCAAGTGTCCTTAACCAACGTACGCCCAACTTAATATTTGAGTGGGAATTGGGGTGGGGTACGTTAGAAAAAAATGATAGAAGAACAAAATAATAATGAAAAAGAACGGACGACGACAATTCTTCTCTTGTGTACCCCCTTTAAGGGAACCTGCCAACCACTGAGACTCGCCGAAGCATAAGCGGTCGCTAAACACATGCGGTACGTTTTAATTTTGTTCAGTCCTGTCTTATTAAGTTCGGGAAGAGGAAGATGGGTAGGGGGTGGTACTGGATAAGAGGTTAGCAATTTTTCCAATATTAAACGTAGAGAGAACCCCTCCCCCCACCCTGTATCCCAGAGCAGAAGATAAATTTTTTAAATAACTTTCCTCGATTAACTCTACTGTTTGAGCTTATTCATTTACGAGTTTGACTGTGGTTAAGCGTTAGGAATTGAATTTGAAAAAGTGTTGTAAGGCATTTCAGTCGTTATTCAGCGATTAGAGGATGCAGCATTCGATTGAAACTTTATTTGCAAGGGTATACTTTTATTCTAAGGTTAATAATGTTTTTTTCTTCTTTTGTTTTTTTTTTCAAATTGTAACACGAATTTGTTTAACATTCCCTCAGAAATAAAACTCGCACGTGTTTCGTTTATTTTGAGAATCATTTCGTTACGAAATCACGTGACGAAACGCGAACTCTCAAATATATGACGAAAATGTTTCTTCAACTCAAAACCTCCTCACAGTGTTTTGTCAGAGATGGTTAAGTAGAATGACATAACTAGAAAGCAGAATAGACCGCCTGTATGGCAGTTTAAGAGTTGGCCTCAGGAGACTCCGGGTTTAAGTCCCACTTCTGGCATGGATTATCACTCTGTTCTAACTGCCCCTTTTGGTGTTGTTGGGGTTACGTTAATCCACATAAATGGTGACCATGTAAAAATAGTCAACAATATCAACCGTTAGATTATGTTATCATAGATCGTTATATGTGGCAGCATAAATGCTAATGATAAATTTTTTTTTCTTTGAAAAAAAAAAATTATGACGAACTATTTTGTTATTTTTAACGAAATTAATTTCTTGCGAAACTGTTACTATAATTATTTCGTCACTTTGACGAAATGCTCACTCGGATAATATACCATGAAAAGGTTTTTATAAAAACGAAGAAAGTTTCATGAAATTTGAGTATCTATTTCCTGCAGTGCGGAATTCATTCTGGACAAAATTTCATGCAATTTATCTGTTATCACTACGTGTAGATATCTAGCTAAAGTGCAGATTAACAAAAAAGTGCCAAAAAATTGTTTTATTTCTCAGATTACCAAGGCACATGAGCACTCATTAAAGTGAAAATAAAATCTTTGATTACGTCTCTTACGTCATAAAAATTTTTAGTTCTTGCATCAACGAATAGCAAACAAACTTTTATTTGAAAACATTTTAACTAAAAACCCACCGGCAATGCTTGTTTTAGGCAAGGTAATTGTATTTTCGTGAGTTCAGTCTTAGGTAGTTAAGTCTAATGAGAGTTCCTGATAAACGTTTTCACAATCCTTTTAATGTAAAAAAATTTAAATGAGAAAATTTATTAATAATAGTTGTTCATACGTACATGGAATTGCAATTAAAGGAACAATAAAATTTTGTGTAAAATAAACTTGTACGTAAGTCCCAATACAACTGCTAATTTTCTAAAATGAATCTGAAACGAAATTAATATAATTAATTAATTATTGTTACGATTGCAATTGATTAATGATAATCTTATTTTGTCCAATTCTAGTTATAATCACAGCTAATGTTGAATTAAACTTTAAGAAACAATGATCTACTTTTACGAATAGTTTTGATTGTATTTAACCTTAATATTTTGTGTATATCTTCATTACAAGTGGTTGATTAGTTGTGATGAATTATATATTGCATTTTGTCCAATTTTACGTATTGCTAGAAAACGATTACATCAATTCATATTAAATATCGCAGAAATGCATAAAATTTCTTAGAAAAAGACACCGGAATTTAGAAGAAAAAATTAACAAAAGTTTAAAATCCATTTAAGATTATTTCACAATATAACTTCTTTCTCTCTCTCTTTTAAAATAAATTGCATTGTCTATATTCAATTTCCAATTTTATTACGATAAACATAATCACGATTACAATAAAAATTTTCATTATTTTTCAAAAGCTTGAATATGAAATTGGATTCGACCCAATAAACTTCAAATACATAAAAGATTTTTGAGCACCTATTTAGTTTATTTTATTAATTATTTAAAGGAAAAAAAATTAACAAAAATTTCAAAACCATCTAAGTTTGTTCCACAATATGACTGCTCTCGCTCTTTTTGCAAGATAAATAGTATTGTCTACATTCAATTTCGATTTTCATTTCTATGGACATAACTACGATTAAAATCAAAACTTTATATTATTTTTCAAAAGTTTGAATATCAAATTGGATTCCATTCAGTAATTTTCAAAAGCAAAATAGAGTTTGAAATACATATGTAGATTTTTATTGATTAGTTTTAAAAATTTTTTTTTAAACTATTTCAGTTAAGTTTGTTTCACAATATAATTTCTCTCTCTCTTTTTTTCAAGATGAATTGTATTGTTTATATTCAATTTCTATTTATATTATGATAGTCATAACTACGATTAAAACTAAACCTTTATATTATTTTTCAAAAGTCTGATTATTAAATTGGATTCGACTCAATAATTTTTAAATACGTATTAGAGTTTTAAGCACCTGATGTAGTTTTATAACAGCCTAATAGCAGTTGAAGATGAATTCCAACCAACAATTCGAAAGGAATTATTTTAAGAAAAGCATATTCCAACTTTTTTGGAAAGCGAATCAAATTACGATACATTATTATTCAGAGCTCAGTCTTTTATCTAAACACCATGCATATTTATAGAATACCCCATATTACGAGACGAGATTCTCGTTTTCAAACATCTCTCACTTTTCCTTGTAATTTCCATAAAAAATTATCCTCCAGACATATTCAGCGAGTGAGAGGGAAAAAATGGGATGAAAGGTGTAAAAAAATAAAGAAAGAAAAGGTGGATAAACATGTCTCATAATTCGGAAAAAGCATTTTAACTCATTCATATTCAATATTTCTAAAAACAAAAGAAAAAATGGCAACGGCGAATGTTCTTTCTCTAATGGGGTTTTGTTTTACTTCCTGAAAAAGGCGGGAAGAAAAATAGAAAGCGGACTTAAAGAAAGAAGAAATCCTTAAATGTAAACACATCAAAAGGGTTTTTTTTTCATCGAGGAATATTTGAATATGTGCCTCATGAATGTATTGCCGAGATTTTGCACTTAGAAGTTAAATCCGAAGAGAACTTGTGTAAATCATACTAAGCGTATTTAGCGTCAATTTAGGGACATTAATGTCCATAAAAAAAAATATTTTTACTTTTTTTTTCAAATATGTCAAGTATTGTTTTTCTTTTTTATGAGAGAGAATGAGATGCAAATTGAATAAAATTATGTGTGTAAGCTTAATTTCCAATTTATTCATTAATGTAAAGTTTTAAAACCATGAGAAATGCACGACGGCTCATTAGTGTGCACGCGTCAACCCTTATTTTTAATCAAAATCAGACAAATACCGGTATTTGAATGTTGCTAGTCAAATTGAATGATAAGTTGCATTAACGAGAATGCAACTTATAAAACTACTTCCAATCATTTATGCTTTAAATATTGATAGCAAAAAAATGGTAAAACTATCTTAAACATTGCCCAAATATAAAAAATTCGAGCAAAGTTTTCACTACTGCATCCTATTATCAAAAATATACATTATATAAGGAGAATCATTCCAACAAGTGCAGTCCCGCAGTGGACTGATCGTTAAGACACGGTTCCCAGCAGATCACCGAAGTCAAGCATCACTGACTGCTTTCAGCGTGCGGGTGGGTGACCACTTGGATCAGTCTGCGTAGGGACCGAGGGTGTGCGGTATTAGTCCTCGTTAAACTGTTCTACCGTAAAGTGCTCGACTTCGCGCGCAGGTCGTCGGGCTACCGAAGCGGGGGTGCCATCCCCTCTGCAGAGGATCAAAATTGTGATGGCATGTCTTCGGATCATCCTGAGGGGTGTTTCCCAGACCGTCCCCATTGTGCAGCTTTAGTGCGACGTAAATGAACTACAACAACAACAACCAACAAGTGCATCAGAGGTATGAATATTAAATATAATAAGCTGAAATCAAAGGTGGGAGGTTTTCTGAGTGCATTGGAATAACATTCGATGCAATCTAACCAATAAAATATCGGAGTGCGTTTGGCCGTTACTTTAATTTTTAAAAAAAAGACTTAATAAAAAAAATACTGCTACTAAATTATGTAGTAAATGTATTTTATTTTATAACTGTCGTTGAAGAGCCGACACAATTTTGAGTTTACGGCTACTAATGTTCAACTCCGTAGCCTTGTAATTTTGAGCCCAATCCAGAAGATAAGAGAAATTCTGGATCAAGTATTTTTACCTTCGTGGAGGACTTTTTGATGAAACCAACCCGCATTTGCGTTACACGGAGAAGAAAACCACGAAAACCTAACACGGTTAGCTTGGCGGCAAGGGGACTCTAACCCATGATCCGTCTACAACTGAGAATACTTTACGTCAGCACTGTGGTCGGTGGGATTAGAAACCGGTTCACCTAATTGGAAGACGAACGCTCTAGTCCCTGAGCTACCAAGGGTCAATGAAATGTATTGCCAAGATTGTAACAACTCTGTATACGGGCTAGTTCATTACTTAAATTTAATTTGTTGTAGCATCTGAAATTTAGTGATCCAGGGGGCGCTGCAGATACAATTAAACAAACTGTGTACGTAACATAACATATTAAATTTTAACTTACAGAAATGTGTTCAATTTAACGTGTTTAGATAGTTCTTCTGGTTTTTGGTGTTTTAAAGATTCATAAATGGTATAGTGCCTACGAAATTATTTATACACTAAAGATTTTTCAATGAAACATTTGGATCAAATTCTTTTTATAACTTTCGACGTCTTCACTGATTCTATTACATTACCAGCAAAGTAAATATAGTGATTAATCACTAAGAAGATTTCTAATTTATGAAAAAATTTATAATTTAGGTTTCAAATTCTCGAGGGATGTTTTTTTTTCAAGACACTAATAAATTTTATACAAGATGAATCATATTTTTTTATTTTAAAGTAAATATTTCGTAATTTGACTTTATCCAGTTCTAACCAGAAATAGTGACAGGCTTAATTAATAGCTTCAACCAATGTTTATATGGAGGGCGTTGCCAGCAGAAACAATATTGTTTTGTGACTGTCTATTTTAATGTAAAGAGAAGGTCTGACGCGTAACAGTTAAGTTACTGATCTAGTTAAGCCTTCGTATTTCTTTGCCTAACCCACTTTAGGTCAATCATAAAATTTTCATAAAATGCTGTATTACGTTCATTAAAATATGCTTAAATTGCATTCATTAAGACACAAAAATAGTTTCGCGCATGAAAAATAATATTTGACAATGAAATAAAATGGTGCGAGTATGGACCATTGGCCAAATCATTTAGTTTATGACAATTGTTTTATATTTATTTTACTTACAGGACTAACAGCTTTAATCCATTATAAAAACAAATGAATAATTTCAAATAGAATAATTATACATATTCAAAAAGTCGAATTAGTCAAGAACCAATTAAACTAGTTATAAAATTTAATTTTAGTTTAGTTTAAATATAACTTAACTTCAAAACTAGTTTAAAAATTTCTCTACAGAAAGAGTGTACTCCAATTGAACTGTTAATATTTGACAGAATATTAGATCTGATTCTTCAGAATTCTTGGCAGTAGCAAAAAAAATAAATAAATAAAAAATAAATAATAAAAATAAACAAATAAAATAAAATCAATGAAAAATATTCGCCACAATGTTAATAAAAAATATTTACTGAATGCGTTCACGCACCTTTAGCCGAGAATGGGTTTAAAAAATTATATTCATACGAGAGTTTACTAAAACAAACTTTAGATTTATTGAAATTAGTAAACGGTGTATCCAATGAGAAAGAAAAAAAAAAAAAAAAAAAAAAAAAGAAAGAACAACAACGGTGAATACTGACCCCCAAAATATGGGGGGAAGTCTCAATCTGGAAAATATGGTTCCAATAGTTTGGTCAGAAGAGAGGACTAAAATTCGGACCCCTTAATGTTAATTTTACTTTTTGCGAATTTCGCCATATCGTTAGAACTTTTTAACTTAATTGAAAATTTTTATAAAATTTGTTTATCCAAAGATAAATTCCATATAAAAAATAACATTTAGTAAATATTTATTGCATTTTATTTACTAATAGAAGTCGAAAATTTTTTAATTATATGGTATACAATTTTTTACACTTTGAAGGAATGTAATTTTACATAGCAAAATCCAAAACTTGAGCGAAATCGGTCGAATAGTTCCTTAAAAATGGAATTTTAAAAAAGTCGTATTTTTAAAATTTAATTTCTCCGGAACTATTTGACAGATTCCGCCAAATTTTGCTACGTAAATTTAGATTCTTTAAAATGATGTTAAAAATTGTATGCCTTACAATTCATTTTTTCCCCGAATATTATTAAATAAAATACAATAAATATTTACTAAGCTATTTTGTGCAAGGAATTTATCGTCATTTAAACGAATTTTATAATTTCGTGCAAAATTTTTAGTTTGATGTTTAAACCTGAATAGACCCAAAATCCAGAAAAATTTCTTAATTAGGCATTTTGTTCCTATTTGTATTTTCCGCCCTTTTTTTTTTTTTTTTTTTGGTATGTTTATAATTTCTTAAGATAGTTTTTATTGTTTCAATCATGTAGCAAACAATCTTCAAAGGATTTTATCAATTTGGCTTATTTATACTTTTTTTTTTAATTTAAATATATTTATAAGATTAAATATAACTTATAATAATAAGTTAAATATAACTTATTTAACTTTAACTACTCTGTTGTGCTTATTGAGTTGGTCATTATAATGCAGACCTGTGATTTAGCAAGTGTTTAACCAAAATGTTGTTAAACATAATTGGTACATATTTCGTTGTTAACACGAACGCCTATAAAGACAGATCTTATTTGCATTGATAACAGTTCTTTATTTTGACATGTACTGGTTTGAACGTGATAGAACGTGTGACTGGACAATTTGCAAAAATGGATGAATAAAATAATATATAAAAGAAAAGTAATTTTTTTTGTACTCAAGATTGAATTGGAACAACCAACTACAGAGTAACCAGCAAGCACAATCAAAAATGGTTTTTTATTGAGTATCAAGATGGCTAAAGCTATATAATTTAGATGGCTAAAGATATATAGTTTAGATGGTTACAGATATAAAATTATAAATGGCTAAAGATATATAATTTAGATGTCTAAAGATAATATAATTTAGATGGCTAAAGTAATCTACTGATATAAAAAGTTAATTTAAATATAAAACTACTGTAAATATGTGACAAAATATGATTAAACATAGAGACCTAATTTTGCCGTGCAAAAAAAAAAAAAAAAAAAAAAAAATCGATATGCAATAAAACAATTAAAAAAAAAAAAGAAGGGAAAAAGTGACCGGTTGTTTAATTAAGAGATGCCAATTTCGTTGACTCGCCTCATGGTTATTTTCAGGTCTATCTCAAAGTCAAAAGTGATGATTTAGAGCTACTGTACTGGGTTGTGTAAAAGAATTAATTTCATTTTCCCTTTCTTATGAAAATGAATGGCGATTTTCTTAAAGTGAATATTTTATAGAATCATTTATTGTCCATTCTGGCCAAATACATTTTGCCATCTCTCTGGCTGTAGCATGATAACAAGCAGATAACAGTTTTATTCTAGAAACTGAGCCAGGTGAGTTTTGATCTAATTTAAAGTAAAGGTTTTACCGTCGAAATTTTTTTGTAAAGGCAGAAACATTGTGGTCGATAACCAATCTGTCGTTGTTGTAGACAACTCATTCTTTTTTTTCTTCTTTTTTTTGACGCTTGAGAAGCAAATCACAGACATCTACGCTAATCTCTTTCAGTGAGAACCCATCTCAGATGGTTATGAACGGTAGAATTAGATACATTTATTTTCTCAGTGATTTTATTAATCGAAATTTTGCAAACCAGTTTTGGCATAGGCGTACTGACAATGAATATTCTACATGCAAATCGAATAATTTTTTTTTCGATTCAAAGCATTTATACTTTTTTGATAGTAAAAAAAGCCAAATATGGCGAAAATTGAGCTTCTTACGTTCCATAATTGTAAAGGCACCAGCCAAAATTTTGTGTAGAATCAATCGAACTTTTTCACAAGCGAGCCTTGCTATATCAACTGTCAAAAAATGATTATACAGCTTAAGTATAAAGTTAGCTGTGAAATCTTCTGTCCTGTTGAGAAAAAACTTTCCGAACAATCCAATATATACCTCAAGAGCCGTGGTGGCTCAGGGGAAGAGCGTTCTCTTTCCAATGAGGTGAACCGGGTTCAAATGCCAGTGATGGCTGGTCGATACGAATTCCACACCCGGCTCGCACCGGTCACAGTGCTGACGTAAAATATCCTCAGTGGTAGATGGATCATGAGTTAGAGTACCTTTGCCGTCAGGCTAACCGTAGGAAGTTTTCCTCTCTACGTAACGCAGATGCTGGTTAGTTCTAACAAAAAGCCACGAAAGTCTTTTTTCCCCCAATACTTGATCCAGAAGTTCCTTTGTTTTCTGGATTGGGTGCAAAATTACAAGGCTACGGAATTGAAAATTAGTAGTCGTAAAACCCAAAATTGGGTTGGCTGTTCAACGATGGTTATAAATATATATATATACCCTAAAGTCATTTGTCGCTCCGCTAATGTAACTGTCACAAAACAGTAAGGGCCGGGCCATTACACAGCTCCTAATTTGCATGCATGCATATAATCACTATGTAATGCTAACATTAATTTCTCTTTTTTTTTGTGGTTTAGTGTAAAATTAAATAAGCACAAATTGAACAGATTTTTTTATTACAACATATTTTAAAAACCTGGTTCAGTTTCTCATACTGATGGTCAGTCAAATATGCAAAATAATACACGTGCCGATAATGAATCTTTTCACATTGATACACAAGATAAGCCTCACAAGAAATCTATACAAATTATTATATTTCATAGCTAAAATATTTGTAACAGAAAAAAAACAACATTTTATGGAATACATATCATACAAAATTGTGGAGAACATGATCGGTCCATATAAGATGTGCTAAAAAATGAGAGGCCTACAAGTATATGCGTCAGTATCGTCCATAGGATGAATAGGTACTTCTTCCTGAGGGAGGATAGCTCTGGAAAAAATATATACATTCATTATCGATGCATTAATATATATACAGAGTGGTGTTCTTTGATGACTACCCTTAATATGTAAACAGAGAACCCTTAGAAATTAAAATAGTTAGATGAAGAACAATAAATTATAAATTTAGTTACAGATAAACAATAATAATCACTAAAAGTTGTTTTAGCTTTATGCTATGTTTTATTTAATCATTTTGAATAAACTTTGCATATCTTCATATGATAAATAGTGTTCTCTTTCAGGAAAATCAATAATTGATATTGTTTTATTTATTGTAAAATTATATTTTTATTATATATTTATTATAAAATATATTTATTTATTATAAAATTATATTAATATTATTAATTGCAAAAATTTTTTCAACGCTTATAAAAAATTACAAAATTATATCATAACACAAAGATGAAATAAGCTAACCTTGATTATTGGTGTTTATTTGTAATTAAATATATTCTTTATAAAAAATTCATTCATAATCAATCATGAGACAATTTCTTTTTCCTCCTTTTTTTGAAATAAATAATAAAATACATGAAAATAAATATTTTACAATTTTGTAACTATATCAAGGTACTATACCATTGACTAAAACGTTTCATTAAATTAATTTCAATTTTAGAGAACAGATTATAAATTGACACCAAATAGAAAAATGACAATTCTTACATAACAAAAATTCCTTGTTAGTGTAAATAACATACATTAACAAGATAAAATCAATTAAAAAATTTATAAATTAGCTATGTTTTAAATAATTAGATTGTAAAATTACCCTTCTGTCTCGATCTCTTCTGTCATCATGCCTATGTGAAGGTGGATAAGGTCTTGCAGGAACAGAGGGTTGCATTGGACCCCAATGACCCGCACCACTTCCTCCTTGTGGTGGTGGTGCTGAACCCCAATAGGGACCACTACTCGGTCTATTATGTCTATAAGTAGAACAATAGAACTGTCTAACCATACAAGAATAGTAAACAAAATAACTTAGTTATAATAGATAAATTATATCAAAAAAGAGTTAAACACAGTATACTCTCGATATCTCAAAGTTGAAGGGACGCTAAAAAAATTTCCGAGATAGCCAGTTTTTGAGATAAGTTCAGAACTAAATATGCTCCGAAAAGTAGAAAAATGAATTCTAAAACATTACTCTCTAAAAAGTAGTGTTATGAAATATAAGAATAACTACAAATAAAAATGTATGTAATAATAGTTGACCATAAGTCTAAATACAAGAATGAAAATTTTATATTTAAAAGTAAGACAAAAATAATTATGCAGAAGAATTGAAAAGAATTGTAGTAAACTTACGATTTTTTCGAAAAATTGCTTTTCTATTTCGAAAAAAATTCGAAATAACAAAGTTTTGAGAAGAAACTCTTCCATTTTAGGAATTCAAATTAACATTAGGCGGATATATAATATCAAGGGGAAAATATTTTTTTGAATAAAAAAGTTCGAGAGTATACTGTATACTATTGTAACTAAACCTTCTCTCAGCTTAAGTTAAAAATATTATCTTCTTTAATTTTTCATTAGTTAATTCAATTTGTTCTTAATTAACATTTGTTTCAAAATTTTTTAGTAAAATATTATTGCTATTAAATTGTAATTAATGCTATTAATTGTAATTGTAGTTTTAACATAAAGAAATTTATACCGAATTAAAGTGTTAGCCGAATCTCCAGATATGAGTTTTTTTTTTCTCTTGTGGAGTCATCAATCACTAACTAATGTGACGCTTGTAGACACATTGAAGAATCTCATAGCGTCATAGCATAGGATAGTCGTCGTTTCGGAAAACATCAGTAACACTCTTGGCATCTTCAAGCGCACCCCAAGAATCATTTTTACGTCGTTGTAGAATGAGTAATGACGACAGCGACTTCGAAAAATTCTAGCAAAAATTAAATAATTTATTTTGCAGTTAGCAAGTTTGTAGTTTTTTTTCTTTAATTGAAAAGTGGTTTGTGACTATGTCTATGAGAGCGTGAGTTTTAATCTTCGGCAGCCGAAATTTGAAACACCCTGCGTACCGAAGTGTATATGCAGACAAAATAAATTAGATAAATTAAGAAAGAAATACATACCCGTAAGATGAGTGACTTGAACTATGACCATGATTTGAATCATATCGTCCTGGTCCACGTCCTTGATAAGAATCTGAGTATTAGAAGAAAAAAAATACATTTGTAACAAGAATTGTATGTTTTTAAATAACAATGTCAAAAATTCAATTTAATGTTACAATTAAAATAATTACGACAAAATATAAAAAGCAGTTTGGTAATCGTGGTAGTTTTACTTGAAAGGTATCACGTAAAAGAATAAACATAAATAGAATAAAAGAAATATCTTTTAGATTCAGCGCTTACTTAAAAAAAAAAAATGAGATTTCAGTTTAAAACATCCACATGTAACTATAAACTTATCTGCAATTCAAACACAAAGTATGTTCCTATTTTTTACTTGTTTTCATTAGATGTTTACTTTAAAACTTTTTAATTTCTGATTTGATAAAAAAATTTTCAAAAATTTTTAGATGTTGACTTTAAGAGGTTACGAAGGTGAGTTTTACATTGGCTGGAATTTAAAATTGGTCAACAAAATAATTCGTATTCCTTATAACTCTCTTATAACAACCCTTTAACGCAGATGGGCAATTTTATATACTTTATTTCTGACCCTCTAATGACAAGCAAAAATATATTTTGGTATTTTTTAATTATAAAAAACAATCTAATAGTTACTAAAAAAATCTGTTATATTATCGAAATTATATTTGCACTAAAATATATAATCCAAAAAAGGTAGTTAATTTTTTTTTTTTCATTCATATTCAAAAATTTATCAATAATTGATTTTGAAAGTTAAAGAAATTTAAATGATGAATAACTATTTCTCTACGACCTAAATAACTGCAGATTTGAAAAATTATTGTTTGGAAGTGTGCTGTGTTTGGAAGATTTTATCTTAAAAGCAGAAAAAGACACCAGCAGTTGAATGTTATATTTCATAACCATTTATTACTAAAATGCTAAGTATAATATTTTTCAATTATTTTGACCTAAATTAAAACAAAATAATGAAAAAAGTACGAAAAAATAGATTTGATAATAATTTTGAGTCAAAGGGTTAATCAAGCGATGCAATTAATAGCGGATTTTGAATCGCTTCTTAATTCAAAAAACATATAATATATCAGTAACATTTTTTTAATAAAGATTTTTGTCAAATTTTAGATTTTACTAAAAGTTCTTCCATAACACAAAGATAATATAATAATCTTAAAATTAAAGATTTTATCTCAAAAATAAAGGGTAATAAAGTTTCCGGAGGAGCTAATTACTATCAACTAAAGTTTATTCATTTGGAATTTATTAAAGCGTTCTTAAATTGATTTGGATTATTTTGTAAAAGACATAGTCGAACTAAATCTTTGATAAAATTAATAATTTTAAATTGGGAAAGACGTCTACCAAGAATTTAATTTCATTCCACTCTTTTAAATGCTTGAAAAAATTATTCTTCGAAAAAGTAGTAAGAATTATAATATCTCCATGATATTTACTTTATTCTGTACTGAAACTAATCTAGAAATAGATCAAGGATGTTTTATCGATGAAGGATTGTTTTTATAGATCATCTCGTATACTAATAAAAAACAAAAATTTTTTGTGATTTTATATTAATGAAATAGTGATGATTTAAAGAAATAAAATGAGCTTAAAAGGGGGGATTTATACAGACTTCAATAATGAGCCATTAGTAGAATATTAGAAAAAAAAAAGTGTCCAGATGGATCGGCGGAACGTTTGAAATGTAGATATAGAAGTTATCATTTTCTAATATGTTGTAAACAGCAGGCGGGAACTGAGGTCGCAATGACACAAATAGATCAATGAGGGGTTTTTGAAAGTTCTTGAATGAATAAAGAACAGATTGTCGATGTTGATAAAAAATACCCCTTATGCATGACCTATCTCTTCGAGTACGCAAAAAAACAATTATGATGCTACCTCATTTTTAAAGCTCAATTTAGAAATCAACAGAACGGTTGGCGAAAGTATAAGTGCTTGTTATTAAAAAATAATTAGTTATGGTCGATTAATCAACAAAATCAAATTAAGTCAGCAGTTAGGTTAATAATAATATCGTATTTACACATTTTATTGAAGTAGATTTTAATAAAAAACTTCCAAACAATTTGATAAATGAAGCATAAGTTTATAGATTAATATTTTTTGCTGCATTCATGCAAATAATAAAATACAATTATGTCTCTTTTTTATTACTTGTTTGAGTTCTGACCAATCTACGAAAAAAAAGAAAAACATATAAAATAATGATATTAAATACAATAAGTGATGATATCAAACAAAAAAGGTAGCTTTATCTTTCTTTTTCAAACATTGGGAACCATTTTCAAATAAATAAAAAAAAAAAAAAAAAAAAAAAAAAAAAAACAATCATAACAGGGATAAAGTATTTCTTAGGCAGAAATATTATTGCTCTAAAAAGTATTAAGCCTGACCACCGAAATAGACTTTTTGATTGTTTTTAGAAGATCTAAAGTGAAGAAGATGAGATTTTTGGCGGATAAAATACCATCCCCTCCAATAAGAAGCATCTCAAAATAAAATAACGCCCGTTTGGCATAAAAACAGAATAGAAAAAAAAATCAGCCAAAGAGCAGGCGGAATAGACGAATGGACAGAAAGGAAAGAAGCAAGAAGAGCTAACTTGATATTCAACGCGGGCTTGGCAGGAAAGCCCGCATCTTCGAGTGCTGTGTAAACAACTCAGGCGGCCGCACAGCGTCCGGTACAAGGCAGCCCCATAAACACCGGGGCGGAGAGGGAAGCAAGGGCTTCGATCGACATAGTGCCGTTGTATTACTATCGGGAGGTTTTTAATCTTCTTCTGGGCGGAAAAAAAGGATGGAAAAAAATTCTTTCCGCTCCCTCTATCCAATTTTTTGTTATTTGAAGATAGAGTGGTTTTGTATTTATGGCTAGGTATTGGGAGAGTCTCTGGCCTACCGACTCGAGGTTTTAAAATCAATTTTGATGACATCAAACAATGAAATTAATATTAAAGATGTCATCTGTCATTCAATAGGGATGATTTATCTTTAAAAAAATTTAAATGGCATTTAAAAAAAAAATCATAATAATGTTTAGAGGATAATTTTATCATCCACCTCTAAAAATAGCATTAATAAACGAAACAAGTTCAAGCTTTCTTCTGATTCATAAGCAGCTTCTTCAATGGTTACTTCCATATTTCGAGATGACGCAATTCTTGCACAGTTGAAATTTCCTTAGCCCACTCAGAACAAGCATGAAAGTTTGAAAGGAACAAAAAGTCTCAAAATACCCAACAATTTAAGCTATTTACATACAAATGGCTGCCAACATGGATTGGAAAAAATCCAGTAAATTTTACAAAGTAATATAAATTTCATGATAATTGTTGTATTATGTACTAGATATTTTACACATAGGGAATTTAACGAATTTTTATAGTCATCAAAATAGAAAAACTGCAATTGTTTCCACTTATGATTGACAAATGCACTTTAAATGTTGGGTAATATGTTTACTCATAATTTTGAATAGTAATAGGCATTT
This sequence comes from Parasteatoda lunata, assembly GCA_949128135.1. Lineage (NCBI taxonomy): Eukaryota > Metazoa > Arthropoda > Arachnida > Araneae > Theridiidae > Parasteatoda > Parasteatoda lunata. The sequence continues at coordinate 109,455,082 of OX421971.1, read as the reverse complement.
AATTCATCAAAGATAGTTAAAATATTTTTTAATTAATTTAAAAAGGGTGTTCTGAACAAAAATAAACTGAACATTTTAGAGTAAAAAAAAGTTTTAAACTGATTTCTATTAATAAGGTTTGCTGCCTTACGTATTAATAATACTTATTTAAATATTCAAACAAGTAAACACCTGTGCAAAAATTCTATTTCAATAGAGATTTTTGTTAAAACCCTCACTCAATATAAGGGAATTTTTAAAAATGTACAAAAGCCAGTAGCTTACAAGAAAAATCCAGTAGAGTTGGCAGCTATGTATACCTATTTAATTTTTTTAAAAGCTTTTTTGCATTGATAGTTTAACAAACTATTTAGCTTTATAGATAAACCATCAGTAAAGATAATAAAATAATAATAAAGTAAAGCATCAAAAAAATAAAAAAATAGACATTTAACAAATCATTTTCGTTTATTATTTTCTCTCAGAAAAATGTCATTGCAATTTTTAATATGTTTGTACAAATATTCTAATGAACAATTAATTTTAATTGATTAATTTTCATTTTTTTGACAGGTAGTCTAGAGAAATTAGGTATTTTCAAAAAATTGGATCAAATATTTTTAATTTCGTTAAAACTGTTTTTACTTTAGGTTGGTAAAAAACCTAGAGGGGAAAACTAAGTAGATTTTGTATTCTTGAGCCTATCAAAAAAGCTGAGTTTTTTTAAGGACAGTTTTTTGCTCTTTCGAGGGATTTCCACTATTATCAGTTTAGAAAGTCGGTAATTCCGCTAAAAGTCGGCTGACATACCAAAAAGCTAAGTTTTGATAAACTTACAAATGAATAAATAAAAAAACCTGCATTTGTAGGACAACAAAAGTTATCCATAAATTTAATGTTTTTAATGATAAACTAGATTTTTATTATTTTCTGAAACTGATGATTTGTATTGTATTACATTTTTCATTGTTTCAAATATATATACTGTGTAAAAAGTATATGTAAATATATGTAAAGTAAATAATAAAGTATAAGTAAAAATATGTTGATATAAGATTTTCAAAAGTAACTTTCACATTTTTTATCATAAGAAAAATTTAATACCTACAGTAGAGCATTATTACCTGATAAAAGTCTTCATTTAAACGTACCGATCTATGCAAACTCTGCATGTATTGGATTGAGTACTATAGTTTAATAGTACAAGAACAGAAATTGGCTACACTAATGGCTACATATAAATGTAGCGAGAGATGGCAAAATCGAATTGTGCTACAAACTATGTCTGACGAAATAAAAAGAAAAGAAAAGTCATACGCTGGGACAGTGAAATTGTCGCATATGTGATTACAATGGTACGGCTTTCACCAGTTTTAAATTGAGTGTGCACGCACAGCTTAGAAAACATTCGGACAAGAGAACTGCAAAGACCTTAACATGTCGACAATAAAGCTCAATTTAACGATATACGGATTTTTAAAGAAACCAAAGAATTTGCTTTTTCGAAATTGAGTTATGTTCATCCTTAAAAAGGGTATTCTAAAAGCATCCATTTTCCCCCCTTAGGCAAATCAGCGTATACAAATATTGAGGTAATAGTTATAACTGCAAAAGAACACAAATTAAAATTTTTCCAGTGACCTTAAAAATGACTGCTACCTAGAAATTCAAAAAAAAAAAAAAAAAAAAAAAAAAAAAAAAAAAAAAAATTTAATAAAAAAAAATTTTTGAGTTTTTATTTTTAAATTTTAATTAAAAGCAACAAAATATCAGATCTAAAACAATGGACCAAGACATTGCACAAGAGTGTATAAAATGTCGTTTTATAAAATTCAGTATAATATTCGCGTATAATAAGATTTAAAGCGCATAAAAATATTTCCGTGGAGAACATTTCATAAACGTATAATAATATCTTCGCATCATTTTTTGTAAACATTTGCGTTTCCAAATTATTTTACAATAACTGTTAACTTATCATCATCAGCAGCAGGGGCACGGCAGCCCTTTGTGAGCTTGGGCCTTCCTCAGAAGCTTTTCTCATTCTTCCCTTCTCCCAGCAATTGATTTCCAGTTCTTTACTTTTAGGATGGCAAAATCCTCAAACACACAGTCTTTCCATCTCTTTTTGGGCCTTTCTCTTGGCCTTTTATTGGAGGGGGTTGCATTAAAGACTCTTAATGCTGTTCGTTCTGGGCTCATTCTCACTACATGCCCGGCCCATCTCATTCTACTTAGTTTAATAGATTTAATGATATCATCCCTATTAAAGATCTTACATATTTCAAAATTATATCTTCTTCTCCAGTTGTTGTTATCGAGGATAGCGCCAAAGATGGTTCGTAGGACCTTCCTTTCGAAGGTTGCTAAAAACTTCTTTTCCCTTTTTGTTTAAGTCTCTGAAGCATAAGACAAAACTGACTTGATTAATTCCTTATAAAGTAAAATCTTCGTCGTTAAGTGAGATTTCAATAATGATCTTAAACCATAGAAGCAGCGAAACTGTAAAGTTAAGAGGACTCTATACCACGGCAGAAATTTTTTAAGGCAAATTCTGTTTTCTCTCTTGGTATTTTAAAGAAAAGTGAATTCAGGTAAACATAAAGTAAATCATGAAGCTTCAAATGGTAAAAAAATGTTTTTAAAATAGTAATAAACTACGGCTGGATTACGCAGTGCGGGAAGGAATCCTGTCATAATTTGTTTCAATTTTGATATTTAAAAATTCTTTTTTTAGAATCTGAAACTTTATATTCTAGGTTTATCTCAACTCAATTTTCCATACTTCAAATTTTCAATCACTTATGTACACTGTTAAAAAGTTAAATTTAGTTAAATGTTAAAAGTTAAATGTTTTATTTTTTTTTCTTTACAGATTTTCTCTGTATATTTAAAGCTGTTATGCTGACAAAACGATTTTTCTTTGTTTTTCATCCCAATTATAAATGAATTAAAACCGTTAGTTCAAATTCTGATTTATGCCATGCAGTTTTGCTAAGCGAACGATAACTCTATCCTTTTTAAAACTATTTTACAATTATTTTCTTATTTTTCACTAATTATTTTATGGTTTTACAGACAGAGCTCTTTCCTCCCAATGAGGTAACCCAGATTCGAATCTCAGCGTCCACTAGTCGTACAATGCAGATCTTGGTTCGCACCGACCACAATGCCGATATAGTTATTTTACTGAATGTTTCATTAAAACAGAGTTTGTTTGTGAAAATAACTGTATTTACTGCTTAAAAAATAGGTGCATAGAATTTTTTTATTAAAATAACAGTTTGCCTGAGAAAACAACAGTATTTACTACGTAAAAAATAGGTGCATAGAATTTTTTATTAAAACAACAGAGTTTGCTTGATAAAACTAATATTAATTGCTTAAAAAACAGGTGTAAAGAATTTTTTAATTACAATAACAGAGTTTTTGTGAAAACAACAGTATTTTTCACTGAAATAAACGGTTTTATACTCGCATACCAGCTGACAAGTTTTTTTTTTTTCTTACAGTGAAGATAAAAGAAAATTTGTCCCGAAAAAATTTTCTCCGGTACGGCGGCCTCTTAATATGCAACTTGGTTTACTATTTACAAAATTTTTTACAACTACTAATTTCAAAAAAATATTATTTTTATTGCTATTACAATACATAATTTATCATTATTTTATTATTACATTACTTGATTAATTGTTTACAATATTATTATTATTAAAAAAAACTATGATTTAACATGTGTTTGATTATCACTAAAAGGCTTATAATTAATTTACTCAATTTAGCTACATGAAAAGCATAATAATGCTTCAGGAATGAGGGCTTCCAAAAAGACACGATCATTGGAGAAGACTTAAGTTAGAAACAGTTAAACCCCTCGAACACTTCTTCCCATTTCTTCGAATTCAGAATGCATACAACATCTCATTTCCTGTTGCATACAATAGAAAGCGCGAGTCTCGCAGAAATTTCCCAAAATCCGATGGTTACAAGGAGAGGATATTATTCCGGAACGATATCCCCGCCCTCCCTCGAAATTCTCTCCCGTTTTTCAAAATCGATATCAAACGACTGTTGCGCCGCACAGCGTTCTTCCCGAGGAATCGGGAAGGCACACTATCGTTAAATAAAAATAAAATAACAACACTAATAACAACAGTAGACTTTTATATAAATAAAGAACCGGTTGAAATGGAAGAACGAAAAAAGGAGATATGAATTCCTTTTTTATTCTTTTGTCACAGAGCGCGCGCTATTAACAAAAGCGAATGCATGGCAAAAATGGATTCGCCGCAAAAGCAATATCAGGAAAAAGGGGTTGTAAAGGGGTCTTTTTGGAACAAATAATCTTTTAAAAGCGGATTTCTTACTCCGCATCTATCTATACCGGTTTTTTTTTTCCTTCATTCGAACATATATTTCTTCACTTTTCGATAAAAATTGAGCCGTCGTTAGAATGAGGTGCATGGCTAGGCAAAGAAAGAAAGAAAAAAAAAAAAAAAAAAAAAAAAAAAAAAAAAAAAATGCTTTAAAAATTTAAGTACTTTTCTTTTGAGAGTTATGTATGGGGGGGGGGGAGGTGAGTTATGGATTCGAGGATCTTTAATCTGAAGCCTACTTTTCGCAGAAGAGAGAGTTATTTTATATGGTTATTATTATTTTTTTTTTTTATTCGATAGAACTTTAACTCGTTCGCTCTTGTAGAATATCTCAACAATAAAGAAAGATCATCTTTTTCATTCCTCAGCGCCTATCCGAGTGAGGTTTTAATATGAATAAAAAAAAAATTACTTTGAGTCGAGTAGCGAGTAAATTTAATCACAGCGAAAAGTTCCAAAGGAATTTATTTTCAGCTGAAAGAAAAATGCTCCCGGAAAGATTTAATTCGATAGAGAATTAAATGGTGAGCTTGATTTCGCCCGCAAAATTTTTTGATTACTTAAGAAGACTCGGCAAGTAAAAAAGATATGCGGATTATGGTATTGCTTATTTTATAGATCGCGGAACTTTCAACAAATAGTGTGCAAGATGAAGCAAAGAATAAAATTATTTAAAGTAATTACTCATATTAGTGAGTTCTTTAAGCCTTTAAAAGTACTTATTTCGTTGGGAAGTTGAAAGTATCAGAACCACGTGCTGATATAAATAACCACGCACATAAGAACGATGTGCAAATATAACCTTAGGAACACATGTAGAAATTTCAAAAATATTTTACAAGGAAAAGTAATCATTAAACAGTTAAAAATGGATACTCAAATATCACGAAATTTTCTTCGTTTTTGAGGAAATCGTTTCCTGGTATATGCTCCGAGCCAAAATTTTGTCAAAGTGACAAAATAACTATCGTCAATTCTTCGAGTAAACGAGTCTCGTCAAAATTAAAGAAATATTTCTTCATTATATTTAATATAAACTTGTAGTGCCTAATATATTTAAAAGTGATAAATATATTAAACGTGAGTACCATACACGTGACACAACACAAGGATAGATAAAACAGAGAAATAAATCACACAAATGCTCGAAACGGGATTCAAATCCCGGATCTTCCAAGTATGAGACCAACTCCTTGACCACCATACAACCGGCCGGCATAATACGTCAGTTTATTTTCGATTGTCTAGTCATTATTCTAACTTCGTCATATTTTAACAGTCTCTCAAAATGCACTGCAATGAGGTTTCGGGCTGAGGAAACATTTTCGTCAAATATTTCCCGTTTCATTACAAATCATGTGACGAAATGATTATAAATATTAACGAAATACTACTCAAGGATTGCTGAAGCGTCAAAAGTGAGAGTTTTATCTCTGAGAGAGTAAAATGTAACTACTTAAAATTACACGGTTTTTCAAAAAAAAAAAAAAAAAAAAAAAATCCGAGTTTTCAATCTACAAAATCTCACATCAAAATTAAAGAGTTTACCTTGTGAGATAACTCTCATAGTGATGATCTTTAATCATAAGCCTACTTTTCGAAGAAGAGAGAGTTATTTTTTATTCGACAGAATTTATAACTAGTTCGCTCTCGTAGAATATCTCAACCAAGACATCATGTAGATTAAAATAAGAAAAATAAAAGATTTCAACAAATAAATATTTCAACAAAAATTATTACTCGAATATTATAAAAAAAAATATTTAAATTATCACTTGAAATTTCATTTAACACTTTTGAACATTTTCAAGCCAACGTTTAATCGAACTAATGAAAAAAGAACCAAAAAATCATTGGAACTAATTAAAAATCGAGATTAATAAATTATTATTTGGTAAACTTTTAATTTATAAATTCCAAAATTAAGCTACATAATTGAGTAAAATTATTACAATAGAAATAAGCGAACGAATTTAATATATAATTAAATTCATTTTGAAATGTGATAGTTTCCTATTACACGTTTATATTATGTGCAAGTGAGATATATTTATACGTAATTCTTATCTTATAATGGTTTTCTCACAAATTCAATATTTTGTTCCATTTTTCAATATTTTGTTTTTCGAAAAAATCCATTTGGGGGAAAAAATTCTCTCAACCGCATTTTGAATTTTGTACAAAATATGGTCTGCATCAAACTTTTTGATAAATTGATAATTTTCAACATTTCTGGAACATAGGTTGTTTCAAGAAAAAGAAAAAAAGTTATGGTAAAAAAAATTGTAAGTTGAACTTTCTCGAAAATAAAAAATTTTTTTTGTTCTAATCTTGTTTATTTATTTATTTATTATTTTTTTTTAGAATAATTCTTTAGATTCAAAAAATTACATGAAGACAAAAACTAAAAGTTTAATTGTTTATTTTATTAATAATGTTGTTCTAATATGCCTGTATGTTTATATCTTTATTATATACCAACGGTAACACAATAAAACAAAGTTCAGTTGTATTTGAATTTAAAAAGATCATTAGTTCTCCTTTCTCCTAAAAAAATATTTTGTCCAGTTGTAAAACAAACTTCAACAGCTTGAATAGGGCTCAATTTGTTCCACAATTTCTTTGGTTCACACACTAAAAGTGCATTTTAGGGACAAATATTATAAAATAAGCACAAAACTACACTAAATAACACAACTACACACTTTTGGCATTGTTAATAAACTGAAGTCCGCGTGTAAATGAAATTTTCTTCTCTTTTACATTTGTTAAAATAGTTATTAATAAAACTACGATTTTAAGTGCTCATCTCAACAAGTTCTAAAATAGACGCAAAAGGTTTTTGAGATTTCTTTTAACTTTTTTCAAAAGCTCTTCGACTGGCACCTTCACATTCAGAGACACAACATTCAGTTGTACAGGGAAGTTTATAATTACACAAATTCAACGGCTCTTGTTTACGTTCTTAAAAGTATTTTATTAACCGCCGTTGACCCAATTTTGAGTTTACGGCCATCAGTGTTCAACTCCGTAGCCTTGTAATTTTGAGCTCAATCTAGAAGACAAGGTAACTTCAGGATCACGTACTGGGAGACATTTTGATGGAACTAATCGGCATTTGTGTTACACGGAAAAGAAAACCACGAAAACCTTAACAGTCAGTCTGCCGGCAAAGGGACTTTAATCCATGTTCCGTCTACCACTGAGGATATTTTACGTCTCTTTAAAGTTTCGTTACAAACCAATCGACCTTACCTGACATAAGAACGAAAAATAAAAGTTTATTTTATTAAAAAAGTAGTACAAATACGCCTATATGTTTATATTTTTGTTATTTAACAACGACTATCATGTAGTCCTTTTTTTTTTTTTTTTTTTGTCTTTCACCTTTCAATCATAACCGCTTGAAAAGGGTTCAGTTTGTTACACAAACTCTTTCGTTCACACACTAAAAGTGCATTTTTGGAGCAAATGTTATAACCCCCCCCCCCCCCCAAAAAAAAAAAAACTACACTAAATAACACAACTAGACATTTTTGTTATTATTTAAAAAACTGAAACCTGCTTGTAAATAAAAATTTCTTCTCTATTACAATTGTTAAAATGTTTGTTTTGCTACCAAAACTACGATTTTAAGTGTTCATCTCAACAAGTTCTAAAATGGACGCAAAAGGTTTCGAGATCTCTTAGGACTTTTTCAAAAGCTCTTCTACCCGGCACCTTCACATTCAGAGACAGAACATTCAGTTGCGCAGGGAAGTTTATAATTACACAAATTCAACGGCTTGTTTACGTTCTTAAAAGTTTCGTTACAAACGAATCGACCTTTGGGTTAGAGTACTCGGGTTAGCACTTTGGCGAGGCGTGATTGGATTGTGAATAATAATAATAAAAAAGAAATTCTTTTTCAAACGAAAATATATTTATATAAAAAAAAAAAAAGATTATTCAAAATGAGGAGGGGTAAAAATATATATAGAATAATAAACGCGTTGAATAACAGAATGAAAAACTCTTGAGATCCACGGTTGATTCAATGAAGATCAGAAAACGCGAGGAAGTTGAAGTGTCCCAACTGCAATGTCCCAAAACGCAAATAGGGTTAAACAAAACAAGACAAAGGATAGAAAAGAGCAGAATGACATGGGAGGGTGAGATTTATAAGTAGAGGAAAGCATCCATATGTAGATATAAAAAGAGAATGAAAAAAAAAAAATCGCTGAGCGACAAAAGCGTTCCAAATATATAAGAAAATTCTCTCTACGTAAATCAGACATGAGGCAGCAGCAAACAACAATGGCGTCCCGTTTCCATGGCAATATCCACTCGAGGACTCGCAGCTTGCAAACTCAAGTGTGGGGCCCCAAACGACTGAATCATACATGTGAATGGGGTAGGGACCGCTTCAAGGGCCCTCGACATTGCAGGGCCGCAAAGCCCAACTGTTCCCCCGACCTCAAAGGTCCATTCTAGCTTAAGCCTGGGATGCACACCGGGATAGTAGGATGGTCACTGAAGACCCCTAACAGGTTCAGCATCAAAAACATCCCACGAACATCTGTTCGATAACCAAAATCCATCTTTATATGCAAAAGAAGAGAAGACACTTAAAAGAAGAGAAAAAAAAATTGACTTCATTACGCCTTATTTCCCTTCACTTATTTGGGATGCAAAGAAAAAAAAAACACAGGTTCAACATTTTCTTTCTTTTTTTATCATTTATTTGAGTATGCCACAGATTTTTCAGGACTTAGTTAAGACTGTATCAATATAAATATTTAATGCTGGATTTAAATGTTATCAAAATCTCATTTCCAAGGAAGAGAAACATAAATTTTGATGCAATGAAATTAAAAAAAAAAAGAATCTATCAAAAAGAAAGTTATGTAAAAAAAAAGAAAATCAACAGTTGAAATTCTTTTTTTTTTTTTTAAATATTAAAATTTTCATGCAATTTAGAGTTTAAAAGAGTGAAACTTAATCATTGGACACTTTACTAAACACCTTAGAAACTTAATAGTTTCTGCGATAAGTTAATCTACCAAAGTATTGCAAGGAATTATAGTTCAATGCGCATTAAACTTTAAAAAATCAAAATAAAAAAATAATATTCTTAAAAACTACGTTTTTGTAGTGGAAAATAATAATTAAAAAATAAAAATTTGAAAAACGAAAAACGTGGGGCGCATGAAATATATAACAGTAATGTTATATTAGTGTGTGTATGCGTGCTCATGAGAATATGTGTATCTGTAATTTTAATTGTATCTGAATGTGGAATATGCTTGTGTATATGCATGTCTATGTGGATGTGTATGTGGCTGTGCATGCGTATGAGTAAGAAAATGTGTATATGTACGGTTATGTATTTCATGCGCCCCACGTTTTTCGTTTTTCAAATTTTTATTTTTTAATTATTATTCTCCACTACAAAAACGTGGTTTTTAAAAACATTATTTTTTATTTTGATTTTCTTTTTTGTACTCACTTCCAAAATCTCAATTTTTTCACTCACTGTACACAAAACTTTTCAACTGACATGTGACACTAATTTGAAATAATCGAATCGACAACAAAAGACAATCGCGAAAATACTAATTTTTGTTTAATTTCAATTTTATTTTACTTTGCATGTCTTCTTTCTCTTCAATTTCATGCATGCATCGTCATCTAATTCTGAACTATGTGTCAAATTTAAAGTCTGTAGCTAGTCGGGAAGTTAGTTTAAAATCGATTACAAAATTCCACCCGAACATACACGAAGGCAAGTGTAAAAAAAAGAAAAAATCTATTTTGTTCAACAAAATTTTAGGTAAGTAAGTAGATACGACAAAAGCATTCGAAATTTCAACTGCTATTGAAACTCTTTTAATTATAAGCAATTTGGATGGAGGGGGGGGGGGGGTTAAATTTACCTATATAGAAAATGTAAATTAAAAGTTAAAATTCTTTTGAATCAAAATCTACGCTTTAACTGTATTACTAAATCAATATTTTTCAGATGGAAGTCATAAATTGCTAGTAGAGTGTTAATTTTACAGCGTGTTGAATCGGTAACATGGTTCAAATTTTCTGCAACCTTGTTATAATTCAACACGCGATAAATTGGATAAATTGATCCCTATCCATCAAATCTATTTCTCAAAATAGATAAAAATACAATTCAACTTAAATTTTTTCCAATGTCCACTCAGATATTGACTTTTCGTCAACCGGGTATCAGAAAGATATTGATCACTTATTTAAAGGGCACCATATTAGGTGTGTCACCGTTAATCCAAAAGTGAGAATGACAGATAGTACAGAGAAGAAGGTAAGAACATCTATGCCTCTGATCGGGATTCGAACCCGGGACATTTCTGCTCCCTGACCACCATAGAGCCAGTGGGCGATTCCATCTATGTATAAACATGGTTCGACCAAACATTTTATTTAGGTCGCAGAAAGATTTGATATAAGCCGATATATATCTACAAAATAGTTCATCGTGACACCGGTTTTTCTGAGGTTATAGCAAAAACTTATATTTTGGTAAATAACTTCTGTATTTATATCAAAGAAAAATAAAACTAGTTGATTATTATGTTAAATATATGATTAAATTACAACATACATTTTTTTATCAATACTTTTTGATAATTAAACACATTAACACCAAATGGATAATTTTTTTTGTACTTTTCTAACGTGAAAATCAAAAATATAAAAATTCAAAATTTTACATTTTGCTTTCGGAAAAATTACACCGAAATTCTTGAATGCTCAAACTTGTAAAGGATAGAAAAAAAGTTTTAATCGGTATTAAGGAAAAAATCTAACAACGCCATATTTTGACTTCGACAGGAAGATACACAACTTCTTCAGCGACGCTCCAGAAACCGGAACAAAGACTCCTGTCAAAGATTTTGATCCGCTTAGAAGCTGGAGGAAAGAAATTTGCACCAGGAAAATGTCCAGCGTGTGAAAAAATACATTTTTTTCCCGTGTAGCCAATGTCCACACTAATAACGCTGACACATCCCAGTCAAAACACCGGCAACGTCACATCAGCAATAGGAATTGAAATCTAAAATCTATAATACGCTTTTTGTGCATAATCGGCCTCAACCGACGCGCCACTTGAGAGCGACAAAGGCGTCCAAATCCTTTCTCTTAATCCCATCTAATTCCATTGTGAGGGCGGTCCTTCCCCTGTCCCTCCTGCGGCCGCCCCTGGACAAATATCGGGAATCTAACATTCCCTTCATCCCTTCACAGCAATTCTTCACATTCCCTCCGACTAATCTGCGCCCAAGTATTGGCAAGCTATATCAACACACTCAAAACATATACGATTTACACCCCTCCACCCTACTCCTGATTCCGTTACCCATATGGTATTGCAGGCAGAATTCCCGTTTTAAGATCCCACGATAATTCTAATGGCGGTTTTCAAAGAGGGAATTAAATTTAAATAAAGTTTGAAGAGAAAGAAGTAGGCATTGTTTTATCCAGTGAAATGAACATTCACTGATAAATAAGTGGCGCTTACTCGCATATCTTCGTCATAATTGAATATCCTTTTATATTGTAACATGGGTTATTGCAGATAAACCAAAGAATTGAAATTAATTGCAACCGAAAGGATTTAGAAAAGAACATTTGAGAGCTAAAGACATATTCAACCCTTTCCACTCGAAGCATTTAAACAGCTAAGTAAACAAAATACACACAAATATATAACACATCTTAATTTTCTATACACGTAATAGTTAACAATAGATATATATATTAAAAGAGTCCTAAACATTAAGAAATAAAATTTTCAAATTCGAAGAACCGAATTTTGACCGACTGCGAAGACTTATTTATCAGTTGTTAAAACTTAATTTTTAATTGTTTTTTGTGAGTAAAGGGTAAAAATTATTTTCTCTAATTGTTACTATATTATAAACTAATACAAGCAAGGAAGTGGCAAACTAAAAGCTGTTTATGTAATATTTGAGTTTGGCACGGTGTAATCATCAACGGCTTATGTGTCGGATGTCAATCAATAAAACGGTAGTAAGTCATTTCATTCATAATTTTTTGTAACTTTTAGAGAAAGTTTCTTTTACTACTAATCAGTTTCTGAACACACACGGCGAAAACTATTAACACTATGCGGTCCACATATATTTAGTGATCAGTTTACATTATCATTTTTTCACCACTAAATATCAAAAATTATAAGTAGGATATAAAATGCAACGTTAAATCATCTAACTACTGGTTACTATATTAAAAAGTAGGCGTAACTATCTTTCTTTAACGAATTTTACTATATAATTTGCTACCGCTTTATTAAAACTATTCCAGAAAGCGGAGCAGTTGACATCCCTGTACTCCAGTGTTTCCCAAAGTGTGATACGCGTACCCCCAGGGGTACGAGAGCAGTTTAGCGGGAGTACGCGTCCTTATGCGAAATACTTTGCAACAAACGAAAATTTAAAAATATTTTATTTAAAAACAAAGTTAGCCATAAAAATTTACGATTGCGTATTTTTTTATTGACTATTTTTTGCAGAGCTAACAGTTAATAATTAGTGGTGTTTACAGCCATTTGTGATTTTTAACTTATGTGCAATTCTCAGATTTAAAAAAAATATTGAATGGATAATATATCCGTTTGATATTAATACGACATCCATGCCAAAAAGCTTGTCGCATGCGGAAGAAGAGCAATTATTGGAATTGGCTTCAGACGGATTCTTGAAAAATAAATATGAGGAGGTTATTTCAACATCTGACTGCAAATGCAAAATTTGTATCCAGTCCTAACAGAAAAAATTTTGAAATATATTTTGCCTTTTCCAATTTCATATTTATGTGAAGTCGCTTTTTCAGCATTCGCGGACATTTAATCGAAAAAAAGAAATAAAATTATTGGACGTGGAATCGCATCTCAGACTAAAATTGACCACAAGATAACGGAATGATGATGAACTGTTATCACAGCAAAAACAATATCATCCTTCTCACTGATGCAAATAAACTTATTAACAAAACTTTGTACCAAAAAAGAAAAACAAAAATTTAAAAAAAAGAACATTCATTTTCTTACTAGCGGTACACAGCATTACGAAAAATTTAGAAAGGGTACACAAAAGCCATAAGTTTGGGAAACACTGCTGTAGTCTATTGTCCCTTGACAAAATGTCACATGAATATCAGGTTGCAACGCACGACATTTATGTGTTGTCACCGGCCACTAACGTTTGGCTTGGACATGGCACCAACGTGTAGTCACCGGCAGCTAACGTTTGGTTTTCACGTGACAACACGTTGGTGTCACTGGACATGTAAGTGTTAAGTTATATATAGTATATCAATTTTACACAAATCAATAAAGCGGTAGAAAACATGTTTGCCCATTCATAGCGTCAGATTAAATTTTAAATTCCATTTCTTGAAAAGATCATTATGAAACAAATGATAAAGAAATATGCCAACTTACCAGCTAAGTGTCAACATGATGTTTCCCAAAAACAAAAGGATTAAGGATAAATTACGGTTTATGCATCCATTACGGACTTAGCAAATCTAATTAGATCGGGGAGAAAATTATCCTAAAGCTTAATAACCTGCACTAAATAAAATATGTTATAAATTATATCGCTTCAGATAAGCGGATCCCACAAGTTTTTAACTGACGCAGCTGTTCTTACATTGCTATTTACTAAATGCATAGCTATCAACTTTTGGTGAGAAATTTTTTCAAAATATAAGTTGTAGAAAATTTTGATGTTTGATATGGGATTTTTTTGTTTAATAAATTTTAAATAAAATTATTTTCGTCACTACGACACACGACTAATTCAAACATATATATATATTGGATTGATTATGTTGGTCTAATAGCTACTAACAGGTATAGTCATAGGGTCATGATCATAGATCCACATATGGTCATAGATCCACAAAATGCTAGCGAAATGACAATCAGACTCCAATTATTTGAGGCTGTGGTAAATTATTTTTTTCCCATTGGCTAAGCAGATTTTTTTTTAAACAAACAGAACAGAATTTTTTTAAAAAAAATATTAGAGCTTAAGAACTTTTGCATTCGTTTATATGAACGTATATGCATCTGTTTAAATTACTTGTGTTCAGTAGCGGACAAAATTCTTTTAATTCTCACTTTCTGAAACTACAGAAAATCCGTAGTAGTTGGAGTCTCTGTAATTAAAATAGAAATAATTTTCTAAAAGGTAAGCTACTTCAATTCTTGTAAGCATAAAACTTTCCCAAATATCTTTTATTATAAAGATATGTTTGAATAATTGATTCGTCACGGTGAGTCAATTGCTTGAGAAAGATGTTCTTCGTTGAAACAAAAACAAAGAATTATACACAATATTGCTTATGTAAAATTCTTTGGTACTTTTCGGTTAGTCGGGCGCAAGAAGATTCACCCTTTTTTTAAATTTTTTTTTTTTTTAAATTTTGTTTATTTTATTTAATTTTATTTTTATGTGGTTAAAAAATAAATAAAATATAAAAAAGATCGATGGAGGTCTCTACCGTTTGGCGACTTTTAGCTAGCTCCCGGCTAGTCAAAAAGTACCCAGTTTTTTCCCTCAACGACCACAGACATTTGCAACCATGGAAGTCGCAGTTACTGGGCCCAATCCATGGGAACAATCATTGCTTCAGCAAATTGTTATAAAGTGAAGTTCAGCACCATTAAAATTCCTTTTTTTTCTCCAATAAATGTATATTTATATGTAGTTGACATACTACTGACACATTCCGCGCGGAGCAGCAATGATGCCCAATGAAAATGGTATTTCTAACGACAAAATATAACACAAAATCCACAATATAAATTCCTTGAACGAAGGACATTGTTAACAGCAGTGAGTATCAAACACGAAGGCTAAAAGCCTCAGTTCTCTTATAATGGATTTATTATAAAAATATCACAAAGTTCACTGAATGGCAGTCTCCATGGGTAGTTGGGCGAATACCAAACAAACACCCTAGATATCCGGGAATCACTAAAGACCCCATGGGCCGATTGGGCAGTCCATATAGTAAAAGATTTGGTTGATATAGATATTAAAGCACAGCTGGTTTGCAGGTTACAATCGTCAAAGAGGACGTGTTGACAGTGGATTGAAAGGTGTGCTTTAGACACCTGCACGGAAGAACTGACCACACGTGCGTCACGGATGTATACAGGAGGGAAAGGGGTATGGAAAAGCATACGAACAAGTTAATCGGAGATGAAAAGTGGTTCATTCTTTTTGCATTTCCAAGGTATTTCTTCACGCTTGAGTGACAGCTCTTGTGTTGAC
This sequence comes from Parasteatoda lunata, assembly GCA_949128135.1. Lineage (NCBI taxonomy): Eukaryota > Metazoa > Arthropoda > Arachnida > Araneae > Theridiidae > Parasteatoda > Parasteatoda lunata. The sequence goes on along the minus strand of OX421971.1, from coordinate 109,439,409 downwards.
CGTCAAAAAGTTTACTTTAAAGGCGAAAAGTTTTCGGATTATCTGAAAGCATACAACATATTTATGTCTTTATACATTTCACTTCACTATTATGATGCACTAGGTGGAAGCTTAAGTATTTTTTGAGATAGTAGGACTGACACAGGGTCATAGATACGCTCTCTTTTTATTTCTTTTCGCAGAAATAGCAGTAATTTTCTTACCAACTTTTAAACGCAATTAAAATTATGTAGTTATGTTTCGTGCTTTGATAAAAGATCGTATTGAACAAGTACAAGAGTTGGATATCCACTACTGCGCATATTTAAATATACTAGAAAATATATCTGTAGCTCAAAAGAATGAGAACAATGTGGAAAAAAAGGACTAGCTAGGTCATCCAATGGATGTTCCTCGAGTGACCTAGAGTTTGTGACCTAAATCACCTGAGGGATGTCCGCCGTGTAACCCTCTGAGCGACACTCTAATTTTATTTATACACGCGTACAGTATTGTTTGCAGTTGTTTCTCTACAAATATTAATGTTTCACTTTAATATTTAATGCGTGCGATTTTCTTCTTGTTTTTACTGGCATTATTTGTTGAATTTTTCCTGCAGCAATAAAATTTCCCATGTTGCCAGTGCCTTCAACAAGTACAGGAAACCTCAACTACCATCTTCTTTAGTTAAGCAATGGCTTATTATACAGTTGTACCCAGCTATAGTGTGAACCGTCTGTGGAACCAGCTTTAATTTCACCATAAAGAATGGTTCGCTAGATCCAAAATTTATGAAAAAATATTTTTTTGCATATTGTAGAAGTAGGTAATAGTGATTGCAATAACGCATAATTTATCTAATAAGTTATTAAATAACTAAATATGAAGAGTCTCTCTACAACATAGTTCCTTTACAGCGAATTTCTACCACAAACGAAATTTTAAATCAGAAAAATAAATAACATTTAAAATATTTTCTGTCAGTTTTGAAGAAAGTTGCATTTAAAAGTTGGAATTTCTTTGCAACAGTTACGCTCTCCGTTAGTGTCTGCCTTTTGAACCACTCGCATTATTCTTTTCAGAGAAATTACACATTTTAAACACTCCTTTATAATATCACTTACTTCATTTTGAAATTAAAAGTCAGAATTACAAACTTTTACATTTTGTAAAGTTTATTTAAATACCAGTAAAAAGGAAATTCGACAACTACTATAAACAAAACAACTTAATTTCTTAATCATTCACTTTAAGCGAATGAAACAACAGTAGTCAAATAACAGTTTAGACACGACCACTAAAAACGTTCAATACAGCGGAGTTTTACTATAATTCGCCTCGACCCTGCTTATTAAATTCAATAGAATATCAGTGGAAAAAATAAAATTAACTTTTCTTAAATTGTTCTTATTATTCCCCACCTCATCACTATGAAAATAAAAGGCATGAATATTCCCCCCCCCCTCCGTTTTGTGACTTTATGCCATTGTATTAAAAGACATTATTATATGTATAAAAAATAGTGGTTCTGCAAGGTAAAATTGAAATAAAAAAGTAAAAAGCTGGTTGCTAGGATAACATGGAAGGAAACCCACCCCCATTGATGGTCAATAAAATAGAGATCTACTAAATGGAGCAATTTCTTGTTGAAGGAAAAAGTTTACTTTCGCGGTTGATCAATCAAAATAATACCCAGGAACATGACACGCCACTCAATGCTTAGTGACCCAAGATAGAATAGTCCCTACCTTTAGTGAAAAAGCAGGGATCAGAAGCAATTTTCTATTGAATGTGGAACATATCGAGCGAATAAAACTACTCTCTCCCTCCATCCCTTAATTATCCTTTCTTATGGCGAAAATCCCCAAACATCGAAGGTATGTACTATATACACAAAGGTGGTGCGACAAAATGAGATTGTGATTCTAAATGTGGTAGCTTAAACTACTATGTATTATGGGATAGATTTTTTACACATTAATGTTAGTAAAAAAAATGACAGGCGTTCATTTATTGCGGACAAAATTCAAAAACTGCGGACGTTCAGAAATCTTTTTTTTTTTCCTTCCGAATTGTAATTCTTTTACAGCATTTAATATCGTTCGAATAAATATGCGTAAGCAAGGATTTATAAGGTACCACTGAGATAAGAGAAAAGTATGTAAGTTTTTTTATGGCTTTCTTCCAAGCACTCTTTTGATGAACATCTTCCAATGCCAATTTCAATAATCAGTAAACTTCTAAAGAGAAACTGAAATCAACAAGAGACCAAATAAATTCACACATTAAGAAGAAACGGGGCACAATATATTCGACTAGAAAATTGGTAACGATCAACTAAAAAACATATTGTATTGTTTCTAACAAATTTTGTAAATTTATCTTGAGTTATGATTGATTTAAACTAATACTAAATTAATTTAAATCAAAATCAATCTACCATGTTCAGTGCAAGGAAACAAACCTAATTGTTATGGCCAAAAAAAGAAGGGGGAGGGGAGGTGATTTCTACAATATTGAGCAAACCAATTGCATAACTGGCATTTTTTGGCTTTCCCAGTTGGTTTTATCAGCAAAATGCATGGAATGATACATGCCAACTACTTCGTTTGTTTAAAAAAATTTTATAAAGCGGTAGAGTATTGAAACCTAAAATTTGCTGAATTTTAGTTAGTTTAGCCAACATCAGTAGAAGCTCGCCACGAAATAGACCTGTAAATTCAAATTTTCAGTAAGTGGCCGGTAGAGTCTAACTTAGTAGCCACTTTTTTTCTCAAACCAAATGAGTCAGTAATCGATATCGATAGGTTCTTTCCATTTAAAAGCTACTTTTTGCAATTTTTTTCGTTGCCTGGATTAAATTATATTTAAAAAAAAATTCATATTAGAAATAATCTAAGGCTATAAAATAAAAATAATATACATATAGGACGAAATTTAGATAAACAAACTGAATTCAGTTAAGCATACTGAAATATTTTGGGAGGCGAAATACATTTAATGTATACATTACAACTCTGAAATATGTGTAATGAAATATTTTTCATTACATATAATATATATATAGCTTTGTAGTCTCGCCTCACTGGAATCCTAGGCTTGGCGACACATTTCGATAAATAAGGAGAACATTCGTTCTTGAAAAATAAATAACTAAATGACGTTGCAAGAGCATTGAATTTGATTGGATCTTTAAAAATGGCACGTCTTATGCTGACTTGCTTTTAACAAATCAAATACGAGATAAAGATTATTATTATTATTTTTTTTTTACCTTTCCGCAGTAGAAGAGAATCGTTTGCAAGGAATAATATTTATTATTCGTTAAATACGAACACAAAGACGTATATTTGTTACGATTTTTAGATATTTTAATTCATCCTTATTAACAAAACAGTAGTTTTTATTCAATGAGTTATATTTTCCTCATTTTACACGATTTAAAAAAAAAATAAGCAAAAAGAAGGTTGAGCAACATCGTTTTCAAGAGTTGGCGATGTTGAAATACGATCGCGCTGGGAGCAATATACGATCACCCATTTGGCACGCAATCAGATGCAAACAGGCTCTTTCCATAGCTATAATGGTTTTTTCTTAACTTGAAACAGGTAACAAATGCAAAATCGGGTAAAAAATGCATTTAAAAATAGTCAAATTAGTATCATTAAGTATTAAAGAGTAATAACACCAAATTTTAAGGGAATAATTATACTTTACTTATGACCAAGTGAGATTATATTTACGATGATGATTTAATATTTTTACCACCAAATAAAAGGTTAAATAATACAGCAATTATTAATAAAATCAAAGAGGAACTGATTTTGAATTTGGATTCACGAGTGATGAAAAGAATGTAGCAGCAGTATGATCTGAAAATAAGATCCAAAACTATCACCTTCCCCTCAAATTGAAACCTCAGATCAGGAAGCCGCTCATGGTAAAATGGATGAGATTTTAATGGAGCCATCTCCGAATGCCATCGGCAGGGCTCTCTGGAAACAACCGCAGACCGCCCCCCCGATTGAAAAGAACGACCCCTCTTTTCAGGAAAATCTACATCCCGTTTTGTCATCACGCCTCCTTCCATCCACAGGTAAAGGGAATATGCCTCCAGGGACTTCCATAAAAATTCCCTGTTATCGGATTTAAAATGGGAAATAAAATAAAAGAGAAAGGTTTTGGTGCCGTGTTTAACATCGGGATTATAGTCACCCACAAAGGACGTTACCCGCAGGGATATTTACTGCCAATTCGGGGAAAAATTGGCTTACGTTAGAAGATGCTTTGAATGAGAATCGAATTGGTGTCATTTGATTTCCAATCAGGCTGAGTTACGGCATTCACAAAGAGTGGATGGGATTTGACAAAGAAGAAACTCACTCCATGAGCTATTTCAAAATGTAATTAAAATGTTTCTAAAAAAATAAGGTCACATGGCATTAATTAAAAAAAAACTATTTATTTCTGAAAGGAGAAGGAAAGATTTAAAAAGAAATTAAAAAAAAAAAAAAAAAAAACTCTTATATTTTATAATTTATGTTAAAGTTATGTTATTTCAATTTTTTTTATACGAAGAGAGAATTCGAACAAGCAGCTTACATAGCTTAATTCATTAGTTTAATTCATAGTCAGAGTAATAAGTATTTTTTAAAGCTACATCATTAAGATCAGCTAATTAACGACCAAGAATGCTTCTAAAATTTTAAGTTACTCATTTGCCAATGCGACAAAAATTGTAAAAAGGTTTCACTAATTCAGAGCACAAAAATTTAAAAAGGTAATTAATTTATATGAGTAGCTGCGTCGATATCGATGTCTATGAATTTAATAGATATGTTGGTATGGTTAGCAATGTATATGAAATCATTAGCCAGAGTTCATTAATCATTGTTCAGTAGCCTTATACATCAAATATAGGTATCAAAAATTTGAAATGGCTGTTAATGTACATTAAATTTAGAAGTCAAATCGATAGTTAATTGCTCAGTGGCCAAAAAAAAAAAAAAAAAAAAAAAAAAACTCATCTAAAACTTGGGAATGTTTAATTTTAAATACGAAACGAAACTACAAAATAGCGAAACTTTCGATTAATTCATTGACATTGGACTAGTTATTTTACTTAGACAAATCGATACAGCAAACAAATCTTAGGTAAATTGCAGCTATAAAAGAGATAACTTGTTTTCTTATGCTGTTGATCAGAAATTTTTATCCCTCATTTAATCAGAAACTATGTCACAATGACAAATATCGACATTGCTTTAGATCTTTAACTTAGTGGATTGAAATACAGTTTTTGTCCAAAACACACATTTTAGAAACTTTTCCTTATTTCCATAAAATAAATTAGGAAATATAAAAATAAATATTAATAAAAAAAAAAAAAAGATTAGGCATATTATCATATAGCATTATTAAAACTATAAAAGACATAAACGTCTTCTAGTGAAGCAATAAACACGCAAAATCACAGATAAGATGGCCATACATTTATTGCTTGTCATTAAACACGAAATGAAACTACATAGATATGAAATTTTCGATAAATCCGTTGACATTGGATAAGTCATTTTCCTTAGACCTATCAATACAGCAAACAAATGTTAGGTAAATTGCAGCTAAAAAAAGTGAAAACTTCTTTTCTTATGCTGTTGATCAGAAATTCTTATTCCTCATTTAATCAGAAATTATGTCACAATAATAAATATCGACATTGCTTTCGATCTTTAGCTTAGTGGTTCAGCTTCAGTTTTTGTCCAAAAAACAAATTTTAGACACTTTTATTTATTTCTAGAAAACAAATTAGGATATATAAAAATAAACTCTCTATAATTAATTTCGTCAGGTTGTCTTAAGCAATAATTTAAGTACCGTTGAACAGGCAATTTTATGTTAGTGTTTATTTAGAATAATTTTGTTTAGGTTATGTCTTAAAAGTAACAATTTAAGAAGTGTTAAATAGTTAATTATACGTTAAGTATTTATCCAGAATAATTTTGCTCTTTTATAGAAATAAAAACTTAGTTACGAAGATATTTAGATTTTTTTTTCAATTCCTTCGAAAATTTAAAAATAAATAATGCTATAGTGTCGCATACTGTCATACCAATTACCGGTGACGTAACTTGTCTTTTTCGATGCTGTAATGTCCCTAACTCATACTTGTGGTGGTTTGTTTAATTTAATGGCTGACGGACAGATTTTAAATTATTACTAAAATTCAACACATAAAGAACTTTGATATTATTGCGGGCATCTCTTGAAAATAGTTAAAATTGAAGTCAAAGTACTCACAGTACTCACACGCGGGCAACAGGTAGGCGGTGTTTGTTTAAAACTAATTTAGGTGTTAAGATTGAAGGATGGGTAGATGAATTCGAATATTCAAATAAAGTTTACATGTTGTACAAGATAATTTTGAAAGGGGACAAAGCTGATTGCAAAAAGTGGCTAGTTTAAACATATATATCATAGATCATATAGCCAATTTGTCATGTTTTTTTTTTTGTTCTGACAAAATTTTCATAAAAAAAATCTATTCGATTTGAAAAAAAACTATTTGCTCCAGTTCACTACCATTAGAAAAAATTATTCGCAGAAAGCTCAAACGTTGGAGATTGTGGTTATACAAATCCCTCTTCTGATAGTGTAACAAGCAGCAATTTTAATTCCGTAATTTTTAATTTCTTCTTCTGTTTACGCCAGTCATCCAAACTACCAATAAGGCATCAAGTCATATGAAGCTATGCGTAAAATCCTTTCATTATCACAGAATAGCACATTTAATTTAAAACATTTAACACCTACTTTAACTCAGTTAAAAAAAAAAAAAAAATTAATCTAACCAACAATAGAATTAATAGTTTATCGTCCAGATTATATATCAGTCTTTTTCCAATACTTAATTCACATCTGGCGTAAAAATAGAAAAAGACCGATCTCAGTTAGTCATGAGTGCACTCAACAATCGTTCATCTCTGACAAGTGCAGTGGTCAAGGGGTTGGTGTTGGTGGACATTCATTTCAGGAATGAAAGGGGGAAATTTTGCACTATTAACACACCCTTGGTGATATTTATCACACTTTGTTGTCAGTTGCAGTGGTCATCTTGCTTTAAGAATTCTTTGGCCATTACGATAGTGTGACTCAATTTCAAGAATAAATAATTACGTAATTTATTAAAACTAATTATTTATTTTGTAAGAACAAAAATGTTATAAAGTTAGTAAAGTGATTAAGAGTAGCTGGTGAAATAAGGTGTATAGATAAAAAAAAAAAAAAAAAAAAAAAAAAAAAAATAAAGAGTACATATGTTAAGAATACAACTAGTTTACGAACTAGTACGTTGAATTTAGCTCTATCTAACTTACAATATGCTTAAAGTTGCTCAATTTGGTTGCAAATTTAATTGCATTAAGTCACTATTAATTTACGTCAACGATTCTTAATCAGCGTACTACTTGAAAATCTCATGTGCATAAGTGATAAAAATCAAATTGGGATTCTGATTTTTTTTAAAGTATGGGTAGAAATAAAAATATAAGTCTGAATCAAAATCATGGCAAAAAACTTAATTCATAGATTTAACTAACGATTTTTCTACAAAAACACCTAGGAAAGAAAACAATCCTTAAAATTGTATTTGAAACCTCCTTTTACACTTTATTATGATACTTTTAAAGACATCATACTTGAAAACACTGTTTTTATATTTAAATGTAACTATTATAATGAGCGAATCATTAAACAGTGCATACAAAAGTCAAGACAAGAAATTGGTAAAAATGTACTTGTGTTATCTATTTCAATTAATTTATTACACATTCAGTTACATTATTGGGAAAAAACAATGCATTATTTTATAATTTATAGAAAAATTTTATGTGCGCCTAAACCTTTCTGGCACATTGTTGAATAGATGACGCAGATGATTTCCATTTTGTGTCACATTATATTAGCAGCTTTTCTGATTTTCAAAAGAATACGTGCGGATTGAGTCAGATAGATGCAATATAAATAAGTAAACTTAAAAGAAAATATATAAAGCTGATAAAAATGACTGTACTCTAAATATACTTCCAGTTTATAATTACGAATACAAGTTTATGCAATAAAATACTCATTTTTAAACCAAAATTTAATCTAAAAATTTCCAGGAAAAAAAAACGTGAAAAAGATATTATTAAATTGCCAATTAGCCTCCCTGAAACATCATTAAGTTTTTAAAGTAGTAAATTCAAAATAAACGTCGCAGGAAAAGAATGCTTTCGTTTCAAGAAATAACTAATTTTTTAAGTTAAGTGTCTGCATATACAACTTTTAGAACAGAAGGTAGAAACAGAAAATCTTTCACGAGGAACCCCGTCTCAATTTTGGCAATTTGAAAGGTATCCATTGCAAAAGATATTTTGCGAATTACGATGACAATTATTTTTTTAAATACTCATTAATGGCGAAGGATAATGACACGGTTGTTTCATCTTTTAATTGGTATCGAGATTAAAAGTATTTACTTCAATTAAAATTCAATCTAAACAAGACAGCTGAGCAGATACAATTGAACTCTGGAACTGATCAAACTAATAAGCTAAGCTACAAAGAGGACGTTGGGAAACTATTTGACAAGCCCACAAATCATCTAATCTGAACAAGTTGTAACCAATCAAGAGTTAATTTGAATACGAGATCTCATTGTCGTGATTGTCCTCCGATGCGCCAGTCCAGATAAATTTTTACCCCCATTGACAAAATGGACCAATAAGCCACTCCTCTCTTAACTATTCCTAGTTATGGAATGAAGGTAAAGATAGAACAAGAATGAGGTTGCTACGACCAGCAAGGACAGGAAGCAGACCGGGGACACAAAGTCACGTAATTACAATCATTACGATAAGAGCACTAATTACTGCATAACTCTCGTTGCGATTTAACGCTGTCATCCGTCTCCGGTACATCTCCCCATTCTTGAAAACCGGATAAAGGTCCTTGTTCTCTCTGGAGTCTCCACGATCCATATCATCTCTGTCCAAGAACTTGAAGTGGCCAATTAGATGGCAGGCGACTACCCTCCTGCAGTTTGGCATTGTTTGGCTCGAAAAGAAATTGAATGTCTTCATTTGCAGTACAGTCAGTTAACAGTCTTGCCATTAAAAAGGCTGCTTTAAAGTGGATACTTGTAGTGGAGTCTTAAAGAAGGCATTGCAAAGCCTTCTTAACCACTTTCGGTATTATTTGAGAGCGTGATAAAACTCTCGAAGAATTTTTTTACTAATTACAAAAATTCCAAAGTCTGGACCCTGCTCTGCTTAGCAAAAAAAAAAAAAAAAAAAAAAAAAGAGTAATTTACTTAATCATAAGTTTTACAAAAATACTGTTTAAGATAAAAATGTTATTTTTCATTAACAAAAAATTCACCAATTTTTGAAATCAAAATTGTTACGTCATTTAATTTTTAACTATAAAGAGTTATTCATACTCCCAATGGGATAATACAAATAAGTTCAATTGTTTTTTTAAAACTTAGGAAAAGTGCTGGTAAAATCCCAAGGGTCCACATTCGTAAAATGTTAATGTACTTTTTCGAATGATACATGCATAATTAATAAATAAAAGAAAATGGCATTTACATAAATTTTAAATAAAGTATTGGTTTCCCCGCACTTGCTTTCAAGAGGAGTTTCTGACAATAATACAAGGGGTATACTTTGTTTAAAAGTTAATTGGTAGGTACATATAACTAGCAAGAAGCAATTTTTTTATTCAAACTCTTCATCATTTTTTCTAATAATAAAGTATGCTGTATCATTAAGTAAAGTATGCATCAAGATAAATAATTCAGTTTTATTTGGAAAACATTAAAAATTGTTGGAAATTGAGAGACTAGGGTTTAAAATGATAAAGGATTCAGAGGAATTAGGTATTAAAACACTTTATACATTTGTTTTAAAAACTTCAAACACTCAATAAGAAGCATTTGTATTATTTACAAAATGCCTCGTTGTAACTTTAATTTATCATTTAATACTATCTAATAACAGAAGCAGAAAAACTAAAAACACTGTAATATACTCTGAAAAATGATATTTGACCTAAAAGCAATATTTTCGTTTCGAATTTATATTTTTATGAGAGAGTAAAAGTAAATAGGCAATTCACAAGTAATACATTCGAAAACAAATGTGATGCTGCAACTTTATCACGACAGATTACTTGGCGATTAGGAAATTGATTACTGACAATCCTTTAACTGACCTGCGAATCTAGGCATGAAATCCGTATTAAATTACATGGAAAAAAAAGAAGAAAATTTTAACGGCAAAGCAAGTCTTTCATCAAAGACAAGAATATATTTGAAAGGTTTGGAACAAAAAATGCGAACCTATGGTACGCGTGGACATTGGTACTGGCAGATATTTCGGTGGCACCCGAGAGGTATTGTATATTAAATTATTTCATTCACTAATTATCAGTGACAATATCTTCAAAACAAACCGCCATCATAGGTGAATTCAGAAACAGGTACGTAGATATGAGTGCTAGAATGACATTTTCCAGGACGTAAAGGTGAGTACCAACCTTCCCCTATGGAAGTCCCGGTAGTAGGGAAAAGAATATTTTTCTTGGAAAGTACGTAAGTACGATGAGATGTAACGACATAACCCAAACTGAAATGCAAATTCTGAAAAAAGTTGTAAAATATTGTAGTAGGGTTCTATGTCATTGACTGTAAAAACAGCCATGTTTCAGATTTTAATGAACCTTATGACAGATTTTAATGAAAGTTATGACCTAAATATAAATGTCATGGCTGACAAGTACAGCACTAAATTTTTAAGCAAAAAAATAAAGGCAATAAATAAAATTTTTCGAGTTGTAATTACATATTTAATTTCTCTACGATGAAAAATTAAAGATATCTATCATTAATTACCCCAATTTTATTTTGTTGCTTGCTCACCACAAAGGGTGCTTGCTTTAGGATATTCTCATTCTCACTTTAGAATCTTTGTACCTCAATTTTTTATCAAACAGAAATATTTTCTTTCTTTTTTTAAATACTGATTATGCAATTTCCGCAAATAAGTTAATAACTAAACGGCAAGTATAGTTATACAATGTAAATGAATAGTTTCAAATCAAGGTTCAATGGATTAAGGAATACTTTTTAAAGAATATATATAAGAAGCACTCTAATCGAAGAAGGTTCATTATCGCAAGCATTGCCCCAATCATTAGTGATATGTCGCACTTTTTCAAAAAGAATTTTTTTTAAACCAAACTGTTTATTATTTTATAGATTAGTTTCCGCAATTTCCATTCGAAAGCAGCAAAATACATAGAAACATCTTATTGCCAGCATAGACATCGTGTTTTTTCGTCTAAAACAACGAAATCTCTCGAAGAATTTGAAAATGTGACTTATGGAATTTCGAGGAAAAACGGTTGTTCAACCCGATTTTCAATTTTTTTATTTTCAACATCAAAAAATTCTAAGTTTTGTTTTGAAATTTATGGGAGATGTAAATAAATTCTTGTGATATTCTAGCTCCTGAGCATTCTCAAACTTTAAAAAAATTTCTCTTTTTCTCAGAATCAGCTTTCATAGACATAAACCGTTCCCTCCCCCTCTGTGTCTTCAATTATAAGAAGAAACAACCCAATCTCTTACACAATTAGGAAACAATTCCAGAACTATCCAAGTTTAGTTTAGTAAAAAAGAAAAAAAAAGTAGAAATACTATTTGCCTTTCAAAATGGAACAAAAGAAAAAAAATTCTATAGACTTCAACACGGTAGCACAGACTAGAATATGCAGGACAAAGTTCTAATTTATTCTGTCAACAAGGTATCAAGCTCACAATCTCTGCATATTCAAAAATCGTGACCAGAAGCCTCAAATCCAATCACTTCTTTTATTTCAAATTTCATGACAGGATATTGTAACACGTGCGGCCCGCGTGGCAGTCCTCTGCATTGCAGGATGATTCTCTGGTGGCACAATGCTCCCGCGTGAATTTTATCGTAGGGTACTGGCAGGGATCAACAATAGGAAGAGGAAGTTCTGCCCGCATACGCCCCGTCATCAGACGATCATCAAGAGTGATCATGTTTCTCAAATTTTTGATTTGTCAGTGATTTCGGAGATTCGGAAAACGATACTGACTTCAAATATTTTTTTTTAATGTCTTCTTTCAGAATCAGAGGTATTAACTGGAACTGTATATGACGTTGTATCACTTGAAATCTTATGCAAGTAATCTAGATATCGAGCTTTCTTTATTATTTTTTTTTATTTTTTTCAAAAAAACCGGAAATATTATTTTAGAATAAGTTTATTTAAATAAATAAACCCAAGGAACTAAAACGGTAGGATCAAGAAACCTGATCAAGAAACAACCACAGTGGCCGACAGGGGCAAATCGGGGTTACAACTTTTCGTTTTAGATTTCAAATCACTTTTGTTTCTGCCGATTCACGTCAGACAAGTCTTGAGAATGGGCCCCTGTTTTTAAGCGCTTGAAGCATGTCAACTGTTGTTTCCTTCCAATTTGTATATATATATATATTTTTTTTTTTTAAAGCAAATGAAGTTTTTTAATCAGGTAACATCTTTGTTCATAGTCTGGAGCAAAACAATAAAAATCTAAAAAGCACCAACATTTAGAGTGCAGATTTCAACAAAATAAACATATTGCAATTAAAAATGAAGTACAAAATTACGAAACACTTTATTTTTTGGACTTTCAAAGAAAACGAGAAAGAGGAAAAAATAATCAACTCTTAAGTTTTCAAGGCTGGATTACAACAACAATATCTATTTCGTTTCTCAAAATTTCATAATATTCATCACTTTTTTTAATAAAAAAAAAGTAGCAAAAGTTCTTTTTTTTTCTTTCTTTCTCTTCTTCATCCCCATCCGTCGGCATTTAATAATATTGAGACCCAGTTCATTATGGCTCTAGTGTAGGGGTCTCGAGTGGATTCGAAGAGATCCAATAACAGCCTATCGTTTTTTCCCTCCTCTTCTTCCTTTTATTTTGCAACGCGGCATCTTTTTCTTGAATATTTCAAAGATGCTATAGAGGAGAGTTACTAGGTTTTTTATTATCTGAGCGAGGATGTTGAAAAGCGTAATAAAATCAAATTAACAATAAGTAAAAAGGAAACTAAATGTTCGAATTGAATATATTTGCTAAATTCTAATTCGTTAAAAAGTAGAAATTTTTATACTTTCCTTGCGCACAGCTATATTTTTAATTATCGAATACTCCGCTTTGATAAAGATAATTTCATAATAATTAGTTATTGGAACTTATTGTGAATAAACAACTAATTAAAACGATCCCAATCCATTTAACAGAAATATTAAAAGTTTATAATAAAGAGATTTAGCATTCTCATATAGCATCCGGCACGGTATCGTATGTTTGCTCTGCGCAAGCTCAGGAAAAGACCGAAATTGTTCTGTGTTAACTGCGCTCCGCAGAATACACGTAAGCGAACGTATTCAATTTGGGTCGCGGGTGAGAAATCCACCAAAGTTAACTCTTATAATATAAAACACATATACGTACATAAGTGGTCACAAAGCTAATAAAATTTTTCATCTCGCATAAGCAACAAATAGTTAAAATCACAAAACAACTTGCACAAACAAGTAAGCAGAAAAAAAAAGAAGAAAAAAAACAGGATTTAACATGTTTTTTTTAAAGACCATATGAAGCACAGAGACAGTTTTTTGCTATGTTTTTTTTCTTTCTAGGGCGAGATTCTTTAATTTATTACTTAATTTAAATCTTGTCGCATTTTCAAACCACCAAATTTGCAATTGTGTATGCAACTTTTCAGAATTCACTTTAATACTACTTAAATTAAATGAAACTGATATATGTAAATCAAAATTTATCTATTATTGTATTTTTTCTTCATTGTATTACTTTTTTTTTTTTTTTTTTTTTTTTTTTTAAAAAAATACTTTTTAGAAATCATGATAGAATAAATGACTTATAACTGTTGTGCCACTGAAATTTAAAATATCGTTTAATGAAAACCTCCAATCGTAATTTCCGAGTAGTATTGAGAAGCGTATAGATAAAGTAACTAGTATCATTACAAATATTAACAATTAATATTAATTAATAGCAATATTAATTATAATAATATAAAATAATATACTAATTAATAGTATTATAGATAATTAAAAAATGTGTACAGATATATTGCATTTTTTCTACCACCTTTTTCTATTGTTTTTTTTTTAAATACATTTTAGAAATCACGACAGAATAAAGGACTTATATGTTGTGTCACTGAAATTTAAAATCTCGTTTGATGAAACCTTCAAAACGTAATTTCCGAGTAGTATTGAATAGTGTAAAGATAAATTAAATAGTATCAGAATTAATAATAATAACAGTTAATATTATTTAATAGTAATATTATTTAAAAGTAATATTAATTAATAGTAATAATAAAAAATAATTTAAAAGATTAATTAACAGCAAAATATACTACAAAAAATGCGTATCAATATATTGCGTTTTTTCTTCATTTTATTACTTTTTTCTTTGATTTTTTTAATACATTTTAGAAATCATGATAGAATAAAGGACTTATATGTTGTGTCACTGAAATTTAAAATCTCGTTTGATGAAACCTTCAAAACGTAATTTCCGAGTAGTATTGAATAGTGTAAAGATAAATTAAATAGTATCAGAATTAATAATAATAACAGTTAATATTATTTAATAGTAATATTATTTAAAAGTAATATTAATTAATAGTAATAATAAAAAATAATTTAAAAGATTAATTAACAGCAAAATATACTACAAAAAATGCGTATCAATATATTGCGCTTTTTCTTCATTTTATTACTTTTTTCCTTGATTTTTTTAATACATTTTAGAAATCATGATAGAATAAAGGACTTATATGTTGTGTCACTGAAATTTAAAATCTCGTTTGATGAAACCTTCAAAACGTAATTTCCGATTGAAATGCGTATAGATAAAATGTATATAAATTAAATCGTAATGTTCATAAATTGACATAATAAACATACTAGCTAAACTATTGTTAAAACTATGAAGACTGTAAAATCACTCTTTGCAAATTTGCTTTACGTTTCTTCGAAGATTTAGTGCTCTTTGTGAAGATGGCGAAAGGTAAAAAGTGATCATAAAAGATGGCAGATCAAAGTTTTTTTTCCCAATAAGAATGAGTAGTAGATATACTATTGAAATGAAGATAAGCCACTCGAAATCGGGTCGGCTGCTCAAACGTGAGTTAAAAATATATATAATTATACATTTACGATAAGCCATAGTGAATCAGGAGCCTTTCAATGGGATAAACCGGGTTCGAATTTCAGCGATGGCTGGTCGATACGAATTCCGCACCCGGCTCGCACCGACCACAGTGCTGACGTAAAATATCTTCAGTGGTAGACAGATCATGGGTTAAAGTCCCCTACCCGTCAGACTAATCTTGGTAGGTTGTCGTGGTTTTCTCACCATGTAACGCAAATGCGGGTTTCAAAAAGGGGGAATTCACGAGGGAAATTTCTCCCAATACTTGATCCAGGAGTTCGCTTGTCTTCTGAATTGTGTACAAAATTTCAAGGTTACGGAATTGAGTATTAGCAGTCGTAAACCCAAAATTGGGTCGGCTATTGAACGATAGTTATAAAATAAATATAAGAAGATCAAAAACTTGAGTAACAATTTCTTAAAATTAAAAAAACAATTATAATACCGGGGGAAGACCTACAGGTTTGTGCTAACAGATTAGGTGGTAGGGGCCATCCAACTATTTTTGCAGAAAATATGTTTTCTCGAAGCAAAAGCATTATGTTTATTGAAATAAACTTGTTGTAAAATTTAAAAACTAAAACAGTTGCTAAAATAAGAAAATGAAATGTTGTATGAATGAAATGTTTCACTTAGAAGGAAATATATTTATTTAAAAAAGTCGAAATAAAAAATAAAAAAAAATAGAAAATAAATAAAAAAGTTGTATAGGTTTATCCTTATATTACTGCTCTAATCTTCGAAGAGGTCAACAAAAATTAAGCCTAACATATTCCTATTTCTTTTCCTCAAAGATGATAAAACATCTGCATTTTTCATCCTCTCTTCCCATTCATTGTTCATCCACTCCTCCCCAAATGAAAAATGACTCTTGATTTGAATTTGCATTTTATAAAATAATTGAATTTTCTATAGGAAAAAAAATTAGTCGCAAAAAATTAATAAGATTTGCCTCTGGCTAAGACTTGTGAAATTTGGCTAATACTTTTGGAGTTTGGCTAATTTGCTGATTAATTGTCCGGGATAGCCTGGTTGGTAGGAAGCTGGACTCACGTTTGTGAGAACGGTAGTTCGAATCCAGTCGACCGAAAACTCCCCATGAAGTAAATGGTGACTGGTGCAAGTGAAATCTGTCAGTTCACAAAGTCCTCCATGTTCTAATAACAAATCAATACTTCTGGTATTACTGAATTGGAGATTGGTCGTTCTCTGGTTCAGGTCAAAATTACGATCTGTGGACAAATGAATGGATGTATAAATGGGTCTGCCCTATAAACGGGGGAGGCAGAAGCCGAATTCTTGGCCGTAGATGGCACCACTGAAAAACAAGAACAATCGCATCCCCTTTGCCTTAATGGCCGACGACAACAACAACAACTGGTTAATAATTTGAAGTCCTTAGCGCTGGCACTGGGCAGGGATGATAAAATCGAGATTTACAGAGGCGATTTCTCACTAAAGGGATAAATATACAGTTAAATATAAAACGGAAATGATAGAAAATTTCCTCATATAGATACAAAGTCGTGATAGAAATATCGAACTATATAAATAAATAAAATGACATCCCTCCAGCTTTTTTTGTGTACTTTCAATAGAAACTGTCTCTTTTTTTTCGGGACTGAAAATCAACGGAGCGAAAATGCTTATGAAATAAAATATATATTTCGAACAAAACCTTGATATTAAAAAGAAGAAGAAAAAATGAATTCTTACCAGATATCCCCCCAAAGAAAATAATATTTTATTTGTTTACAATGAAAAAAAAAGGGGGGAGGGGAGGGGAGATAGAATTCGGTCAATGAAATAGAAGCAATAGGATTGAAAGAAAAATGAACGACACGGGGGAAGAAGACTAAAGAAAAACTGTTGTTTCAACGGAAATCGATGCGAACAGTTTTCTTACTCGCCGACAACAATAAAAAAAGAGATTGCTTTTGTTTACGATGAGAAATATATAGCCAAGATTTTTATTGTTCCGGAAAAATACACGCCAACTGGACTTCCTCCGCATCTATTCAGTGCAAGCCAGGCGCAATCAGAGCGATCCAATTACCGCTGCAGGATAACTTTTCTGGATGGTGAAATCACTGTTCCCGATTTTTTTTCTTCTCCCTTGTATTTTATTTTCGAATCACTCGAGCTCAGTATTACGCCTAGAAAAGAGGTATTGAACGAGAGTGAATCTAGAATTGGAGGGAAGGGGGGATGAAAAGTTCGAGAATGCAAATAGTTTTGCTTTCTTGTACAGAAAAAGGGCACGGAGTTAGTCAGGAGCAATAATCAGATCAATTAGCATAACAATGAGGGCAATAATACAAAAAATCAAAATGAATTTTGATGTTAAGATTAAACAAATGGAAAAGGACGAAGAAAATGTATCTATCTAATATATTTTAAATAATATGGCAGACAGATCAGATCTTGATAAAGTGTAAAACGTCAGGAACAGGTACAGTACAGTTTTATTTATAGAATGTAATTTTTTTTATTAAATCAATTAACATTAAAATAATTCTAACTTTTAAACATACTAACTATCTGAGTAGCTAACGAGAAGTTTTGTTTAAATACTTCAGGTTCAAAATTTTAAAACTGAAAAAACAATCGTGGTAAAGGGATCTAATAAAGTATTACGTAAGCATATTTTTGACAATTTTATTTGCAAGCATTTATTAACAATTTTGAGCTTACTTTACCCCCTTGTAAGCAAAAATAAGAAACTTGCAAATCTTCCATCATGCTCGCAGCGGACTACCAACTAGAGATGAGACCGGACTCGAGCTCAGGCGAAAGGAAAATTTTCTCTAAACTTTTTAATACTTTTAACCAAGTGTTTGGTACAGTATTAAGTATAAAAAATGTGATACAGCCGCGATGGCTCAGGGGATAGTGTTCGCCTTCCAATGAGGTGAACCGGGGTTCGACCCCTGCGGTGGCTGGTCGATACGAATTCCGCATCCGGCTTGTATCGACCACAGTGTTGACGTGAAATATCCTCAGTGGTAGACGGATCATGGGTTAGAGTCCCCTTGCCGTGGGGGGTTCTCGTGGTCTTCCTCTCCATGTAACGCAAATACGGGTTAGTTCCATCAAAACGTCCCCCACGAAGGCAAATTTCTCCCAATACATGATCGAGGAGTTCCCTTGTCTTTTGGATTGAGTTCAAAATTACAAGGCTTCGGAGTTGAACATTAGTAGCCGTAAACCCAAAAATTGGGTCGGCTGTTCAACGACAGTTATAAAATAAAAATATATAAAATTAATTGTGATAGAGGTGGCTCAGGGCACAGAGCGTTCGTCTTCTAATGAGGCGAACCGGGTTCGAATCCCAGAGATGGTTGGTCGAAGTGAATTCCGCACCCGGCTTGCACCGATCACTGTGTTGACTTAAAATATCCTCAGTGGTAGACGGATCAAGAGTTAGAGTCCCCTTGCCGTCAGGTTTACCGTGGAAGGTTATTGTGGTTTTACTCTCCACTAACGCAAATGCTGGTTAGTTCCATAAAAAAAAGTCTTCCACGAAGGCAAACTTCTCCTAATATTGCAATATATAATCCAGGAGTTCCCTTGTTTTCTGGATACTGGGTTAACATTTTAAGACTTCGAAGTTGAACATTATTAAACACAAAAATTGGGTTGGCTGTTCAACGACGGTCATAAAACAAAATTAACTGTGATTAAAGGTTTTAATTTTAAATTTTCAAGTTTAGGCATCAAAGGCCGAGTGGCAAGACCGCAAAATTTGGCCTATATCCGACGCATATCTCGAACTCGGGTGAGCTCTGATTAAAATTCTTCAGGCTTGATTTCCAATGAGCGAGCCCGAATTTATGTCTACTGCAAACTAGTACGCTTTTTGCTACATATTTTATATACGGGTAGACAATAACTTAAGCTTTCAGAATTTTTTAAAAGCCGCCCCACGAGAGAACTAGAAAAAAATTGGCGTTTTATTCGAAGTTTTGAATCATTTACATGTAGTGGGGTAGAAAATAACTGAAAATCAAATTTACGAAAAAATGAATCTTACATTAAAACATAAAGAGCTATCACTAGAAGAAATTTTCCCAAAAGGCGTAGAAAGTTGGCAGTCCTACTTACAAAATAAGGTCACAATCCCTTCGTTTTTGTAATGACTTTTACTGTAGTAATCTAATTTTAGGATTGAATTCGAATGTTTTTTAAAAAAAATCACTATCCGCTTAGCATGAAACAAAATTAACGTTTTATTTCATTAAGTATATTTTTGAGTGGAATATTCTTTAGGAATTTTTGTGCTTTTTTTTTTCACTCGAAACTTTTAACCACAAAAATTCTTCGAAGAACTTTCTTTACAATTTTTAATTTTTCAGAACGTAACTTTTAATCCAAACTTGAAACTTTTCCGCGTATTTTTTTGTTACATTCCTATTTTGCTTTTTAATAAAACATTGAAAATAAGGGAATTTCAATGTCTTACGCAAGCATTGCTCATATCCCTCTTTTGGCCGGGATAGTTTGGTCGATAGGGCGTTGGACTCTTGTTCGAGAGGACAGAAGTTCGAATCAAGTCGGCTGAAGAATCCCCGTGTATTAAATAGTGAGTGGTGCACGTTAAATCTGTCGGGGTCACAAAGTCCGCCAAGTTCTTAAGAACGTAAGTACATAAGAAATCAATACCTCTAGGGGTACTAATCCAGGAGTTCCTTTGTCATCTGGATTGGGTTAAAAATTACAAAGCTACGGTAGCCGCTAACTCAAAATTGGGCCGGCTGTTGAACGACAGTTATATAAAATAAAAAATTAATAAAATACCACTCTTCTTTTCCTTGCTAGCAAAAATAGCCAAACCTCAAACACCCTAGCGTTTATGTAATAGTCGAACAGCCCTAACTAAATGAATTTTCGGATAGCAATACGTTTTTCTTAACGAAACAATACAAAAGGCAAGAAATAATTCAAAATCCAAAACTAAATCATGTATTTAAAATAAATGTGGGATTTCTTTTTTTAAAAAATGAAAAAACAAGGATTATTTAGTTAAATTAGAAGCTAAACTTGAAAAGAAACATAATTAGTTTAATTTTTGTTAAAGAAGAGTGCGGATTCCTGATACAAAGTATCGACTAAATATTTGTGCGAAGCAGGACTAACAGGGAAACATATCATTTAAATACATTCAAATTCTATTCTATTTTACTTTAATATCTTAGGATTAATATTATAAAAGGACTACTTAACATGGTTTTTCGAAGCTCTGACGCCAAGGAAAATAAAAAAGCCACAGTTTAAGTGCCTTATACTTAAAACAAAACGATTATGTTAAACATTATATATCATCTTGCTGGGAAAAATTATCTGGGCTTTAGAACGGACAAATAACTTAAATATTTTAAAAGTTATTAAAATTTTTCCGAAATGGCCAATTTGGCGACATTTTTCCACCCAAAAGAAAACTGTCAAAATTACTGCTCTATCCTCAGTTTTAGCAAATTTTTATAAGCCCAGATAATGACGCATTGTAGTAAGATTTCGAATATTAAAAAATTAGGCCACGAACACTTTTCATTTCCACAAAACTGTGGCTTTTCTCCATATGTACGTTTTGCGCTATTTTCAGAAAGTGAAAGCCTTTAGATAGGCTAAACTTGTCCTAACAAAAATGAGTAACTGTGCTGCTAACTCACAGCAGTTATGAAAATAGCATATTATTCGCAAAAAAGCATAATTTCATATGACGACGAAGCCTTCGAAAAACCAGAAACTTATTTTAATTTCATGTTCTTGAAAAAAAAAATGAAAAAAAAAATAAAAATACAAGAACAAGCGTTTTAAAACTATCTTGGTTTATTTTTTGAATAAGATTTTTCTTTTAATATTTGATTTAGTCACTAAGAAAATCATAAGTTATTTCTTTCAATCTTTCAAATCGGTTGGTGGAATCGCAAATTTGAATGATATATTTTAATCCAGATCCAAAAGTTAGTTTCTTATAACTACTGATTGTGTTGTCTTTACTATTCAAATAAAATATATGCATAGAAAGGGATAAAAATGGTTAACCTTTGACTTAGTCAAGGTTTGTATGAGCATGGAAACAAAATAAAAACTAATATAAACTTTGTTATGAAGAAGCTGAAAATATCATATCCTCCACTTTCGGATTTACATATATTTACTTAGAGAAAATAAAATAGTCTGGTAGTTATAAACATAAAAATTAAAAAGTGGTAGTAATATATATATATATATATATATATATATATATATATATATATATATATATATATATTTAATTTTTTCCAGGTGCGTATAAACTGTTTTTTTGCAAATCATTTACTAAAATAATTATTGCAAACATTCTTAAGTTTAGATAGTTTAAACATAATTAATTCGGATTTTTAACTATCAAAATAGGAAACACCACACTGAGGAAAATAAGCCCCAAACTACTAAAAGAACATATTAACAACACAGAACACAGTTTTAATTTTTACGCTATTTTTACCTTATCTTCGGAATTCAATCGATTGAATTAAGGGACTTTTAGTAATTATTTACTATTGAGAATGGGCACAAATACTTAGGAAAAAATTTCCCTGATTTTTGAAAAACCTTACTTTTAATTTTTCATTTATGATTTATTCTTGTCCAAAGCAATTTTCTTGTTATTAAAAGCTAAAATATTTTTTTTAAAATAGTAATTATTACAGGGCCAATTTTTACAGGAAAAAAATTAGATCTTCAAGTACCTCAAACTAAAGTCAACTCATTTTCTCTGACTTTTTGGATATTTTAGTTGAATTCCCTGATTTTTCAGATTGATTAAACTCCTCTACTTATACACACCTATATTCTGTTTACAAACCTATTATTATTTAATAGAATTATAATGAAAATATAGGTATTTGACCTTTAACAGTGAGCCTACAATGGAAGGGTTTGCAGCAATTTAGTGTTAAGCCATACTTTTCTCAAATATTATATTTTTGCATCAAACTGTTTCTTAGTATTTTTTTCAGAATCCTACTAAGAAACACTACTTCAAACAGCTGATTTTTTTAACTTTTGAGAACAATACAAATTTTTGAAATGTTCTCAAGGTAGCAGCACAAATAACAGAAGCATTTTATTACCTACGCTCAAATCTACTCCTGCTCCAACCAAAGAGCTTATCAGAATAATTAGAAAGTAGGGTTTATCACTGTCCAGTTTGGTAGTCAAATTAAAGCATTATTTTGTTTTGACTTGAAGTTTGTTTGACCATCGTCTTCGAAAAACTAAAGAACTCGTAGAAAAATTTCCAAACAGCTATTTGAAAGCTCACTCGCTTACATTCCAAATATTAAAAAAAAAAATCTGTTAGGGGATCTTTGTGAGGAATTTCTGTTCTCAGAATATGAAATTGGTAAGGTCATTAAGGTCAGGAAAGGTCAAAGAGTTTTCAAAGATCCGTTTAGAAATTTTACTATCAGTGTTATTGTTTTGGGAGAACTGTTGGTCAGCTTAATTGACGGGTCAATCGGTAATCGATAACATAATTTCGATTCGACATAATTTTTGATAACATAATTTCGTCAAATGCATTAAACATTTTGACGATTTATAGAATAAGAAGAAAACAATTTCTCATCTTTTGCATACGTATTAGAATTTAAAGAATAAAAATAGAGAGAAAAGCAAAAACACAAAAATATCAAGATTCGTTAGAAGAAATCACGGCATAAGAGCACTTAGTTAAATGCAGTTAGTTTGACGCAATGTTCTTATTCAAAAACTTTTCAATAAAGAGCCTAATAAAAGTTTCAATTTGTTTAAAAACGCAATCTATACATAAAACCACCGCTATTTTCGCAATTTTATCTTAGAATATAAAGTTTCATTTTAAAATTATAAATTGAAAAGTTTCACTTTAATAACTTAAATTCGTTAAGTTCATAAAACATTATGGAATAAGATTGATAAAATAAGAGGAAATCAATTTCTCATCTTTTGCATACTTATTAGAATTTAAAGAACAAAAATAGAGAGAAGAGCAAAAACACAAAAATATCAAGATTCGTTAGAAGAGATTACGACATATGAGCACTTTGTTAAATATTGTAGTTTGAAGTTCTACAATACCCTTATTTTAAAGACTTTTCAATAAAGAGCCAGATAAAAGTTTCGATTGGTTTAAAAAAAAGTCACAAATTTATTTTCAGATTTTCTCAGGAGGCAAATAGCATTAAATGCGGATATTTTCAATACATTTCATATTGAGAAACACTTTGAATAGAAAAATGAAATCAAGCAAAGAAAAAATATTTTTAACCATTTAAAAAAAAAAAAAAAAAAAAACTAACACATAAAACTGATCACGAGCCTCAAAACAAAATAAAACAATTTATTCAAAACATAAAAAAAAAAATACAGAAACAAATAAAACGAATAGACGTTTTCGGAGCAAAATTAATAAAAAAAAAACATTTACACCCCGCAGTGTATACGAGCGAAAATTCAGTTATGGGGGAGTCATTTAATTGCCCTTTATGTAGCCAATTTAATACAAACGCCCCTTTCTTTCTCCTCGCCAGAAAATAAGCCGGGGCGCAATAATAAAAACAAATAAATAAAAGGGGCAGAATAAACCTAACAAACAAATCAACACATCCCAAACGGCAGGCATATTAGGGAGAGCATATGATCGGGCGCTCCGACCGCCAGGGGCGCGGACGGGATCGATCGGGCGGCAGAGGCGTGCGTCTCGGAGGGAGAAGGGCTCTCGAGATGGGCGCCCTAAGCTGCGGTACATGCCGTTGCTAACCAGAGACGGAGGCGGCCCATTCAGCCTTGCAGCTAGCAACATCATGCACCCGTCCCACCAGTGAGTCACCTTGGAATACGGTTGCGCCCTCTTCCCTTATCTACCCCCCACCCACCCGATATTCAAGTGGCTTCGGTTGTGTATGGACGGGACCTCCCCGGTTAATTAATAATTACTCTGTAGTCCACCCCCTCTCCGCGATATGCATCGCTATATCTATATAAAGCCTAAGTCGTATGTGTGCATAGCAGAGCTGACCAACTAAGGGGGAGGGAGGAAAATGTGCTCCCGAAGATATGCTTAGAAAAGCCGCTAACAAACTTACACATTTCGTTTAGGTTTGTTAGGGTCTCACTCCCCCCCCCCCTACTTCCACAAACTTTTGGAATATTTTTTTTTTCACTTCTACGGCCGATGTTTTCATTAAAAAAGAACCTTCAGGGTATTTAATAGATTGCTGAAAAGTTCCCCATGACGGAAAGATTTTATCGTTCCGGAGATGTAAAAATTATTCATTTTTAGTAATATTCTTTTTTTTTTTTAAAGCTGTCTCTGGTTTAAAATGACGTTCGAAAGTTATTGTAATAATAAACGATTATAAGAAAAAGAAAGCATTGAAGTGCACGCTCGATAAATTCTTTGTTATTTTTTTTTTATATATTAATTTAAATTGATTGTATCGACACATTTTTTTTTAAGAATACGATTTCGAGGAAGTGAAAACGTCGAAAACTTTTTTGCAAATCATAAAATAATTTGCTGGAGTCTAGATTACATTGGTGGTAGGTGAAAAGTTATCTGCTTAAAATCCATTAGTTACAATGATGGTGACGCCCCATGATTTGTATTATAGCAAGAAGTGCAAAAATCACAGCAACTGGTTGTCTTGACGTCGAAAAAATAGTAGTTAGCAGTCTATTTTTTTTTTACCTTTGTTTAAAATATAAATATTTCCATAAAAGGGGAAAGAAAACTATATGTATCGGGTGATAGCCTCGATACGTTCAGTGCTGAATGTTTTGAACTTATGTTAATCTTTGTTTTGATTTATAAATAAAGTGAAAATTGTTTTAATCTTTTAAAGAGCAAAATTTTTTTTTAAAGAAATGATTTGCTAAAATGCTTTTCAGATTGAAATTGAGTTATAAAAAGAAATTCTTTCAGCATATCTAAAATTAATTTGATTTTCAAGACCAGTTTTTTTTTTTTTTTTTTTTTTTTTTGGTAGAAAGGCGGGTGGGGTTTTCAAAATTTTACATATGTAAACATACTGTAAAACTGGAACTTCGGGGGCTTATAAATAACAGAATTTATAAATTTTGTATTTATAACAAAATAAGTAAACTCGATGAGAAATCGAACGCATGATGCACGGGAGAAATTAGCTCCTCAGTTTCGATCTTGCTTCTTGACCCCCACGCAAACCCTAACTATTACCTACATTTATTATAAACAAAGCCCTTCATTGGTTGAAGTTATCGGCAGATGGTCACACAAATCATAAGTGGAAAAATAGATTCCTCACTGACATTTAAAAAATATGAAGTTGGTAGAAAGTATACCTTTCACGTCCTTATAAAAAGTTAATACAGAAAAGACGACGTTGCAGGATTAAATTATTAAACGACCAAACGAAAATTTCGACAGTCGTTAATTGATCTCGTGTGGAGGTTGAATTACGGAAAAATATTAAAGATGCAGTAAATCCTTGATTGTAGTCGATCCTTTACAGAAAGTTTAAATGGGTAACTCCGTTCAAAAATAATAATACTATATATTTTTTTTTAAAGTTTGAAAAGTAATCATATTGTATATAAAATTTGTAAGTAATGCCATAGCATTAAAAAATCCCGAAAAAATATCTTTAGTAAAAGGTGTATAAAAATAATTCTGTGTTAAACTATATAAATTATTATTTAATACATCACGATGTAAAAAATAAACCGTTACCTGATTTAGATCTAATAGATTCCCTAGTAAATTATTAAACCTTTGACCACATCTATTTTTGAATAATATATATTAAATGAAAAATAGTGTCATCTTTCAAGTAATTACATAAGTAGAAAGCGACATTTCATACAAAAACAGTAAGTTCGAGTTAGCCAGAATCTGTCTGTGCTTTCTGGAAAACGTAGAAAAATACTACTTAAAAACCGTTGGAGAAACTGAGCAATAGGAATACGCGAAGAACTGTTTATAGAATAAAATCAGTAAGAGTTCTCTTACTAATATTTATAAATAATTCTTGGCATTTAAGTTTAACTGCTTTTCGACCAGTAAAATATCTAAATATTTTTACAAAGAAAAATACAGTAGCACTTTGCGAAGTGTATGCTTAAAAACAATTTTTTTTCAGTTTTTCATTACTACACTTTCAAAAACAAGCAAAAAATAAATAAATAAATATCACATGTTCAAATACAGTAGATCTCAGTGTGTACGTCGGCCCTCTATTTTTGATTAAGATATAGCAAATTTCTGATATGTTGGGTGTGTAATACAACGCTGGCAAAAAAAAAAAAATATAAAATATAAAAATATATATATATATATCAACACATTTAAATACACAAAAAACAATTAAGTTTAAAAAATTGTTTAAGTTAAAAATACTTCACATCCAAATCAAGAAATTTCTGCGCTACTCTTATAGACTTCATATGTTAATTATACTAGATGCGTACTAAAATGTGGATTCAAATGTTACAGTAACATTTTTTTTTAAAAAGTGTTTCGAACTTTTTTGGATGCCAATATTTTGTGGGACACAGCAGACGAGGACGATGTAGATTTCATTGCAGAATGGGATTCGTATGAAGTCATTGCTAACGTAAACGAATCTAATACAGATGTTGTTCTGGAATTTTTAAATTTGTAGCTTTATAGTATGTTTTAAAAGTTTTCTTTGCGTTTTATTTTTTGAAATAATCTTGAATAAATTATCTTAACTTTTCTCATTCACTCGTAATATTTTTTTCAGAACATAATTTAAAATATAGTTTTTAAAAAATCTTTATATGAAAAAAAATGCAAAATTAATTGTATACTTTTTATTATAAATAGTTTATGAGAAAATATATCATATATCTCTCATTATTCATATATATCTCGTTGTTTATATATATATATCTCTTTATCTCGTCATCACGAGTTTATTACCGGGGCATAAGTCAACCCTGAATTCCATAAGTTTTTTTTTTGGGGGGGGGGGGGGGGCACACCGATAAGTTTATATGGTATGGTCTTTTAGAAAATTTTATGTAGTTTATTTTATATTTGAAATATTTTATGCAAAACCCAATATTTTTTACAGTATTTATAAAAAACCTAGAAAATTAAAAAGAGCCATTAAACATGCCCCTTTCCCAAAAAGCAATCTATCAACGGGAACTTAAAATTTGTTATTCAAGACTCTATAAACAAAGTTGATAAATTCAAAACTGATTTTCATTGCTATTCATTCTTGCGCGAACTAAATCAATATTTTTCAAGCAATAACTGTGATGACAGTTGCAAATATGTAATTTAGAATCACTCTGCAAAAGCCTTTTTTTATTTTAATTTTTCCTTTCTTAGGTAAGGAAAACTCTTTTCGTAGACCAAATTTTCTTTCCTATTAGTATGTTTCTTAAAGGCAGTAATGGAAATTAAAAAACTTCGTTGTTCTCCAAAGGTTCTCGTATCATATGAAACAAAGCTTTTTAGAAAATGGTATGTTATTTTTATAACTGTTATAAGTTTTACAGTTATTTAAGACTCAAAAGTTAAGTTTTATTTCGTTTTCAGCTAACGCTCTCTCCCCTAATTATAAAAATGGCATAAAATCTCAGTAAGAAGCAAAGCTATAATTATTAAAATGAAAGCTTTTGTGAAATAATATACTTAATATTATTTAGGAAGTAAAAAAATAAACACAGAATTGTATTTGCTCATGAAAATATGCAAAAATTAAAAATGATTAATTATTGTTAACAATTTTTTTCAATTAGCAACATTTAAAATAGTTTTTTTTTTTTTTTTTTTTTTTAAATATTTAATTTTTTGCACTTTTATGTTTTCAAGAATGGGGAAAAAAGTCACCAAAAAAGTCATCAAAAGTTCCCAATTTTAAAAATCTTAATTATTTAGCAACATAATTTTGTTTTTTTTTTTTACAATTTCTAATTATTGAATCAAAATATTGTGATATGCTTTTTATTTTTATATTTTATAATTTCATTTCAATATTTTATAATTGACAATGAACCCCAATTTTGAGTTTTTTTACAACAATGTTCAACTTTTCGTAGCCTTGTAATTTTGAACACAATCCAGAAGAGAAAGGAGCTCCTGCATAAAGTATTGAGAGAAATTTGCCTTCATGGAGGACTTTTTGATAGGACTAACCCGCATTTGCTTTATATGGAGAGGAAAACCATGAAAACCTCCCGCAGTTAGCCTGATGGCAAGGAGATTCTGACCCACCATTCATCAGCACTGTGGTCAGTGCAAGCCAGGTGCGGACTTTGTATACCAGCCTGTGATATGTATAGTAAGGGATTTAGTGCTAGTTTGAATAAGGATTAAAGTACTCTTTAAAATATTTCCTAGTTATCAAGCATAATAAATTTCTCTTCAAGCTAAATCTTCAGCTTTTTTATTTTCATAGAACATCTTTAACAATAAGTTAGTGTAATTCTTTTTCTTCACCAACAAAACGGGCCTTGGCAGCCTTTACCAAGAACTAGTTTCAATGTCTTCATCCATGGAAACACTCTTCTAACTTTCAAAGTATCTAAGACTTTTTTAATGTTGTCCCTCTATTTACAGCATGGCTAAAAAATACTCTTACAAATATCAAATCATTTTGTTGTACCGATATTAAATACAAAATAATAAATACACAAATGTGATGAACGCTATAAATTTAAGTTGACCTTAAAATTTTTTATTCGAATCGACCACCATTTTTATTGAGTATTAAAGGTAATTTCTTACGCCATTGTTCGATGGTGTCATGAATCATTTTAAAAGTTAATTTGTTTTATTCACCCAATAAAGAAGAGTTCTGATAGAGTTCAAACTTCTGTGCTGATAAGCATTAACTTTAGATTCCAGAATACCCCAAACACCTTAAGTCTAAAGGATTTAGATCTGGTGAAGAAGGGGGCTAATCTTCTTGCCTAACAAATTTTGGAACTATTGACATGGAACCAAGCCTTTGTTGTTTTGGCTCGTTGGGAAGGCGCAGATCTTGCAGAAATATCCAAACCTTTTTGGGATACAATCTGTCAGCATGTGGCAATATATCTGTAGCCAATACTTCCTTTTGTAATATTCAGCATTGATTTTTACCCCTTTATCGATGAATTTCAGAAGAAATCTGTTATCTGACACTGCAGCCCAAACCAGTACAGATTTTTCTTCCTCTCAAAGCGTTGCACAGTTCTTACACTTACATGTATATCATCGAAGGTTGCTGAATATAAAACATTATTTTCAGCATTATCACTTTGTTCTGTGAAAAATATTTTCTCATCAGAAAAGATTACTCTGTCAATACTTTTGTTACAGTGTCGGTTCAGCAATTTCTCATATTTTTGTAAAATTTTTAAATTTTGTGCAGCTGTCAAACCTCAAACTTTTCTTTTCCAATAAGGACGAAAACTCAGGTCTTCATTTAATATAATTTGCATAGTTCTTCGACTCACGTTCTCTTCTGCAGCCATTTTATTAGCAGAGAGAGTGTTGTGGATTTCTTCACACCTTTCAACGAATTCTTTTAATGCTATTTTTTGTACGAATCGAGTGTGTAGGATCAGACAATCTTTACAGCTATTAGTATCTAATAATCGATTTATAGTTCTATACATAAATGTTCTATTAAACCCAAGAGATTTTACTTGTTTTAAGATTTTACCTGCAGAAAATCTGTGATCGAAAAGGAGTTTAACCATCAACTTTTTTGATTCTATCTTTATATATATTCTAAATGTTTTGCTTTAAGCAAAAATCGTCTGCACTTACAGTAAGCGCCAATCACAGGAATAGTAAGAGAGAAATTATTTTACCAAATGATTAAAATAAATTTCTGTTTTTTTTTTTTTTTTTTTTTTTTTTTTAATTTTATTTAAATGTTACAATATTTAGGAGCTACCCTGTAGTCAATGGTCTTTTTTTAGCTAGGAGTGAATGTTAAGGTTTTATAGGGATTATTTTCCGAGCTTCTCAAATCAGGGACCAACCATCAATCTATCGCTAAAAATAACTTGCATATTTGAAATTTGTAGTGGTCCAAGGAGTCTGAACAGTTTTAAGTTTTTGCCTAACATACTTCTACCTGCACAGAGTCAAAAACTACTCTGAGAAATTTTTACTGTGTGCTTTTATTTGAAGCCAATGTTTCACTTCCATTGAATGTAATTGCCTATCAATATTCCTATTATTAACTAGCTTTTTATAAGGTATGATTTCAATTTTTTTTTACAATGACATTTATTACACAACATTTTTTTTTCTTATAAAGTGTTATGTAATTGAAAACAAAAATTAAAAATTTGTAAAATACTCATATCATCCTTAAACTTAATTGTTTAATACACCATAAAGTTTGAGGGATGTGAGCAGAGGACATTTTAACCACTAATTTTTCAACATTATTTTACTGTGAAAAATTCACAATATACCTGAAAATTTGCAATTAAAACTGAACATGCTTAGTAATTTATCGCCACTGTTTTTAAAAAAAAAAATTTTGGAAACTAATTGTGCATCATTTTAAAAGGCATATACATTTATTATTTATAGAGGATTTATATTAAAACTCTCTAATTTATAGTTATCATGTACATACATAATATGATTTGAAAATTGCAAAACTAATTTTAATAATGCTTAATATTTTCCCAATCAATGGTATAGTCTAAGAAGAGATATTTTGTGATATGATTAAGAGCATCTAATATAAAGATAATCTTTTTTAATTTTATTTATTCAATTCTTTATTTTGTAAATTTATGCAGAAAAAGTGTAGGATATAAGAATTATAATATTAATGAGATATTTACAAAGAAATGGTATTTAATGACTCATTATATTATAAAAGCAATTATCTTCAAAGGAGGCAACAACTAATCAAAAATATTTAAATGCATAAAAACTGATAAGTAACAGTATTTTTAATTCAATTAGTATTGTTAATTAGTATAGTAGTAATTTAATTCAATTAGTA
This sequence comes from Parasteatoda lunata, assembly GCA_949128135.1. NCBI lineage: Eukaryota > Metazoa > Arthropoda > Arachnida > Araneae > Theridiidae > Parasteatoda > Parasteatoda lunata. The sequence goes on along the minus strand of OX421971.1, from coordinate 109,408,116 downwards.
TTAGTATTCAGTATTTTTAGCTCAATTAGTTTCATGTAAACCAGATCTTTAACATTCTTCAAACTGAAGAATGAGGTGGCTAATGCAATTTTATGGAATACTAGATTAGAAAACATCTAAAAAAATAATAGATGAAAAAGAAAATACAATTATTTCATGCTTTTTCATTTCAAGCATTGGTAGTGACATCTAGTGTGATTAATGTAAGTTATTTGCAGTATTCTTATTCTGACTCTCAACTAAGAATTCTAGATCATTTCTAAAGTATTTAAAGATAAGTAAAGAAGAGAAATTATTTAGATAAAACACTACAAGACAAAAACTTAAACTTTAAATATAATTCAAGCAAATGTGTAATAATTTTTTTTTTTTTTTTTTTAAGTCTTTATAAATAAGGGGAAAAAACAGTTAATTCTAATTTAGCAACATTTTACTTAAATAGACTTAATGTTAACTAAATAATAATGATAATAAGATAAGCCTGTTCTGAACAAGCTAGTTTTAATTACATTTTTCTAAAACTTTTTTCAATCAACTTGCATGAATATGATTAAAAAAAAAATAATAATAATAAAAACTTTAAAATGTAGAGGTACCAAATAAAATTTTTAGAAAATGAATTAATCATCAAATTAGACGTAATTAATATTAATTTTTAAAATCTTTTGTCAACAATTCCATTAAATTAAGAAAAATAAAATAACAAATTTAAGAAAATTGGTTTTTAAACCTATCATTCTAAAAATTTATTTGATTTTATAGCATAATGACAAATAATTACATTTAATTCAAGCAATGATAAAATTACCAAATAAATAATTAAATTTGCATGCAAGCCAGAGTACTACAAGCATTAAAAAAATTACAGAACAAACCGGAATGCTAATAACATTTAATGCATCGATGATATTTAATAAAAGATTAGATTAAAACAAAAGATACATGTTATATATGGCATGTATAAGGCGAAAACATTTTTTTAAAAATTCAAGCACTTCTTCAAAGTTCAAAAACTAAAGAAATGTCAGTATTGTGAAGTATAGACATAAAGAGTGCAGAATTATTACAAATTTTAAATGAATAAGAAATGTTAAATTACTTTTAAAAATTGTAAATCAAAAGTAGCACAGAAGCATCTGGTTTTTTTTTCTTGTTGTTACTAGCAAAAACTTTAAACACGAAAAATTGGCGCAAAACTAATAAAACTTTAAGAAAACTTTTTAAACACAGAAAAACACCGTTAAATTAATATCTAAAAGATTTGCAATTGTAAAATATAAAGCTTACTCTTAATAAAATTATTAAAAAAAAAAATAAAAAAAAAAAAAAAAATAAAAAAAAAAAACTAGTACGAAGTTTGTAAAATTTTAATTTAAAATGGCAAAATGTTATCCTTTCAAATGTGCCTTTTATATTCCAGGATCAATTAGGAGAACTTCAATTTTTACCTTTTTAATAATTCAATTGCCAGGCAAATACAAAAAATTTCCAATTTCAAACATTTCATAGGATGTTGTGTGCCAAACAAACATGCACTCAGTTATGGGAAAATAAAATGCCAACAAAAGACATAAACCTAACTCTAACAGCTTGTTTCATAAACTTGTTGAAAATTCAGTAATTTTAAACTACATACATTAGTGTACAATTGATGAATTAAAACATACAACTCCTTTGCAGCTGTTTTCATGGCAAGAAATTTTTAAGTTCATCTGGATTATTTTATAAATAAAAATAAAAAGGGTCAATAATTATTATAAATTTTCTCTCTGTAGCAATTTATCACCAACTACAAAATACGCATAACATCATTTTTTGTAACCGTTTTTAATGCAAAAACAATACATGCACAGTAAAAAGAAAGAAAGAAAAAAAGACAGACAAAGGAAAAACTAACTTGATTGTTGATGATGTCTAGAGTATCCATCATGTCTTCCATATCCACCAGGAGGTGGAACATTTCCATAACCTTGATTCCCTAAACTACGACTGTGGTATAAAAAAGAAAATACATTAATAAAAACAACAACAAAAAAGAGAATTTCAATTTTAATTAAAAAATGGACAGCATAAAAGTTTTGGACTTTAAAATAAGATAAATATTTAAAGTTGAATAAATGAATAAAGGGAAAAAAATAAAAAAAGTTTATATAAAATACTATGAAATAAAATCAATACTATGAATTAAAATCATTACTATGAAATAGAACAGAAATATATTGTAAAATTCATACACTAAGGAAAAGTCTATTCACTTTTTTCTTAAATCAAAAACCTGATGCAACTAAAAAAAAACTTAAAAATGAATATGGATGAAATTTTAAATAATGCAATGTTTGCTTTTATTAAAGAAACATTTTTACTCATTGGGAAGGCAAATTATAAACTCTTTAATTGTGAACTCAACTAAGGAATAATTGTTGTGTTGTTAAACAAAAGTTTTTTCTCTATACAGTGGAGAAACACCACTTAGACAATTTTGAACAACTTTGTCAATGCATTCTGGCCATCAAGTGGTTAAATTAACATTAAATTAACCATTAAAAAGTATTCTAAAAATTGTAGAATTATATCTTGAATAGCACAATCAAAAATAATGAGTAGCTAATTTTTTCTTGATTCCACGAAAAAGCTTTTGATAATGTAAACTATTCTTTAATAATTATAAAAATTAAAGAACTCAAACAATCTTAAAACGGTTCAGCTCATGTGGTACAAATAATCATCAAAAACAATTTTAGTACATTTTAAGTTTATCGTAATGAGTCATGTGATCTTAAGAGACCAGTTTGTTTTATATAGTTAAGTTATAAAAGAATTCTTTTCTATGTATTATTTATACAAATGTACACTGATAAGCTAGAAGGAATCATTCTTGCATTTACTTTTACAAGCGACGGGAAAGGCTATTGAATTAAGAGAAAATTTGGTAGGGGGCAAATTGTAATGGCTCGAAGACTTGCGATGATTATCTCCAAGACTGCTACAGCAGATAGGTGCTTGACATCAACGTGTCATTAAGAAAAATAACACTTGAGACTGTCCTGCTTGAAGACAAAATTGCCACCAGACAGAGGCTCAGCTGACAGCCCAATACAATGTGGGTTCATGTGCAACTGTTTCAGAACACAAAGTTTAGTGGACAACGTTGTACTGCGCATCAGATGCCCCACTTGTGTACATCTGTTGACTGAGCAACATTGAGCTCAAGAACATCAACACTGGACCATGGATAAGGAAAAGACAGTTGTCTGGTCAGATGAATCACAATTTTTTATTCATCACATCAACAATGGTCATGTCATCAAAAGCCATCTTTGAGACAAACAGTTGTTCTCCACATACACAGCTGTTCATACCCAGACTGGTGGTGTCAGTATTATGCTTAGTGGTCATTCTACCAGGCAGTTTTGGTGCCTATAGTTGAGTTGCTGTAGAACTAGGTTTTGCTACCAATCGCCATTACGCTAAATCGTGATAAAACATCTGGTTTGGTGATAAAATGAACAATTGCATTCGCACCAAATGTGAGACCTTTTCAACTCTCAAATTTAAAAAAGAAAAAATACTTTTTTTCAGTTTTTCACTTCACCTTGTTGGCGAGCACTCCATTTTCCTAAATTTACCACAAAAAGTCGAATGGAAACTGTTCTCAATGTAGGGGTATGATTTTGGTAGAGAATGTGAGTTTTCTGAACATCTTGCAATAACTGTGTTGCGTAGCGTGCAACATGGTACACTTTGCTACAGTAATACCATTGCATTTTGTTAATTGTGAGAGAGTTTATCATTATGAACAATAAAAAATCACAACTTAGAAATTGAATGCAAGTAAAAAAGTCAACAGTGCATGCATGTGTCTGCATTTGAAAAGTGGGCTTCCAAAGAGAGCTGAAAAATACTTGAAAAATTGAATATTTTTTAAGGTTACTTATCTTTTTCAGAACTCATTTGGTAGTTTCACTGATTGTTGAATTTAGATCAGTAAAAAATTATATAATTGCTAAAATTAATAATTAAAAAAAGAATAGCTAATTTTTTTTCTTCATTTCACTCATGACTCTTTTTAGCAGATTCAATTTTTTCTTTTTCTTTGGCTCCTCAGTTTATTCACGTTTGCATAGATAATATGGCTAAGAAAATATTTTATATGGAACAAATAGAAATATTTTAAAACTTACTTTAGCATTCTATGACCGCCAGAATCTAAAGAAGCTCTTTTATTATATGGTGCCATGCCCACTTGGGGTCTTCTAAAGCTGCGATTGCTTTTGTACAAACTTCTGAAATCCTCCACAGGCATTTGGCCTGGTTGTAAAACATTCGGAGGATCACTAAAAATAAATACAAACACAAAAATTAAAAGAAATTTTTTAAAACTAATGTTTTCATAAAATATATATTAAACTCTGTTTCAAGTTAAGAAAAAACATTATCCTTGCGGAGAGAGCCTGTTTGCATTTAAGTGCAAGCCAAATGGATACCAAGCTTCCAGAGCGAATGAATATCATTATCGCCAACTCTTGAAACAACGTTGCGCACACTCCATTTAGCCTGGCTTCTTATTCATAATAATAAGTAATTAACTAACAGGTAATAAGAATAAATAAAATTATCTACAGATTGTAACAAATATACGTCTTTCTGTTCGCATTTAAAGAAACTGATGAAAAAATAATAAATATTATTTTTGGCAGACAATTTTCTTCGTCAGGAAAACAAAATAAAACATTTTTTTATCTCACATTTTATTTATCATGGGTATGTCAGTATAAGATGCACCATTTTTAGTGATCCAGTCAATCCCAATGCTCTTGCAATGTCATATAGTTGTCTCTTTTTAAATTGAATGTTCTCCTTGGTTATCGAAATATGTCTGATTTGTTTAACTTTTAAAATTTTTTATTGTTTCGAAAGCATATTTGTATAGTTTGATAGCGAAATAAAACGGAACTATAAGTAGTTGCCAATGATTACCTAAATCCTATACCGTAATGGTCTTTTCTTACCTTGCAACAAAATATAGTTAATAGTGAGTAATTACAAATTAAATGTTTATATATACTCTAGGATGAAAGCATTTTACAACTAACATATTGGTATTGTTTTTCAGCAAATTTAACATTTTACAGATTTTAAAAATATTAGGAATTTTATAATAATGACTGGTTGGGCTTAATTGATCATTCACTAGTCGGATTACCCTGTAACATGTTACAATTGAGGAACTTAGTTGAAGAACATAGTTGAAGAACATATTAAAGGATATTCCACTTGATTTCAGAAAACCAGTTTTAAAATGTAAAGAAACATCAAAAAGCATTAAAAAAAAAAACTATTTAAAGACTTGGTATCAAGCAATGTTCTTACATACATCCAAAAGTTTCAATGTTATCAAAATCTCACTTAACAATTTTAATTTAATAAGCATTGAGCTCCTTAAATGCTTGTGAATTTGTTTTATAATTGTTGAATGGAATGTTGAATGTTAATATGGATTGTTGAATGTTAATATGGAAGCTTTTATAGCTAAATTTTTCATTTGTTTCTCCACTATCTGGTAGAAAAAATGTTCAGCAGTACAACATTGTTTAAAAACATATGGGTTAATAAGTGCAATTTAATAAACATCCTAAGTGAAGGACACAAAATTCATCATTTGATATTTTAACACTTTTAGCTGTAGAGATTTTGCACTCCAGTATAAAAATGTTCAGCACTGAAACACAATTTACTAGTGTTTTGCTTAGTAAGCACAGTTTAATTAACATTATAAACCTGAGAATCTTGAAGCTTTTTTTTAATTCTTATTTTTTTCTCTTGTAAATAAAAAATATTTTTAAATGACTAAATTCTAACACTTCAGTTATTAACAATAATCATCTTAAAAATAGCTCGTAGCCACAAAACCGAATATGAACAAAGTATAAAAATAACTATGTTGCATGAATAAAAAAATAAAATAGAGATTATAAAGATATTAATAATTAAAAACAAAATGTGAACTTTAAAATTATTAGATAATATTGATAATATTTCAAATAAATTAAACTTACACAGCTGTCTTTAATCTCTCCGCAGGAAAAATAAATCCATCTGGGTATTGTGGATCGATGAAGCTGATACTAAAAGAAAATTAAATGTATATAATATTTTGTAATGAGAAAAATATACGCGATTCTAACTCTACGCAAAAATTTTATTCTATATTTAAGCAAGTAATATTTCATCTAATGAAAAAATGTATACAAATAATCAGAATTTTTGGCACACCCATAACAAGTAAAAACAATGAGACAAGAATGAAAGAGACAAGAAACAGAAATTTATTCAATATTTTAGGAAGGCTTTCTGTATACCTCTTTAATACCTTTCACACTTTTTAATTTTTTTTTTGTTAGTCACACTAAAAATTACCGAAAGAAAAAAAAGCATTAAATAAAATATTTTTTTTTTTTTTTTTTTAAAAAGACAGAAATTTTTAAAGAAACGTATGCATATTTCATATATCATATTAACTTTTTAATTCAACTTGTTATTCTATGTCCTATAAACTATTTTTGCTAAAACAAATATGCAAAATACAAAAAATAAGAAAAAAAATGCAACTTAATGTTCCTTATATTTAAAATAATTACTTCCATTTTACAACATTGACACACAACACACTTCTAAACTCATTTTATTTCCTGAGGTGTTTTATTCCCTGAAATGTTTATCATTTATTTTAATGATGCAATAAAAGCCAACTTACCACACTGCTGCATTTTCTGGTATGTCTGGCAAAGCCTGTAGAGGACTCTTAATTGTACTGCAATAGAATTAAAAAAAAAGCTGTTAGTTCTGAAAAAGAACTAGATAAACAAGGAGAAATTTAATCAGTTCACACAAAGTATTAAGGATTTATCTAATAAATATAAACTAAAAATCTTAAACCTCTAAACATAAAAGAGTGGGGAAAAAACACCAATAACATTTTCTGACCTTTTATCTATAGATTATTTTAAAGATTATTGGTTGAATTTTTTTTTTGATGTCCCTTAAATTACACAACTATCTGAGACTAATCCACAATCTTAGACTAATGACTCACAGACAATATTGGAACATGCTTGCACTAAATAACTACATTATGGATATAAAGAACAGATCTAGGAAGTATTACCTAGATCAAAGATGGCAAACTTTTTTGGATTAGTGTGATAGTTAAAAAAAAACTGTCTATTTTCAGGTGCCCAGTGTGCCACTTATTATATTTCTGTTAAAAAAGAAGTTGTAAGCCACTGCTTTTGTGTCAAATCATAGAATTAGACTGTGTAACTATATTTGCTGTTGAGTTATTAACATGTGTAAAATCTGAAACAACAGGTTTTTTAGAATTCATTATGTAGAATTCATGTATGAAAACATCTGGTCACAAGCATTGTGTAAAATTAAACTTATCCATAATTTATAATTTAGTTTAGGTACTCTCTGTACAACTCATTACACTCATGTACTCAAGAAAAAACCAGCCAACCCTATGATATAAACTTGTTTCCTAGAAAATACCATAACAGTGCCCAAAGTCCGATTTGTTTCTGAATTTGCGTTTCAGAGCCGCTATTCTTGGAGTTTTCTTCAGGGTGGCCACTCAAATCAGGTTTTAAATTTCCCTGATTTTTCCAGGTAAAATTCCATTTCTTGAAATTTCCAGGTCAGTGTGAGTGCGTGTTTTTTTTCCCCCTTCATAAAATGTAGGATGAGTACAAGAAAAATGTCAATATTATAAAATATTTTATATAAAATGTTATTTTTTTAACATATCTTGAAAAATCAAGTAGACTAAATTTATTTTAACAATTTGGCAAGATTTTGTTCTTTCTTTTTTAATGTTTTGGTACAATTAATTTTTAAAAAATTTAAACATGTGGAGAATATAACATGTTTAGGTTGTAAAATGCATTTTTTTTAATTGAATGAATTTTTATTAATGTGTTACTTTAAAAAGCTTTAGCTCAAAGTGTACCTACCAAATGGCAAATACAGAATGACCAAAAAAAACCTTGGATAAGTATTGTTTAATGTATTTTCATTAAACAAAAGAAAACCTTTCCAGATTATTATTTATCAATAAATTTTTATCTTCACAGGGGGAGCCACTGTAAAGATAAAAATTTAAGCCAACAAAAGTGTTCATTAACTTATAACTTATTGAAATAGGGAAAGATTTTGAAATATTCCTTTTAATTCATTAATTGAAAAGAATATTTCAGATTGGGTATTTAATAATAAGATGTAACATTCTTTGCAAAACTGCATAGAATATTTTAAAAACAAAGCAAAGGTTTATTTTTAAGGAATCAATAATCAAAAAGTAACAAAAATTTTACCCTACATATGTCATCGTACATTTAAATGTTTTCTGATTTTAGAATTAAAATTATCGTAATATTAAAATATTGCTTTAATTTTTTTTATTTAATTATTTTTCATTAATTTTTTATTTATTTATTTGCAATTTAGTATGAAACTTATGATACCAAATTTAAATTTTAATTTGTACTTCTTACTCTATAATATTTTCTTTTTTCTTTTATCATGTAAGAGCGGCTGGCTAGTAGTGGTAATAAAACAATAGACAACATTAGAAAGTAGATTATTTGTCATCATAAGAGGTATAGTTCGTTCACCAGTAGTTAGCACTTGGCTCTGCCTCCATCACGTGGCATCCGACAATTTCGCTATTTTTGGGAGAAGGATGTGAACAATACTGAACAAGGTTGCTATTTGGCAATTGTATGACAAAAATATTTATTTCGCAATCATTACATGCATTTTTTTAACATTAAATATTTCATAAATTGGATATTTTTCTCCTTTGAGTGAATAGTTTGTCCTTTTTAAGACATTTTGCTGGGAAAACAGCAGTTTTTAAATTTAAAATATATTTAATTAGCGGGAGCAACAAAAGGTATAATAGCAAATGATAAAGTGAAGTAAGCAACTGAAAAAGAATTCTCTGTTCTTTTTGAAATGTTGTCTTCAGAAAACCCAATTCAATCTGTAATTATTGCGTGTCATGCACCACCTTGTGGCCTGTATGTCATAGGTTTGCCATCTTTGACCTAGTCTCAATACCATACTCCTCATCCCTGCATTGACTATTTTGCTTCAGAAACTACCAGGAGCAATTTCTTAGAAATCCGCAAAGATAATATTAGAAGTGCAACTGGGTACTTGTAACTCAAGATGACTGAATTGACCTCTGAAATGACACGATTGGGCCTAATAACACTGTAGTACTTGGCGTGTTAAAGTTAAAGTAATTAGGCTTGGTATTATCAGGCAGAATCAGATTTTCGAATCAGATTTGATTGGATACCTGCAAGCGATGTCATGCGTGCGTGGTAAATCTGATCGGCAGCAGAATTGTTGCATAAACAAATGCTTGAATAACATCGCTTGAAGATATCCATCCAAGTATATTTTTACCACAGGAAATTAAGCTTAAGAAAAGAAAACACTCTATCCAGCATACCAGCAGGAAAATATTTTAAAGTTACAAAAATATGCAGGATAAATAGATCAGAGAGAAAATTATTATAAAATAAGACAGCTTAACTTACAAGATAAAATTAAATAAAACAAAACAAAGACTGGTCAAATTTATATATCAGTAGAAATGTACAACTCATCCAAAGCAAATTTAGTGTTTTATAATAATAAAACTAAAAATATTACTAAACAATTATACTAATGATGCACCATTTATCATTTTCTATTAATAGGCATTTAAGTAAAGAAACAAGATATTTTTCATTAAAACCAATGAAATATTAAAAAATCAATCAAGTACTCAACTTAAATATAAACTAAGTTTTAACAACTGTTACCAACAAAAATATAGAAATTAATTAATGCTTACTCTCTAGGATTTATTACATCTTCAGACTGTATAACTTTACCACCCATTCCAGAGAAAAGCTTTGGATTTATGTCTATTTCCTATAAATGGATAATTTAAAATGAACACAAATATTTGCATAAAACATTTTATAAGTTTGATTGAATAAAAAAAGAACTTAAAAAAAAAATTACCAGTTTCCAGCTTGTGCCGATATCGTACAATGAGACTAAAAAGTCGTAACCTTGGTGCCCTTTCCTAATATAGAGTCTATCTGAGCCCCTCACATTCCGTTTTACTATAACATAGAACAACAGTTTTAGAAGTAATCTTTTTACTAACATACAAAACTAAAACAGTTAATGAGCAAAACTAAAGATCAATTTCTATTTGTTAATAACTTAAAAATGGAATTTTTTAATTTAAAAAAGTATCTAAAAAGAATGTGATCCTTCACTGCAGAGAAAAATCTATGTTTTCTAAAATAGGATCCACATTGTTGCAAAACTAATGAAACTCTTCTCTCAAACTAAGCTATAATTTTGGCAAAGATGAAAGGTTAATATAAACAGTTCATATTAACAAAAATGCTGTTCAATATTTTTGCTTTAATTAGGTTTTATCAACACATCGTTGACCATTGATAAGTTAACTTGTTGTTTCATGCACAACGTTGGTGTCTAATGACAAGTTAACCCGTCATTGCACTCACAACGTTGACTTAACTTATCATCAGTCAACAGCGGTAGGGCATAAAATTGATACTCAGATGTTTTACCTTACCTCCATATACAATTTCATAATAATAGATTGTTACATGACATAGTTTCTGTGTAAAATTGGAAGTCAACAAATGTGATTGGCATGGTTAACATATTAAGTTAAAGCTACATTTTAGTTTTAATGGTGCTTCACAATAAATGTGAATAATGACAAAAAATGCCTTGCTCATTGGTTCAAGATTATAATAAGAAAAAATTATTTTTCCTCTTAATTTAATTTTTTTTTTAAAATTTTCATATACTTTTGAAAATTTAGGCTTCTTGAGCCTTCCTTTAGTTAGGCTTTAACTGAACAAAAAGAAAAGTTACCTTTGCAAGGCAGAAAACTATTTATTTTATCTTCAAAAACCTGATAGGAAATTCATTACATTAACATTATTGTATTACTTACACCAAAATTTACTTTTAACAATCACTTTTTAAACATTGCTCACAAATTAGGTAAATTTAGTTTTATTATTGTAAGACAATGCATGATAATATTTTTAAAAAATAATTAACTTTAGAATAAATTGTTAAGAAGCTAAAAAAGTGAATAATTTACCTTGTGATTGTCAAATTTATGGAAACCAAAATATACTTTAAAATAATCATGGAAAAAAATACTAGTTTAAAAATTTATAGAATGATTTAAATATAGATAGTGTTTCTTCTTTGTGCTATCAGACATTGTTAAACCCGGTGTGTCTTCGCATCATTCTTAGGCCATCATCAATAGCTCATTGTGCAGCTCTAATGCAATGTAATAAAAGCACTAGTACTACGCTTAATTATTTATCTATTTAGCTTTTCTTTTAAATTATATAAAATGCATTTAGTCAATTTTATTGTACTGCAAAAACAATAGAATTACAGTTCCTTCTATGCAAATATAACACTTAAGCCTTTAAAAAGAAATACATATATTTTCAGAAAACTTTTAAAACAAAATGGATTTTCAAAACAATTCAGACTTACTTTCATCCTCTGTAAGTTTTGGGTATACAGCCTCTAAGGCTCTTAATAATCTTTTCTCGTCAACAAATGGTAAAAGAGCAACTCCTGAATAAATCAAATTATTGAAAGAGAATTCAGATTATAAGGATCAAACTATACTTGATAAAAAAAAAGTATTTTAAAAATAACTGCAAAGTAAAAAGTTTTGTTACATCAAAAAGATGAGTTTACTTTTTTTTTTATTAAATTTGAAAATTTTACCTTGCCAAGCATATTTTTTGCCATTAAGATCAATTTTAAAATCAGTTGGGTAGAAATCTATTATTGAAGATTCCTGAAATACAATAAAATATTATATAATGAATATAATATGACAAATATTACATGATGAATAATAAAATATTATAAAATATACATAATTAAAATTTGTAAATAATATATTTAAGGATTCCTTACACAAAATTAAATAGACTGATTTTTAAATCTATAACCACTTCTTTAAACCAAATTGTAACGAAATATGATATATACCCTTAGACATGACAGACTAAGTTCTACAAAATTTCAAATTGAGGAACTTAAAAACTGTAGAAATAAATGGACCCATTTCAAAAGAATTAAGCATGAACAAACTCTAATAGGGTAAGTTGAGCAAATATAAATTTTAAACTCAAATTTGCTGTCATTATTTACTTTTTAAAGCAATGTTTTGGTAGTCATTGCACTAAATTAAAAATTTTAACCATTAAGACTTGAAAATTATGGAGCACAATGTGTAAATGTTTATACTGGCATGCGAAAATTCCAGTCAAATAAGCATTTTTCACCTCTGCATGCATTCAATAAGAAATATTGAAGACCACAAAATATTAATTAATTCCCAAATTTATACAAAAATTGCAAAGATGTTGTTAAGAATGATGACTAATAAAGGAAGAAAAAAAATTATAAAAGATAATACTTCTTTGTTGATAATAATGCGCAACTTTTACTTCATCGATTTCATGCAAAACAACTATTATACATTTGTGCTTATTAACCCTCTGTTAATCAATAATACTTATAATTTATGTTGATATTGATAAAATTTTGTTAATATCATTTAATATGAAAATGCTCATAGATTAAAAATAGATACATTCATATGTTTTCGCAACATTACAAAAAAAAAAAAAAAAAAAAAATACATAAGAAAAAAATGTTTGGGCATGTAAAAGTTTTATTAAAGCATGTAGATTGGCACAGTATGTTAAATTTTTGAGATTTTTTTGAGCCCTGGTAATCATATTACTATTTGCTCTTCTTATTGCGAACTAATAGAATTACTTTTTAACAGTAGCAAGTAGGAGAAGAGAAAAGGTGAAGGAGCAATGTCCCAAGGCATTCAACCAATGACAAAGCACACTAAAATTTTAAATTTATTGCTAGATTTTTTTTATAAAGTAATTACAATTTTATTAGGTAAGTACTTGGCTTAAGTGAAATATTTTATGGATAATAAAATATCATTCTCAATCAAATTTCATAATAAAGTTTTAGGTTATCACAATTTAAATATTTCATTTAGGGATGAATATTTCCTGCATATATTTATATAAAAATCAATTTAAAATATGGATTTGTAAAATGTTTGATATGATTTAATGCATCCTAAAATATTTGAATTTTTAAACAGTGCAACAAGAGGCTAAAAATCAAATTTTTAACTTGTTACAAAGTTTAAAAAATTAAGTCTAAGCATTCAGCCTAATTTTTTCTTGCAGAAAGTTACACTCACAATATTTCTCAATTAAGCTTCTTTCTAAGTTTTCATTTAAAATTTCAGCAAAACATTTGCTCATTTTAAATTAAGAGTTGCTACCCGAACAGAAGAATAAAATTCCTAGATTTTCCAGACAAATACATTTTAACAGCATTTACCGGCAATGCCACATATAGGGAATCATAAAAAAATAATATTTGTGAATTATACATAATATTATATATTTCATTTTAATTAAAAATAAATCTCTACAATAGAGGGAAAAAATTGCATTAAAAATAATAAAAATATATCTAATAAATAAGGGAAGAAAAATAAAATCAGTTTCTTAGCATTTCGTCTCAACTAGCCAATTTAGAAAACTATAACTTATTTTATTTATATAACTTATTTTACCATTTGTGAGTTAATAGCAGAAACCTCCAAGAAATATCCCTGTTTAATTTTTGCATTTTTGACACCAAAATATTTACTTGCTCTTGTGCCGTTCTTTTTTTCTGATATTGCTTCCTATTCTTCAGCACTGTGTAATTTTTTAGTAACAAGAACATGGTGATATGTTCTGCGAGCAACTCTTCAGAATTATACCTTTATGCTTATAGCTTATGGGGAAATCTGAACAATTTTCTACATGACATGATAATATTGATAGTTGACAGTTTAAACTTTTTCTCCAGAGGAAGAGAGACATCAGGAACATTCATGTGACATAAAATGGTGCTGTCCTTTTCATTGAAAGAAAATTCATCAACAAAATAATATTAAAGAAAAATAAAGATATGTCAGTAATGGATCAGCAGGATTGAAAAATATTTGAAATATTTATCCCATCTATATCTTTCTTTATATTTTTTTTAATTGTCTCTTTATAATAGGCGACTGAGACCGAAAGTCTTATAATTTCTTCTCAAGTTTTTTTACGTGCTCAAGAATAATATTGGATTTACTGGGTTTTTAATAATTAATGTTGAATTTTCTAGAATAATTTCTTGTATCCAAATCTTCAGAAGTTGCATTCGACTTTTTTTTCTTTGCTGAATTTAAATTTTCAGTTGTATTAAAATTTTATTTTGTTTGAATTAAATTTTTAGTGTAAGAAAAGTTTCTTCTGTTGAATTAAAATTTTCATTCGTATCTGAATTTTCCTTTGTAGAATCAAATTTTCTAAATTAGTTCCCAAATTATCAACAACAGGTTTCAAATTTTCTTCATTATCTTTCGAAAAGCAAGGATCAATGTTTGGTTAGCTGATCTTTTGTTTATTGTGTTTTCAATCGGATCTTTTGAGTGTAAATGTATTTTATTAATTTTTCCACAAAGTTCTCCACTGCAAAAACAGTACCTCACTTTCAGTGCTAAACTTTTATACTTGGATAATTGTTCATTATATAAATTGTTCTTAAGGAAGCACACGGTCCAGCTAGAAACACACAAAAAAGTATGAAATGCACATGTTCTAGCTAGAATATGACTTAACAAGGCATACCGAGAGTTTACGCATAAACCCCTTATATGCCAACTAATCTCCAAGCGCACCAACTAAATGCCAAAAACAATGCTCTTAGCTCAAAAGGAAAATCAAATTCTGCCTATTCTAACTCTTGATACCTGAAAGTCAAATGCAAGGACACACTCGTGGAAATAGTGTAATAGAACGAACCAGAGAAAGAAATTCTTTTCATATCGGTCTCTGCTAAATTACTGAGGGGTAGAATAGAAAAATTTTGATCTTTTTCTTCTTTTTAAATAAGTAATTTAAAAATTTTTTTCCAAAATGATGAAAAATATTAACTGTGTTTGACTTTTTATTTTAGTAATGAGTAATGTTAAAACATTTACCCCAGATAGTGTTCACGTATATTATGTATATCTGGTCTGAAGATCTTATCCGTGATTTTTTTGGACAATTTCTGAATTGCCAAACTTTTCTCCGTTTTCCAAGTAACATAGCAATCCTGTAAATCTGATAAATCTAGATAATTGTGTACTTTAACCAAATAAAAATTGGAGTGAGGTGGGGAAAACCAGATTAAGTTAACATGAAATATTCTTTCACTAAAGCAGGGAAATAACTAGTAAATACTTACAGGATCTTCCATAAGCTCACCCCAAGGTTCAGGTACATGTTGTTTACTAGCAGCAGGGAACACGGCCATCAGTTGTTCAAGAGGTTTAAACTACAAAAAGCAATATGCAAGCAAAAATAAAATATTTCTAAATAATAGCTAAAAAAGATGTATCAAAACATTTGAGGCATGGGGGAAAAAATAAAATTTAATTTTATATACCACTTAAATGTACTATGATTACATTTATTAGTGAATTTAAAGAAAACCAAAGACCCATTTTAACCCTATTTACTAAGATTGGAATAAGACAGTAAAATAAATAAATAGAAAAAAACATTAACTTGTCAACACCAGATTTCAATCTTTATCAATCCAAATGTTTAAAGTTTTATTTATTAATTTTTTAAACATTTTGAAAAGGAATGTAATAAAAATATTTCTGCAGTGGGATTATTTTTCAACATCTAACAATGTAAAAAAAAAAAAGGGGGAAATATAAAAAAATTAAGAAAGAAGGGAGAGGGAATTTAAAAAAAAGTTGATGAATAGGAATAAGAATCTCATGGCTATAATAGCAATTTGACTAAAAATTTGAATGAAGCTAGAAGGGAAATAAAAAAACCATATTTAACTCAAGTTATTACATATTGCATTTCATGGTTCAATTTTTTAAAAAAAATTAAAAAAAAATTCTTTCTCAAGTAAAAAAAAAAAAAAAAAAAAAACTGAAATTTTTTTTAATAAGGCTTTGATTGAAATTAACCATTTGTATATTTTGGTATAACAATATCTTTTCTATAGACTGAGAGAATAAATGTTTGATACTTGTGAGAAACTTATAATTTTCCTTTAAAACAATACCAATGTAAATTCATTCATGACAGAAAATAGTTATTAGGAAATTTATTAAAGTAATAGAACTTACAGGTGCTCCAATGTCCCAGTTTATATTTAACTCTCCAATGTTAACAAAATCTGATGCAAATGGAGCATAATGATATGGAAAATACCAATTCCAAGAGGCACATCCCTAAAAGAAAAATCATAGTTAAAAGTATACTGACTACTGTTAAAAAAATGGGAGTAATCTTCAATAATAATAATAAAAAATATATAATTAATATTATTTTTAATACCCTATATTTCATCTGGAATAAGTTTCAATTAGCTTTTAACTTTTTTTAGTTTATAAAAACTTTCGTTTATTGGATAAAATAAAAGATTTTTGTAAGTGGAACTATAGATCGCTCTAAATTTATTTATTATGCTATATATATATAGCATAATAAATAAATACAAAAAGGACAAAGTTTATTTTCTGTTTTTACGTGATATTTTTACTTAATGCGTTCTATTTTATTTGTTGTAAACTTTTCTTTTTTAGTACTCCTCACACTATTGTATTAATATATTTTGCTTTGGCTATATTGATACAATAATAGAAAGCATTCCTTTTTGCGGATATAATCATGTGAGCTGATGAAGATTATATCTTTTGTTTTCCGGATTTCTTAAATTCCCCCCTTTTTTTCGGATTTTTTTTTTTAATTATTATTTTTCCCTTTTTTATTGTTCTGTATGTATATATATATATATATATATATATATATATATATATATATATATATATATACATACAGATTCATTACCTAGCAATGAATATAGATATTTAAGTAACAAAATATACAGATTAACTTAAAATGAATATTAACAAAAATAACATACCTGATAATAATATCTCAAAACCCAACATAATCCCTCCACATATGCTAGAGCCTGAAAATAAAAATATATTTAATTTTCTTATATCAATCTTAATTAACTTTTTTGTAAAATAGTGAACATTCTTAAAATTATAAATTATTAGTAATTACAAAATAACTATTAAATGTGTTCTTACAACTTTACGTCTAAAGTCAATATCATCGCTGTCAACTTTAAACTTAACTTCATAGTATCTTTCTTTCCAACCATCTTCCCATAACCTGCAAGATAATTCGCAAGCTTTATAATTCATACCTGAATTATTCAAAAGCAAAATAATTAGAGTTTCAATACAGTTTACTCTACTGAATATTACAGTCATTTGTATAAATGAAGTCCAGCAGTTTTCATATTGTAATCCATAGTGCAGCAAAACTTTTTTTCTATTTTCATAAACAACCAACAAATTTAAAATCAAGATTTTTCTTACCGATAATCCGAATTAAATTCATAGGAAAAACATTTATAAAGTCTTGTATTTAAAACAGTTACAAATCATAAAGGCTTTGAAAAGTGGACACAGCTTCAAAATGATCTAACTTTCTCACGACGAACACTGAGTACAGATTAAACCCATTATTTTCAAACCAAAGATTGAAACCTTAAAATATCTTTGTTTACACAGTGGTTTTTTTTCCCTCATGTTTTTATTGACTCAACCTGTTTGTTGCATGTAAATTTATATTATTAAAATTTTTTAAAGTATAGATGATTATTTAAAATGCTTGGAAGACTAATGAGAAAAACATTTTAAATGAAAAATTTTTTTTCCTTTTAAATGAACTCCTTAATTCCTGGCAAAACTTAAATAACAGAAGGTTAAACGAGAAATTGTACTGTAGTAAGATATTAAAAGCATTGGAGCAAGTAAATGTACCACTGTTAATAAATAATAATTTGTAAATCATGTTTATACAAATCCCGACAGGTGAATCAATAATCATACAAGACTTTAAAACATGTCTAATACAGAAAATTTAGAGTTTTATAATCCTAAGAATTTTAAAATTCTAATAAAATGAAATCTTTGATGTTTAACAATACTTAAAAAAAAAAAAAAAAAAATTTAATAACTTTTTAAAAATATTTTTTGTTAAATTTTAATTATAATTTACAGTTAAAAAATTTTCAAAAATTAAATAATGTATTGAATTAATTTAGAAAACACAATGCATTATGCATTTCCACAGAACAAACCAGATAAGAGCATAGAAATGAAACATTTTCAAGATTTTTTAACAACAGAATATAATTAAGAAAATTAAAGAATTTTCATATTACATTTTTAAATACTTTGGAACTATAACAATAAAAAAAACAAGTTGTTGAAAAAACAAAACATGTCCTGTGAACAGCAAATTAAAAATATTAGCATTCCATTATTTACAGAAAAAAAGCTTTAACAACTCACTTAACATCATCTTCAGGTTCTGGATCAGATTCCGAGCCTGATTCATTTTCATTCTTTCTCTTCACACCACCTGATCTAGAATCCTCAGATGGAGAGTCAGCCTTTATGGGCAAAAATTTAAATAAATAAACTGATTGGAATTTTATAATGCAGTTTATAATTTGCTATTGCAAAAACAATAAAAATTCAACCCAAATATATATTTTTTCAGAATCCCTACTAATAAATGATAGGAATTTTTTAAAAGAGGAAGTTACTACTAAATAAAAATAAGCAAGCGAGATTGTAATAAAAATAAACTTACTGGTTTCAACATTGATTCAAAACGTTGTCTAGTTTCTTGTGGGTTACCTTGAGTCATTCGCATCTGATAAGCCTCATGTCTAGCATTTTGAACTGGTGATGGTGATCTGGATAATGACTAAATAATTTAAACAAATCATTTAGTTAAATAATTTAATAGGTAACAAAAACACAGAATTTGAACAAAAATGTTTCGCAATTTCAGAATAAAAAATTGAGATGAATATGCATCCTATAATATATTATAATCTTAATCCCCATATAATTTTTTTCCATGACTTGCATTTAATCAGACAATTTCGTTTAGAAATTAGCAGAGAAGAATTCGTAAAGTATGATTATCTGTAAAAGATAAAGGTAGTAGATGGGCGTGTAATCCTTAGACAATTAAGGAAGTGAAAATAAAGCAGAATTTAAACAGATATTACATAATCTAGTTCCTAAAGTTTCACTAGTAATTTTATGCTGTATAGCACAACTAAACTGACAAAAAATATAGAATAAAAAATCACCTGAAATATTTTGAACATATTTTTAAATATTTCATTTCTCTTGTAACAATTAATCAAAGATGCAAATACACAGTATCCAAAAAGTTTAAAGAAATTTCTAATAGGTTTTTTTTCAAACAACCAGATATTTTGGATTTAATTTAAAAAGAAATTGAAATTATAAACAATAGAAGAAGCAAATAATGCACAGTGTAGCATCTTAAAATTTCAAAAAGAAAAAGTTCCAATAAGTTTTTTTTCTTCCCCAAAACAGATGTCTTTGTTTCAATTAAGAAAAAAAAAAACATTCAATGTAAATATTTTCTTTTATGTCAACGAAAAAGTTTTTTTATACTAAGAGGGTTGCTATTTATATTTCTGGCCTAATAATGAAAAAACAAATATGTATTGCTTTTCAAAATATTCTCCATGATGATCAATACACTTTTGCATGCGTTTGAACCAATTTTCAAAGCACTTTTTCCAGTCCGGTTGAGGTAACTCCAAAACATGTGTTTTGAATGCATCAACCGCTTCTTCTGGGGTCGAAAATCGTTGTCCACGTAATTTATTTTTGATGTGCGGGAATAAGAAGAAGTCATTGGGTGCCAAATCAGGGCTGTACGGCGGATGACACATGAGTTCGATCTTTCGCTCCGTCAGAAATGCCTGTGTTTGAGTCGATGTGTGAGAGCTCGCTCATGATGAAGACTGATTCGCCTGTTCTTCTGCTTCTTTCGAATTTCTCCGATGACTCCTGGCAAACAAATGGTCGCGTACCATTCAGAATTGGCCGTCCTGCGTTGCTCTAACGCCACTGTTGCCACATGACCGTTAATGCCGAAGAAACAGGCAATCAATTATTTCGATGTGCTTCTTCCTCGAACAACTTTTGTTGGTTTTGCCTCGTCTTGGAAGACCCATACAGTTGATTGCTGTTTTGTTTCCGGCTCATATGCATAGATCCACGATTCGTCACCTGTGTAGATGTTATACACATGTACCTTGAACGTATTTTTCCAACATTTCCTTGCACCAGTCGACACGAGCCTTTTTTTGAGCGTTTGTCAGATTATGCGGGATCCAACGCGAACAAATTTTTTTTTACGCTCAAATGTTCATGCAATATTTTATTGATGCTAGTCATACTAATGTCCAAAGACGCCTCTATCTCACGGAATGTCACATGACGATCTTGCTTTATCAGTTCACGCACAGCATCGATCTTTTCTGGCACAACAACGGATTTTGGACGACCTGCACGGGATTTGTCCTGGATAGAACATCGACCACGATTAAATTCGTTATACCAATTTTTTACAGTGCTGTAGGATGCCGCTTTATTGCTGAATAAAGAATTAAGTTCATCAAAGAACTCTTGTCTTGACAATCCACCTCGAAAGTTATGAAAAATAATGGCACGAAAATGTTCACGATTCAATTCCATTTTTTGAAAGAGAAGAACTTTTCAATTTACTGTCAATAACACAAATGAAGCTATAATGGTAAATCGTCTGCTGAATTTATGTTTAAAAATATCAAACTTTCAATTAAAATCGTCTGTGGTCGCCTAGCAACACTTATTGTTGCCAGGGCCAGAAATATAAATAGCAAACCTCGTATTAGTCTATAATTTGTCATTTTTTGTATCATAAATATCAATATGGCAGCTTTTATGATGTAGCTACATCTCTTTTTTTCTTATCTTAACTTAAAAACCAGAACTGTCACTTGAAACTATAAAATTATTTTTTTTATCACTATCACTTTTAGCATCTTAGAGAAATAAAATTTGAAAATCACCAATTAAAACAACCAATACAGAAAGTGTTAAGATACACACAAGTTAAATAAAATGGGAGATTCTTTTATAATGTAAACACAAAAGTATATAAAGATATTTGAAAATTTTATTTGACATACCCTTGGACTAAATTGCCCACGTGGTGTCCAAGCTGGCCTGTCATCTCTGTTCATCTAAAAACAAAATAGAACAAAGTTAAAATTTATTATTGATAGAATATTCTCAGATTGTATAGAATAATATACTATAAAACTTCTCTGTGTTACTTGTAACAGAGAAAAATTTTAATTGATTTTCCACCAGTATAAAGTTTTTGCTCATAATTGCCAAGAAAAAACTTCTTCGGACAGAAAGATCATTTCTTTGTAAGATATAATTTAAAGATTGTTTTTAGAATTTGTTTTATCAAAAAAATAATAAATAAATAAAAAGTTACAATTTGAGTGTCTCAATATATAATTTTATATTATCGATACTAAATTGCTAAAAATAACTGATTAGACGAAATAATAAACAAATATCTTTTTATAAAATTATTAAACTTTTAAATAAATTTTCCATTTAGGGAGATATTTCCATCGAGTTAAAAGCCATTAAAATTGATGAATATTTTTCAATTTTTGCTTTTTTTTTTTAGTGAGCCTAAACAGATAGACTTTATTCTTTTAAACATTAAAAAATTAGATCGCAAAAGCTTTTCATCAGTATGAAACAATATATTTTCTTCATATTGAAATTTCATGGTATTTTCATTATGGTCGCAAAGGGTATTAAACAAAAACGAATGATGAAGTAGAAAGATATAATTAAGTAAAAATAAGTAACTGGCTAATGAAAAATTTCTTATCTTAGCAGTGAGTATAATTGTCTACAATACCACATACCTTCATTCTTTTCCTTTTTGCCTTTTCTCGGGCTCGAAAAGATAACTAAAATACAAATTAGAGAAAGAGAAATAATTAGCAGTGCTTCTTTAAAAAAGAAATGCAATATATTTACTCAATGAATAGAAAAATTGTTGAAGTAATAAAAAATTAAAAAAATTCCTTAATTAAAATGCAACTGAAAAACTTTTTACCTACCTTTTGCCCTTTACTTCATAAGACACATTTTTGTTTTTTTTTAATTCTTTGTTGAGTAATTTTTTATTATACTTATTATAAATAAAATAACTAAAAAAATTTTTATTAATCATTTATAAACCCCATCTTTGCCACATTATGACTATCATAAATAATACATCAAGCATTAATAAAAGATTTTGATTAACTTATTTATTTATACATATAATTGAGGTGTTATGCTTAGTGCTAAAATATTTTAATTACTAATTTCCATTCGTCATAGAATTCTGCCCATTCTTAAAGCTTAAACTGCCCATTTACTAATGCAGATCAATTTTCAAAATAAATTCATAAATAATATTATGTTTTATTTAGAAAATACAAAGAAAGAAACAGTCATTTGAGTAGAGTAAAAATGATAAGGTTTAAAATTTAAATAATTTGCTTAACATCCATAAATTAGATTTTAATTCACAATAATTGTTTCGATAACAGTCATTGACTAAACTATTTTAGAGACGAAAAGAAGTTCAACATAACTTACAAATTGGCTATATACGATTTAATTATATATAGCTAGAATAACATTCCACAAATAATTAATTATTTGCAGTTGAAATATTAAAAAAATTGAGGTGGTAAGTTTTAATTGATAACTCTTAAATCAATCTTATTCAAGTATTATATACGTGAAAAACTGTAATTGTATAAAAAATGTAAATTAATATAATCTTGCTAGCATAAGGTTTAAAAAACAGTTTTACAGAAGTTTCAGATTTCTGAATTTTGCAGATCTTCAGTTTGTGTAAATTTTCACTGCACGCTTATCAGTTCATAAATTTATAACTTCTAAATATATAGTATTGAAAGCTAACTAATTAAAAATTTTAACAAATAGATGATTTATATTTTAATATTATAATTTTTAATTCTTTTCCCAGTCTTTTCTAAATGCAGTATCATTTGATATTTTATACTCCTAAGGATGAGAAGATGGGGAATATTATAAAATCAACAGTATAACTTTATTTCAGAAAGATAAAAAAATTTACTTAATAGAATTTTTGAAACAATTTAAAATTAAAAAAAAAAGTACTTCATTGTCTTGTCGCCTCTTGAAAATTTCATCTTCAGCTTCTCCAAGATCTACAAGAAAGTACAATAGCCGCATAAAAATATATCTTTATACACTTTATATGTAAAAAGATATCTTTATACACTTTATTATTAACTGTAACTTCCCATTTACTATTTATAAGTTATATAGACATAATATTCAAAACACTTTACATCATACTTTAATTTGCTCTGACGCAGAAGAAAGTAAAAAAAATTATATAAATGGTAATTGATAGAAAACTTGTCAAAATTTGTTGAGTATGGCACACAAGAAGCAGATTTTTCACTTTTCTCTCTATTCTTTTAAGGATACAAAGGAATTTATCAACAAAAGAGTTCTTAAAATACTTTTTATAGCAGTATTCTCCGTTAATTTAAAAACTGCACATAGATCAACATTATACTGATTACATTGAGTGATATAATTGTATTTATACAAGATTCAATAAGTTAGAAAAATACTTTTGAGGATACTTTAATTATCACTAGAAAAGGTATTTCAGGTTTTTTTATCAATAAGAAAAGGATCATTTTATCATAAGAAAAGGAAATACTTTTGTTTTGGCAATCTAGTAAAGACAATTCTTTGGAAGACTCTAAAAGATCGATTTTTACAAAATGGAGGGTCGTTTTCCTGGAGAAGTTCAAATATTCGTTGTGATACTCCACAATTCATAATTGTAACAGATAACTCACAAGATATTTTTTTAAGCCTGTTACTTTATTATTCATTTTTCTTATCTTATTTATTTTCTTATGAAATATAACAGTCAATTTTTCATTCAATTTTAAACAGGCCATGAACTATTATTCAATGTCAGGACAATGTAAAATTCTTTTTCCTTTTTTTTTCCGATCCAATTCATAATCAGTATAGATTGAGCTCCACTCTTTATACAACAATGTACGCGTTAAGGACGTTCGTTTACCAATTGTTTAAATATTAACATAAGGCATTGTGGGCATAGCTCAATTGGCTTGGCTTTGGTTAATACTCATTTTAGTTGAAATACCAATTATGCATCCCTCCCAGTATTCAAAAGCTTTTATTAATAACTACTTTTAAATTGGCTTTTGATCACACAGGATGCGAGTTCTTAACTCTTTAGGTTTGTTATGTTTCTTTTAACATTATTGGCATTAATTGGCTTTTGATCACTCAGGTTGGGAGTTCTTAACTCTTTCGATTTGTTATGTTGCTTTTAACATTCATTTTTGAAAATCATGCAAAATAAATACATTGATGAAAAATTGTTTTGGGTGAACCCCCTTGAAAACACTTTCAGAGCAAATATCTACTAGCATGATTTTTTTTATAATAAACTGTTCCTTTGGATTCAGATATGTTTTATCATTTTTCTGTCTGACTTCTTATCACATAAACCCTAAAACTGAATAGATCTTAGATTTACATCCCTTGGCTAAAAGTGTAAAATAGAAATACTATGTCAACTAAATAAGTTTCCCTAAATATTGATACATACATATAATTATCTTACTAAATTTATTCAAAATATTACCAACAATAAAGTCATTCCAATGTCTATTATCAAGGTCACAAATTATTTTATAAATGACTAAAGGAAAGATAAACATTAAAAAAACACTCGAGATTTAAGGTAAAAATCAAATTAAAATCATTGAAGAAATTTTATAAACAGAAACCAAAGGAACAGATTTTTACTTGTTTAAACAAATAAGACAATAATAGTGGTTCTTTCCCAGTCGAAATCGATGCAAACCAGTCTGGTTTCAAACCAAAACCAGAATAACTGAAATGATCCTTTTCTTATTGATAAAAAAACCTGAAATACCTTTTCTAGTGATAACTAATTTAGAGCAATCAATGATTTTAAACTTTTTTTAAAAAATCATTCACTTAAATGTGCAGATGAAAAAAAGATGTTTTGTAGTTATTCATATTATTATAAACTTTCCCAAAATGGTATAATAAGGCTCAATTGGCATTTTCATTGATAAATTTATTAATTTCCAATTTAAATTAAAGGACAACAATTTTAAAACTTTATATTATAATCTAACCACTTTTATATATTTTGCTAATCATACCTGCAATCAATAAAAAAAAAGGGAACATGCAGATCTTAATTAATTACACAACTCATTTAGAAACAAAGTCTTTTTTCAAACATTCATTTTCAAAATCATTTTAAAGTGTTTATGATTAATTATATAATTTGTTTACTTACAAACAAAAAAAACAATATAAAAAGAAAGAAAAGAATCTCATGTTACAATGCTTAAAATAAACATTAATAAAAAAAGTATGAAAATCGAATACATTAAAAATTATACCATTCATGATGAGTTGAACTCTATTCAAATCTACATGCCCACTGTCAGTAACAAATCCCTGAAAATTTTAAAATTTTTTTATAAGAAATAAAAACATAGATATTCATATTAATTAGACAATTTTAATAGTAATGAATATTATTCATTATGAATAATTTTAATGTTCACAGAGTTTATGAAATAAATTGGGTCTTAAGAGTAAATCTAGAAAGAATAGCTCGAAATTTTGCCTATAAATGCGTAAAGTATTAGCAGTACAAAGCCATTTATTGGCAAAATTTCAAACTAGCTTCATTTTAACTACCCTGTATGTTACTTTGTGACCAGTAAATGTAATTTTTACCTGTAACTATATGTTTTAAATAAACTCTTACGGTATAAGTCAAAGCTTAGAATATAGTAAGTTTTAAATTGAGTTGGTATTAAAAGTTTTAATTGTTATCAAACTGATCCTTTGTCTGGGAAAAACTAAGAAACAGCATTTATTACGTAAACAGTTTATATAAAAACAAGAAGAAAAAACTCACAAACAACCAAATTGTACGAAAAGAAAATTCTTTAAAAATCAAACTAGGTTAATCACTATATTTAGAAACAAGTAAAAGCTCATTAAATATTAAAGAAATAACTTTAACATTTCATCACGAACAACTTTTTTTTAAAACCAAGGTTAATCCTTCTTTCTTTTCATCGTTTTTTAAAAAAATAACAGTGAAATTTTGCATTTGTATTAACTCAATTTACCATGTGAGCAAACAAATTTAAAAAATATATAAATAAACATGAAAAAAATTTAATATTAAATTAGTAAATACACACCCCGGTTTTATATACTGCCTTTTTATAAAGATCAACCAAGCGATCAATGGCTCCTTCTCTAAAAAAATTTAAAAAATGTTAAAACATGGATACGCAGAATGCATTATAATGACCCCCTTTAATACATAAATTTAAAATATTTGTCAAAAATTAAATTTGAAAAGTACATACATCAGCATTTGCAAATAAATATTTAAGTAAAGTAAATACAAAAACGCAGTTAATATTGAACATATCACCATAGAGGAGGATGGGATTGTAGACATGAAAATCAGTTTGTTTCATGAAACTTGAATGTTTTTGTAAAAATCATCTTTTAACACATTTTTGCTTCCCTTTGTAACCAAATAGGATAAAATGGTCTTAATTCTGTTTTCCTCAATGTTTGATGATGTGTTTGATATTAATAGTATTCTTGTTTTTCTTTTACATAAGTCCCTCATCTGCTACCATTTTTTTACTTCACTTTTGACAAAAAAAATTTTTTAAAAAAAAGACAAACATTTCAAAAATGAAAAGGTATTTTTTGAAGAACACAGGGATGAGAGTAGTCAAGAGAGTAAAAAAGAGGAAATCCAAGAATATATATATATAATGTGCAGAAGCTATGATATCCAAAAATTTACAAAAAAAGTGTGATTTTTAAACTTTTAAACCATACAATTAATTTAAAATTGAACCAATGATTAATTTTAAAATTATATGAATATGAATCACATAAATATGAATCATATGCATGATTTTAAAATCGTGTGAATCAGTATTGCAATATTTGATTTTAATTTGAGAGAATATGAATCCCGATATGTGGCTTTTAAATCATGTGAATATGAAACTTAATATTGGATTTCAAAAATTTGAAAATATAAATCACGATGCATAATTTTTAGATCGAGTAAATACAAATTCGATTGTCTAATTTTTTAATCGCTTATAAATACGAAAATTGGTGTTTGATATTACAACTGCATAAACAAATCAGGAAATTGAATTCTAAACTCGCATGAATACGAATTGCTACATAGGATTTTAAAATCCTGCAAATACAACTCGCGCAAATGAAATTTTAAATCTTGTAAATAATAATCGCAATGGTCGATATATTTAAATCGCTTGAATAAGAATCGCAATGGGCAACTTTTAAATCAAGTAAATACAAAAATCGATGTTCGATATTAAAATCACATGAATAAGAATCAAGATATTAACACATTCTGGACTTAGGATTTCTCAAAGGCTTGTTTGTATTGGTTTTGTTTAGCCACAATAAATAAAAATTTACAAGATTAATTGAATGAGCAAATATATATTTTCACGGCAAATCCACTGCTATTTTCTTTTATTATTTCGTTTGTTTCCACGCTAGCAAACAGGAAGCAGCGAGACCTCTGAATTACGAAAATACGAGCTATCTGGCGGGCGGGCAAAAATACAGAAAATCTTAATTTCTGCGTGTATAAGTGGAGAAAATAGCTAATATAAGTAAAAATGCAGAAGAGCAGCTATGTTAATTGAATTTTCTGTTATCTTTTAAAATAAGAAATAGATATAATTATTTTATTTCAACGACTGAATTTCCAGAAAAAGCGGAATATTTATTTCTAAAAAAACTTTTAGAGAATCGAAGTTTTTGATAAAAAGGCTAAAATTTGAGAAAGAAAGTCAAAATTCGCTAAAAAGCAGAAAAATCTCATCCCTGTAAACAAGGCTGTCTAAGGAAAAAAATACAAGTGAACATATTTTATATAAGAAATGAAGCTTATAGATTAATGACAGATATTCACAATAAAGATTATAAAGCTGTGCCAGATAAAATTTCTCAAAAAGCATTTGCCAGAACATTTTCCCCTTAATATAAAAATTATGGACGGAATAGCCTGGTTGGTACTTAGACTTAGAGGTTGGGCAGCTCTGACGAGCAGGGCACATCGACCAGCCTGGTTGGTACAGTGTTAGGTCCATGTCCAAGAGGTTGTGAGTTCGATTCCTGCCGGCAACAAAATGGCGACTGGGGCATACTAAATCTGTCTGGGTCACTAACTCCTCCAAGCTCTCACAAAAAACTAATACCTATGGGGGTACTGGTAAATCAAAACTAATTTATGATAAATAATAAAAAAGTTTGAAACAGCAAATTACCCAAGATAATTCAATAAAAGTTGTCTTTGATGGATTTTACAGTTTACATAAAATATTTATAAACATTTGGTATCAAATCTTAATATCTTACATAGCAAATTTATAAGAGTTTCCTCTATCCACATCTTTTTACATTGCAAAGCTCAAAAGTTTAAATGAATTCTTAATACATATAAAATCCCTAGCCTACAAAAACAATATCAAAATGTATATTTACCTGATTTCTAGAGATGGAAGATGAGGTAAAAAATCATTTCCAACAAAAAAGCACATAAATACCCAATCATCAATTGCTCGCTACAAACCAAAACGTTTCATAATTAAAAATAAATTTTTCAATTCATAATGCTAAAATGCATACAAAAATTGTAAAATATTATGATAATAAAGAGATAAAATATTCTATAAATAGAAATTTAAAAAAGAAAAAAAAACTATGGTTGAAGGGTAATAATATCAAAAAATTTGTTAATAAATTAGAGAGCTTTCTTAGGACACATCAGTATTATAATCTACAGGCAAAAAGGGGGAGGGGAAGTAATACATTAATCATAAATGATACATTTATAGATATGCTTCTGTTAATAGTATAACTATGGTTTATTACTGCTGTTCATTAAATTTGCCTTATTTTTTTTAAAAAAATACCCAGTTGTAATAATCATAACAGTAAAAGAAAGAATATGAAAAGTTTTGAATTCTAAAGGTTTGAAATAAAAGAAAAAAAAAAACTATTCCAAAATATCAATATGTAAAATTAAATGACATATTATACAGAAAATCTAATCTTGAAATAATTATTCAGTTGAATCCCACTATATGATATAATCCCACCTTGGATATAATGAACGGATGGACATAGGAAAAAAAAAAAAGTTAATAATTAACAAATAAATTTTCCATCATAGCCACAATTTCCAATAATTCTATTGCCATAGGCTAAATAATATATTTTTTTTTTTAACAAATTGGATATAGTGAACCAAAATTTACAGTCGACTTATTTCTTAGTCTGCATACAGTACATTATAACAGAGTTCAACTGTATCTTTTACATTCCACTTTAATAAAACAGCTTACTTAAACCTTATGAATAAAATATACTTAAAAATTTAAAAGAGAAGTATTTTGTATGAAGATAAGAGTTATTTATGTTCTTGTAAAAAAAAAAAGAAAAAAGGACACGTAGATAGCAATTAAATAGTACCGCCATTAGAAATGAATGTTTTTACAGTATTTCACTAGCTGCATAACTACTCAATTAAATACTTAAATTATAACTTTATCATGATTAACAAAAATCTGGGTTCATAATCTTTTTGTCAAAAATATTATAGGCTTTATTTTTAAATTTAAATGCTATAGACATGAGCAATTCTATATAATTGGTGCTAAAATAAATATAATACTCCTATAATATTTATTATTATAATAATCATAAATATTTAAATTTCTTTAAATAAAAATTATCATTTTCCAAGCTTTTTATTTTCTATTATTATTATAAACATACATATTTTTATTTTATCTTTATCCTATTCTTTTGTTGAAATGTTCCCGGCACAACATCCCCAACAATAAATGCAGTCAAAACTAAGTTTTCAATAATGATATATGACATTTCATAAATGTCATTTTTTAAATGACAACTTGACAATTTTAAATATGAAATAATTCATTTCTTGAGTGGAGTAATAAAAGAATAAAAAATTCAAGGATAAATTATCTAGGATATGCTTCAGTTTAATACTTTTAAAGAATGCATCATAAGAAAATATATATAATAAAGAACATAATTATGTAGTAAAATTATATAAACAGCAATATTTATCTTACTTCTAAATCATACTGGAATGGTAAGTTTTCCATAGCCAATTCTTTAGCAAGATATTCTCGCAAGACATTTAAACGGATGAAAATAAACTCTGTATCAATTTCTAGAGGCTTTTCCAATTCATCAAACTGCAAATGAGAAAAAATCACAACATGCACTTTTTCTGTTCATGAGTTTTAGAAAATAGGTATTTATTTAGGTTTAAGAATTTTTAAAAAGCAAATTAAGTTTCACTTTTAAAATATTTGAATATATATTGATTTCAAAAAGTGTTGAGTATTTTTCTTTCTAAATTTTTTGAAAATAGAATTTTTTACAGTTGAGATAACGGAATTATATTATAGGTTAAGTATATTATCAAGTTTTTCCATTTCCAATATAAAATTTATTAAAAAAAATATTCTGAACTTGAATTAAAATACTTTACTAGACATAAAGAAATTAAAACCATTTTAGTATGAGGCCTATATATTCTTTTTAGGAAACTTTTCAATTTCAGATTTACTTACTTCACCTTGTTTCTGTTTAGCCCCTCCTGTACACTCTTTCATGTCATGACCTTAATAAATAGAAGGTAAACAATGAATGGTCAACAATAAAAAATTAAAAAAAATTTCAATATATTAATACCAACAATAAATATAAAAACATTGACATTCAACTTTATAAGACATATAATTACCGATTTTCTTTTTCTAAAAATTAATTAACTTTCAACACTTTGTTAAGGTGCTTCCTATTCAAAATGTTTTGAAATCAATTGATTATCACAAGTATTCTGCATTCTGCTTCAGAAGGTGAAGAGCATCAAAAGATTTTTTGTATAACTAACTAATTATTTGTTTTCAGATACAATTTATACATATTGTAAGATTTTATGCACATCCAAAATTTTTCACCAAGATAATTACACAATATTCTGGTGGAAATATTTGAAAAAAATTAAGAGAACTAATTAAACAAAACTACAACAATTCACAAAAATAACTTACAATACAGTTTTAAGAAGGTTATTAAAAGGTTAAAAAAATAGTTTCAGGTGTAATATATATTTTCCCACTGAGCTTTGATAAACCTATGCCTTTTTTTTTGTAGTTTTGTGAGATAGAAATTTTAAAGTGGATAAAGCTTTATAACATAATCCAGCTTTCTTCTAAAGATTTTTGTTATTTTAGAATTTAATGCTTTTGCATTATTGAAAATAAATTGCATATAAATTTCTCTTAATACAATTTCTTACAACTATACATAATTTTAGTTTCATAAAGTAATTTATATGTATATTTAAGTATATATTTGTTTTGCTATTTTTAAGGGCATTTTGACTATGGAAATCTTTTAGATTCTTAAAATTTGGATATTGCTTATAACTCAAATGAAATAAACTTTTTTTATTGTTTAAAATGCTTTTTTTAAAAACACAATTACGCAGCATTCTTTTTCTGAAGGTCGGAAGTATCACATAAAATTAATTAATAGCAATAATGAATGGCGATTAATGAATAAACGGACCTAGAGATGACAAGGGGGAGGGAGAATAGTTTTATCTGCTCAAACAGAACAGGAATAAAGAGGAAATGGACCTAACCCAACCGCACCTGTCCTTGGCTATAGGTAGTCCCCTACCCTTTCCTTGTAAGTAAGCAAATCCCAATTGAAGTTCCCAATTGAAATAAAATCTGTGAACGACGGGAAGGGTGTTTCGAATCACGTGATAGGAAGCATACATGTCATTGGTGGAGAAAAAAATTGCCACCGGCTAGAATAACCTTACTTGTATGAACAAACATGGACGGCACTGAGAAATTACCATTACTGATGATTGGAAAATCAAGAAATCCAAGGTGTTTCAAAAATGTCAAATCAAAGTCTATAGAATACCATTCTAACACAAAAGCATATCAAAGAAAAAACAGAAAAATCATCCTGTTTATTGATAACCTTGCTCATAAATCGGTCACTATGGAAAATATCACGGTTGTTTCCTCCCCGCCAAACATCACATCAGTGGTGCAACCAATGGATCAAGGCATCATCAAGTCGTTCATCACCTCCTTACTGAATCTTCCCAAAAGTTTCCCATTACTCTCCTCGATGCTTCAAGAATGTGTTTAAATGCATGGTCCAAAGTTGGCCAAAAAACAATAGCAAATTTTTTTTCGCACGGCAGGATTCATCAGGAACTGTCCCTAGCAATCTTTTCAATGAAGAAAATTTACCTCCCCCAGTTGCATGGGAAGACAACATTCCGTTCGATGATTACGTCAGTATGGATGAAAACATAGACATTTATGGAGAGTTATCGGATACAGATATTCTATCCGAAGTTCTAAACAATAAGAATATTACAACAGAAGACGAAGAAGATATTGAAGATGAGGTAGAAGAACAGAGGCCAATTCCAACTTCAAGTGAGGCAGTCGTTCATTTATCAGAATATCGACGCTATGCAGAAGGACAATCTGACGCAAGTGAAGATGTGTTTAGAGCTATAAATATTCTTGAAGATTTTGTTAGAAAAATTCAAGTAAGCTCTTTAAAGCAATCTGATATAGCTAAATATTTTTTAAAATTATAGCGTTTTAATTTTAAATTAATAAACAATCTTTGTTTCGCAATTTCTGTTACGAGTGATAATTTTAAGACATAAAAATAACATTTTTCGGATAATTCGAAGTTTGGATAATTCAAAGTTTCGCAGAGGCCCCTTGCCCTTCGAATTATCCAAGTTCGACTGTATATATTTTTCGAATCAGAATTATTTTTTTCATCTATGTTTTATAAATAAAAAATCTATATAATTTCAACACAATTCCTGAAAATAATTTATATGCATTTAGCCAGAAAAAGAATCATACAAATAAAAGTAGAATTTTTTTTTTTCTACTAAGGTACTTTTGAACCAACAACTTTAATTATAATCATCATTTTTTACAACCTCTTATCATGAAGTTGTCATGACATTAGATAACACTTTTTCTGAATAAATTTGGCAAGTTTTGTATGTGAGTAACAGAGTTTATAATGATCAAATGATAGTGGGTTCGAGTATGCGTGTGTAGCTATCCTTCTGAGCTCATAATTATTATTTTTTTTGAAAAATGCTTTGATTAATGTTCTAACTGTGACCATGGGATTCTTACTGCTTAGAGGGTTTTGCTGCTTATTTTCTCTTTTCAGGCTATCTTCTTACAAGCCAAAGAAGTTTTGGAGAAAAAAAAACCCATTTAAAACAAACTGAACTAGGCACAACAACAAAATTTTAGTAATATGTTTTAAAATTTATAACTTGAACAAAAATAAAAATTTAAATAATTTATTATATTTTTTAATAGCTGATTAGATTAAAATAATTTTAATCAACTGCATAAAAAATTGGTTAAAACTTTTGAAACTGATCTCCATCATACACGATTTAATTCCATTTCTTAAAAATAATAAACAAGTATATGACCCCTAATTCACCCCTTTTAAATTGTCCCATAAGAAAATATTGCCATGACATAAACCATTAACCAAGATATAGAAAGAAAACATTATCTTTATAATCTTATTCTAGAGTTCTAAAAATTCAAAAACAACATATTTGCTAGGATAGATAAGACATTCATTTTTGTATAATTTGTGAATGGTCCACCAGTCTAACATAAAAATTTCCAACTTTTAAAATTGTTATGTATATGATAGAAATCAGGTGATCTTGAGACTTACCTATTTGGCCACATAATTCACAGGGCCTTGGTTGATTTGGCTTAAATTCTTCTCGAATAATAGTAAAGTTGGGTTCATGTGTAGCTAAACCTAAAATTAGGGGAAAACAAAACAATTAAGCATGGTGCTCTGTTGTTGTTATAATATTTTTTTTTTTTATAAAAATGTGACTAACAGGGTTTAATTGAATTGGATATTAAAATGCATAAGTTTTACAAAAACATTGAACAAAAAAATTTTTTAACTTCCACAAATGTTACTGGAAAGAAAAAAATAAATATCCATTATATTATCTAAATTAGCAACAAAATAAAGTTAAGTAGAAAAGGATAACATTAACTTTAATTAAAGAAAAGTGATAATTTCAAATTAGTTCTTAAAAATTTTTTCTCTATAAGATCAGTTTTGATTATTCGATTTTACAGAAATTGCATCATTATAGGATAACTCATAACTATGCAGCAATCTGGAGAACATTAAGCAAAACAAAATCATAAATAGTAGAAATTTCTTTTAAATTTAAAGAAAAATATTACAAAAGTTACTAACAAAAAATTTTATATTTTACAATGAAAAAAAAAAAAAATTCCTAACCAGCTATACATAAAATTTGTATTTTCTTGTAAGAATGAATAATTTTTATTTATTTTATTTTTGATGTATAACAATATGCCATTAGTGTCTTAACAATTTTTCCTATCTTCTATCGTTTTGAAACTAAATATAAAAAAAAAAAACTTAAATCAACAAAAATTCACAAAATAATAATCAATATTTAGAACGATTTATCATTTGAACTTAGCATGCTTTGTTCAACATAGCAGTGCCTCAGTTCATATATAATTAAGACTAAAATTACACAAATATTTCTTTCTTTGAAGAAAGAAAGGGAAAAACAAAAATAAAAAAGTTAGTATAAGCCGTTGCTCTGGTAGTTGTGGTTCAACCAAATTAAATAGCATACAACTTTCTTAACATCTCTTTCAATGGCTTGACAGTCCTTTGATTGTCAAGGCATTCTTTAGAATCTTTTCCCATTCTGTTCTCTTGTTTGCCAGGGTGTTCAAGCTGGTCACTGTTAGTATCTTAAAGTCAATCCACCTTAGTCAGGGGCTACCTTTAATTCTGATTTCAATTGATTTAAAATTAAAGATTCTGTATATAAAAGAGGATGGGCTTCATTCAGCAGATGATTACAACAAATATAATTCAACTAACTTTAATGTAGTTTATAAAATTTGCTTCTCTTTAACACTTAACTGAATTTTTGCTACTGATCTTTCAGCATCAGTATATGCCACTATTGATGATTTGAGCAATATTAACAAATTAGAATTTGAACCAACTTGGTGAAGATGGTTCATCTGGTATTAATGTCAGAATCTCAATATTTTCAATATTGACACTAATATTTACCAAAACACCATAAATAAAACTACAAAGAATTAACAACTTAGATATCTAAAGCAAATTTTATTTCACAACAATATTATTATTTGCAAAATTCTATTTTAGTTTTTAGAATTCTATTTTAGTTTTCTTATGGGAACAAAACTGAAAAATTAACTTTCATATTGTAAATAACAAAGCTTTAGCAATAAAATATGAATCAAAGAAAATACTTACCCAACATAATCAAATCAGCTAAAAAAAATTAAAAAAATTACAATGATTAAATTAGTAGGAATAATAATATATAACAAATATTATTTGGGTAATAACAAACAGTAATACACATGCAAAACATACATATCTTTAAAGTTAAGCATAAGGTTTTTTCTTAAAAAAATAAATAAATAAATGAATTCTGAGTATTAACTTAAACAATTTTATATTTGATTTAATTAATTTTAACTTATTATGTATTGCCTTAAATATTGCAATATTAATTGTCTAATTTTGTATTACATGAAACTACCTTAGGAGCAAAATAACTTGGGTCCTCATTGGACCATTATTCACGAATCTCGTTTCAATAAGGGTTCAAAAGGCCACCCGCTATTTTCCGATATTGGCCTATAGAATTTTCCATTTTACCCAATATTTTACGGCTACTTTGCAACCTATTTCGGCTTTAAATAGAGTTGTCAGATTCACCCAATATTTTATATTCATTATTCAGCCAACTAGGCCCTATGTGTAGGTCTATATAGGACCAATATTAAAATATCTAGACATTCCAATATTGGTCCCTTGGTGCATGCTCATATAGGACCCACATTGAGCCCAACTGGGGCTAAGGTAAAATTGTTGCCAGGATATATCACTTTTCCACTTAATTACTATTTCAATAGGTATTTTTTTAAAAAAAACTTCTATGCAATAGTAATAAAATTTAGTATCTTAGAAGAATAAAAGAGCCATATCTATTGTTCAATGTTCAGTTTAAGTTCAAACTCTGATTTGAAGTTAAAAACACTAGTAATTTTTTTTTTTTTTTTTTGCAAAGTAGTATTTTATTGATTGAAAGTGACCGAGAATATTCTTAAAATAAATAGATCAATAATAATAGTTTTGACATAACAGCAATTGCAAAAATTGATTTTAAACTTAAGTGCCTGCTTTAACTTTAAAAATAGTATCCAGCAAGTTTTTGATTAAGTTATAGTAACATAAAAAACGAAAATTAAATGCCATTTTTAAGCGATGCTTAACAATATCTTTAGTAAATTAATCCAATCAACAACAATCAGATAAATCTAGAATTTACACAGTGAAAAATATTTCAAAAAGTGAAACATTTGCTTTTGAAAAAGGTGAATTAGATCACAAATCCGACAGAAAAAAAAAATTGTAATTGGCTAATTTACTGAAATGCTTTGTAAAACAAAAGGCAAAAATTGATTATCTTACATAACTTTTTCTAGAAAACTAATAGAACATAAAAAAAACTTTCTACTAGTTTTTACTTTGGTGGAATAAATAATAAAAATATAACTAAATAAAAACATACTATTTTTAGTATGCATTAGAACACAGTAATAAAAAACAATTGCATTGAACTTGTAGATTTAGGAAATCATTTAAGAGATAAATTATTCAATTTTAACTTGAGTTTTTTTATATGAGTGAACTAAATCTATCTATGTAAAAATCTATGTACAAAAGAAGAGCTACTTTTTCTGTTGGAAAAAAAAAAGTAACAAACACATAAAAGAAAAAAGAAAACAAAAGTAATACATACCATCTGCTCCACATAGACAATGACGAGTGTTTGCATCATGATCAGGATTAGCTGCATATATTTTTAAAATAAACATTAATGAAACAAAATTAAAAATGAATGATTTTACATCATATAATTCCATTGTTAAAATACATTTACAATTCATATTTAAGTAGATTTAAGACAATTGTCAAAATTTATAAATCAATTATGTTACACCCACAAGCTTATAAAAAACATATTTGAGTAATTTACACAGTATAATTTAACAAAATTGCTTTCCCGTAAGAAAAAAAAGCTAAAAACCAACTATAGTTATTTGGGAAAAACAAAAATACAATCATTTTAATTGCCACAATATTGCCATTGGCCCCGAAGTTGCAGAGTCTTAACCTATGTGACCCCTCTGGCCTATAACAGACCGTTGCGGGACTACTTTGATAAAATATTAATTTATACATCCTGTCTTGCTGCAATCCAAATGTTTATTACAATAACTCAAATGTTCATTGGAGGTTCTTATTTGCAAAAAGTTGTGTATTCTCATTTTAAGGTTCTCCTTTATAAAGATAAGTTGATTATCTTTATCAATTTGTTTTCTGAAGATATTGGTTGTGGGATTTGTTGCTAGAACATGTTCAACTTTCTTATAAACTTGTGAAATACAGGGGTAAATTTTCTTGATAAATACAAATATTCTGTTGGAATTATCAATAATGAGCAAAACAATTTACTTTCTCTAAAGTATTACTGTTTTTAGAGTTATTTTATTTCGCAAAAAAAAAAAAAAAAAAAAAAAAAAAAAGAGGTACTTAAAATAGTTTAATGTCAAATTATTAATAAATGTCAACATAATGAAATAAAAATACTAAAAACAGAGCATAAAATTTTTGTCTTAATTTAGATTAAACTTGCTATGACATAGATAGTTTTGTTTCAAACAGAAATTGTTTTGCAGGGGCTTTGATAAGATTATTCCATTTTTGAAACCATAACAAAATGGAATGAACTGATCAAAACCCCTACAGAATTTTTTATTTTCGCAGCCACGATAAGAACTTTTTCTAATTAATATTTTTACTTCAATCTTGTAATTAATTTTATTTTTAGACTACAAACACCTAACAAAGGACTGGACATACATCATTGAGTTCACAAGCTGCGAAACATACACAGTCTATCTTATGATGTGAAAATATAGCCAATATTTTTATTCAAAAATTAATTAAAATTCAGATTTGAAAAGAAAAAAAAAAAAAAATGCTAGATTCATATTGGAAGCTTTGTGTTGGATAAATTTTCAAACAAAACCTACTTATGCAACAAAAAAGAAGGGGGGGGGGGAGAAGATTCTTTTATAGACAGATAAATGAACTTAAAAAGCTCGATTCTCATTCATCAGCAGACATGAGATGTTAAAGAAATGCTTTTTAAAGATGTCATATATAAACAGGCACAGCTCTAGGCAAGAGGTGAGATGAAAGAGTTGCTTTAAAAACTCTAATTGAACTTTGTTTTTATTGTTATGAAATGGTCTAATTTTGAATTATATAACAAATAGTTAATAAAGTAGAACGTTTAACTTACACCGTTGTCTTCTAATGTAATCCATTATTTTATGTTCTCCTTCACCAGGCACATTTGCATCAGACAGAATAACTTCAATATTTTTCCAACCTGGATCACTGTTCAATCTGTCATGAATGTAATAGTGAAGGCACTTGGCAAGACGAGCCATAAAAGGTGTTCCCTATAATAAAAATAAATAAATTTAAAGAAAAAAAAACACAAATACAAAAAGGTTTTTATGAATTGTTTGAATGAGAAATAACTGTTTTGAATAGACAAATAATGAAATATATGCTATTTTAAAAAAATAATACACAAAAATTATAATATTTACTAAAATCACACTTGTAAATAAACAAAAGCATAAATAAAAAGAAATTATTTAAATCAAAAATGATTGCAGGGCTTTCAGCAAAGTCAGCAACAATAATAATAATAAAAAATATATTTGATTATTAGATTTGAAAAACATTTAAAATAGTAGTCAAATTCCCCATTCAAATTAATTGGAACCATTGAAAAATAAAATAATAAATTTTTCAATAGTTTTATTTAATAGGAGATAATTAAAATAGTTAAAAGGGGGCATGTAGTTTTGGCTGGAAAAAGAACAAATTTCCTTCATAGCTTTGATCTAGAAACCTGATTGGCCGAGGGAGACGAAGAGTAATGAAAAGAAACTCTTCATTGGCTCAACATATTTATTCAGACATGCAAAAAATGACTATGATGCTAATTCAAGTAAATTAGCAAAGACATTTTCCATAAGGAAATATTTTTTACTGATTTTCAATACTCTAAATTTTCTCAGTTTTTGTGTTCATAAAAACACCTTCTAGAGTCTCCGGATAGTGTTCACAATTTGATGCTATAATGCAAATTTTTTTATTATATGCCAGCTTTGCTTATCATTTTGGTATTCACAATTAAAATTAGCTTATACATTTAAATCACTTAGCATAGATACACAGAAGTAAATAAACTGGAAGAAAAAAAATGTGTTTTTTAATAACATTTTGTTCAATTATTCTTTAGCCAAGCATAAATACAAAAAGTACTTAATAATTGTCGAACTATTTCAGGGGTCTGTCCAGGCCAAATTTACTACTGTTTAGCGGTACCATCACAAATTCAACTTTATGAAAAACGGTAGTTTCACAAAATACTGTTTCTTAAAATTTTATTTTCGTATCCCGTAAGAAAGGACCAATCCATATTTTAGAGTTGATTTTTTTTTTTTACATAATTTTTAATTTTCCCAAATTAGGTCTAAATTTTCACAAAATAGGTACCTCTCAGAAAAACCTAAACAGACCCCTGTATTTAAACCTCTGAGAATTAGTCTCAGCTTTATTTTTAAACTTGAAGCTTGTGGCTGTCTTGCAACAAACACTGGTATCTCCTATGTAATTTGTGAGAGAAAATTTAGTATATTACTGCCTTGAGTAGAAAAAAAATGCTTAGTATTAAAGACACCTTGATTTTCAATAAATGATAAATGAACTAGAAATATTATTTTGTGAAACTGATAAAATAAATATTAGAAGCTTGTTACTAAAAATACAAGACATTTATAGCATGAAATTTTCAAACTGAATGAAGTACTTACTGGAGTTATACAATTACTATCAAAATGTTCTTCTTTAGCCTTTGCTGGAGGTAGTGAAATACCCTTGTCTGCTAATTCCTCTCGCAAACGAGCAATCAAGTCTACTTTTTCTGTTGTTTCCTTAGCTGCACGAAAACGCCTTGATCTTTGTTGGTTCATTTTAGCACGTGGAGCCTAGAAAATATGCATGAATTTATATGAAGAACTTCAGAAAACAAGAATTGAAAGTTAAATTGTAAATTACTTACTACACCATCAATAGCCATGTAGAGCAGGCGTCTAGGCCGAACAATGTTAAATATTCTGTCAATGTACTCAAAAATAGCAATCATCATTTCTTCCTCATCTTTTGGCGCAGCTCTAAAAAATAATAATCAGATATCAGTGACAGAAAATTGGAACGAAACTTTTAAAAATCAAATTTTGTTTGTTTGCTATAAAATGCTTTGGTTTACTAAAATTTTAATCTCATCATCATTACAGGAAAGAAACAACATTTTGGATAATGTTCATACAACATCACTAATAAACGATCGATTCCTGTAAGATTGTGACATGGACAAGAATAAGATTAAAGCATTTGGATACCTGTAAACGATCGATTCCTGTAAGATTGTGACATGGACAAGAATAAGATTAAAGCATTTGGATACCTGCAAGTGACATAACGCAGTGTGGGTATCTTGATCCTAAGAGGTTTTTGAAATGTAGTATTTGTTTGCATTAGTAACTGTTCTTTCCATTCCATTTGGAGTAAGCCAAGATTGTCAAGAATCAATTCTCTTAAGTGATAGATTCTATTTTCTTTCACGACGATTTCGATTCTTTCATTATATAGCTCTTACTTAACACAAAGCCACGTAGAACATAAATAAACTATGCATCGAAGCCCCGTGGCAGAATCGTGGTGATACGGCGACATTGTCGCACAATGATCTGATATTATTTATTACAACAGTTGAATCTTGAAATAAAAACACGCATTTGTTTTTTTAAAAAAAAAGTTTGATTTGGCGTGATTTTGTCGTCGATCTTTTATTTTATTAGTTACTGCTATGGATTTCACTATTTTTAATTTGTTTTTAAATTTGATGATGACTTACAAAGAAAGAAAAAGGAAATAATTAGTGTGTTGTCTCCCTACAAAATGCGAGAATATAGCTCATAATAATAAAATAAAAAATGTTACATACTCAAATTTAAAAAAAAATTACATTATTTTTTTCCGCAAAGTTTTTTTTTTTTTTTTTTTTTTTTTTTGAAGTTGACGCTTCTGTTACTTTAAATTAGTAAAATTGTTATTATCAAAAATATCTTCCAGAAAGATATTAATGCTTGAGAGATTTGTCGCAGAAAACCCCAAAAAATTCTGCTCTGCCGCAGGGCATCGAAGTTGCCAGGAGCACAAAACAGAAATATTTCATGGTTACAATAAAATACATAAACAAATAATACATCTAAGGTAAGGAAAAGACGCAGACGAGAAAGAATTACAATTCAAGAAATTCGATGTGAGAAAGAGCACTGTATTTTATTAACTTCACGTTAATTAGCATTCTAACTTATGTTGAGAAACTTAGCTCAACTTTAACATACCATTTTGCTTTAAAACAACATGCAATACAAAGAAAAAGTTTACATTAATTTCCATATAAACGTTTAGCATTAAAAAGAGAAATTTCTAAATTGTTTGTAAATAAAAAAAAAATAATAATTAAACATTAAATTTTCTTTTATATGCTTCAAATTTTAAAGTTTTTATTTCACAATAAAACATACTTGTTTTCAGGATGGCAACAAGGATGAATAATACCATTCATATCCAAATATAAATTATCAAATTCTACATCATTTGGATTTGGTTGAGAAGAGTCATTTGGAATTTTAACTCCATCAACAATTTTACCCTAAAAAAAATAATAAAAAATACATGCATCAAAATTGCAAATTGATTTGCAGAAATGACTTATATTACACTAAACTATGAAACAGCTTGAAGAAAAAAAATACATACTTTTTCTTCAACACAATGGACAACTATTGAAGGGTACTTCTTACTTAGCCAGCGGAAAAATGCGGGTACTCCCATCTTAAATAAAAACCTGAAATGAACACCAAAAGTTGTAAATCACATGGAAAAAAATTATTATTTAAAGGTTAATTAGGGTAACAAAATTAAAGTAATTCAAAAAACATTTCCTTTATGGCAGTTTTAATCGGTACCGATACTAAAGTTATCATCCTTTATGAATATACATTTCTAAGTTGACACAGTTCATTTTGCAGTTATTCTCAACTAAATTACAGTTTTTTGTTCACCAATCTTGTAACCAAACTTTGGTGAACAAAGAAGGTGGTTACAAAGAAGATTAATTTTATTTCTCGCAGTCAAATTGTGTATTATTTTAATGGGGGATTCTTTTAAAATATTGTGTTTCAAGAAATATTGGAATCTAAAATAAATTTGTTTTCCTTATGTGAAGGAGATATTTCCCCAGTGTAATCTGTCACACCAACTACAGCAATAGTTTCACATTGGGGGCCTCCCTATTTTCGGTGATTTTCTTTTAGCTGATGTTGCCATAAAAAAGTAC
This sequence comes from Parasteatoda lunata, assembly GCA_949128135.1. Taxonomy (NCBI): domain Eukaryota; kingdom Metazoa; phylum Arthropoda; class Arachnida; order Araneae; family Theridiidae; genus Parasteatoda; species Parasteatoda lunata. Next base: position 109,364,968 of record OX421971.1, on the reverse strand, counting down.
TCTTATTTTTTTAATGCTTTTGACAAAATCAACTAAAACATCTTAAAACATGTGTGTTCACAATGAATATTTAAAGCATTTAATACGGATGTTAATTTAACATCCACATACATTTTAATTTTAGTTTCATAACACAAATATCATAAACAAAAAGATTTTAAAAACAATCAAAATGGCTCTTATATTTGAACTTCATTGAAATTTATTTTCAGCAGCAACAGGAGTCTGACATGTAAAAATCTTTTATGCATTGCATGAAATCTTGGAGCAGATAAGCTTCCATCTGATCTTGACACCAACGTCTCACATAAATTTAGCACTATAAGAACCGAAGATTTCTTCGGATGTCTGGCGAAAACTTTGCTGGCAAAATTCAAACTTCATCTGGCTTCACATGCCCTCCATTCTTTTGGTATGCGCGCCAGTCTTGGAATCAACAAAATTCAAGAAATTATTGACATAAAGACACAAGAAACCTTCATTTTCCAGATAATCATAGGATTTTCAGTAATCTGAGATGATAGATGTTTCAAGCAATATTTGCCCGGTAATAACTACCAGCAAAATCTTTGTCATAAAATCTTCTACAAACTAAAAAAAAAAAAAAAAAACAATCTTACTCATTTAATGTCACCAAACACCCTCTTATTCTTCACCTCATGTACCCGGAGTATATTTTTTCTCACCGAACTTGCTTTAATCGATTTTTAAAATCATGCCACGACCTCCAATCGTTACACTCTTTTTAGCTCACACCTCAATACAGATTTCTTATCAGAAATGATATCACTCAACCACAGTATTTTTTTCTCTCATTAATACAAAAACATCAAAATCTCAATCATATTCATTTTACTCTCCTCAAAGATACGTTGGTGATATTTCCGTATCGTGATCTGCCACACATGCTACAATCTTCATGGCACCAAACTGATTTTAAACGAGAACAATTTTAAAAAAAAAAGAAAGACTTGTATAGGTTTGCCTAAGGGTGGCCAGTGCTATGCCAAGCCTTGGCGATGGGTGTATCTTAGAATAGTCCACCCCTTGAGATTTTTTAAAATCTCACCAAACTAGGCATCTGGAAGATATTTCGGGGAGAAAATTTTAAATGTTTGATTACACCACCAAAATTCTTAAATCTGATTGGTTATTTAATATGTAGTACCTACGTGAAAACTGGATTTCGTTAGAAAAGAGGTAACCCCCCCCCCCGTTTATGCTTCTGATCACTTGCTGTTAGAATCATCCTTATTATTTCATTTTTTAACCCTTTTTGGGGGGCACCAGCTATAAGATTGTGATTGTTGGCCGGTTGAATGTTGTGCAGTACCGATTCAAAAGATGAGCCCACAGAGAAAAGGTAAGTTATTTTTATTTCTAATAAAAAATATTTTAATAAATGTTTAATAATAATTTTTTTTTTAAATAATCAAATAACGTTGATCCCAGTAATAATTGAAAACTTGGGAGAGATTTCAAAAAGTGGCCAAGAGGTGGGCTATTCTAGGATTTTACCCCCAGCGACAGAGCCTGACTAAGGCAGGGGGGGCAGCCGCCCCAGGCCCCCAAATCGATGAGTTTATATTACATTTCCTTCCTTAATGAATTTTTTTTAAACAAAATATCAGTACAAAGTAAAATCCGTCAGTTTTATGTTAGCTTCTTCATTAATCTATCGTATGAACACAAACTATATTTCGTAAATCCATAGTTTTCTAGGGCGGATTTCAGCTTAAATTTCACAACTATGATGGACAAATTTGGCCCATCAAAAGCCTGTATTTTTACATTTCGCAAAATGCCATATTCTTACAAAAATACAGGCTTCTGATAGGCTTAATTGAGCCATCGTAATTGTGAAATTTTTGCCGAATTCTGCCCTAATGTCTGCAAGGATATTAATTTTTCACAGTTAGATGAGAAAGTTAACAATCAGAAAAATGCATTTGGCATGATGGACATAGAATTGTAAGAAAAATCAATAACAAGGACAGAATGATATTTCGCCTGACCATTGGTGGGCATTTTAGGTTCTAGTCATTTTTCTTGTTATTTTTAATGAGGTGAAAAATTTAAATACTTTCATGAAGTTAGGTTCTTCATTACTGCAAAAGTGAATCAGAGGGGGCCCCCCAAAGAGGTTTTTGCCCCGGGCCCCAATTAGGCTAAGTCGGGCCCTGCCCAGCGATTATTCAGCCACAGATCATGATATAAAAATCTTCCCTAAACGAATAAAGAAAATTAAAAAAGTACAAATTAAATTAATAAACACACAAATTATGGTAACCTGAAAGTGGCATAATAACCAGCAACATGGTTTCAGCAAAATTTTACAATTGAAATTTAGGGGGCCCCTATTCTACACGAAACCCCCCGATTACAATCCTCAACTGGATATAAAACTTGAATTTTCTTTAAAAGAGAAACATGTAAAGGTTTGACCAGGGAGTTATATCCTTCAAGTTGGTCCCTATTGTTATTATTATTTTTTTTTAGCTTTTCGCGGGCCACTGCCCGAAAGTTGTCAACACTTGGGAAATATTCTGCTTCAAAACAAGGTCTAGAAAACTTCCCTAAGTGAATATTACGTCAACAAGTAGTTCAATTAAAGAATATAATAGAAATTTATACAATGATTGTAAAAGAAATGTAATAAATTTCAGGCTTAAATAGATATATTAAGAAAATTAGTAACGCTTAAAAAGTTTTAAATATTTGATATTGATTAATTTAACAAATTACTTTCAACAAATTTAATTTTAAAAATGTGTGTGATGTTCTTAAGTTGGTTAAATTGAAATTTTAAAAACATCAAGCACACAATAACTTTTATAAAAGAGAAAGGAGAAACCAAAACGTAAATATTACTATTTAATGAGTATTATATCCAAATTAATTACTTGGCAAGTAAACTTTTCAAATATTTTATTTTATTTTTGTCAACAAAACAAGAAAACTCACCGCAACCTAAATACACAACACTTCACTTCGATTCGTTTTTTTTCTGATATCTTAGTATACTTATTCTTTGTTAAAATGTTCATGTCAACCGTAATGTTTTTCAGTTTTGGGAAATAACATTGTCGTGCCATCTAGCGCTAAGTATGACAACCATTTTAAAGAGTTAATATTGTTAAACATTACACGTCCATTTTTAGAAACAATAACCTTTGAAACATTTTGGTCAGCAGTCGGATGCTCTAAGGATCTCATAGCGATGGTCATTACGGAAGCATTGTAGAGCAGCTGCAACAATATATTCCAAAGACTTAGCCAATATTTTATTATTGGTCGTTCTATTTGTATTACTATGCAACAGTACGTTTTATTTTTTATGTATTAATCTGTTTCAGCTTTAAGTTATTAAAAAATTGCAACTTCACTTAAGAGTACTAGCAGAAGAATTATGTTTTAAGCGTCGCATTAGAACTGCACAACATTGGGAATGGTCTGAGAAAAATCCCTGAGGATGATCCGAAATTTTACATAAAAGAAAATCAGATTTGTAATATTTTTAGATAAAAAAAAGTTCACTATCATGTAAGTTTCTATTTTGAAAATGGAATCCTGTATAGTACACAACGCATTTAACTAGTAGTTCAGAGGGGGGGGAGGTTGTTCACATCCAGACACTCACGAAATCTGAATTCATTGTCAATACAAACTATTTAAATATAATAAGTAATGAAAACAACAACTTGTGAACATTGTTTTGAAATCATCCTTTTTAAAAAAAGAAAACTATATCTTTCTAACATTGATTGTTTGGCTTTAGAAAATTTTTAATTTAATTTATGCCTTAAATATTTCTTCTGTTCTTATTCGTTTTGATATTTCACTTCGTCGATAGCTTCAAAAACAGTTCAAGATTTCGTTGTTGTTACAACTTTACAATTCTAATATGCTTAAAGGTGTGCGCTATTGTAATATCATAACTGTATCGTACAGTTGCTTCAAATTGAGAGTGGTAGTCATGTTCTTCAGTTTTTGTAATGACCTATTCAAATTTTCTGTACCAGTTGTAGAAGCAGAATTACTTCCCACTTTAAGATTATCATAATTAATTACAATAATTGTTTATAATAATTATTTATAATAAATATTTATAATGAATATTTATAATAATTATTTATAATAATTATTAAGAAGAAGACCATGAATGGCTTTAATAACAGTATTTCTAACTGTTAATTAACAGTATTTCTTATATTGTTTTCCATTATTTCTGATATTATACCATTCATTAGAGGGGACGCCTAATTGGAATCCTTATATCATTCTACCAAAATCATTTCCTTCGTTAATTTTGAGAAAAACCTGAAGCACGATATAAAAATATACTATACTGCACTATAATAATACACTATACACCACCCACTTTGTAAGATAAAAAAATTCTAAAGCCCCCTTAAAAATCTTTTAACAAATGTTTATTGATCAATAAAAAACTTTTTAAAATTCTTTAGTATTTTTGACATTGTACATTTTTAACAATCCTTAATAGACCCAATATTTTGTGATCGTTGGGGATAAAATTAACCCACTGACGGTTCTGCACGTAGAAAGTCGTATTTTAACCTGCAGTCTTCACTGCATAGCAAAACCGGTTTTCCCGTGTTAATGGATAGGGGAACTGTGTGTAGGGGAGAAACATTCTCCCAATTTCGCCCATTTCCTTAACCGCCAGTGAGTTAAAAGCACTTGCATGAAAATGAATTCAATGCTCAACAACATTCACTAAAAACCTAATCTTTAAGTATATCATACAGCACGATATATAATGATCCACCCTGATAACTGATATTTAGATATTAGACAATGATCACGATAATTAGCTTAAGACAGCAATGCTAAATAACACGTTTCTACCAATTTCCGCTTTGTATTTAATGCAGAATAGCTGATTCCTTATTTAACGCTATTAAGCTTCCAAGAGCCAATTCGAACTGGAAAACTAACTGATCACCACTGGTAGCTAACATGGGAATATAGGTGCTGTGGTAATATTTCTTTTACTCCGCCCCAACCTCCACGTACTGAAAAATAATACCTTTCCTATTTTCACAAAAATTAAAAAATTGTTTAAAATATCACGAACTCTGTAAACTAACATGAAATGCGCTGAAAAAATGATACTACAAAATAATTGGTAAAATATCTTCAAATTAGGTTATAATAATCATTCTGATCCCTTTTGTTACGTTTTGAAATAAGAATAAGATAATTTTTGTATCATGGAGATAAGAGTTTTCTTATATCTTCAATAACTTTTAACTTGTACAATAGAACTCTAGTTTATGTTTAGAAATATGTAGAAAATTTTCTATTTCTTTTAAAAATTTGGTTAAATAAAATATAGGACTGGAAGAAATAGGGTATATTTCTTGCCGTACTCAACAACTTTATTAAAAAGATGATATGAAAAATAGAGAAGTTTTCAAAAGTATTTAAAAAAATATTGAACGATACAAAACTTTAAATTACTTACCCACGATCCTGTTGATATATCACAGAATTAAAAGAAAAAAATCTGTCTATTTAATCTGCGTTTGTTAACTTACATCAGGAAACTCAAGGTATTATATGAAGCATTTTTAGAGAATTGGAAATTTTTTAATTACTTACTTTGATTCTAAAGGAATCCTATTTAATCCTATTAAAAATATTCAAAAGCTAAATTTCTTTTTTAGATATTTTTTTATTTTATTTTCAATTCTTTTTAAAACCTTCTATACTTAAAATTTCGACTAACTTTTATCTAATGTTTATTTCTTTAATTTCAAAAGAAATAGAATTAAAATATTTGCAGCTAGAAATTTAAACTTGAAGCTCGCTAAAACTCAAAAAGCAACTTAGAGATAGATCAACAACGATCAGTTTTAAAGAGAATACCTCACAATGAAGTAAACACGAGTGTTAGAATAAAATACGCTCGGTAATATAAAATTTCACATTTTAAAGAGGTACTATGGATGGTGTTTTCAATATAAATGTAAACAATAACAATCACGAGCTCAATACCAGCTCTAGTTCTGGTTAGAAAGTTTGCAACTGCTTACTACAGGTTATTCTGCGAGGCGATATTTTCAAATGGATAATTTTGTTTTCAATAAAAGAAGTAAATTCGATAATTTCTGAGATCGAATCTGCCGTATTTCATAAGATATTAATGTTATTAAGTAATTCTGGTGAGTGTGAAGTGAAAATTTGTTTTATTTATTTATAGATATATTGTTAAAAAAGGTGAAATGGTTGCTAGATTTTGAATAACTCGCTTTTTTGGCAGTCCTAATTTGGCCTCGCTCCATTTGTTATTTACTGTTTGCTCTTGTTTCATCGCACGTTAGTGTTAGCACCCTTAGCATTGTAAGCACAAGTATAGTTAGCATTGTGAACACAAGTAATAAGTAATCAAATACCACGTTTGCAAGAATCTCAAAACACAATGATCACGTTGTGAGCTTTAAAATACACCGGAAACAGTAATACACCGGAACAGTATTTATGGAGCTTGTAGCGTTCCTTAGTGAAGAAAACACCATCCATATTTTTTTGCCACAGGATAGGCTGAACATCATTGCAATAATTTAATCTTTATCGGAGAGGCCCTATATTATATCACGCTTTGCCGGTATAGATGGCAATTATTGATCTTGACCGTCCGGTATGTTCAATTGTTTTAACATGATCTAAATGGCTACAAAATGATGTGTTTCAATCAGATGTAGGGCGTCGATTACAGTAATCGATCATAACTGAAATTGAGAACAGATAATTACTACTATGTAATTAATTACTTGTTATCACGATTACAGTAAATTACGATTACAAGTAATCATGATCTCGGATTACATACGGTCATGATTATTTGTAATCACAACAAGAAACAATTACAGATAATCGTGATTACAAGTAATCAAATTATATGATTACATGTAATCAAATTATGTGATTGCATAGAATCCTGATTATCAGTAATCAAATTATACGATTATGGTATAAACTCCAATCGTCAGATCTATGCATATATATGATAGAGCTTAAATTAAAAATATGTATTTTAAGTATTTGCATATGTAATGTACAAAAGCACATACATGGCATGAATGTACAAAATCATGTAGGTACTTAAAGTATGTATATATGTATACAAAATATAAAGAGGAACATGTAATTTATAAATGCACATTGCATGATATCCGTGCCTGTATTGCATGAAAATACATTAGTACTTATGCAAGAACAAGAGGTATGTTTATACAAAGATGGCACGTTTTTGTGTCTGATTAAACTTTTTTTCTTCTTTTGTCTCGAAACCTCTTTGCCTAGAAGACTAGATCAAAGGTCTAACGAAGGTCTAAAGAAGATTTGCCCTACAACTCTGTATATAATTAAAAGAATTAAAATGAATTTTGGAAATACGGTTTCAGTATAAAATCTTAAAACATAAATAAATTAAAAACAACGTAAATAAAACACAAAGTATGTCAGTTGAAAAGTTCTTAAGTTCAAATTTTAAAATCTTGGAAAATCATAAATAACTTGAACTGTTGTAATTATTAGTGAAATAAAAGGGGACAGCTATTTTAAATTAGCATTTAATATGAACTTGGAAATAAAAAGAAAAGAACGATAAAAAAAATTAACTCAGATATACAAGATAGAAGTTGCCAGATTACGAAGTGCAACTCAACAAAATAAAATAAACAAAAATAGCGTGAGGCTCGCTGATAGAATGCTCGATTTATAACAGCCTCCTTTGAGTATGAAAACAGTCAATAGTCAATATTGTCACTCAAAGACTGCTCCTACACCAAATAATGTCTTCTGAGCATGAAACTGAGTGCCTTCGTCAGAATGTCTGCTCGTTGCACATCACTTCTGACGTAGTCTAGTTCAAAATGTCCTTTAGAAAACTCATCTTGGACAAACTTGTATCTTTGATCGATGTGCTTAGTGCGAGCGTGAAACATCGGATTTTTGATATACTTGATGGTACTTTGATTATAAATCTGGAGGATTGGTCGTTGGCTGTCTCGGTAAACAGGCGCTTTAACCATGTCAGGTCTTTTGTCGCATTCGCAGCTGCCATGAACTCTGTCGTTGAATTAGATATAGCCTCTTGTGGCTTACTTCTCCAAGTAATTGCATCTCCACCGTAGAAAGATATCACACCTGTTCGAGATCGTCGAGTTTCAGCACATTTGTTGTTATCTGCATCACTAAACAACACAAGGCTTCTATCATATGTACTGCTATATATAATTCCATGTGCAACGGTACTACGAAGGTACCTCAATGTTGTCTGCACCATTTCCCAATCAGTTTCTGTGGGATTGTCCAATTTACGAGACACTAAACTTACTGCATAAGCAATGTCAGGTCGAGTTTTATCGCTAAATAAAGTAAGCTACCTACTGCTGATCTATATGGAATGTGACTGCTAAGAGGATTTGCCTTCTTTATCTTTATCATCCCATCAGCATTTGGAAGTTCAAAATTCAACCTTCAGATTGCCTTCTTCACCAGACAGTGTGATGTTTTGGTAGCATGCCCAAAACGCTCTAGCATTAGTAAATGCTTCTTGGTGCAAGAAGATTAGGCCGTCCTTCAACTTTTCAACTTGTAGACCAACGAAACAATTTAACGTTATCACTCTAAGATTGAAATGTCGCTTGAGTCCGTTCATAAAGGTGAGGAATGATGCTTCGTCTTGTACAGCTACAATACCATCATAGACATAAATCGCCACCAGCATCTTGTGTCCCGAATCCTTACGAGAGAATGGGCAGTGATCAGATTTGCTTTGGGTCATACGATGCATCTTTAGCTCGTCTGTGAACTTGGCATTCCAGCATCGACCAGCTTGTTTAAGACCGTACAAAGGTCGGAGCTCTTGCATATACGTCCGCTTCCTTTATCATATCCTTCGGGTGGATACATGTATATATCCTCAGTCAAGTCACCATAAAGGAAATCTGTTCCACGTCAATTTGAAATAACTTTAGTTTCTCCTTAGCTGCTGTTGCAATTCGAGCTCGAATAGTGTCGCAGCGACACATTAGACTAAAAGTCTACCCGTAGTTGATATCCTTCGTTTGCGTATATCCTTTCGCGACTAATCGAGCCTTAAATCTTTCGATAGAACCGTCTGGGTTAGTCTTCACTTTGTAAATCCAGCGATTTGCGAGAATCTTTCTTCCTTTAGGTGGCTCAACAAGTTTCCACGTACCCAGTGGCGTACGCAGAATTTTTTCAAGGGGGGTGTTCATAATTTTCTGAAACTACTAAAAGAAATTCGAGTATGTAATAAAGCACTATTATTTCCCTAATTTAGACAGCTAGATAATTTTGACTTTTTATTTAGACAACATTGTTAAGTTAAATTTTGATTTGATTTTTTTTAAGTTTAAGAACATAATTTTTTTTTTATAATAAGAGATAAAATATTTTATTTTTATTAAAAAGTAGGAATTAATCAAGTTAGAAAAAACTACTCATAATGTAGCAGCTACCTAAATAATAACCGTATAAATGTGAATATTCTATAGAAAATCAATGAATTTGACCAAAAAATAAAAAAAAATAACTTACTAACAAATAGGGAATTAAACCAGTATACAAACACTCTAAAAATTTATTGATTCATACTGTAATATCCAAACGATAGAGTTTTTTTTTTTTTTTTTCGCAAATTCGTTTAAAATGTCTTCTACAGCTAGGGTAAATTTTCTATGAATGTTAAAGAGCGCCAATCCATTCATTCTATTATTACCCGCTGAATTTCGTAAATAAGTCTTTAAACGGCATAAAGTCGAAAAGGATCTTTCGTTTGCACTCGTTGAAACAGGTAGAACGACCAATATTTCTAGGAGTTTGAGAATGCTTGGTGTTATATCTTTATTGCACATTCCAAGAGTATCCGCCGCAGTTTTTGGAGCACTACCTCCGTCTTCACTAATCTTTTTTAATCTTTTATACCAGAGTTTTAGTTCAGACTTAAGGCTTTCTTTAGAGGTATTCAAATCTTGAGCGTAAAATAACACTAGTGCTTCAAAAGCCTTTATGTTTGAAGGTTGGTAAATGAAAGGATTTGCAGGAAGAAGGCCCTGAAATCCTTTCAAAATATCACGATGCAATACAAATCTTAAGTCTAATTGTGTTATAAAATTTTCTATAAATGGAATGAATACACTAGCTCTGAAATATGTTTCGGGTGTCGATGAGAGAAAATTAGCGCGATTTTTCTGTCTTCCTGTTATTCTAGGGATTTGTATGGAAGATCCAATGCTTGTTTGCATACGAGAAGAAGAGCTGAATATTTCAGAGAATATTTCGGTGGCATTTTCACGCATTAATTTTAGTTCTTTAATAACATCTTGATAAAGACATTTCTCGTGTTCAGAAAATCGCTCTACTGCTTTTTTCCAGTTGTCAAATTTTATGTTACAGTTTACCTAAAGGTTGCTTAGCAGAACCGGCACCACTTGGGGCGAAAAGTACTCAAAATTTGCAAAAAGCACCACTTTTAACCTCTATATATGCAAGCCATTTCCAGCGATAAAGCCGTTTGTACTGAAATTTAAAGTTTCTTTTTCCTTTTTCAGGAAAAACAAATGCTGGATTGGGTTCCCAAACATTTTTTAGTATATCCAGTCTTTAATCCTCGCATGTACTATCTTCTGAAAAAAGTCCAATGTCATATGGGTGGGAAGTAACATTTTGAGGGCCACTTTCACATTCATCAGATTTTGTTATGCTAGAAACGTTTTCTACAACGGAAGTATCACATTTCTGTTTAACAGAAAAGTTTACATGCTGTCACCTCACTAATTTTAGGTCGTGGTTTTTTCTCAAAATAATTAAAAAATGTTAAATTCTTGCGTTTTGACATCCTAAAGATCCAAGAAAACTATCGCGACTGGCAGGACAGAAAGGAACCAGCGATCGGGACTCACCCGTAACAGTATGTGGGGGCGGAGTTATCGACCATGCCAACCGTCATCTATCAAAAGGTACCTCACTAGATGGATTCAAGTTAGCATGCTTTATATACCAGTGAATTGATGTTTATAATTCGTAGTGGTAGTTACGCCACAATACTCCCCCACCAATACTCCCCACGTGATTTGATCACGTCCGGGTCACCAATGTGGGGGCGGAGTTAAAGACCATACCAACCGTCATCTATCAAAAGGTACCTCTAGATGGATTCAAGTTAGCATGCTTTATATACCAGTGAATTGATGTTTATAATTCGTAGTGGTAGTTACGCCACAAGTATCACGTGAATTTGGTTTCAAAAGTACAACCCTATTATAATAAATGTTTTTTCAGTATTGTGAGAAATACCATGAGAAAAAAAAGTAGGCACAAGGCAAATAAAAATATATAGTCTTAGAAAATAATAGCCCGCATAATTTCTACTAAAATTTTTATTTTTGCCATTTTGTCTGAGATCAAGGTGGGTGTTTAAACCCCTAAACCCCTCCCTTGCGTACGCCCTTGCACGTACCGTGCTTGTTTTGCGAAGCCATCTCTTCGTCCATGGCTCGTTTCCAGTTGACATGCATCGAAGACTTCATAGCTTCTTCATATGATTGGGGCTCTGTCAAGTTCAGGATGCTGCTGTACACTTCATAGTCGTCAAATCTGGGAGGTCGGCGTATAGTCGGCGTATTGATCAGCCACGCAAGTCATGCGTCGTCATCTGGGATGGTTCGTCTTCTACAGTGCAAAGATCATTCTCCTCCTGCAGGTCAGCACCATCGGAACTGCCCGAAATTTCATACTGCTTACCAGTTGATGTACTGGCTCGAGAAGTAGTTTCTGAAGACAAGGAAGTGGGACCTATCTGCTGCTCGTTGAACACTACATTGGCACTCTCGATTTTGTCATTCTTTGATGGTATGAAAACATGATAGCCATCGCAATCATAATATCCAACCAAATATCCCATTACAGCCTTATCGTCCAGTTTACTTCTGTTGGCATCCGGTACATGTACAAAAGCAGTTGATCCAAAAATTCGAAACTTGTCGATTTTCGGCTTGCGTCAGAACCATACTTCGAATGGAGATTTTCCTATGATTTTACTTGGTCCAGTTCAATTAAGAATATGGACAGCCGTCGATGCTGCTTCTGCCCATAAAAACTGTGGTAGGCCTGTATCCTTGAGCATAGTACGAACTGAGTCCATTATTGTGCGGTTTTCTCCTTCAACTGCCCCATTTTGTTCAGGTGTATAAGGCATAGTGATTCTTAACTTGATGCCGTCATCATTGGTCAGTTTTACCATCTTAGCATTGTCGAACTCACGACCGCCGTCCGTAACCAGTTCTTTCACATTTAGGCCGTCCTTATTAGCCCGAGCAAGAAACGATTTAACTTTATCTACCGCTTCATCTTTGCGTCTCAGAAATTCTACACTTCGAAACTTGGAATAATCATTTTTGATCACTAGCATGTACTTCTTTCCACCTCTTGACAAGACTGGCGATTCGAGTAAATCTGCATGTATGATTTCACCTGACTCCTTCGTTTTGCTTTGAAAGTCTGTCGACTTTGTTTACCGTACCTGCAAGGTTTATAAAAGTGTCCATCATCGGTGAAGTCTATACCAATTTGGCGTGGGTATTGTTTCATATACTGTACTCCCTGATGCCCGAGTATTCTGTGCCAAACTGATAGTGGCAACTTTGTCGTTGTCATCATTGTTGTATCTGGGAAAGGAGTAGTCACGTCATCGTCGACTAGGTAGACTAAAGCAACAGAACCTCCTTCTGACTTGACCGGTTTTGCACGCAATTCAAAGAGTCCACTAGATGAACATGGAGCTTCTAAAAATTCATTTTCCGGGTTTTCTTTACGAAAGAAACGGCAAACCATGTCATCTGAATCTCCGAAGTTTGAGATTCCTCGTTTCATTCCCTTTGACGCTGATAGTAAATTTTTGCCGAAATCTGGTGCATACAATACATCCCTGAGCTCAATAGACTGTTGTAGGGTTCCAACAGTTGCGCACATGTCAATTTCTCCGCAGCCATACGCTGATATTGTCTGCTTGTTACCATCTTCGATTTCCACTGGCTTGTCAAAATGACGATACGTCTTGAAATATTAGCTGAATTTGTGATGTGTGCCGTAGCTTCATCGTTTTTGAGTCACACATTTCGGCTACTGTCATTTTGGCAAATAAATGCACTACAATGAGTAGTCATAAGAAAAGTTTCGGTTTTATTACCTGACGTCTTTGGCTTGTCTGGAAAATCAGGACAAAATTTTCCCATGTGCCCTGCATTATTGCACCTAAAACAGTTGCCATGGAAGCTTTTCACACCGTCATTGGCCTTACTAAGTTTCATTCCTGTAGCTCAGTGTTTCCCAAAGTGTGGTACGCGTACCCCCAGGGGTACGGGAACAGTTTAGCGGGGGTAAGCGTTTTTATGCGAAATATCTTGCAACAAACGAAAATTTCAAATTTTTTTATTTAAAAATAAAACTAGCCATGAAAATTTACGATTACGTATTTTTCTATTGGCTATTTTTTGCTGAATTAACAGTTAATAATTAGTGGTGTCAACAGCCAGTTGTGATTTTTAACTTTTGTAAAATTTTTTTATAGTAAAAAATATATTAATTTTTTTATTAGTGGTACACAGCGTTACGAAAAATTTAGAAAGGGTACATGAAAGTCATAAGTTTAAGAAACACTGCTGTAGCTGTTGAAGATTGAGATTGTCTCGCTATCTGGGACCTTGCCCCCTTCCACCATTTCTTCCCTCGCACCATGTCTTGCACCGCTTGTTACAAAAGAAGTTGTAGCATCTTCTTTCATGCATACACTTTGACTTTGAAGGCGCATCTTTATTTGTTCCATCTGTCTCTTGGGCGACGTTTCAGCTTTTGGTATCGAGTCCCATTGTGACTTGAACTCTCTGTATTCATCATCCGGAAGAATCTATAGGATGCGTGGCATGAGCAGATTTTGAGGCAACTTCCCTTCCCCGCTCGCCTCCAGTTCCCGTTGCAAGTCGAATCATAGTGAACGCAAACGTGCGAGAGATTTCATTAAGTCTTCATCCTTTTCTATTTTAAAAGTGAAAAACTGTTGAAGGAGAATATCTAATTTTATACTCGCCACTTTGTCGAAGTTGTTCAGCAACTCCGTCCATATTTCCCGCTCAGAGTTATCATGCATACGAATAAGATTTTAAGATATCCGTTGACACATTCGAATAATTATTGCGGCTTTCGCATTCGTCTTTGTGTAGGATACGAGCGCTTTGCTGTACTCACTGACCGTCTTGGCGCTGGCGTCTTTTACTGGTACCGACGGTTCTACAACTGAGCCATCCAAAATTCTAACACTGTCATTAAGGAAGAATAAAGAATTTATTTCTAGTTTCCAGTCAGTCCAGTTGGACGCACCTTCCAACTTCGTGCACTGTATAAAGTTCTTTCCATCCATCGCCAAACTGTTAATCCACAAAAATGACCAATCACTTCACCACTAACGTTAATGAAAAACGAAGTACTACTCACGATTGGCATACAAAAGTTCATACACGTCGTCAAAAACTGCTATCCACGCAGTAAAACGTTGCTAATTGCCCTTAACCTGTTGTAATTATTAGCAAAATAAAGGTGATAGCTATTTTTAAATTAGTACTTAATATGAACTTAGAAATAAAAAGAAAAAAAAACGATAAGAAAAAATTAACTCAGTTATACAAGATAGAAGTTGCCAGATTACGAAGTGCAACTCTATAAGATAAACAAAAATAGCGTGAGTTTCGTTGATAGAATACTCGATTTATAACAAAAACAATGCCTAGAAAGCAATACAAAGAATGAAATATTGTAAGTTTTTATTTCATTATTTATTATAGGGTCAACTTAATTGCTTAGAAACGGGGAAATAGTAGGTCTTTCTCACTTGTCGATCAAATAGTTCACTTAAGGTTATCTTAAATTATGCCTCTTGTTACTATTTGGCTATTTTGGGGGGACTAAACCAAATATATATAGCTTCCTAGAACCCAAATTTACGGTCCAATTTTTTCGAAATTTTGTCTATCCCCTGTATTGTAAGGGTCAGGAATCTAAATATGTATATATATATATATATATGTTTATTCAGGTAAAGTGAATTTGTGTGCCTGATTTCGTAACTTAATTTATAATTAACAATAAATAATTAAAAAAATAATTGAGGTCTCCCCCAGAAACCTTTAAGTTTTACGCTTAGTATGTTAAAATACGATCATTAGAACGAAAGTTATTCAAGGTGATATCTCTTTTATTTTGCTCACTGTACATGCACTGTATATATGTACATGCATTGCAAGTATATACATACAGTATATGCGTGCACGTATGCATATGGATGCAACGTACGTAAGCAATGTTATATATATATATATATATATATATATATATATATATATATATATATATATATATATATATATATATATATATACATTGCGTACGTGTGCACACACGTATACTACGTAATCACGTACATGAATCATATTTACATACGTACGTACATACATTGTGTGTGAGTACGTATTTAAAGTAATTATACATACTATACATACATATGTTTTATAATTTTATTTCGTATGTATATACATGCATTGCGTATACAATGCTCGTACAAACAAACGCAAAAACATCGTATGTACACATGTACACAAACAGGACATTGTACATACACAAGTATGTGCATAAAATATATACATTTCAGTTGCATACATACATACTGTGCGCAAAAAAAAAACTAAAAAAAAAACTTGAATAACTTTAGATTTAATAATGTTCTTCATGTTCTAGGACTCATTCTTAATAGCTCGAGAGGGTGATCTCTAATATGTTAATCAATTAGTGCAGACGACATTTTAAGGTACGGAATCAAATTTTAATTTCCAAAAACGTACTTTCTCCTACCTCACTTTTTTTGACGGATTCAGATTTCTGAGCCCCAAAATATAGGAGGTTGCCACCATATTTATCTTTGTAAAAATAAATATGGTCCCCATTGTTTGGTTTGGAGAGTGATCCAAAGTTTGGATTTCGTAATTTTAATTTTATTTTTTGCTTATTTCGCCGTATCTTGAGAACTTTTCAAGCGAATTGAAAAATTTTTGTGTCCACAATTATAGTATTTATTTTTACAAAGATAATTCCATGCAAAGTATAAATTTTAGTACATATTAGTATTATTATTTTATTTTATAATAATAGAAAAAATTTTGAATTATAAAGTATACAAGTTTTTAAATCATTTTAAAGAACTGATTTTTAATGGCAAAATACAAAACTTGAGCTAAATCGATCGAATAGTTCCTGAGAAATCGAATTTTAAAAATATGACTTTTTAAAAAATTTGATTTCTCAGGAACTATTCGATCAATTTTGCTTAAATTTTGTATTTTACTACGTAAAATTGCATTCTATAAAAGAATGTAAAAAAATGGGATACTTTGCAATTCAAAAATTTTTTGATTACTAATAAATAAAATAATAAAAAAAAAAATAATGAATATTTACCTAAAGTTATGTTTTTCACGGAATTATCTTTAAATAAAGAAGTTTTATAATTGAATGCAAATTTTTTTCGATTAGCTTGAAAAGTTCCTAGAGATTTGGATAAATACGTAAAAAATAAACTAAACATTAAGAGTTTCAAACTTTGGATCACTCTTCTGAAAGCTATGGGGACCATCTTCTTTGGAAACTATGGGGACCATATTTCCCAGATTGCTGCTACCCTTATATCGAGATTTTGAAATCCGTTAAAAAAGGTATGTTTATCCAGAGAAAGTTTGTTTTGTGTCTGATTTCGTAACTTAAACTATCGTCCACTCTAATTAAATAGCTTAACTGAAGTCACCTCCTCGAACTAGTAAGACTGAATTCTAGAACTTGAATATCCGATCATTAGACCGAAAGTTATTCAGAGTAGTACATTTTATATTTTGTGCACTGTACCTATGTATTTTAAGTAGTTTCTAAATAATTTCATCTTGCTTTCTTAAATTATCGAATTTTATTATTTATTTCTTTACTTAGAAATATTTAAATTAATATAAATTTCTGAATGTTTACATTGTAAAACGAAGATTTATTTTACTTCCATGTTCTATATTCATATAAATTAAATTATGTATTGTTAGCTAGTTTATAGAGTTGTCCAAGCTAAAGGCTGATCTATGGCACTTGACTATTTTCATTCACTTAACATTGTGGTTGTTAATGACAACCAGGTGTTTACGCCATTTTACTTTGAAATGAAACGTATTCCAATTACCAGTAGTCCTACTAGTAACTAATTGATCATTGACTAATCGATCACTCATTTTACAGTAAAGTCTTTTTAGACGTCAATAAAATGAAATCTTATATTTAACCTTTGATTTAACTAGCTGCCTCCGGCGACTAGCTAGTCCTCCTTTTCCAAATAAGTTGAATTTCAAGTATTTAAAGATTTAGAATCGGATAATCCTAAATCAAGACAATATATGTAAGTATAATAAACTCACATTGCTCAATGAAGAGTGGATTTAATTTTTGTCTTTAAAATGTTATATATATATTCGCTCAATTAATTATATATATTAGTTATAATATATTCGCTCTTTAAATGTTATATAGTCAATATATTCGCTCAATATATTGACTCGCTCTGATATTAATACAATGAATTTTTGTAATTTTTGTTTTCAATTATGGAGTGGTGTGTGTAGGCGGTAAGTGATTAAAATATGCCAAAATCTTTTTTGCTTTTTAAAGCGCAAAATTTTACTACTATACTAACTATTATCAAACTAGCTGTTCTACAATGTTTGTAATAATGAACTTATGGAATAGACTATATCCTAGACATGATAACATTTGGAAAAAATGCACTTTGTTTTTAAGTTTGGTACGGCAAGATAATGGCTTGAGCAGTTAATGTGTATTCTATTCCTTAGAAACGTATGTAGAAAGCATTTTTGTGAAGTTTCAAGTAAAAAGGTCAGTTAGATTTGAAAATATTGCATTTAAAAACAGGTAAAATTACGCGAAAACATGTTTTGATATGAGAAATTAAGCAAACAGAACGAGGTATGTTGGTGTTAAGGTATTCTTTTTTTATCTATCTTAAACTCTACTAAAAATTTTATATTTAATTTTTAAATAAGTTTTTCCAATTGATTAACTTGTTTTTCAGTCATTGTACCCTTTTGGAAGACTTCCGTAGTTGTTCGTTTGGCAAAATCTTAATAGTTATGTTATTCAAACAAAGGACGATTCATCTTTTCAAATTTGTAATATTTAATTTCTCTCGGCATACTAAGAGTAAAGCCGGTAAAGATGTTTTTCCTTAGTAGGTTCATAGAGTGTGTGTTCTGTATTTAAACGCAAGCTTCATGAAAATACCATCTGTAACATAGATCAAACAACAAAATATTTCCAAATACAACAAGTTTTTCAAAAACATTTTACTGATATCGTATCCATTTTATTACATCTTGTGATTCTAACTGTGCAACAAGACAGGTGCACGACAATAATTTAAAAGGAGTAAACAAATAAATATTCAATAGAGATTTCTTTTATTGGTAAACACTCAAGTAAAATACTCTACTATTTCTGACGTGAAAATATATTTACACATCCTTTCACAAACATAAAAACACAATCATTATCGAAGAAATACACATGTGCGATTTGATAAACTCTTGAACAAAAATTACATTATTTTAAATTAGAAAAAAAATAGACAACAACATTGCTCATTAGCTTCTTGAGGGTTAATGCAATATTAAAACTTGCTTTTTTGAATCTTTTCATTGTAATATTCATTTTGATTTGAATAGTTACAATTATTATCAGTGCTGGCTCAGTGATTAAAGGCACTGAGCTGTAACCGTGTAAGACAGTTTTTAGATCTTTAGGGGTGGTTTAAAGCCCACTAAAGGTGTTTAAATAAATTAAAAACCTGCGGAAGAAAAAGAAGAGAAAATTTAAATCAACTGAAACTTGAAGATGACTATTTCAAACAATATTAATTGCTTCTTTGAGTCTTTTCATTGTAATATTCGTTTCAATTTGAATAGTTACAATATTAATTGTTTAATTTCTATGTTACTAACAGTTTGGTTTAGAACAGCGATAACTCAGTGATTAAAAACTCTGTTACCATGTTAGATAGTTCTTAGATTCTCAGCGATGGTTTAAAGCCTACCATGCAACTGATTGATGCGTACCAGCTAGAGATGAGATCGGACTCGGTTTTGGAGGTCCGAGCCCACCAGAGCCCGAAGAATTTTAATCCGCACCCAGCCGAGCTGTAGCACGTGTGCTCTACTTTACTTAATTTAGTATTAGTTTTAATTGCTACTATTATAATATCTGATTGTATTTGGGATTTGTTAGAATTTTGCAACGCGAATAGTTATTGTAATAATATAAATGAAACAAAGTTTTCTAAATAAGTTGAGACAAGTGATTCGATTTAAAAATCTTAGGTTTGATTCAGATTAGTTCGAATATGACCATATATCAAGACAGGGGGAAATTGAAAGACGCTTATCAGAAACATCTTTCTACCGGCAATCAAACGGGTTTTGATTTTCAATACACTCGCTCTTATCAGTATTTGTTAAATTTCGATAGTGTTTCTGTATTTTCTTTCAATTAAATATTAATTTGAAACTTCCAATTGCGTATATTATTCTTATATTAAGTGCCTTTATACCGAGCACCCTGTACAAGTTTCGTACAATTTGTTGAATTAACAAGCAGAACAAGTGGCCTGAGTAAGAATCTCATAATTTTTAAGGATCCAAAATTGGAAACCAAAATGCTTTGAATTGTATTTTTAAAACAGATCATTAAATATTTACGACACACGAGAGATTTTGTTTTATTAATTCTTTAAAATGGGGTAATTCAAAGAAGAAATGAATTCTGATGATTTTTGGAGTATAAACTGCCCTATTGAGCCGAGTTCAGAAGCTTTATTCCTTTATTGAATTCGATGTTTTAAGAATACATTCAATTTTTATTTCCAATCTAGTTTTAAAGATTATATATTTTTATGTGTGATTACAAAATGAGAACAATAATGTTTCATGGGCTTTAGTTTCATTATTTTAGTTACTAAAGTAAAATGAGCAACGTTGTTTAGAAAAACACAAAATGTAATAATAGATTTCACTTGGGTTTAAAACCAGATGAGAAGTGTAGAATTCAGATAGCAAAGTATTTATTAAATTAAAAATCATTCATCAAAAAGGTGTATAAAATGAAACTACAAGACAATAAAAAGCTATAAGTAAATTCAGTATAAATCACCCAAAGCTGGTTAAATGTACAGACTTTTTTCTCAAAGAATTTCATTTATTTGTGATATGTTTTAATTCAAACATTGCCTGATTCTAAAATTCTTTCTGGTAATTTTGTTCAGCATAAAAAGGCAATGATTAAAAAAAGTTTAAATAAAAATAAATATTTTACAATAGAGATTTCAAAATATAAAGATATAATTTGACAAATTTTTCAATTATTTTAACTATTTTTGTGGTGTTTAATTACTACGTATAAAATACGTGAAAAATATTTTATTAATTAAAGTAATATTTGAAATATTTCAACTTGGTAAACATTTTCTACTTACTTAAAAAAAATTTAAGTGGCCACTAATAAAGATAATTTTCCTTTCATTTTATTTATTAAATTTGTTAATAGATTTGAATATTAAAAAAAATTAGTAATTCAAAAAGTATTCAATACAAGCCTTTTTCTTTTTATAGTAGCAATTTTAACAAGTTATTTAAATACAGCTAGAATAATCCATCTTCATAAACCATAATGCTCCACTGCACTTCTGAGACAAAAAAATCATGTACAATCTTAACAAATTTCAATATAATAAGCATTTTTTAAAACTATCTTTTAATACAAGCAAACTAATATGCTTTTTTAAAGAGAAAAGAAAACTACATGATATTTAAAAAAGAAATACATCAAAGTTTATTGTACCCAAGTACTAAATTAATGATTTCCTTCCAAATTAAAAAAATATTATTATTCATTGCCTTTTTTAGATGATAATTTCCATCAGAGTTTAATTACGATAATAGTATATGACATTTTGAAGTTCTTCTAATTGGATAAATAAAAATAACTATTTTTTTAATGTTCAAATTTTTGTTTTTGAAATTTTTTTTTGTTTTAATGTGTCCATTCAACAAATCAATAAAAAGACTTTTAAATAGTTTACTTTACGAAACAATAAAGAAAATATATTTGTACTTATGTAAAAAAAGCAATAAATTAAATTTAAGTAGCAAAAATATCAAAGAAAGGAAGAAAACATAAGAGAGATGAATAAATAAGCATTTTTTTTCAGTTTGCCAATCTATGAACTGATCAATTTATTAATCTTTTTTTTTTAACCAAACAATAAACTCTTTAATTAGATTCTCTTCAATTTTATAAAGATGAAAATAAAAGATACAAAATTAATTTAAATGAAATTATTATTTTATATGTCCTTTAAATTCATTTTTTAAACAATGGAAAAATTGCCTAAAGGTTTTTTTTATATGATATCACAGTTGAGACAATTCGAAAAAAAATAGCACTACAAATTAAAATTAAAAGTTTTTAAAGTTCAAAGGGAGCACAAAAATGTGCCGAAAAAGATATTTTTTAAGGAAAAACAGACTAAACAGTGACTCGATATGAAGAACTTAGGTACATATGTTTTGTAATATTGATTGATTAAATTAAGATGCTGCTGAAAAAAACCATAATACAAAAATTTTAAAAACATTTTTTTTCACATTAAGTAAACTATAAGTTGAAAAATTCGTTATAAATCGCCTGTATTATTTATTCATTAATTTTACCAGCAATAGCTATATTTTTTAAAAAATTGTTGCTCATAAAATCAACTAATATATGAAGAAATCTTACAGATGTGAGGTTGGAATATTACAAACGAATTTTCGATTACTTTCCGACTAGCTGGAGCACTAAAATCTTTACAGGAGCTGACGGCAATACAAGTTTCAATCGTTTCCTGAGATAAACTGAAGTTATTGCAATATCAGCAACAAAATAAATTTAGGGGAGAGTTGAACAAAACTGGGTAAGTGGATAAAGCAAGCACCCGGCATTTTTGACTAAAATACTGCTGCCATTTATCAGAAATTACATGAAATTAGTTGTAGACAAAAGATTTGGTAGTTATTGGTAGAATTTGGTAGTTTTATCATGATATTTTAGAGCATGCTATTAAAACCATTTATCTGGTTAAATTTATTTTTCAGTTTTGTATTTTTTACTAAATGTGTGGTAATCAGAACAACAATTTTAAGAATTAGAATTCCTTGTAAACCGTTACCATATGAACGGAAAAATTACCAAGTGAATGGTTTAAAAACCGTACATTTTGGTTTCATTAACCAAGATTATGTTTTTTTTCTTTTTGCCAGAAATGTTATTATTATGCAGTACGGTAATTTTACCACGATTTCTTTCTCCGTGTGGTTTTCTTAATTGCTGGGAGATTAAACGCATTTTTTAATTAATTCCGCATTTTTTAAATTAATTCCGCATTTTTAAGCATTTTTTTAGTTATTGTTTTCAATTAAAACAGATTTTACATCACATTTAAAATATACTTTTTTTCTTCTGTTGAACGGCAGTTTTGAAACAAACTGAGAAATTTTAAACAATATGAAAGGTTAGCTGTATTCCGCAGTACTCCTAGTTTCGATTTCTGGAAAATTGAATACACTATCTCAACTGTAACAATGGGCAAGATGAAGCCTGTAGTATCGGAGAGGAAAATGAACAACGTTTTATTTGTGAGTTCTATTTTTAAATCTGATCAAATAATTTAATTTACGATACACGTACAAATTAAGATCAAGCGAGATTTGTAAAGGGAAAAAAAGTAAACATAAGGGATTTGTTTTTATCCCACTTTTCTCTACAGCAATTGTATTCCGGCATTCTTCCAATAACTAGAGCATACTCTAACCGCTGCTATGCGTCTATCTACAAGACAAGTCTCAATCTTTTCCTGACCACTACAAGCAGAAAAAATGAAAAACCCATTGCTTTTAATTAAACTCAACTTATTGTTTACATAATTTCAAAATACCTTTTTCTTAATTGATAGAGATGCCAACAAGTAGAGATGCTTTTCTATTAGTAAAAGGGAATTTTTCCGTCGCAAAATAACTTTCCGTAATAATATTTAAATGTACGGGTTTGAATTAAAATGACATTCCACTAGTTGCATTCTTCCCAATGATAAAACAGTCAAAATATTTAATTTAATATAAAGATTAACAAATATTATTTACATAGCACTTCAACAAATTCATTTCGCAATTTCATGTGTGTTTAATACGTGCTTATAAAAAATGAGGGACAAAAAATACAAAAAAATTAAGGAAGTTATTAAAAGTAGCAATAATAAATAAAAAAAACATTAATCGGCTAATTGGAATTCTAATGACGTAGATTAATTTCAAAACGTTTTCTATGAAAGGGTTGCCCAAATAAAACGTAAACAAGAGTGATAGTGTTAAAAATACATGAGCAAATGCAGTGTCGCCCTTCAGTGTAATAAATGAAGTTAAGATGAATGCACAACACACTGATTAGCCAGTAAATATGAGAGCATTTCATGGTAATGTAACATAGAATTTAGGAAGCATTCGTCCAAAAAATAACAGCGGGAGTCAATACAATTCTTAATTGCTGAAGTTAATTGGATTATTATTTTACTGAAGTCAAATAAAATTCTGGGCAGATGTCATAAATCGTAACCCTTTGATTACTTCTAATAATTTTATCAATAGAAGCAATGAATTCAAGGGAGGTTATTGTGTTTGAATGCCTTAAATTTCCCTGGAATCGATACTGATGCATACTCTTCACGGAAACTTTTAAATAATTTTATCATAGCCGTTTGTCTAGGATAGTGTTTGCAATGAACAGCAAGTATTTGGTGTTGAACATTTGCATCACAAACATCCTCTGCCATTATGAATAGTACTACTGAGCGTTATTTTATTCTGGACGCATCCATGATAGCACAACTTAGCACACGTATGAATGTTCTCACGCGAAATGACTATTCAGTTAAACGCAATTTGCAGTGCTTTTCCTATTTCTTAATTTATAGTCCTGAAGTGTGGCATCTTCGATATTTCCGATACTATCGAGGGTGTTCACTTTTCATAAGAGCAATCCTTATGTTTATTAACATTAAAATTAGAATTCAGATATCGCTAACAGTAATCAATCATTCTTTAAAACATATACATTACAAAAGACATGTACCAAAGTTCTTTATTTTAAGCAACACGGCGATGCAAAAGCTGACAACAATGTGGAAAACATCTGGGAAAGGCTTGGGTAAATACGATACAATGAAGGTAAGCTCGACACTTTAATGATATTTATATTTATATATGTAGTATATATATATCTGCCTCAATTTTGTGATATAAAAATAACCATCACACTTTCTTAACTTTTTAAAAATCTTTCCAAGCTGCCGTTTTCATCAATAAATAATGCCCTGTGTAGGTCACACTCTGAGGCGAGATCAACAATTCACACTGCTTTAACACGACACATATTTCTGACAAATACAAAGACACACATAAACAACCACTGACACTTGTTCAAATGTTACACATAATGGCGGTGCATAAACACATAAAAATCATACTCACATTCTTCCCAATATCATTTCTCATCAGCACCTTTGTTCGGACATTTATTTTTTGAAAATAAAATAAGTATGGGAGCATGACTTAATAACGTCCTTCGACACAGTGATACTGTACAATTAAATATACACATTACATTTATACCAACGTACGAAAACAAAAAAAAATGGGTACACCACAGGTTGTGACGATGTGTCTTCGCACACTTATTCTTTTTTGATTCCGGACACTGAAGCAGAATGGAATACCAGCTTGTGTATGAGTTGAAGGTGACTCGGCAACCTTCATCACAGCTTCTCCATCAATTTTAAGATCTGGGCAGTTTTCATAAGTCATCCTTCTAAAGAGGAAAGAAATTTGAATTGAAATTGCTTAATTTACAGAAAGTTTGTATAACAAAAGTTAGCATACTCTTAAAGGGAATAAAAAGTATTGCTGTATAAGTAAAATCATATCCTTTTAAGGTATACGACTGGGTGAAGAAGTTTGCATAGCAAAATTTAGCATACTTCTAGCTTTTAAAGGGAATAAAAACTATTGCTCTAAGTGATATTCTTTTAAGGTATTCATCTGGGTGTGAAGATCATAGCTTGTATAACAAAATTTAGCATACTTTTATGGTTTAAAAGGAATAAAATGTTTTGATCTAAGTGACATCCTTCTAAGGTATCCGACTGGTTAAAGATCAAAGTGTGTATAACGAAATTTAGCATACTTTTAGCTTTTAAAGTGAGTAAAAATTATTGCTCTAAGTGATATTCTTTTAAGGTATCCGATTGGGTGAAGATCAAAGTTTGTATAACAAAATTTAGTAAACTTTTAAGGGGAATAAAAAGTATTGCTCCAAGTGATATCCTTTTATGTTATCCGACTGAGTGAAGATCAAAGTTTGCAGAACAAAATTTAGCATACTTTTGGTTTTTAAAGGGAATAAAAAGCATTGCTCTAAGTTATATCTTTTTGAGGTAATCGACTGGGTGAAGATAGGTTAGCTTTCCAAAGCATATTTGAATTTTCGATCTTCGATTTTTAGAAATGAAGTTGTAGTAGTTTTTCCGAATGCTGACAAACGAAATCGATATCAAAAGTAAGCTCTCGAAAACGAAACAAAAATGTTTTTTACTACGCTTTGAGTATTCTAGCCCCCTTTTTTTGAATAAATTATACTTTTGAGGCAAATAAAACTCTCTTTCGTATTAATTTTTTTTTTTTTTTGCTCTCAAGAGTTTTATTCCATTTTAAATGAATTTTTTGAAGAACGCTAATTTAAAAAAAAGTTTTTTTAATGAATAATAAAATGAAAATTAAAAAGGGATTTTTAAAGTAAAATAAGATTATGAAATAAAAACTAAAATATATAATTAAAGATAAAGTTCATAACAGAATTTTTACTTTGAAATTTTTAATGTATATTTTGTGAAATGTAATAAATGTTTTGAACCAAAAGTTTAAGTCTAAGTTTACCAAACGTAAAATTAAAATTTTAACTAAGCATTTAAAAAACATGTGTCGAAACCAGTTGGATACTTTAAAGAGGACAGAATCTGGTTTATTGAAATATTATCTGAAATTATAGTATAATTTCAATTAAAAGAGAATAGTTTGAATGGTAAAAATTGATAACGATACCAAAGTTCATAAAGGATAAGAAATCTGGGTTTAAATTGTGTCAAGTAACATTTATTGAATGTGATAAAAATTAGTTTCTAAAACTATAGAAATATCAAAAGGTGATTCGCAAAATATTTTTTGACTAATAAAAAATTAACTCAGTTAAACATTTGACAAAATAAAGAAATTTTTGATTATTATAACCAATCAGATAATTAAACCTTAGGTGAAAAATCGAGTTCTCCTTGTTGGAGCTCCATCTCTTAACGACTATGTCAAGAACATCAAGAATTCGTCAATTTTGTTAGAAATTCCTCAGACTTCAGTTGATAAAATTGTTATATTTGTCAATAATATCATCGAAAGCTACAAAGTTAGAATAGCTGGTAACCCATGCCTGGAAATGTCGTCATACACCGCTACAGGAACTTTCTTATTATGAACTGTCTCGTCGTGTGTTTCTGAATAGGTCATAATAGGGAAGCACTCCCAGCCGCGTACGATGACTCTTCCGGGTATGGGTTCCTACACAATTTTATTCCTGAGGATTTGTCCAAACATCCCTAAAAGTTATTCGCAAAATTTATACGACCCCCTGTTATATGTAACGTTTTAAAACTTGCACATTCAGACAAAAAGTAGACTAAAAAATATCAACCTTGTATAAAAAAGGAAAACTGTAGCTTAGCGAAAGATACTGATTGCAGATTTGAATGGAACGATACGAAAATACCTAAAATGGCTGAAAAATCTCATGCAAAATAAATAAATAAACAAATAAAAAAATTAATTAATTAAGAATTTACAATATGCAGTATGCTGGGGGACTAGGTCCCAGAAAACAAAAGAAAAAAATGTTCCTTAAAGTAATTTATAAGTATAGCTTCAGAATGACGCCAATAATCAAGTTGAATCAAAACAGGAAGAAAAATTTACTATATTTTGCTATAAAATATTTTCTGAAGCAACTATAGTAGCTATAGTATGCAGCCAACGATAGAAAATCACACATTGATTCTAGATAGGGAAAATAGTAAAATGTTAAAAGAGAAACAAATTTAATAAAAAAATTACGTCAAAACATTCTTTTTTTGTAAAAAAATTAAAAAAATTCTTTGAAAATACCAAATGATAATAAATTTTACCAAATGACACATATTTAAAAAAAAATTATGCCATTAATGCATACATTTTATGCAGACGACAAAATTTACAGCAGAGATGCCACGGACGACAAAAAATGTAAAATGTGATGTCTTATTGAAAAAGATGAATTTTAGTAACTCTTTCAAGCATATATCTTTCAGTTTAGTATTAAATGTAAAGAATGCTTCATTTGCATTGTAAATTAAATAAATAAAAAAAGAAAAAATTGTTTCTACGACATCTTACATTTTCAGTAGCCTGTGACATCCCTGTAACTGCTAAAATTATTCTAACATTTCATTAGAAACCATTTTTACAGCAAAATGCCTCGAGATAAAAAGCGCTAATCTACATATTTTAACAACTTCACATTCCTGATGAAAATAATTAAATCAGTACTAGTTTCTGTCAATAGATGGCAACACAATTCTAGTTCATTTTTGTAGTAGTATCTCTGCCGTATCTATGATAGGAAAATCTGTTAACAAAATTATAGGTTATCAATTATTACTAGTGAGGTCAACATTTTCCTTCTTTTCACTTCACATCTCTCGCTTTTTAACTCTAGTTATCGATGGATAGTCTCTAGAGATCTTAGCTTCAAAAATAAATAAATAAATAAAAAAAATATATAAAAAATAATTGAAATAATGAATAAATAAAATAAAAATGCTTTAAAAAATAAAAATCCCTACATTAGAAGGTATTATTTTATGGAATTTATGGTGTAGTCTTTCACTCTTTCAAAAAAGTAAATAAATAAATAAAAAATTGCGGTTTATTAAAATGTTTATTTAAGAAAACTTAGAGTGATGTTTAGTATAACAAAAATAGTTTATAATGCTCGTTATATTTTTTAGGGCATGGCAAAGATTGGTTCAATGAAATATTGTTTACTATTGCACACAATTTGATGCGGTGGGTAGCTTAAAACTATTCTGGTTGCCACAATCTCGGTTATTGTACGGCTAATTCGAATGAATTTTAAAGATAGCATTTTTCTAGTTTAAGTTATTAAAAACTAACCACTAAATTTTATACAATCCCTTAAAGTTAAATAAATTTTAAAACAAAATTGTCGACATGCTTTGATAATTTCAGACACTAAAATGATTAGGACTATCACCATTCTACACGAAAAAAGAAAAGAAAAGAAAAAAGAAATAAAAGTGAAAAAAATCGAGAAAAGATAAAAATGAATTCGTGTTGATAAATATATGATCAAAGTGAAAAATTGAATGATGGATATGACGAAACTATGTATATACGTAAAAATTTTTTTTAAACAATAAAAACTGCAACTTAAAAAACGAAACAAAAGTGAAGCATGGATCGAGAGTTACATGTAGGTATAGATAGAAAATGTATGTAACTGTAGAATTTTATATTATGCTTTCAAAGTTTTGCGAATTGAAAAAAAAACATGAAATAGGAGATTCCGTGCATATGCAAAACCTGATTTTATTTTTGTTTACAACAGATATACATTTCTTTTAAAAATTACGTGTACCTATAATCTCGTATAGTTTGTTGGGTGAATCAAACATATTTTGTTCAAAATATAATAAAACCTTAATTGTGGAACTATATACGAATTTCTGTTAGCATATTATTCCACGCAAACAGTATGAATAGTGTGGCAGTAGATTTTATATAGTTAGCAGTATATTTTATTTTATAATCGGCGTTCAATAGCAGACCTGATTCTGAGTTTAGGACTCTCAATGTTCAACTCCGTAGCCTTGTAATTTTGAACCCAATTCAAAGATGACAAGGGAACTTCTGGATCAATTATTGGAAGAAATCTGCCTTCGTGGAGGACTTTTTGATGGAACTAACCCCCATTTGCATTACATGGAGAGGAAAATCATGAAAGCGCTCTGTCACTGAGCCACCAAATCTCCATTAGTAGTTTTTGATATGATAAATATTTCTGGTATGTAATATATTATTTCTAGGGACTGCAGGATAGGCCTATATTTGCTGACGACATTGTACTTGCGTGCCGTGGTCTGGACATCAACAGAATAGAATCATGTCTAAATTTTTTAATTCAGAGAATACAAGATTTTGATGGGGGAAGAAATTATTGTTTAACTCTCTTAAATCTATAACTAGTTTCTTTACTAATAATAAGCATTGCTGTTGTCCCAAATAAATTTTAACCGGACACCTTTTGTAGGGCGAGAGAGATCCCAAATATCTTGGTTTTGTACTTAAATCTAAAATCTCGTCTAATAAACATACTGACTCTTTAGTAGCTGAAGCAAGAAAGAAACTTTATACGTTATTTGTTTAATATATCAAAGTTTATCTCAAGCTGTGATTACTGCGTTGACTCCCGATCTTTGAGGATAACTTATATACCTCTAATTAGACATAGTCTTGAATATGGAAACCAAATCTATCAAGCCGCCTTAGACACAAACCTTGTTGTTGTCTTGTCCAAGTGGTGCAGAGGAATCAAAGAGCAGCGAAGATGTCCAAAATTCTCCTGGCAATGTCGTAGACCCTTGGCGAATAGATCAGTTTATAGTCTATGGGTTTGGGTCTAAGTTGTAGTGTTTAGCCAGTGTAGAAGGACAATTAAAAATATGATCTGTAGAAAGTTGGATTTAAGAACAGTAAGGAGAATTGTAACTTCTTTGGCAATCAGGGGATATTTCCATTCCTTTAAAGTGTAGTCTGGTTATGGTAGTTGAAATTACCCGGTTGCAATAAAGTTCTGGGATAAAATTCTTTTTAGGTGGTTGGAAGGTAAGTTTACGTCTGACACAAACCTTAAAATTCAAGGAAGAGTACAACTGAGCTCAACCCAATTAATTATAGGATTGAAAAATAGCACTTCAACTAATATTGTCCTATATGCGGCTGACCTGCAACCTTTGCAACTAAGAGGCATTCTTAATCTTACAAATTACCTCAGTAAGCTTTTGAGATATTGTGATTAACATCGTACTGCATATTTTGTATGTGGATGGCAAAATAAGGAGAAACTGAAAAAGAATATTTCTCTCATTCACATTGTTAAGATAGAAATTAAGCAATCTTCTGCAGAGTTTAATTCCTTAAAATTTATAGTATCACCATTGGACTCAGTGCCCTGAGTATATTTTCATGGGAATTAGTCATTCAAGTCTTCTCAAAATTCTATACACTTAAGACAGACTGTTTTGGAGGTGATTAATAGTATTTCTAAGGGGGCAATTTTGATTTATACAGATGTTAACAAGAATACACTGGAAGTAAAGCTTTCGTTAAATTTGGTGAAGATTTCTTAAACTCAGGAATACTGCTTACTGTTCCATTTTCTACTATAAATTGATTGTCATGCTATGGGACTAGATTGGGTTTCTAAGCGACACTTGACTGAAGAAATTTGGATTCTTTTAGACAAGAGAAGTGCAATTCAATCTCTGCAAATTCGGGGACTTCTCAGGGACCAATAAGGAATGAGAATTTTAGCGAACCTCAGGATCCTGTCTGGTTCTTTTGTGCTTCATTTACAATGGCTGTCGTCCCACATGAATTTAAAATTTAACGATATTACTGATGGCCTAGAGAAGGATGGCACTTCCATGGCTCAGGTTAACGCCGAACTTTTGTTGAGCCTTGAGCTATACTCGAGAAGAAATTCTTCTATAAGCACCTCTTGGAAAAAACCGCTACCACATCCGTGATATCTTAAGGGGAGCCTTGGTGCTTTAATAAGTTGTATAAACACCTCCTCAAAACAACCGCCACCACATCCGTGGTATCTTATGGGCAGTTTCAATTTGTTTTGAAGGTTACAGGAGAGATCAAACTGCTTTAATTCGACTGTCTACTGGCTTCTATAAAAACCTATTGGAAACAACTTAACTAATTAACTGTGTTAATTTGATAGGTGAGGACTTTCTGAAGAGATCTTTGTATGTTTGTGAGGTGTTTAAGGTGAACAAACTCATGGATTGGATCTGATTCAGAGCAGAGGGATAAATATCTTCACAATCATGATTGAGTTGAACATTCGCGTTCTATGAAATAATTATCCTTTTTAAAGCATGAATTTTAAAACTAACAATAGCAATTTTATTCAGGTTAAAAATTTCGGTACTTGGGAATTAGATATGCTAGTGAATTTATATTTCCTAGAAATTTTTTTGCAGCTATAAAACTGTAAACTTTTCAAATAATAGAAGGCAATTTTTGGAACTAAGAACGGAGTCGCAGATTGCTTACGGCTTCCATTACATGAGTTTCCAGTAAATGAAGTAAAAAATACAATAGCAAAAAAATAAATTTATTATATTTATTAGAAATTTTAAATTAAGTTTGTTTGTGTGCTTCCTATGATAAAAAGTAAAAAAAAAACGCATTGAATATTTACCAAAGTAAAATTATTTAAAGAACAATTTACATAAAAAAGTAAGTTATAGTAAAAAAAAGTGTAATAGTACTTATCGAAATTTCATCTGTTTAAATATTAAAAGCAAATTTTCTTAATACAAACAAATTCAAAAGGATATTTCCTGAAGCGCATTTTTCAAATATTCCCATAACTTAGAAAAAAAAACATTGGTTATTCTTTTATTTATTCTTTAAAACATGAAATCCTCTTTATTTAACAAAATTATTTTTTCATTCATTTTTACTGATGAAAAATTAAATATATGAAATGTTTGGTTCTATCTTGAAATCGCCTTTATTTTTATTTCATTAAACTTTATTAACATGTATTTATTTACATAAAAAGAGCGTTTCTTTAATTAAAAACGAAAAAAACTTTCAAGCGAATGAAATATATAAAGCCTCTTAACTCTCATTGAGGGGGTAGTTTATAACTATGGTGATTGGAGCAACCTTCTGCGAACCCGGAGGTTCTTGGTTCGAATCCTGCCAGCAGCTAACGAACATTTCTCTCCGCATGTATTTTGCTTAAAAGTAAGCATATTTTGTTTCAAATTTGAAGGCATGGGGTTTTCAAACTCGACTATTACTTGTTTTGGAGCTATTTTGATATAATTTTGCTCAATTCTGAGAAACCCTTCTTTACAGTGCTATTTTTTATCAGTCAAACCAGCTATTTTTTATCAGTCAATACATTTATTTTCAGCAGCAAACTTAGCTTTTTTTTAAAGAAAATTAAATAATTTTAACAATAAAAAAATTCTAATTTAAGTCATTAAAAAGTGTTAAATTCATTATTTAATGAATAAATAAAATACCAATAACATAATTGTTAAAACTCTAATGTTGTAGACTAAAAGAATTCTCAAATTTTAATATGCTAAAAAAATAAATGAAAACAAATTACTTTTTTTTACAGGACGTCCTTACATACACTCTGCTTTTGTTTGAAACAAAGAGAAAAAAAATAACGACTGGCGCTGAAAATCGACTTGGGTATATTTTTTTTCAAAAAAATCTTTTTTGTCCCTTTTATAGAATGAAAAGCGTATAGTTTTTTCGAGCAATCGATTTTAGCATCAAACATTGCAGAGGACTTTTAATGAAAAGATAAAAGCTAATAAACTAATTCATTTACAACTGTGTTAAAAAGGGCATTTTGTTAAAAAGTAATTTTCGTAATGAATTGAAGAGGTATGTATGTTTAAAAATGTTAGTCATCAATTAAGGATATTTAGAAATGCGCTTACAATAAAAAACAGAAAGAACACAAAGCGTATTGATGTTTTTATTATTATTTTGTTACATACTTCCTTTGAAAAATGCTACATATAATGCTTGTAACAATGCATCGTGTATATTGAGTCATCTCGAATGTTTTTTTTTTATTTGATTAATAAAGAATATTTTATCTTAACAATGATTTTACATAATACGAGGTAATATGGGTACTTTAGAGTTTGTCATTGTGTTTTGCTTTAATAAGTCAACATAAAAAGAGTTACTTTCGGTTTATTTTTGGTTAAAAAAGTACAAAAAAAGGTTAAAAAAAGCTTTGTGAAAAGTATTAAAAATAAATCTGTTTAATAATAATTATACTTTTTATTTCGCAAAATTTGAAGTTTAGTATTTAAAAGCAGTTTTATTAGGATAACTAAAACGAAATTATAGATTTTTGAATACAGCCGATATTTAATTTATTTGCAACATCTTTTCCGCCGTAAAAAAGAAAAATCGTCGTAAGCGAAAAAAAATTCAGATATTTATAGAATATATATTTCTAGATAAGTTAAGATATTTATATAATTGACATCTTCGTATGACATATTGCTAAAAATTGTATTTAAATTTTTTTTTGTTTTTTATCAGTTTTCTGAAATTCTATTTTAGCATTTATAGGATTAACAGTGGAAAGAAAATAGCTGTCGAAATGAATCGCAAAGCACTTACGTTGTCTTTTCAATTGCGCGACAGTTTTCCTATTCGGTAAACGAGCTGTCGTGCAATTGAAAAAAAAAAAAAAACGCAATTGCTTTACGATTGATTTCGTGAAAAAAGGCTTGACAACTATTTTCTTTCCATTGTTTATGCTATAAATTCTAAAATAGAACTTTATAAGATAATTTCAAGATAAATTAAAAATAATTTAATAACAATTTAAAAATAATTTTTGACTAACTCCACATCTATAACTTTTTAATAACTCCACGTCCTTGAATGAAATGAGTTGTGAGGACCTGGAATAACGTTCTTTTGCAAACTCATCAAAATTCAAATTTCCTTTTGAAATAAAAATTAATAACTTCTGATTCATGCAGACTGAACATTCAAATATTTCTCTACATTTTCAGGCAATCAGCTTGAAATGCAAAATGAAAAAAAAAAAAAAAAAAGTCTCAAGCTAGTACTTACAGTTGGTGATATCCTCTGAAGGGCTCCTTCTTCCTCTATCGTTTCCATCTCCGTTTCAGTTCCTTGAGATTTATCTCCTTCATTATCATCTCCACCTGCGTCTTTATTCTCAGATTCCTGCTTCTCTTGTTCCTCCCTTTTGTGCACTTCCACCCAGTAGTCGTAGTTTTCTCGCAAATGTATGGTTTGCAAGCATCTCACTTTTCGGTTCTGGAGAGGTCGGCTGCTTTCGGAGGCATCTGTATCGGATTAGATTAAAAAGAGAAATCATTAAGCAACTGAATAACTTTTGATTTAATCATCGTATTTTCACGTATTCACACGCAATCTTAGAGATGTTGACCTTTAATTACTTTTTTTTCATTAGCGCTAATGAAATTTGTTACTGCCTTCGATGAACTCGTATTTAAAATGGGGAGGAGAGGTGAAAGACAGTTTTTCCACTACAGAGTCGCATGAAATAAAATTTTTTTACAAATAATATGCTAATTTCATAATTGATATGAAATCGCCACAGTTACTAATAACTGTTAGGTCAAGTTTAGCCTATTTTTAGCCAGCTCTCTTTCTCTCTTTGTTTATACTAAAAATGCCGCTAAACGTCAATATGGAGAAAAGCAAACAGTTTCGA
Organism: Parasteatoda lunata; assembly: GCA_949128135.1. NCBI lineage: Eukaryota > Metazoa > Arthropoda > Arachnida > Araneae > Theridiidae > Parasteatoda > Parasteatoda lunata. The sequence continues at coordinate 109,330,021 of OX421971.1, read as the reverse complement.
GAAAATGAAGAGTGCTTGTGGTCTAAATTTTTAATAGTTAAAAACTTACCCCAATGTTGCATTATCTGGGTTCATAAGGGTTTTCAAAAGAAGGGGAATAAGGCATTGGTTTTGATAATTTTCATCAAGGTGGAAAATTTGTTCAAATTGCCGATTTTTAAAATACTTCAATAACTTTTCAAATATTTTAGTTATTAAAAAAGATAATTATTTACACCAAGATTTTATGCAAAATTTAAAATTGTAGCCTTGCTTCAATTAGTAAGGCACTAAAACTGTGACTTTATTTTTTATTTTCTTTGGTGACAGAGTTTCAAAAAACCCTGTTTTATGCTAAGAAAGTGGTCGAAAATTTGAGTTCTTTAAAATTAATACTACTTTTTGCGTATTTGCCATTCCTATGGAGCTATTGAACCGAATCAAATAGTTTTGTATAAATTTTATGTCGTACAAACTATATATTTTTTACAGGAAAAATATTTTTTTCTCTTTGCTCCTGTTTCTTTCCCCTATTCCTGCTCTCCTTAATTGCTTAGGTGCCTCCTGGAGGCAGATGTTGCTTGAGCAGGAAAAGATTTTGATGTTCTCACGTGACGGGATCTTTTGGACCTGTTGTAGGATGAGCAATAACCAATACAACAACATTTATTATTTTTTTCAAAAAGAAAGGTCATTTTTTTAATCATTACACAACTATGTATCATTACATAAGTATGTAAAAGTATGCAAGTTTTGTATCTTGAGTAACGTAAATTACATTATGTACTGGCTAATTAGTATATTTAAAATTTAAAACTCGAACTATTCGTACTACTTTAATCACTTAGGAAATTTTCAACAACCCATTTTTACATATATACGCAATATTACTTGCATATAATACGCCCGTTTTATTTACTTCTCTTTTGGTCAATTAAATTTTTTCCCCTTTGTGTTAACCTATGAAAGCTAACTTTCCTGTAGGTAATGTACTATTTGATTTGTATTTTAATAAAGGATTCGTTATTTTCAACTTTTTCTACTGTTCTAAGAAGCTTTGTTATTCTTTATTAGAAAGAATAGCTACGAACTAATAAAAACTCCTTTCTTTTATTTGTTACATATTAGTACGAACTGTTTTTTTCATTAACGTAGTTTGTTAATTAAAATAATTAGAATTTGTGATATTCAAGTTGCATGTAACTTTCATGAAGAGCGGTATTAACATTTATTTCACATCCAGACTAGTAATGTATCGAAATAAAAGGTTTCATAAAAAATGGTGCTTAATTAGTATGACAATTATTTTTAATTTATTTAATAATTAACCAAGTAGTTTCAAAATTAACTCACTTGGCGTAGAATTATTTTCAGCAGACTGTGCATTCTCTTCAGTGTATTTCAAAGTTAATGTATCTGTTTCATCAGAACTACCTGAAAAAATATCCGAAAAATTTTAAAATTTAGCACTAGCATTTATAGAGGTTTAGTATCGATGCATTAAAAATAATTGTAGTGAGAATTATTGAAAAAATATTTAAAAAAAAAGGAATGCAATAAATAATTAAAACAGCAGCAACAAATATAAAGCTAGAATTAATACAGAGTGTTTCGTTAACTCAACCCTTAGTATACACTTCAGAATGCTTATTAAAAATGAAGATAACAAAGTACAGATATCAGAAGAAGCAAATTAATGTTTTCGCAAGGAAAAAAAAAAGTTGATTCAAATTCTGAAAAATTCAGGTGGGTTGAATTCAAAACATCAAAACCAACCTGATTGCCTTGTTGTGTCTGGCATTAATATTTTTAATACCATCTTCCTCAATAGTTATATTTAGTTATTTGTTTTTGATTTTGAGGATGAGGAGAAGTATCTAGTATCTTGGTTTATACATTCGTATGTCAAATGAATAATTCACTTTAATCCTGTTTCAAATAAATTAGGATTTTTAATCTATTATTTCTATAATTTAAAATATAAAAATAGCATTTTATTAGGTATTTCTTGTAGATTTTATCACAAATAAATTATGGTTAATTTATTTGAAATGGAGAAAATTACGCAACTAAAACTCAGGTTCTGTCCACGTCGCCGGACCAGGGGCATTCTTACCATGGACGTTAAAAAGGTAGAAATTGGAGATATCTGTTAAAACTCACGCGTCTATAATTGTTTCTAATTTAAGCTATTGCTTGCTTACTGGAATTATTTGTAAAACTTTCTGTATTAAAACTTGGAGAAAATTTTTTTCAGGTAGAATTTAATGAAAATGAATGTGGAGATTTTTATTTTTTATTTTGAAAATTGATTATATTCAACATAATTTTTAAGGTATTTTCGTAATTGTTGGCTGCTTGAAATTTAAACTTTAATACGAATATTATTTATGTTCTTTATTTCGCAACGCATGCCACTTTAAATTTATGATAAATTATTCAACGCGATTTTTACGTCGAGATACTATGACATCATTTGCGTCATCATCATTTAGCTTTTAATCTTACAAATTAATTTAAAACAACGAAATAATAATTAATATATTAAAATATAAAACCATTACATATATTTAATGATTTTAATATTAGATATTTCATGATTGAACAAGAATCAATTTTAAAATAAAAAAATCATATCACTATGAATTTTTAAAGTTCTTTCTAACCATATTCATATTCAATGAAAAATGAAAGTAACTTTTCGCGCAATGTACTTTTATAAATATTTCTAACCATTTTTGTATTAAATGAAAAATGAAAGTGACGCAAAGAAATGCATAAAACTAGTAAATTAATTTTCTTAGAATTATTGCATAAGTCTTACGTGCAATTGAAAATGTCAGAGTAAAAATATCATTAAAAATGTATTTTTTCCACAGTTTAAAACACTCTCAATTTGTTGCATGATTCAAATGAAATAAAAATAAAAGTCATTATAGTCATTAAATAAAAATTCTGCAATACTCTTCATTTTATGAATATTTTCAGGCTCATGGAACAAATATTAAGGCTTGAACAAACTTAATTTAAATTAGGTTTTTATTACTTTATTTATATCATGGAAAATAACAAGGAGCAAAACAAAATAACAAATAAAGCATATTCAATTATAATCGGTTAACTAAACACCCCGAGAGCTTAAGTAAAAAAAAAAATTATTATTTTAAGGACAATATTTTAGAACTGCTAAAAGGTCACGCAAGCGACAATTCTTAGATAAATGCCGGAGGTAAACCTAGTCTGTTAATGGTTTGGAATAAATTAAAGGGTTTTAGAAATTTTGGGGAAAAAGGAAACAAAACGCATTTTAAGAGTTATTCAAATGAGTAACAGTTCTAAAATGAACATTAAAATATTACAATAAAACATTAAAGGCGTTTCAAAACAAAATAAACGGAGTTTTTCTGAAGTAATTAAAATATTTCCATCTGAACGGAAAATAGGAATAACTAAAAAGGAAGGACAAAAAAAAAGATAGTTATGAATAAGAATTGTTTTTACCCAAGTTATAAGTAATAAACGGAAAATAATGTTAGGGCTTTTGTGTATTTTTGCTCACATTTACATATAAATGGAGACAGGAGTTCTGCATTCAGCATTTCGCTTTCCTCTGTGAGATTAAAGAACTGAATAAATATAGCTTATTATGAGGGACAAAGAAATGTGTTTGGTCTCCATGATGTAAACGATTTTATTCTAAAATTCATGAAATAAATAGAAAATTTAATCTTTGAATTTACATCACTTTCAGCGGAAAAAAATTAATTAAAGTTGTTAAAAACTTGGGCGAACTACAATTAGATTAAACATGCGTTGTTTTGGTGGTACATTTCTGCAAGTTATTTCTGCTGTTCTGTTTGAGGATTTTTGACTTCAGATGTTTCTTGACTGCTTATAAAAATGACTGAGATAATTGCTTACTTTATTGTTACGCAATAATTGCTTACTTTATCTTTTTATTCTTGAAAGTTAAATTATTATCCTAAAAGAGATTTTTAAAAAATTAATTAAGTTTTTGGAGAGCAAATTTCGGCAATAAATACCTGGTCTTTGCACCACACTCTCCAACCGTCCAGTCCCTGCGCATACGTTCTGAAACGGTCTGGGGACCTTTAGGCATTATGTAACTTTTTAGTCCCATTGATACGAGCGGGATAGTATAATAACCAAGTAAAATACTATAAAAACACTGTGAGAGGTTTCTTTACTCCCTATAAATTTATCAACTTTTATCTCTCGGTTCTGTCACTCTCTTGGTGGTCTAATATCCATCATGAAGTAAATGGGGTTTAACATTACCAACTGCAATCGACAAGTGCTTACTATAACCAATCACTCCTAATTGATGAAGAAAAAAAGTTACCCAGAAAGATCTTAGAGAGACTTTATACTTCACTGAATCAGGTTAACTTCTTCAATCCCTGCGAGCAAATGCAAAATTTTGATTAAATTTATTTCCCCCCTTTTTTTATTATTTTGCATTGATTTAGGTAAAAAAAAAAAGAGAAAAATATTATATTTATCTTTATAATAATTGATAGTTATGAAATACAGTATGTAACACCGGTGTCTTTTTCCTCATTAAAGGTAAAATCTTCCAAACTCGGCTAATTTCCACAAAATAATTTTTTAAAATTTTCACTTATTTGTAGTTAGTTTGATCTAAAAGAAATAGTTATTCATCATTTTAATTTCTCTAATTTACAAAACCAATTAATGAGAAATTTTTGAACATGATTGATAAAAGGACTGTTTTATTAGAATTTTATATTTTGGTACAAATATAATTCTAATAATCTAACATATTATTTAGTAACTATTAGTCTATTTTTTATAATTAAAAAAACTATTAGCCTTTTTTTATAGTTACAGCGTTTTTGCTTGTAATTACAGCGTCAGAAAAAAATATACAAAGGGGACACCGATGTAAAATATGCTTCAAAGGGTAAAAGTAATTAAATAATTCCATTGAATTGATGATTGATTTAGAATGATCCATTTAGGCGGAAAAAAGATGTTTACAAGGTGTCAAAATCTTTCTATGAGGGGCTTTTCGCGGTAGTCAATCTAGAACAAGGTGCAATTCGACCATGTATCCAACCCTTATTCCAGGAAATTAAACTCCTCCGTTCAAAGGAGTGGTTAATGTCTCTACCACTGAGTGAGAATATTTTAAATATACCACAGTTATTTTTTTAATTAAAAATACAACTAGTTAATTTTAGTAAGGAAAAAAATCCGAAAAGAAGTGAGCAATTTCCCTCGGCTCCCAACTTACCATTGTCATCTGTGCTCTCAGAATCATCTTCCCAAACCCCTGGTAGAAGGCCAGCTTCACCATAGGCATTACAGAGGGGTGCAACCAAATGAGTAATGAAAGACTCTTGCAGCTTTGCTAATTGAGGATTTTTCCTGTCCATGTAAGGAGACACCTGCAGACCCAACTCTGCTTCTTCATCGCCCTTTGGAAATATCATGGAACACATTTTAAAACCACATTGATTCTTTATGATTAGAATAAAAATATTGAGTGTTGATAATTAATTTGTTGTTACTAAAATATAGAGCACTAAAGCAGTGCAAATTTCGACCAAATCAGCCGTTGATAAAGATAGTTTTAGAGAAAATATAGTTTAGATAGTTAAATTTTTTAACAATACGTGTATTATATTGTTATTGCATAAAGAGAATTAAGGAATAGGAAAATAAATAGTCGCTTGTGGCAACTATAAGGTCGGCCTCCACATACTCAGTACTTTACGCCAGTCTGGGTAAAAGCGTGGTGTTAGCAGAATTGTCTATTTGGCTAATTTCTCGGATAATTATAATTATTTGTATTTAAATAAATCTTTTTTCTGGCTATGTTATAAAGAACGTATGGACTAAATTTGAGACTTCTATCTTCGTAAAAACGTGTTGTTTAGTTTTACGGTCAATTAGGCTAACTATCCCGATGATAACGAAATATAGAAATGAAACTTTATTAATTTTTCTTTATAACTGATAAGGAACACACGATCCAATTTTGATGCTTCTTTCTTGGAAAAAATGTGTTAAAGTACTTACTGTCAGTTCTTTTTTTCTTTAGTCTTTTTATTGATTTCATAAAGAACACGTGATCCTAAATTGAGACTTCAACCGCTTTAAGGATGATCTTAAATTGAAGTAACACTAAGTTAAAAAAGTCTTGCGTCAAATTTAGCGTTATAAAACAATTTTTAAGTGCCTAATGTCAAAGATCAACATACTAAGCAATGAGTTCTGTAGGAAAACAACAAAATACTATCGGGTTTACAAAGATAGTTTAATATACAGAAAGCAATGCACGAATTCTTATTTATTCACAAAAACAACTTTGTTTTCAAACCACGGTAGCTAATTTGTATTATAAATAATGCCATGCCGATGAAAGCTTATTACATCGATTCGCCAGTCACAATGACGGAAGAAAGAAAATTGTCATTTTAGCATGAACGTTTGAAAATCAGCCATAAATACGTAATTTGACGTATTTTTAGAAATACTAATTTGGTGTTGGATCGTAATAGCATAGGTGGACTGTTGATCATTCACATAATCCGGCACAACGAATAAAAGTAATTAGGTATTACAGAGCGCGCAATAAACAGTTTTTTTAATATAGCTAAAAGCTAGCAAACATCACTGGGGCTATTTTTAAAATATTTGACAAAATTGAGCTGTCTATAATTTAATTTAAAGCAATGGCTGCCGTTGTAACAATGAGAAAATTCCATTTTTTGAATGTATCAAAATTAAAAAAACTAATTAAAAAACCAAAATTTGAGCTTCGTAACTTGTATATGCAGACATACACAATTCCTAATTTTATTATATGTATAGATTTGTATTATAAATGTTGCATTTTATCTAAATATTAAAGTTAATAAAGTAAATTCGGATCATAAAACATAAATTTTTACAATAGAACATAAAATCTTTTACGTTTATCCTCAAATTCTGAATCTAAAACATAGCTTTTAATTAGTCAAGATAGAAAGCGCATACCTCAGGCCATAATTGCACTGATCATTAGGGAATATTCTAATAAGCGGCTATCGAATGCTTACTTGTTCATAAAATTCCTCGGCTATCCTGTGCGTCCACTGAACGTGAATATCGTGTCGTTTACAGGGGCCGTTGATATCGGCCAGTTTGATACACATTTCCATGGCTAACAGTCTATCGGCCTCTGAGAGCCAGTCGATACCCGGTGCCTCGACATCATTAGCCTGAAATGAAATGCGGTTTACTCAGTTATGCATCTTAGCTGATCGGAAATTCTTACAAGATAATTGTTGATAAACAAACAGTTTCAATCGAGATAAACTGGATTAGAAAGGACGTAATCACATATAAAATAGAATAATATTCTATAGATAGATTTAATTTAAAACATTTCTGTAGAGTAATATGAATTCAGATACCATCATCAGTGCCGAATAAAGAAAAATGCTTTAGAATTGTTTCTGATTTTGATGATGCTTGTTTACAGTAACAGATTTCAAATTTTTTATTGGCGTTTCATAGGTTATTTCCTACATAATTTATACTCCAAGACTAACAACCTTTTGTAACAGAGTTATTTTTACCAAATAAATAAATATTTACAAAATTGCTGGTAAACAAACTGTTTCAACCGAGATTAACAGTATTAAAAAGGACGTAATCAAATATAAAATAGAATGGCATTCTATTGATAGATTTAATTTAAAACATTTCTGTATAGTCAAATGAATGTTATAATAAGATACCCTCATCAGTTCTGAATGAAGAGAAATGTTTTAGATTTGTTTCTGGCACTGATGATACTTGTTTATAGTATCGAAACAGCTTTGATTCTTTTCAAATTTTTTATTGGCATTTTATAGGTCATTTCCTATATAATTTTTATTTCAAGACAAATAACCTTTAGTAACCGAATTATTTTTACCAAATGTCAGATAGGGTCAACAAAATTGATTCATAGTCAGTTGGTTTCCAGTTTCCAAAGGGAATATTCCCTAATTTTATGTCTTTTTAAATGTTATGTGTTCTTTACTCTTATTAGTGTTATTAGTCGGTGTCTTAATTTGCATCTGTTCTGTGCTCCTTCATTTTATATATTTTAATGAATAAACTGAAGCTAGTCTTTATTCGTTTTTATTGTAGAACAGTTTCAAAAATAGAGCACCAGCTATACAACCGTTCTTCTAGAATATTTTAATTTCCTTATTTCATTTCATAAATGCATTTGATTGAATCAACACAAGAAACTTTAAAGCGACCCGAGTTCTTTTCAGACAGCAACAACAAGAAATTTATTTTCTTAAGTCTCGTGCTTTTTAATTAATACGCAAAGATGAAAGCATTGTTTTGGTATTATTGCAAATTTACTTTGGAGGAGAGTTTTAAGTCTCCTTTATTGAAATTTAATAAAAACTTTTTATAAGAAGTAATTTGAAAGGGCTGTTTCGTTACTTTAATTCCAAGTAATTAACATTGATCATATTTCAGAGTGCTAATTACAGGGTAATAATTTTTTTTATCATATGTATTTTACGTGAATAAACTATGTTGATAGCGTGGGATGTTTAATTTAAAGGTATATCAATAATGCGAAGTGAAGTACAGCTGCTATACTTTTTATCTTACAGTAATTTTTTTCTTCTGAAGCGCGTAGGTTATTTTCACTACAAATTAAAAATTTATAAGAAAGCGTATTCAGTTTTTTCTTAGCTTAAAGCAGAGGCTTTTATACCTTGAATTCTGTATTATAGAATGTTAAATAAAAGCGTGTTGCTTTCAGAAAAAAAAATCTTACGGGATAAGAAATTTTTTCCAAGTAGGAAATGTTCAGAAACTCATTCATTATTCTTCAATGAATGAACAACAGAATGGTAAGCTCGAAATGTTAAATCAATAAGAAAGAAACGACAGGAACATCAGATAGTGAAACCTACTCCCACGCAATCGAAGAAAGATAATTTTCGTTATCTTCTTTCTTCTCCCTTTATGGATAGAATAAATAGATCTCCGAAATCTTATATGAAATGAGTACTAAACAAATTGCCAGTGTAAAACAAGTGGTGCATAACTATCATTAGCAAATAAATGATAATCCTAAATAAATAGTTGTATTTACCTTATGAGATTTCCATTTAATAAATAAATAACTTAATACAGAATATCTGTAACTTATATAATTATTGCTTTATTTTTATTAAAAGATAGCTGTTAGAATTACTTAAATTGTTCGAATAAAGAGTAACGACAATACACAAATGGGTGTTTTTGAAATTTTACAAGTGTTATATATTAAAAAAGATTTCTTTTCCCATTCAAAGTAAACAAAAAGATGGTAATTTATTTTTAGAATTTTTTAAGCGTTTTGAACTGTTCTTGAAATAGTCATAAAGTTTCATAAATTTTCTTATTATTTAATTTCAAGCTATCCTTTTTTTTTTTTTTTTTTTTTTCTAAATAGAACATTTCCCCAACAGCCATTTGTGAACCAATAGAAGTATAGGAACAGAAAGTATAAGAAAAATGAAATTGTCAGGTATATAAATTCTTATATAAATTTAATCTGTGTAATTTTAAATAACGAAATCCGAAACTTTATAATTCTTTTTTATTTTTATGACCGACGTTGAACACCCGACTCAATTTTTTGGGTTAAAAACTACTAGTGTTCAACTCCGTAGCCTTGTAATTTTGAACTCAATCCAGAAGACAAGGGGACTCCTGGTATTAAGTATTGGGAGAAATTTGCCTTCGTGGAGGACTTTTTGATGGAACTAACCCGCATTTGCGTTGCACGCAGAGGAAGACCACGATAACCTCCCACGGTTAGCCTGACGGCAACTCTAACCCATGATCAGTCTACCACTGAGGATATTTCACGTCAGCACTGTGGTTGGTGCAAGCCGGATGATGAATGCGTATGGCTGGGATTCGAACCTCGTTGGAAGGTGAACGCTCGATCCCCTGAGCGAAGCTGTTATTCATTAATTTGGCTGGATATCCGCTGGATGTTAGTAAAATCGAAGCCGCACTGAGGATCAAAAACCATTCCTTTAATTTGACTGCTCAGTGCCTTTAACTACTGAGAAATAATCGCTCGTTTTTTCTTTAAATGGTTGAAAACACGCATCTTCTATGTTACCAAAACTGAAATCAGTATTCACACGAATTTTTTGGTTCTAATAGTGCTAAATGGAATAAATTTCGCCTTAGAATTTTAAGCAACATCATAATAGAGACCTTTAGTGCAGACTGGAGCGAATTAAATAGCTAGCGCCGAGATTTGTAACTTTATTATTCGTTCGATAAACAAATCGTATTTTTGTCTCTGGACCAATCATTCATTTATTACAATTATATCCTATTTTTATGAATTTCGGTGAAAATCTAATTATCAACGTAGGTATCAACCAATGCATTAAATAAACATTATATTTGAAATGTTTGGGGCAATATAATGATAAGCAAAAATTTCTTAATTGCTGATGTGATCGTTTTTTTCCTTTTTTTTTTTGCAAAAAACAATAAGATATTTCTCTGTTAGCAATAAAATGCATTTATGTATTGCACTAATACCTAAAGAACAGAAAAAATTGCGGTTAAATATTATAGTGTCCTGCGTTCTTCAAATATAAATAAAAAAAGAAACCAGGGAAAAATCGTATTTTAGTAGCATTCAACTATCAATTATTTTAAAATAGATTACCTTGGCGTTAAATTCCGCTACCAGGTCAAAATGTCTCTTCAAATCTGTAGCCAAAATACACTCAATAACCAAAAAACGAAATCTCTTGAACTCGGCAGTATCCAGGTGGTAGAGAAAATTGTATTCTGGTCTAGAAAGGAACAAGTTCCATGCTGATGCCGCATGATGATTTTCTAAAACTGAACGATCATTGTAGAGTACTGCCTAAAACAAAGAAATTAATTTATTAATAAGGAAAAATTTATTGAAAAAATGAGGGGAGAAAAGTTCAAAGTGACATTTCAATGAATATGAGTAAATTGGGTAAAATATTTTGCATTGGGATGAAGAATAAAGATTGTGCCTTGCTTTTATTTCACGTTCAAATAATTCTGAATAGCGAAATATACAAATCCTTAACCCTCATTATAATTGTTAGTGTGTCATAACGTTTGCTTTAATCTGCCGCCAACTTACTGACTACTTGTTGCCAAATGCACTCGGAAACTTCTTAAACTTTAAAAATTCTCAAATATTGTCCTTATATATATATATATATATATATATATATATATATATATATATATATATATATATATATATATATATATATATATATATATATATATATATATATACAAGTCAATCTCGTATTAAAATTAACGACAAAAAAAATTAATCCTTTTAGAAAATCCTTTTAGTAGCAGCAAAAATATTTTTTCAAAAAATAAAAAATAAAATAAAAAAAGTGTGGAGGTGGATATTGCAAAGAAAATTCCAAAAACTTCAAATTATAGACAGGAAATTGTATGATGTCATGCTTATATAAACGAAAAACTAAATTTGACTGAAGGAAAAAAAAAACACAAAAATTACTTGCTGGAAAACTATACTTCACATTTGTGGAATTCAATGTAATTCATCTGGAATCAATATATACTCGGTTAACACAAGGAAAAAATGCTCTAAAAGCGGCATGAATAGAATTCCGAAAAGTAAAATAAACATCAGTGGAAGTTCCGCACTTTGAATTTCATAACTTTCTTTTTAAAATCACATTTCATATCGTGGGACGTATTGAAAGAAATCCCAAAGCACATACCTTTAATAACTAAGTCTGTCCAATTTCATCCACCTCTCACCGTCCCACATTTCCAGAGGAATTCTGGGTAAGGATGCTCATCCGAATGCAAGAATTCGAATAACGGAATATGATATTCTATAGACATAGTATGTCGGAGGTTCATAGGAATGAACAGCGTATCTCTTATAGTCTATATTTATGCTCTCTGAGTAAGTTCCAAGGAAATTGGAAATGGAAAAGAAAAATTCTTAAAGTTTATACAAATCGCATGTTTTTTTTTTAATTTTGTGGTGAAATTGGACTTCTGCTCAAGCATCTGATGTAAAAGTTGTATTTAAGATGTTGTGATTAAATTTAAAAAAATAAATGCTCTTAAATAACCTGTCATAGATGTAAAAACTTAACTGTGATTAAATTTTAGTGGAAATGCTTTTACGATTACTTATGAGTCATTTCAAGCAAAGAAAAAAAATCCGCTCTGAAATTGAAATATTTAGAAGAGCATGAAATATTAAAGAGGATATAATTTGGTTGAAATTTAAGCCATATTAAGAAGAAATATTACGATAAAAATTATCCTAAAAGTGTATCACAGGAAATGATGATTTGTTATCAATTGTATAAAAATGATTCGGAACATTAAGCATTGATTGTTCCATTACAGTCTAAATTAAACTTGCTAAATATTATGTCCAGTGCGCAAAAATATTGAAAAACAAACACCTTAATGACTTTTGATTTGATGATAGGATTTTCACATACTAGTAGTCAATCTAATCCATGCATCCGGAACTAACTTAACAAACCAAACATTTTTTGAAAAAGATTATAAGACTCGTTTATCCAAAGAATAATTCTATGTAAAAATTATTTTCATAACTAAATATAATTTTTGACTATTAAATTCATTAATAGTATAAGAAAAATAAAATTGTAAGGTATACAAACTTCTACATAAATTTAATCTGTGTAGTTTTGAATAACGAAATCCGAAATTTGAAGAGATAGGGATAATAAAAGATACGATCTCCTGAAAATGACAAAATTCGTGAAACATTAAGGGAGCCAAACTTTTGACCGCTCTCTTGCGAAAAGTATTCGGACGTACTTTTTATATTGAGGCTACCCAATATATTTTGAAGTTCAAGTATCCAAGTTCACCGTAAAGAATCCAAATCCATCATTCAATCCATGTTTAGAGGTAGTAAGGTTTTTTTGTCTGATTTCCTTATTTAAAATATCGTCTGCACGAATTAATTGTCATATTTAGAGTTAGGTCTACGAAAGATTTAGATTGGGCCCTAGTGCATAAAATTATGATCACTACATCAAATTTTAGTAGATGTTCTCTTTTTTCTTAGTTCACTGTAGATAATCGGTACTGTAGATAATATTACAATTGATAATCGGTTTAACTTACATATAAAATATGAGTGAATCTGACACCATACTTGGGTACTACAAAAAAGGTAAGGGAAAAAAAATTCGATTGTCATTGGTCCAATTTGCACCAGTATTAAAATTTTTTCACTTTTTCATATCTAAAGCTATTATAATAGTTGAATTAACTGTAAATAATTGAAATTTTCATGTCGTGAATACATGAAAAATACAAAAAATGAACCGAATAAGTCGAGTTATCTTTGAGTTATGAATGAAAATTCAAAAAGATTAGGTTTTTGAAGTTCCAGCTAACTAAAATATTTTTCTGCTTACTGCATAATAATTCCTAACATTTTGTTCAGTCTTCTCATTAATTTATTAGACACCACTGGAAAGAACTTATACCTCTCTTTTTTCAGTTAACCCCGCTTAAAGGAATACCATCGGTTCCAGCCAAATCTATGCAACTAAGCGGGTTATTAATTTAAAAGGGAACAATATTCAATCTTAAATTCTAAATTTTTTAGAAATCGTACTTTTCAATGATATTTAATGCATACTATAGCGTTTTGATTAAATAAACTCAGTTTTATGATCAATAAATAATTCTAATTAAAACCGTCTGAGTTAGTATCATAAAATATAAATGTCATTTAAAGTTGCATAAAAATAAATCAATGTTAGTGAAAAGTATAATATTGGTACTAAAATATTATTTGATCTCTTCCGAAAAAATCTAAATTTTTTCTTTCAGTGGACATTTATATTTTCATTCATTTTATCTTATTTTGTAGAAAAAATATTTTTAAGGTAAAATATTTTTAAGGAAACTTTTGTTTGTTTTGCAAAATGCTCTATTTTTTTAAGGAAGATTTATATTAAAGACTGTTTTTATATTCGTTTAACTCGTCAATTTATCATAATTAGATTTTCCCTTTAAGTTTCTACTAAGACTTTCTTGACCTGCGTATTCCTTTCAAATACATTAAGTTTTTTAAATTTTTAATTTTAACTTTTTTTATTTTTTTCTAATTCTTGAAACGTGAGAAATGTCAAATTAATGCGCTATTTTAGTTTGGGATTTCTTGAAATTTACTGTTTCCAAGATTCATTGTTTTTTTCCCTCGTTAATTCAAATCATTTCTTTTCGCGATCAACTTGCAACCAACTTAGAGTTATTCACTGGATTAAGCATAGATTATTCGACATAAGAGAAAGATACACTGTACACTAGTGTGCTAGGTTTTTGAAACTTTTCTTATCAAAACTAATAGTGCATCAGGAGGGGACCACAAGTCTTGACCACAAAACAAATTACTTTGTACCTTTTTTACTAAATGATGTATGAGTAAAGTAAGTCAAAGAGTGGTAAGACCCTTTCGTTTACTTCAATGTACAACTGGCAGCAAGATTTGATTAATTTTTCAACTTTACCTTTAACTCCTGTATAGACCAATGAATGAACAGGAATTCCCTCTTGAATTGACCACCTATTGTATCAATAAAGGAAACGAACTATCGTATCCTTATCTTAAATGAAAAACGGAAATTCCATTTTAGCTGGAGAAACATTTCTCGAAAATGCAAATTTTTTTTTTTTTTATCATTTCAGTACCTCTTCTTCATGTAATTAGGGGGGGGGGGATAAAAAACAGCAAATATTTGTTTATACGGGGAAGTTTTAACATTAGTTTCATTTAAAATGATTTGCTTCCATTAAATTTTATATGTATAAGCAGATTACTCGTTTATCCGATATGCCATTAAGTCAGGAAAACTGTATATACAAATAGTTTCTGAAAACAATATCGAATTGGGATTTTAGTCTCGGATTGCACAGACAGGGATGCCAACTGCTACGTATTCGCTAAAATATTTTAAAAAACGGTAGAGAACTACAAATTAAAATTTGCAGATTTTTGGTTAATTTAGATAATTTTTTAAAAGGCCCAATCGGAAAACAAAGTGGCGTATCACAAAACCCTTGAATTATTTAGAAGTAGTGGTGACAAAAAAGCTTATAAATCGAATTTACTAAGACAAAAATCATACATTAAAAGACTCGAAACTATTACTATTTAATTGTTCAGAGCAAGTTGGCATCTCTGCAAGGGAAACATAAGTTCACAATTTTGATCCTTTTTTACATACATGCCATTAAATGATATTCTTAACAAAATATAAAAGCTCTTACAATTATCTTAATTTAATTTATAAAACTGTAACATTTCACATAAAAAAAAATCTCATAAGTTCATTACGAGAAATTTTTGCTATTGCTTCTATATGATACGACAAGTAATACTAAGCAAAATGGATATAATTTTTAATTTAATTTTTGAAGTTATTCAATTAAAAATATTTTATTAAAACTCAAAAATTCTATATGTCTGAAAATATTTAGTTTATTTAGTAAAGATGTAAAAATCTTCTTTTTATTAATAGAGTCAATAAAACGAATAAATAAATAATAATGACTATTATTCATAAATTATTATTAATAATAATAATAATAAAGAAATCGCATGCGTGACGTGTTTTATAAAGTTTTTAACATTATATTATTTTTCATACGGTAAAAATGTCATTTTTTATTAATAAAATTATAATTTAATATGGAATTAAAATCTAAATTTTAGCTTCTGTTCAGAGTTTGACATCTTAAAATGCTTGAACTTCGGGTATTTTTTCTTTATAAATTATATCAACGAAACGCATTATTTGACTTATTTAATTTCAGATAAAGTAGAATGAAAAACTCACTTGGGGTGCATATGTAGCAACTAAGAATGCATTCGTCCTTCCAGGATGATCATAATCGTGCATAGCAGCTGCTGCGTATAGAGCCATCAATTCGAGCGCTGGGTAATTGGCACCCATCACACCATACGTAACATCCGCGGCAAAACTTGGCCTATGAACTAGAGGAGAGCTAGTAGAATCTAAAAAAAAAAAAAAAAACATTATGTATATATATGTTACCGTTAAACCGTTATTTCATAGAATAACTAGGTATTTCGCCAGTTAAAGTATATAAAATTATTGAATTCTAAGATGTAGCTAGGTATTCTATAGAATACCTACTAAAAATAAGGTACTAGAAAGTTATTTTAACCGGTTCTCGCTGCTTTTAGTCAGTTTTGAACCGCTTATAGCTGCTTTGTAGAAACGTGTGTGCACGCTTCATTCCACTGCTTTTAAACGTAGAATTTCGACTGTGTACTCATTTCAGCGTTTTACATTTTGGATTATTTACAAATATTTTCATGCATATATTAATTAATTAATCATCCGCAATAGGTAAAAAATGTAGTTTTGAACGATTTTAACTATTTATGATAATCTATATATATAAAATAACTTTGAAACTGTTTATTTTTCACTTTAACGGTTTTTCATTAATTATTTAATAGAAAATAACTAGTCATTTCATAACTAGTTGAAAGAATAACTAGGTAAAATATAAAATCTTTCATCTATTATATACTTTAACTGAATTGTCTAGTTATTTCATGATACACCTAGCTATTCTATGAAAGAACTGAATTATACATTTTAACTGTAAAAATAACTGTACTGTTGATAACTGTTGAAAATAACTGTAAATTCTACAGAAAAAATATTTTTACTGAAAAAAAAAAACATTTAAAGAACTGCTTTTAATTGTAATTGTTGTTTAATTGTTTATTGTTTGCTGGAAAAAAATTAAAATTTTTTTCAGACTTTCTCCATAGATATGACTGTTTAAAGCTGTTTTTAATAAAAAAGTTTTCCCCTGCTTTTCACCTTAATCATAAACGGATTAAAACTGTCAGTTCGAATTCTAATTTTCGCCATGCAGTTTTGCTTACTGTAAGAGAATTATTTTTTCAAATTATTTTACGATTATTTTCTAGATTTGATCTTACTTTTCAAAAATTATTTATGAATTTGAATATCGTATAAATAGAAAGGCGATTTACCTTCATATTCGAATTGATACTCTACCTGATTATTATCTACCTTTAGATATAATTCTTAGGAAAGTTAAATTGCCACACATTTTTATAAGGATGGATCAATATAGTTTTAAAACTTTTTACACTTAAATACGATTTCAATAAGTAAAACTTTTACAATAAATACAGTTTAAGATTTTTTTTTTCACGCCTAATCACCAGAGCTACCGTGGTTCAGGAGACAGAGCGCTCTCCCTCTTCAATTAGATGATTCGGGTTTGATTCCCCTGTAGTAACTGGTCATGCGAGTTTTGCTCTAGGCTCACAACGACTACACTTTTATAGAGTTTTTTTTTGTTGTTAAAATAACAGTACTTATCTTCTAAAAAAACAGTCGTCCGTTTTTAAATAACAAAATTTTTTTACAGTATACATATATATGCATAGTTATATAGTTATAAGATACGCATGTATATATATATATATATATATATATATATATATATATATATATATATATATATATATTACGTAAGTCATTGAAAAAGCAAAGTAAATGCAGGGTGTTATACGCACAATTAACTGTCTTGTTAATTCAATTATAACTTAATATAAAGTCATACATTGAATTTATTTTAGCAACGCCATCTCAAACTAAGAACAATTTTCTCTACAAAAATAATTTATTCACTTGTTCAGTTTAAATATATCAACTTGTATCAATCTAAATTTATTTTAATTACGCCATAGGATAAATATTCAAACTGACGTCACACAATAAGGTAATGTTACAAAGTGACGTCAAGGCGCTAAAAATAGCTTCTTGAAAAGACCCCGCTGTTATATGAAAGGTATCATTTTTACGTCTTATGGCGACAAATAAAATTCAATACATCCATGTATCATACACGAGTTTTCTAAAATAAAGCAAACAGAGGTAAAAACTTTTCTATATTGACCTTTCTGAAAATTTTTTTTAATGTGTTCTCTCTCTTTTTATATCAAAAAGTAAAAAGAAGGGAAAAGAAGTACCAAAATAAATCCAAAGGTTGTATCAATAAGTAACTCCATGTTAAAAGATAAATTTCAAGAAATATAAAAAAACTTATATGATGTTTTTTCTTTCAGTGAACATTTATATTTTTATTCATTTTATCTTATTTTGAAGAAAGAAATATTGGAAACTTTTGTTTCTTTTGTATAATGTTCTATTTTTTTCCTGGAAGATTTATATTAAAAATACCATTTTCTTTAGCTCAACTCCTGCTTAGTTATTTTAAAGCTAGATTTGTAGTAAATTTTTCATTCTCAATATAGATGAAATGCAATTTTTTCTCATTAAATGTAAACGAAATTTGAGGTTAACAATAATTTCTCTGGGTTGACTTCAAAGAATTATTTTTAAACGTTTTTATCACTTTCTAATGAGTAAGTTTTAAGGTTGATACATGTTAGCATATTGGCATTAAATTTAGATAGATTCAGATTTAGATAGATCCTACTCAAAGTAGAACTGTACTGAGAAAAATAGAATGGTCAAAACAACCAGAATATGGTAAAATTTACCGTTTTCAGTCTCCATATGAACACTGAAAAGCTCAGTAATTTTTACCGCAGAGCTTTAGCAATGATTTTGGTAAAATTAACAATAAAATATTGATTTATAATATGTGATAATTTTGGTAAATGTGATAAAGTTTGGTAATTTTATTATGATACCTTAGAGCATGGCCTAAAAACCATTTATTCTATTAGATTTGCCTTTCAGTTTTGTTTTGTATTTTATTCTAAAAATGTGGTAATAATAGCTATAATTTTGAAAAGCAGAATTTCCATTAAACCGTTCCCATGTGAATGGAAACATTTCCAAATGAATGATTTAAATACCTTATATTGAAACTTTACTAACCATACAGTTTTTTTTATTTTTTAAACGAGAAATATTATTACCATTTAGTGCAGTAATTTTATCAGAATTTGTTTTTCCAGTGCCGAATCAAGCTTTTTTGAGTTTCAGAAAAAAAAAAAAAGAATTTAGAGCAAAACAGCTATCATAAGGCATTAGAGTAAAGAAAGTAAAAATTTGTAATCAGCTTCTGACAGGAAATTAATTTCTTTGAAAAAATTATAGATTTTGTTATCTTATTTTCTGTAGGTTCTTGGTAAGAATATGTTAGCATAATAAAATAAACTAGCTTTCAAATTTGGACTGTAGTTTGTAAGCTTAATTGATTTGATTGATTGGCGCTTAAATAAAAATAAAAACGAAAAATTTAAATATTTTTAATATTTTGTAGAATTAGAATCAGAACTTTCAATTTACATTATTATAAAATTATAAAGCTTTTCGCTAGTGTTTCTTCATATTTAATTGAATACATTTTATAAGCTTTTTACAGATAAAGTTATACGAAAAAAAGGGTAAACGTCCACTTTAAAATCTGTACATTAAATGACAAGTTTTTCTTTGCGACGTTGTTCAACAGAATAGTTGGTTTAAGGAAACAGTGAATTTAAAAACATTTTGTTATGATTTTTTAATCAAGCTACAAGAAATACGAAAGTATGTTTCAATAAATTAGAAAAGATTTACAATACTAAAACATTCTCTAATCAAGAGCAATTACAAAACTAAAATACCTTATTTGAAATTTTAAAATTTTACATTTTGAAATTTTAAAATTTTAATTTTTTTTTTAAATTGTTGGGTAAATTTTTACTGAAAATAAGGGCAGCGTTAGAAAAATGCAATATATTTTTTCTTATTAAAATGCCAACTGATTTTTTAAATCAGATACTTCGATAAACTTCCCTTTTAATTTTTAAAAACTTTTTTTTCTCTTTGATGGAAAGAAAACATTTAAGCTTTAAATTAAAAAAATGAGCTAGATTGTGCTTGCAATATTTAAAATACAATAAATGCATGAGTTTGGCAAATTTACACCAACAATTTTTCATTGGTATGAACAATAAACAATATTTTACAAAATTCCTCGAATTTCTGTAGAAGTTAATATTAAATAAACATAATTTTGTACTAAATAAGGGCAAAAAATAATTTTTAAAAATTATTATTAGAGTTCACGAGTTTTGATTCTTTATTTCATAGAACCAAGGTAGTTCCATTGGTCAAATCTTAGTATATCTCTGAAATTAAATTTTTTCAGTTTTTACTGTTGTAATTTTATATTAAGATGCCGGGAACACAAAATTCCTTATGAAACATGAGAGTTAAAATTTTAATACAATAGTATTTGTAAAGCATATTAATTACTGCTAATTTTAATTCCAAATTAAAGATATTAGTACACGAAGAAAAATATTTTGGTAAAATTTTCGAACTGTATGGTAATGAAATTTCTATTTGAAAAAAAAAAAATTCTGGTTAATAAAACTAAAATATACGGTTTCTAAACCGCTCATTCGGCAATTTTTCCGCTCATATGGTAATGGCTTACCTTAAATTCTGGTTTTCAAAATTATAATGCTTATTACTAAACGTTTGGCAAAAAATTCAAAACAAGGAAGTAAATTTTACCGAATAAATTTTTTTATGTCATTACTCTAAGATATCACAATAAAATTAACAAACCTTACCACTTTTATCAAATTTTATCATATATTATAAAACGATATTTTAAAGTTAATTTTACCAAGATCATTACCAAAGCGTTTCAGAAAAAAATTACCGACCAAACAATCGGTAATTTTTACTGAAATAGTTAAAAGAATAGTAAATACTTATAGTTACTGAATTGTTATATTACTGAATATATTATAGTTACTGAATTGCTAATAGTTACAGAATTTTTGAAAGAATATTGCTTCTATAGAGTCAAAAAGGCGGTAAGTTTTACCATATACTGGTAATTTTAACCACATTTTTTTCTCAGTCAGGGTCATACACATTTGGAAAATTAATAACTGATACAAATTTTGTTACAAAGAAGCTGAAAATTTTTTAATATTCGCTTCTATTATCAAATTAAAATTTTATATTCACCATCTTGAGATCTATAAAAATTTACTTAAAGAAAGCAAAATATTCTACTTTAGCTACAAACATATAATAATGAAAAAATATTTACATTAACAATACTACCACTTTTTATAAACAAAATGTAAAATAATAGAAATAAATGAAAAACATAATTTGAGCAGAAAAAAAGGTTTTGTTGTTGGAGGAAATAAAAAATATGGCTATTTATTTTATAGCTACCATAAAAAAATGGATAAAATATTTTCGTTAAAATTTTTTTGTCACTCATTTTTATCTCTAACAGGTAAAAACATGGACTGAAAGTAAAACAAGACAAAACTTGATACTATGAATCTACTTTTGCCGTATGGTAATGGACTTAAACGTCTAAACCATCATTTCTATACTCTAGGGACATTACCTAATTTTAGAGCCTAAACAAATGTTATTATGTTGAACGAAAAGAACGAGCCGAAACTAAAGCTGCCATTAAATCACCCTGTCTCTCATCCCCTTCAAAATTCAATTTCCACCTTTCCTCAGAGATTTGTTCCCTTATATTCGGAAGAAAAAAAAGAAAAATTCCACATACGGATTAACGTAGTAAGACAATTGCAAGCTTAGGATGGAGCGACTGAAAAGTTTAATGCGGGCTTAGGTAAAAATTTTCTTTTAACGATCGATTTTGCCCTGGCGAAAGAGATAACTTTACTATTGAAAAGAGGTACCCGACTTCCATCGCTCATCTCTTTACCCGGGCACCTGTAGAGTCGCGTTACCTAGGTAACGGATGATTTCCTTATTGGCCCACAAACAAGAGTCCTGAGACGAGGACCGGCCATTCAGTTGCTCAGGAAGAAAAGATTTAATTTAGATCCGCCCGACCCCCTACTCTACCATATCCACATTTCTTTTACTTACGATTTAAGAGCTAATAGCAATTGTTCTGTTCTATTTTTATTAGATGATAGAAAAATCGTGATAAAATTGTAACTAACTATAATGAAATTTTTTTTCTCCATGTTCATTGATTGAGATCGCTTTAAATAGCTCTGAGATTACTGTAACCATGATATGGCCAAATAAACAGGAATCTAGTAGAGCGCAAACAATTCTAACTACTTCTCACTCTCGGAAGAATTGGTCCAAATGTTTATTCATAATATCGATAAAAGGAACCACATAATGGCACAAATTCGGTGCAATCTTCACAAGTAGTCGAATAAAGTAATATTTCCATTTAAGTTGAACCATATAAAGCAACAGTGAGCCATAACAAGTTGTAATGATTTCTCAGAAATACAGTGCGCAGAAAATAAACGGATCATCCAGAATAAGTTTTGATCTAATGATCGGATCTTTACGTTCGAGGACTCAATCTTAATGGTTCGAGGGAGTGACTTCAAATATGCTAATTAATTAGTGCAGATGATATTTTAAGTTACAAAATCAGATACAAAAACGTTTTCTCTGAATAAACATATCTTTTTTTCCGGACTGATTTGGATTTCTGATCCCCAAAATATAAGGGGTAGCCGCAATTAAGGAAATATGATTCCAATATTTTGGTTTAAAAAAAGTCGTATTTTTAAATTCCATTTCTAAGAAGCTATTTTATTATTTTTTTATTTAACCGAGTAAAATAGCATTAAAGGATGTAAGAAACTGTATACCTTACAATTCAAAATTTTTTCGACTATTATTAAATAAAATAATAAATGTATACTAAAAGTTATTTTTTAACAGAATTATCTCTGAATGTATGATCAATTCATTACGTTTCAATTCGCTTAAAATGTGCCCGAAATTTCGGAGAAACGCGCAGAAAGTTAAATTAACATTGAGGGGTCTAAACTTTGGACCGCTCTCCTAACCAACCTATTGGAACAATATCAGATTGCGATTATCCCCTATACTTTAGGGATCAGAAATTTGATTACCTTAAAAAAATTTATGATTATTTAGAGAAAGTACGTTTTCGTGTCTGATTTCGTAGCTTAAAATATCGTCTACAATAATTAATAAGATATTTGAGATCACCACTCAAACCGCGAATATTGTGTCTTAAACCATTCGATCAAAAGATTTTAAGGGTGGTCCGTTTTTTTTTTTTTTTTTTTTTTTTTTTTTTTGTACAATAGTTGTGGAGCTTTAACTTAGCATCATATTAAAGGAGAAGCAAATTCAGACTACATAATGGATTGAAACGCCTTAAAATTTCAAACAGTGTATTATCAAATCTTTTAAATTTTTCTAATCATACGCTACGTTGACGAAATGACAACTGCAGTTGGAGACAATAGTTTAATTTTGTAGAGTTAATACTGATGACTTGGTAAAGGTTAGAACAAAGATTTTAAAATCCTTTTCAATGGTGTCAAACATCAACTGAAAAATGCCACTCCTATGATTCTGCTTCTTAAAATTCTAAATTAAACACAGAATTATCAAACTACACGTTTGTCTGAAATTAAAAATTTCTACACTTTAAAACATTCTGGATCACATTACGGTATAAAGTACCGGCACTTTGGGTGCATCATCCTTTAAATTTATTTTACCGTAAAATTCATTTACCCCGTAAGTTATTGTACCGTAATTTTTACAGTAATATTTATTTAATTGGAATGATTTATTGATTTATGGTAATTTTTCCTGTAAAAATTACGATATGTCAGATTTTTCGGTTCCTAATATGTTCCGGTAAAAATGAATTTTAAGGTAAAAAGTATACCCTGAATGCCGGTATATTTTACCGTAATCTGATACAGATTTTTTTTACAGCGTAGTGTCTTTAAAATGCGGCTAACTTAAAGCTTAAAATGCGCTAACAAAAGATCAGCAAATCCAACTTCTACTTACTTAATATAATTTTTTTCCTACACATAAATTTTCCGATTACTAAAATTATTTTTAAAAGTTTAATGACGTAATCTTCAACAAGCCTAAAAGTCAGGATAACAAGGAATAATAATTCTATTTTAGCGTTTAGATTATGCAGGGTGTTTCTTATTCTTCGCTCTTCAAATGTATATGTTGAATCCAAAAATATTAAAACTTGCTTGATTGCCTGATGTAACTTAGTATTTCTAATAATTGTATAACTTCTCTTTGTTTCCTTCTACCTTCAAACAGACTTTTATTTCCACTTTTTTTAGTAGGCATTAGTTAACCCTTTCCCGGCACAGTGTTTCCAGTCGGGCAACACACATTTCAAATGTGTTAAAAATCACTAAACACACTATTTGCTTCTAAAAACATAATTTGCGTCTAAAATTGCATTAATTTCCAGCTACCACTAATCTTTAAGCAACAAGGAAATTAAGCACGTCTTTTGGACTGAGACAGCAGTTGTTAATGTGTTGCCTGACTAAAGTTTGCAACCGAAATTTGCTGTTTCGCAAAGGGTTAAACTGCGATTTCTGACTGATTAATATTAATTTTCGATTCCTAACGTGTCCGTTTTTTGAATATTCTGAAAATGCATATTAACGGCGGTGATTACGAAACATCTTGTATAGTAAAAAAAAAAAAAAGCATTTCGGTAACGTATAATTTGTCTCTGGAAGAATTAGTCAAACATTTAGGATAAAAAGTTTTCTTAGCTACGAATATTTACGTGTTTACTTGATCACCCAGTAATATTTAGTTGCGAAGAAAATCTTCTTACAATAATTCATCACCGGCAAGTTTATTCACTATAACTGTCCTGCTATAAACCAAATATCTTTAAGATGGCTTCAAAATATTTGTGTTGATAAATATCTCGTCAGTCTAAACCTTAAACCGGGCATGAATCAAAGGTGCCCTGTTTCCTCGGGGAGTATGGACTAACGTTGTTGACCTAAGAACCTTAGAGAGTGCTGTGCACTTTCCGAGAAGATGATCAATGTCAGAAGATTTATCCTAGTAGAAATAACAGAGAATTGATTATTGGAGGACCTATCCAAGCAAGAAGAAGTCAGAAAAAGAATGAGTTATTTATTGATTTTATCACGTATTATGAATCTCGTATGGCTATTTAAACGTAATAAATACATATGATTTGTGTTTTATTCTTAATACGATGACATATTTTTTCTAATAGATGATTTCTGAGGAGATATTTTCTTTCAATTAATTGGCAATGAAAGGTTTATTCATTTACTGTTTGATTCAAATGACCGAGTAGCACAAAATTGGATATAATAGCATAGACAATTTTCAACCTAATACAAAATATTACAATATAGCTTTTTATTTTTCTTATTTATAGAATAAACAATTCAAAATTTTGAGGTAAGGTACGCCACACATTATTCAAACGTGAAATTTTTGCATCCAGTTGTATCTTAGTATTGTTTACAAATAGGTGTTTTACATGTTTTGGGAATTTACCCCAGATAGCAGCACAGTACATATTATTACTTATCTCGATGTTTTCCAACAAAAACGGTTCCGCAGTGAAATGATCGTTAAGACACGGTTTCCAACATATCACCGATGTCAAACATCACGGGCTGTGTTCAATGCGCGGGTGGGTGACCACTTGAATCAAGCTAAGAAGAGACTGGGGGTGTGCGGTATTGGTTCACGTTAAACTGTTCTACCGCAACGTGATCGATTTTGCGCTGGTTACCAGTCTACTGAGGTGAGGTGGGGGTGCAATCCTCTAAAGAGGATCAAAATTGAGATGGCATGTCTTCGGATCATCCTCGAGGATGTTTCTCACACCGTCACAATAGCCCATTTTACAGCTCTAGTGGGACGTAAATAATCTACAACAACTCGAACAAAAATGCCTTATGAAATGTTCTTTCAGACTATTTGGAAATAAGGCTTATTATTATGATGTCCTGAGCCCTCAAATTGAAGGGGTAGTTAAAGGAACAGCTTATGTAACAATAAAAAGTGTGGAGATAATTTGCTATTTCTCCACACTTTCTAACATCTTTCCATTTATCTTTATGACACGTCTCATGCATATGCAATGCATCTTTCTATTTAACTTCATGATATTTCTTCTTATATTTTCATGATATATTATCTTTTTATTTATTTTCCTGGTACGTTTTTATACTTTTTCATGATATATTATCTTTTTATTTATTTTCATGGCACGTTTTTATACTTTTTCATGCTATACTATCTTTTTATTTATTTTCATGACATCATGGCACTTCTTTACGTCATTATGTAGCTCAACAACCATTTTTTGTTGTTGCCAATAGTTGTTGCCAGCCACCAAGCTTGGCAACAACCATTTTTTTTATTTTCTGAATTTTGAATTTTGAATGCATGAAATTTTTTAACTGGTCTTAGATGCTTTCGTATTGCTGATTTCAAATCTGCAATAGGTTTCCTTTCCCAATCAACAATTTTTATTTTAAATTACATTTTAGACTAATTTTTGTCAAACTGTGCAAGTTTATAAATGTTATATATAATAGGGGGTCACATAAATGTTGCGACATACTTTCAGAGGGGTTAGGATGCAGCATCAGGATTAAAAATGTACATGAACCCATGATCAGAAATGTCATCATAAGCAACTAAGGACGCTTCCCTGCAATGAGCTACTTCTTCGTGTGCTTTTGAGCAGCTCATATTCAGGAAACGTCCGTGTATGACGACATTTTCGAGCATAGGTTCCTTTGCAATTTCAATTCTGATGATGTTTCCTAACTACCTTAAATATATGTCATAACATTTATGCGACTCCATGTTAGATACAACTTTTCTTAATTTGTATATTTCGACAAAAAACAGGCTAAAAATGTCATTAAAAAATGCATTTTCAGGAGAAAAACTAATTTCCGATCTGAAATTCCCACACCCTATTAGACAATATTAAGCATTCGTATAAATGCAACACAAAATTTGTTTCACAGTGTTATCTTTCCAATTATCTTCCTAACATATTATTTTCATATCATCATGACATTTAAAGTCAATGTTTATCCACTATGAGCTCAAAGCACAGAGTATTTGTTCTCAAATAATTTCAGAACTTGCTTTGTAACAAGGTCAAATGTAACACACACACAAAAATTCTTATGTAACCCGAAAAATTCAGTTAATAAATATTAATATATATATACGACTCAATTGGTTAACCGAACACAATACAAAAAATAACGATTTTCTTTGTTTGTTTGCAAGTAAAAATAAATAAATAATATATTACATTAAGATTTTTCACATTTATTTTCCAGTTGGATATGTTTTTTTCATTAAATATTTAGAAATGAAGTAACAATAGGATTGCTGTAATTTGAAATACTCCTACACATTTCTATGTTAAAATTACGTTTAATAAAGGAAAATTAGATACTAAGAAGATTTGTGTAACATACTTTGAACTAAACTTCTCCCTTTATTAACTACTTCTTTTAGAAGTTGAAGGTTTAGTAATATCCGTTTCGTTGAATGTTCGCTAACATTTGCGATAAGGCAGTTCTAGATTGATATTGTCACGAAATTAAGTTTAAAAGTAGAAATAAATGAAAAAATTTTTGTAAGAAATTTTATTCCCATATTACACACACTGTTTTTTTATATTTATCTGATAAATTAATTAATCTGATTAGTAATTAATTTATCTGATAAATTAAATTATCTGATTTATGAAAAAAGTTTCATTTAATTTTAAAAAAATATTAAATTTTTGTAGCATACTTGTAAGAAATTTTTCTATATATGCTTGTAGTATAAAAAGTATGTATTATGTTGTATTTAAGTAGTACTTTTTGATATTAGTAAAACAGGAAAAATTTGCAGTTATTTTTAAGAAATAAATTAGTTTTATGTGTGATAAAGAAAATACGACTTTGAAAAGGATTAAAGGTTGCTATCGAGCTGTGGTGACTCAAGGAAGAGAGCTCTCGCCTTCCAATGAATCGAACCTCAGCAATGGCCGGTGGATACGAATTCCGCTTCCTGCTCGCACCGACCGCAGTACTTACGTAAAATATCCTCAGTATAGTAGACGTTTCGTGTGTTAGAGTCTCCTTGACATCAGGTTAACCGTGGAAGGTTTTTGTATTTTTCTTCAACATGTAACGCAAATGCCGGAAAATTCCATCAAAAAAGTCTTTCAGGAAGGAAAATTTATCCCTAACACTTGATCCAAGAGTTACCGTGTCTTCTGGATTGAGTTCAAAATTACAAGACTAAGGCCTTGAACATTAGTAATCTAAAACTCAAAAAATTGGGTCGGCTCTTTTATTGGACCACTCCCTTATCTCGTATGTATTGGCAGCAGGTGTTTTCTGTTGACTGTTTACCTTACTCCAGTTGATTTAATTGAACCCGTTTGATTTAATTTAACTTATATGGTTTTAAAACTGAAATTTTGATTGTGAGTTAATTCATGTTAAAAAAGAATTTTTTAAAAACTTTCTTCTAATTTTTAACTGTAAATAAATCATAGATAACACTGATATGTTAAAAATGATTTAGTTGTAAATGGAAGTAATTAAAATTGTGTTTCAACAGCATTATTTAGCCATATAAACAATGATTGTTTACTTTGCTACAATCGAATTTTCGAACGTATTACTCATCGATTGCTAGTTGCCTTTAATGAGGCATTCTCAGTATCTATGAAAGGCTGGTGACCAAATCACAAGAGCATTATACCCAATGTTTCCTAGAAAATGCCTGGCAGCTAGTTTCCATCAATGGACCGGTTGCACTTATTTTCACGACCGTGTAACTATAACTTATGTAACTTATGTTATGTAATATATATTATATAACTTATCTAATGTAACTTATCTCAGTAATCGTTGTAATTGTATTTGTTAAGCTCCCAGATTCTTCCGTTTACTTATTTCAATGAAAAACTCGTTTAAATGAACATTTTGAATAATAATTACTCTTACAATGGTAAAAACGGAAGCCAGGAGTTGGGGACCCATTGTTCAAAAATGTTATAGGAAGAGGTGGGATAATTTGAAAGTATACTAAAATAGTATTATTTTTTAAAAGATTTATTTTTATTAAAATGTATAACTTTATTTTTATCTATTCATATTTGATATTAAGATATTTCGGGCTTTGACTTACAAAATATTTTTTTACGAAATATATAAATTAACTTCATGCTAAACATGCTGTGAAAACCCATGAAATTGCTATTATCCATATGTTATGCTTGAATGCTGAGCTATTTGTAACGATTTGTAATTTTTACACTAGATGACTAATTGTATTCAGACCATGGATTACATCTTTATCTTCAAAAGTTCATACCTTTTTTTTTCTCGTCGTGTGCCTGTTTCTAGGCAAAGGGGGTGCGACTGTTCTTGTTTTTCAGTGGCGCCATCTATGGCCAAGAATTCGACTTCTGCCACACCACACTGCTACTAACCCGTTCATAGGGTGGGCCACATTCACGCAATCACTCAAAGGAGAAAGAACATAGAACACAGAGAGAGAAAGAAACATCCATGCCTTGCCCGGGATTCGAACCCAGAACCTTTCTGATGCAAGGACAGTTCTCTGCCCCCTACACAGGCCGGTCAGCGTTCATACCTTAAAATGCTTTTATAAACCTGCAGAAACATTATCACAAAGCTGACAGATTTGAAAAAGTTTCATTTATACTTCAGTTTTAAAATGGAAAACCCCTATTAACGCCTTTATCTATTCTCAGAAACCCCTATTAACGTTTTTATCTACACTACTTTGTGACCTCTATTTCTTGTCTTCTAAATTCTGATGAGTGTTACATACGATCGTGAGAGTGTACTAAAATTGCTGAGCAGTTATTTCGTTCATAACAACTTTTCTTTATACAAAATTTCATTAAAATAGATCCAGTAGTTTTAGAAATAAACTTGGACTACCACTCAGAATGAAGAAAAAATACTAATTACCTATTTGAGAGAGATTCTCGGGAAAATGTATGAACCAATAAAATATGGAGATTCTTTGGAGAATTAGGAGAAATTTAGGATTAAGTAAACTATATAAAGAAAAAGAATTTGTAGAAAATTTAATAAAAACAAATAGAATACAATGGCTTTGACATCAGGAGTGAATGAGTGAGGAAAGAGCAAAAAAAAAATAAATAAATAAATAAATCTATAATCGAAAACTAAAGGGAAAAGTTGAATGCCTTAGAAAAAGATGGCTTGATGAGGTAGAAACAGATCTAAAAAAATTGAAAATCAAAAATTGGAGGATACAGGCTAAGGACCGGAAAAAAGAAGTTGTGTGGTATTGGAAGCCAAGGTCCTTCATGAACTGTAGAGCCGAGTAGTAGTAGTAGTAGTTTTAGAAATAATCAACAAAGTATAAAAATTCCCTTAATTTTTAGTTTTTAGAATACATTTTTTTTCCCAACTTGAATACTGGTTACTGAAGGGTTTTTAATGGTTATGTTGACAGTTGTGATTTAACGTTAAACGAATTTCTAATACTAAAAGGAATCATACCTATACTTCTATGAAGAGGTGAATCAGTATCAGTAGATGGTAATTGAGTGAATCCCGGAATGGGTTGAGAGGTTAGGTAATATACACCCTGAAGAACATCAGCAGCGTGCATGCGATTATGATCTGAAATTTAGAAAAAAAGAATAATAATTCATACAAAACTTCATTTGAAAGGCAAAGAAAAACTATTGAAAAATTAAATAACATCTGAACAAATTTTCAAATAATAGTATTCAGTTAATTTAATATATATAACATTTTTGTTAATACAGATAAATTTTTGTACAAAATTTACTTTCAACTATAAAATTAGTTTTTTTAAAATAAATCAATTTTAAAACATACATTAAAATTAAAGAAAATTAATGAAAATTAACTAAAATGTAATTAATACGAGCAAATAGAAAATATGAACATTTTTGAAGTATAGTTATTGGTTGTTCCTAGAGTGATAGTTTCATTTTATCAATTTATAAATTTATAAATATATTCTCTCCAGATATCATACTTTACTTCCATGCTATAGAAGAAAAAAATAATTAAAATGTATTAGATACGAGAAAATAGGAAATATGAACACTCTTGACGAATTGTGACAGATCGCGTAAAAATCCATTTTATCAATTTATAGATATTTTCCTCAGATATCATATTTTTCATTCACGCTATGGGAAGAAAATTAATTAAAAAGAAATGGATACGAACAAATATTAGGTATAAAAACTCCTGACGAAAAGTTGCAGGTAGTTGAATACCTCATTTCATTAATTCATAAATATTTTCTTCAGTTATCATATTTTCCTTTCTTGCTATAGAAGAGAAATGAATCCAAATTAATTAGATACGAGAAAATAGGAAATATGAACACTCTTGACGAATTGTGACAGATCGCGTAAAAATCCATTTTATCAATTTATAGATATTTTCCTCAGATATCATATTTTTCATTCACGCTATGGGAAGAAAATTAATTAAAAAGAAATGGATACGAACAAATATTAGGTATAAAAACTCCTGACGAAAAGTTGCAGGTAGTTAAATACCTCATTTCATTAATTCATAAATATTTTCTTCAGTTATCATATTTTCCTTTCTTGCTATAGAAGAGAAATGAATCCAAATTAATTAGATACGAGAAAATAGGAAATATGAACACTCTTGACGAATTGTGACAGATCGCGTAAAAATCCATTTTATCAATTTATAGATATTTTCCTCAGATATCATATTTTTCATTCACGCTATGGGAAGAAAATTAATTAAAAAGAAATGGATACGAACAAATATTAGGTATAAAAACTCCTGGCGAAAAGTTGCAGGTAGTTGAATACCTCATTTCATTAATTCATAAATATTTTCTTCAGTTATCATATTTTCCTTTCTTGCTATAGAAGAGAAATTAATCCAAATTAATTAGATACGAGAAAATAGGAAATATGAACACTCTTGACGAATTGTGACAGATCGCGTAAAAATCCATTTTATCAATTTATAGATATTTTCCTCAGATATCATATTTTTCATTCACGCTATGGGAAGAAAATTAATTAAAAAGAAATGGATACGAACAAATATTAGGTATAAAAACTCCTGACGAAAAGTTGCAGGTAGTTGAATACCTCATTTCATTAATTCATAAATATTTTCTTCAGTTATCATATTTTCCTTTCTTGCTATAGAAGAGAAATTAATCCAAATTAATTAGATACGAGAAAATACGAAATATGAGCATTCTTTAAGAATAGTGAAATGTAGTTTAATACTTTATTTTATAAATTTATAAGAATTTTCCTCTTATATCATACTTTCCTTTCTTGCTATGGAATAAAAAATAATGAAAACGATTTAAATCCGAGAAAATAGGGGAATAAGGACACCCTTGACGAATAGTTACAGATTGCTTAATACTTTATTTTATAAATTTATAAGAATCCTCCTCTTATATCATACTTTACTTTCTTGCTAAGGAATAAAAAGTAATAAAAACGATTTAAATCCGAGAAAATAGGAAATAAGGACACTCTTGATGAACAGATTGCTTAATACTTTATTTTATAAATTTATAAAAATTTTCCTCTTACATCATACTTTACTTTCTTGCTATGGAAATGGAATAAAAAGTAATGAAAACGGTTTAAATCCGAGAAAATAAGAAATAAGGACACTCTTGGCGAATAGTTACATATTGCTTAATACTTTATTTTATAAATTTAAAAAAATTTTCCTCTTATATCATACTTTACTTTCTAGCTATGGAATAAAAAGTAATGAAAACGATTTAAATCCGAGAAAATAGGAAATAAGGACACTCTTGATGAACAGATTGCTTAATACTTTATTTTATAAACTTATAAAAATTTTCCTCTTACATCATACTTTACTTTCTTGCTATGGAAATGGAATAAAAAGTAATGAAAACGATTTAAATCCGAGAAAATAAGAAATAAGGACAATCTTGGCGAATAGTTACAGATTGCTTAATACTTTATTTTATAAATTTATAAAAATTTTCCTCTTATATCATACTTTACTTTCTTGCTATGGAATAAAAAGAAATGAAAACGATTTAAATCCGAGAAAATAGGAAATAAGGACACTCTTGATGAACAGATTGCTTAATACTTTATTTTATAAACTTATAAAAATTTTCCTCTTACATCATACTTTACTTTCTTGCTATGGAAATGGAATAAAAAGTAATGAAAACGATTTAAATCCGAGAAAATAAGAAATAAGGACACTCTTGGCGAATAGTTACATATTGCTTAATACTTTATTTTATAAATTTATAAAAATTTTCCTCTTATATCATACTTTACTTTCTTGCTATGGAATAAAAAGTAATAAAAACGATTTAAATCCGAGAAAATAGGAAATAAGAACACTCTTGACGAATAGTTACAGATTGTTTAATACTTTATTTTATAAATTTATAAGAATTTTCCTCTTATATCACACTTTACTTTCTTGCTATGGAATAAAAAGTAACGAAAACGATTTAAATCCGAGAAAAAAGGAAATAAGGACACTCTTGGCGAATAGTTACAGATTGCTTAATACTTCATTTTATAAAGTTATTAAAGTTTTCTTCTTATATCATATTTTCCTTTCTTCTTATAGAAGAAAAATTAATTTAAATGATTTAAATTCGAAGAAATGGGAAATTTGAGCACTCTTAAAGAATAGTGACATTTAGTTTAAAGCTTCATTTTATTAAATTTTAAATATTTTCTTCAGATATTAAATTTTTCGTACATGCTATAGAAGAAAAATTAATTGAAATGAAATAAATGCGAGCAAATAGGAAAGTTGGAATTTTTTGACCAATAGTATTGGTTGATTGAACAGTGACAGTTTTGCTTTATGATATTAGAAACAGTTTCTTTTGATGCTTATATTTCATGTATGACGTAGAAGGAAAAATAATTAAACCAAATAGGCACAAGAAAATATGAAGTAAGAAAACTCTTGACGAATTATAACAGGTTGTTTAACGCCTCATTTTTTAATATTTTCTTCAGATATCATGTTTTCTTCCGCTCATGTTAGAAAACGAAAATTGATTAAAATGAAAGAGATAAGCATAAGTACGAAATTTGAAAATTTTTGTCGAATAATGATAGGTTATTTTAAGACTGAGAGTCTCCTTTCATCAAGATAGAAATATTTTCTTTAGATATCATATTTCTTGCTTATGTTATGGAAAGAAAATTAATTAAAACAAAATAGGTTTGAGCGAATCGGAAATATGAAAATTTTTCTCCGAAAATATCTTACCTTTAACTAAATAAAACAGTTTCTGCAACAAATATAATGAAAAAAATATAAGAAAAAAAAACTACTCATAGATATTGTAATTAAAAATCTTTTTAAGAGTGCTTTATTCAAATGCAGGGAATAGTTTAGTAAAATACTTGAAATTTTTTTTGATGATTCCATCTTTATTTTTTAATTTTTATTTGAACAGTTTTATTATTTCAAACTATTTCGTTAGTCACAAAGAAGTTCTAGGTATTCAGATAAAGATGAAAGTACCGGGATACCGTTTTGAATTGTTGATATAGAATAAAAAAATTAATTATAAAAAGTAAGAAAAGAAAAAGAAAATGTTGCATTTTCAAGAAAAAATTAATGAGTTTAATTTACGGGAAATCATTTGAAAATCATTTTTAATTATATATTTTGGCTTTGAATAAATGTTGTTTTAAATTTTAGTAAACATACTTTTCTCCAGATATAATGAAATGCTATTCCTTTTTTAAAATTATAGACAAGTTGAATAATTATAGATTGTTTACGAAGTTAAAGAAAAAAGTAATAAAATCCAAATCTATATGAATTCTAAAATTTTTTTAAAGACATTTCAGGTAAAAGAAAATTTTTTTACGGTTAATAAAACCAAAATATACGACACTTAAGCTATGCAATTGTCAACGGTTTAGCGGAAATAAAAAACAGTTTACCTTAAATTACCAGTTTTCAAAATTATAATATTTCTCATTACCCATTTAGAAAAAAAAAAAAAAAAAAAAACAAAGCTGGAAAGTAAATTTAACCGAATAAATTATCACATTTTACCAAATTTACAAAATTTATCACGTATTATAAAAGAATATTTTAATGTTAATTTTACATAAATTTTTGAAAAAGCGCTTCGATAAAAATTAACGAGCTTATTGGAGTTCACACAGAGCCAAACGCACGGTAAATTTTATCACATTCAGGTAGTTTTGGCCATATTTTTTTTCTCGGTGCATCAAAATATAATATTTAAAACACACATATATATTTTCGAAACTTTCTAAGTTTTACTTTGTTTACTCTTGTATCTGAAACCAAAATGTTAACTTTTTCCTGAGAAAAAGTATTTAAACTTCACCTAGATCTCTATGCAAAATTAAATTAAAAGCATGAATTGTTTCTTAGAGACATTTTAAAGACAAAAATAATTTATTGATAATGAAATTCCCAACTTTGTCTGATGTAAAACAAACTTACAGACAAAGCAATATTGAATAAAATAATAGAATAAAAAAAAAAAAACTTGATAATTATATTTTTTAAGTGTTTTAAAAATATAAAAATTAATTAATTTTTGCCACACCTAAAACAAAAAATGAGAAGAATAATTTTCGCAGGGAAATTCTCTCCCATTTAAAATGCCTCATACGTGTTTAAAAAATGA
This sequence comes from Parasteatoda lunata, assembly GCA_949128135.1. Lineage (NCBI taxonomy): Eukaryota > Metazoa > Arthropoda > Arachnida > Araneae > Theridiidae > Parasteatoda > Parasteatoda lunata. The sequence continues at coordinate 109,294,343 of OX421971.1, read as the reverse complement.
TTCCTAAAATGTTTTGTTTGCTTGGGCGTGTATAATAACGTCTCACGTCCAAATATTTCCCTTATGATTTAATTCATATTTACAGAACATAAGTAATTTTTTTATGTAATCACTTTTTTAAAATAACATTTAAAGTTAAAAGTATATTATTATAACAAATTTAGTGAGTTAACATAACAAACGCAATTTAATATTTTCGCTTAATAAATGCAGGGTTTCCACTCAATTTGCGAAAAAAAAAAATTCCCTGATTTTTCCGGGTATACCAGGTAAATTTCCATGAAAATTGAGACCATATTTTCATCAGAAAACTTTGTTTTATTTTTTTGTGAAATATGAGATTTTCTGTGTAAAAAATTATTATTTAATGAGGATGGGAACATTTTAGTTTGACTAAAATGTGAAATTTTTATAAAAAATAATTGTAATAGATGTAAGAATTATTTAACTCTAATCTTAGTAACTGATTACTGTTACTGACAATTTTGAGACTGGTTATTTTCCAGGCATGATAAAGGAATATTCAAGGTTTTTGTCAAAAAATTGCAACTTTCCCTGACTATTCCCTGATTTTTGGAGTTAAAATAAAACTCCCTGACAATTCCAGGTTTTCCCTGTTCTCCCTGACCAGTGGGAACTCTGCAAATGGACGGATATATTAAATACAAATTTTGCTTGCTTTACATTGTGCAAAAAGCTGTCATTGAATTCTAAATCATTTAACGAATCTTTTTAATTGTAATTTATAATAATATATTAACAAAATGTGCACAAAAAATAACGGTTAATAAAATTAGACACCAATTTAAATAATTGTATCGCAAAAACCAACCGTATGATAACTTACTGTATAAAAAAAAAATCTCTGAATTTCACATTCAAATTCCAAATCGTAATAATAGCAGCACAGGTAAAAACCTTTTTGGATTAAGGATATAAAAATATTTATAGGAAAGCAATAGCTTTATGACTTTTATTGATTTATGCTGATGATAAGCAAAACAATGTAAAAAATAATGTGGCAAAACTGGATCCTACCATGTGATTTTTGACCAATAAGAATGCACCGGCAACAATGGAAAACTGTTTTATAGACCATTACCGCGGAATAAGGCTGCTGAGATTGCAAAAGTATTTTTGTGACGTCTGACACAGACTTGCCACCAATTTAAATATTTGTCATTGAACAGTTTCGTTTGGCCGTCTATTGTTCGATTCTTTCTGTGGTATGATTTCATAATTTTTAATTATGACTGACGCCTGTGCTATACCGAGTTTTAAATGTTATTATAAAAATGTTAGTTTAAAAATACTCTAAAAACAACGAACTGGAAGAATGGATATATTAAACTAAACGCGATTACGAATGGATATATTAAATTAAAATCGAATGATAGCTAATAACTGAGTAAGTGTATTCATTTATTATATTTTCTTAGTCTTCTGTTCTTTGTTTATTATATTTTCTCAGTTTCGTAATTGTTTCCCTATTCGAGTCTATCATTTCTTATTTTAGAATATATGAATAAATCGTATATTCCATGATATAATATAAATTATAAATTTTGCATTCACTTTATTATTCATCCGGTTACTCCATTTTATATAAAAAAAAATTATGATGAATCATGATTTAAAAATAAAATAAATTTTTTTTTCATAACTATTTTCTATTATGAAATACAAATAATATTGCTTCATAAAAATATTAAATAGAACCAGAGCATGCTCATTTTATTGAGTTGTAGCTCGATAAATAACATTGATTTATTTTAATATAAAACAAAAAATTCACCACTTATATTACAATATATTATATTATTCACCACATTTAAGTCCTAGAAAATTAGCTAAAGCAAAAATATTTTACTTCACTCAAAATATATTTGAACTATTTATGATTGTTTTCTCTTAAAATAAATCTGATTACTTCGTACCCTAGAACTTCCGAGGATGACGTCAAAAACTTACTGAGATGCCTTGTCTCTTGGGGATGACTATGGTTAGACCCTTATGTTCTTAAGTTTTAAAAAAAATTGATTATATATCTGGTAATATGTTTCAGTATTTTGTTTTTGTTTAAAATGAATGTTTTAAAATTTCATACATTTAAATAAACGTATTGAAAAAAGAAACAGAAAAAGGAAGAAATTAAATTATAATTATAGTACTAAAAAAAGAAGTAAAATTACACTTCGAAAAGTAAAGAAATTTTTTTTTTACAACGAAACACAAACTTCAAAATAAGTAGTCAAACACTTTTAATTACATATTTGGAAAAGGAAAGGAAAAAAAATCGAGCATTTTAAAGAAGATTTAAACAAAGCACTCGCAACTTTAATCTTGAACTGTTTTCTTCCCTCCTACTGAAATATTTAATTTTTGAGGGTAGTCAGTACAAGAAGTATTCAGTCGACTCAAGAGCTGGGATTAATTTTAACGTGAAACCAGTGAGGCATTAGTATTTTTTTATCCTCGTTATTTCTCACGTTTCTAAAAACAAGTTCTAAAGTTTTGAAATTACTGTGTAAAGAAAAAGAGAAAAAAAAATAAAACTTGTGTTTTTTTTCTTCCATCAGTTTTTTGGGGTAGCTTTCCTGAAATTCCTTTTAATTGCTTTGTCATATTTAAAAGAAGGATTTGCTTTGTGTATAACGGTTACGATTTAAATTCAGGTGTGTGGAATTTTGACTTGAGAGAATTAAAAATATGTTTTACATTAGCGTAGAAATTCTTTGTATATATTGCGACGAGCAACTTTTATTGTAGGAATATTTTCTTTTAAAAAAATCAAATATTTACATCAAATAAAATGTACAATTTCAATATTTCGTGCTATTTAATAATATATTTACTCATACTAACTCATGCGCGTAAGAACTACTGAGAAGCTATTAAAACGCTAAATAGAATAAAACCAAAATTAAGTAGATAAATATTATTTTTAAGTTGTATATGTTTCATTCAATGGAAAATTTCAATGCTGATTACTTCTTAACTATTGATCGTTTCCTCAAGCATTATCACTTGCTTAAGTTTTGAATTTGACCTCTTTTTTGTAAATTAAAAATTGACTATAATAAATTAAAATTTATCGTTACACTGAGAAAAAAGTATGGTTGAAAAAAAACAAAAACAAATTATGATAAAATTTACCGTGTTTCTGGCTCTATAAAACACCAAAAACCTCGGTATTTTTTACCGAAGCACATTGGTAATGATTTGTGTAAAATTAACAATAAAATATTGCTTAATAATGTGTGTTAAAATTTGAAAAATGTCGTGAAATTTTGTAGTTTTATCATGACACCCTAGATCATGTCCTAAAAACCATTTATTCAGTTAAATTTACTTTTCAGGTTTGTATTTTTTACTAAAAATGTAGTAATAAGAACTATAATTTGGAAAATAATAATTTTCGGTAAACTGTCACTATACGAATGGTTTAAATACCGTATATTTTGGTTTTACTAACCAGAATGAAGCTTTTTTACCAGAAATTTCTTTACCATACAGTAAGGTAATTTTTCTAGAATTTTTTTCTCCGCGTATAAATCAAATATTATATTTCTCACGCATTAAACTCTCACAATTTCTTAACTGTTAATTTTATCGATTTGGGGTTGGTTTCATCCGATTTAGAGTAACAAAAATATATCGGAAACAATATATCACTTGTTTAAATTTTTCCTTTGATCCCTTTCCCCAAGTGAACTCAAAATTGCGACAAAAGCTTATCTCGTGTGAAGGGGAAAACATCTGATATTTGGCATAACCCAAATCTTCAAATACAATTTACAAGTTTCTCTTTTTTATTTCCGAATTCAACTACTCAAGTACGAGACTCAGACCTTATGATCAATTTATATTATCGCCTAGATTAGAAAAGTGTGAGATTAGTAAAGGTGAAAGAACATCAAGACTGATAATCTCAACTTGAAACTTTATTTCAATGAACTGAAAGTTACATGTGCTTATATACAATTGTCGAACTTCATAAAACAGAACATTTTAGAATCCGAAAATTCTAAAAATTGAATAATTAACAAAATAAACATGAACGAAAAAAAGAAGGAATTATAATGTATTCTTCAACAAAAGCCATTTTCAGGCAACTTTCCCCGGATGGGGTTCGAACACCCAACCTTTGGCTTCGTAGTTCAATGCTTTATTATGGAGCCAACGGTATCACAGTAGCAAGTTTTGGTGCAATATAAAGCTTTAATAAGTTACCGCAGATGGTCCCTTTTCACAAAGGTAATTAATGACCTTCAAACTTGTGTTACATTTCCCTAATTTTATGTACAAATATTTATGTACTCCAAAAGTATACAACTCATATCTTTTTTTTTAATTTTAGGTTCTTTTCATTAGAATGTATTCACGGAGACGCATATCTTAGTGGCTCAAGTAGATTTCGTCGGTAAAATCTATGAAAAAGGCCTTATTTCGTAGAAATTAGTGTATACTTTGATCTTTGTGCTGAATATCAGCAGTGAATATTTATGTCTACTTAATTCATGTGGAAGTGAAAGAACACAAAATAACAGTAAATGCCGCGGTTCCCTCTTCGCACAAAAGGAAAGGTCACATATAAATTGATGCGTTTTTTTTTAAATACCAAATGTCATTCAGTTTTAAACCCTCAGCACATAAAGAGTTTTTCAAGTAAAGAAATGAACATACTCCGAAAATTTCAAAGTATTAAAAATGCCAACCATGTAAGATTTCCTGATTCTTAGAAAAAAAACTGATCATTCCACATTTGCAAACAATAAAATTATTAATAATTAAATTTTATCTGGAACTCTTTTTACTAAGCGGAAAATATTAATCTTTATAACTATAATTTGGAACAGAAAATATTGCTTTTTTCCTTAGCCTGTTATTGCAATTAAATCAAAGATTAGTTTTTACATATTTATGCGTGGATAATGTCATGAAAAGACAAATATATTGCAATACGATGCATAAAAATAACTTTGCTAAGTATTTAAAAAAATGCTCCAAAGAAATTTTGTCTTTTTACACAAAAAGAGAAGCAATTAACGATTTTATTTTGTATTTTGCTGCAAAAGAGTAAGCTAAGGAGCACAAAAAAATTACCATGATGTTATAATATTTTTTCAAGCTTATTTAATTATTTGTTTATATTTTTTTACTTAATGAAGTACTGTGAAAAAGTTCTCAATTCTTCTTTCAATCATTAACACAAACATGTTTATACCTTTCAGAAAGAAGAAAAAAAATGTGTGAATAAACATATTTTTTAAACTATGAAATCAATCATTTTCTGCATAACAGCGACCATCAGTTGCAGCTGGTGGAACTTCATGTGATGTTTTTTCCCCTTCAAAACTTATAATAGAGTTCTTTGGACAACTCTTAAGAACAGCTTTTCCTCTCCTTAGGCTTAGCATTTGCATATCAGCCTAACTACTGATATTAGAATGTTATTCTGCTAAAACCTTACACTGCGTGCTTTGATTTGAATGTTTGCATGGCTTCCACCACCTTTGTCCAATAAAGAATATATGAAGTGTGTGACTCTATAACAGAATAGTTAATATGTGATTAAATCTACTGCTTTATGTTCCTTGTAAGTTTGATGTAAGTTTTGTTCCTTGTAAGTTTGTATATTAGTACACATCCTTTTCATGCGTATGTTCATTTAAATGACCATAAGACAAGTCAGTTTTTGTTAAAAATGAATGTATGATCTTCAATTAATATGATGCTGAAATAACGTTTACAACCAAAACTTTTTTTATTTGCATTTTTAATTACTGAATCATATTTATTTAATAATTATTGAAAGTTAGTTATTATTTACGAATGGAATGTTTTAAGAACAAACTAATTGCTTTGAAAAATATTATTTTAACATTTACTATTGGCATATTCTAAAGTTACCGGGGCAAAAAGTTTACCTAAAAGAATAGAAAAACGGAGTAGAATCTATGCGTTGTACTTAAATGCAGATAATTTTACTTAAACGTCGTATCAAAGTAAGCATATACAAAGGACAGGATTTTAAAAAGATAAATTTTAAAAACTATTACCTACATGACGACAAGTGATGAACGAAATTGAAACAAAAATATATCAAGTTTTTTTTACAGCTATAAGTGTTTCGTGTGTTATACTTTTGCTTCACGGCAAACATCTAAAATATAATCAAGTTCGTTCCACACTTTTCACATAGTCAAAAGTTCCTTATACAGCATGTACGCGTTCTTTTACTTCTATAGAAACTCTTAGGTATCGATACATCATAAAAGTGTTTTGGTGATAATGGATTTACGCTTAATCAAATGGCCACTAAGATCTCCAGACCTTATGCTGTGATTAGTGATTTTTATGGGATTCCTTCAAAGTACTATTTATGATGCAAAGATACCGAAAACATAGGAGGAATTTAAAAAGAACCCATTTTTGCAGAAATAGGAATCGTTATTAGTGTTAAAATTCAGAACGTGAGGAACAAGCTCGAAGACAGGTTAAATTTTGTCGTGTTCTGAAAGGACCACGTTTATATCTGAAATTTTTTTAAAAATATTTATATTTAATTTTATGCACTATTTATTGTTATATCTGTAATACTTTCAAAAGTATGCATATTTAAAATTCTGTCTTTTATTTGCATTATTTTCGAATGTGGTATTATGATTATTAAAAAGAGAATTCGAGAATTTCTGAGAAATAATTGGAGACTGTGTTTAAAAATCGAATTATGAAATAAATCCATATGAAAAACTCTATTTAAAGCAATAAATAGATAATTTTTTCAATACAAATGAATTTTTTTAAATGTTTTTTTATGACAATGAAAATTTAATGTCCTCATTTTGCGATCTTGGAAAAAAATTTGAATTTTGGCAATAAAATCAATCTAATAGGAAAATTCTGGATTTGATAATCAGGATAAACAATTATGAAGGCTATTAATTTAACTAATCTATCCATATATATAATAAAATAAATCATCATTACTTTATGTGTCTGCATACTGGATTGCAGGTAAACTATAAGCTTTAAAAATATGACATTCACCACGGACCTAAATGTGCACAACTTCAAACAAATGACGAAGCTCAATTTTTGATTTTTTAAAATTATATTTTAAATTCTGACACATTTAAAAAAAATGGAATTTTCTCATTTGATATGCGAAAACCATTGTTTTAAAATAAGTTGAAGATGATTCAGTTCTGCTAAATATTTTAAAGATAACACCAGTGATGTTTATCTCATAGTTCTAATTAAAGAGTTTTTCATTAGCTCGAAAAAGGGTTATCACGAAAAATGGTTTTTATGCCATGCTCTAGGGTATCACGAAAAATTACAAAGTTTTATCACATTTACTACCAAACAACATGGTAATAAAACCATATTTTATCGTTAATGTTTCTCAAAAGTCTTTACCATTGCGTTTCGAGAAAAATTACTGTGTTTTTTGGTTTTTCCATAGAGTCAGAAACAAGATAAGCTTTACCGGATTCTGGTAGTTTTTACCATAATTTTTTCTCGGTGTACATAAATAAGTTTTACTTGATCAAATAAAAATATATTAAAATCCAATATTTTGTTTTCATTTACTTAGTCAAACCATCTGGACAACGTTATAATATCTAGTTGTAGTTCGCAGTTTTTTCTTTCGTACATAAATAAAAAATATTTAATTGACAAAATAAGACTGAAATGAAATATTTTTTATGTATTTATTTCTTTAAACTCGGGTACAAAAAATAATTGAATATCAAAAGTATAATTTCTTCATGTTTACAAAATAAATTCAGAAACACAAAAATATAATATTATTACCATTGTTTTAGTTAAAAATATTACTAAGGATAGAACTATTTAAAATGAATCGCATCATTTTATGATTTCGTAACCATAGCAACTTCAACAAGATGAACTGAAATTTGAAAACCGACATTTTATAAAATGGAGTTGAATTAATAAGCGTTATTAACAAGACCGTGTTTCTGATTTAAAAGACTCAACACACAAAAGAGTTGGTAAAGTTGGGAAAATATTTACGAAACAAACGATACTTAATAATGATATTGTGTCCAACTTCTATTTGAGAACGTGGAAAGTAAGTTTCTCAGAGCAACATTTTCAAAGTTAAAATAATATTTTCCAAAATTGCGTGATCCACTTATTTACATTCGAAAATGTTGGAAAACTTATACTTTTATCAGGGGAAACTTACAGAAGCCAGATTTCTGATAGTTTGTTTTTACTAAATCCTCTTAAAAATATATTCTTCTTAAATGAGCTTATTAATTGTTTGTATGATAATATTTAAATAAAGTTTTTCTCGTTTAATCTTCCAAATTATTTACAACGAAGAGGATATTTCAGGAAATTGTAGATCCTTTGTATTTATGTTTTGAGTAAAGTTATGAAGATAAAACGTCGTAGATGCAGTAGGTTGCGCCGAAACACTTTAAAATCTGAATTAAAAAAAATTCTAAACTGAAACGGCTATTTTATTTAAACTTCTTTTTTAATTGATGGTAGTTATGACATCGGTCTGAAAGTGCATATTTTAACCGAATTTAATCTTATTAATAGCATTTGGCACTGAATTGACGATAGAAAAAACGAAAATGTCAAATTTTTATAATTCATTTCATAATTTTTCATTTAATTAAAAAAATAATCAAGAAGTTTTTTTTATTTTGGACATATTTTTACTTGTCCATGTACCACTAAGTACTATTTCATTTAATAACCGTCGTTAGACAGCCGATCAGATTGTTCGGATTTATGATTGCTAATGTTCAATTCCGTAGCCTTGCAATTTTGAACACAATCCAGAAGACAAGGGAACTCCTGGATCAAGTATCAAGCCGGATGCGGAATTCGTATTGACCAGCCATCGCTGGGATTCGAACCTGGTTCATCTCAATGGAAGGTGAACGCTCTATCCCCCGAGCCATCATGGCTCATTAAGTACCATTTATAATAATATATTTATAATAATATATCCATGCATCATATTGAAAGTGTACTCAGGGCAAATGAGCTTTATTTTTCCAACTTTTACACATAAGCCGACTGACTTCACGATGTTCTTACCTTCTTCTCTGTATTATAAGCGGTGGGGGTAATGTTGACATAACTAATATGATACCTCCTAAAACAGTGGTCATCACACCTGCTTTTTGATACATCAGTGATAAAAAGTTAATATATGGGTGGGCATCGGAAAAAAAAACCCATCTTCAACTCACAATGACAGATGCCAACTAACAAATGCCTGGTTTCCAAAAAGATGGAAATGGTCAAATGTATCGAGAAATTTGCATTTGATAAAAAGTATAGAAAATTAACGTCTCAAATATATGCATGCATAAAAGATTTCTTGAATGGTACCAAACACCCTCACTCTCTTTTCAGGGATTTATGTCGGGGGGGGGGGGTCGAGTTTGTATTATTCAAAAAAGCTTTCAAAAATATTTAACACGGTTTTGCCATGTTTTTATCCTCTGTTTTTGTCGCATAAGTATATGACGTCTTAAACATAACAGATAAATTCATCCTTGCAAATTAAATGTAATAATTCCGCATAACTTGTAAACTGTTACTATTTGTTAATTGTTATTAAATAAATTAAATTGATAATGAAATAAATTAAATAAAACAAAACTGCCTTCAAATCTCTATAATAAGTAATAAATATATAATGTCATGAAGGTAATTGATTTATTTCTTCTACAAATAAAATCTAACACTTATACATAATTTATTAATTGTTACTGTTTGCTAACCGTATGGTAATTAAATAAACTAAGCAAACAAAACCACCTTTAGATCTCTATAAATGAGGAATAAATTTATGTCATGAAAGTAATTGGTTCCTTTCTTCTACAAATAAAATCTAATAATTATACATGATTTGTTAACCATTACTGTTTACTAATAGCACGATGATTAAATAAACTAAATAAAACATAACACTCCTTTAGATCTTCATAAATATGAAGTGTCAAAAATGCAATAGATATATTAATTTTTTTCTGTCAATCAAATATAATATTTAAACATAGTTTGCTATCAGTTTACTAAAATTCGAAAATTAATTAAAATTTTTAGAAGAAATTCCTAAAAATGTTACAGTGAAGATATTATCTGATGTGCAACGTTTATTTTACCAAATGGGCAATCAGTTTACATTTACAAAATCTTCAAAGCATTTAAGTTCTCTAACATACACGACTGAAACGTTGATAGCATATGTTTCGTGGGATTTCACTCAATTAAGAATACTAATCTTGGTAGCATAATTGGGTTCCTATCCTAACAACTATAAGAGCATTTTCGTGACACAAGTGTGGGAAATCTCAATTATAGAAATAGCTATTTTAGTGCTAATTTTGACAATTTAGGAGTCAATTATGTTAATGAAGTTGTCCCTTTTGATACACGTGACAGCTTTTCGACTTCAGGGATAGCAATCTTCAGTTTCAGTCAATGAAGTTTGAGTTTGTTATTGGTGAAGGTATTTGAAGACTAAAGTATATTACCTTCAAATTTAACATAATAGCTAAGGAATGTTTCCAATTAAGTTTTCTGCTAAGATGATTTAATTTAGGAATAAATATACTGAAAATTTGAAGACTTTGTAACTTTTAAGTGGTTGCAAAAGTTAGTGCCCGATTCAAAACCTAGTAAAATGCAACACATTCTCTTAAGAAAATAATATATTTATTTATTTTTTTATCGTTTAGTGTTTTATTTTAATTATTTTCAATAACTGTCTGGCAAGATTTGACACGCGTTTAGTTTCGATTTTGTCGAGAATCTGATTGGATTTTTGTCAAAGAAATCAATAAAAATAGTTTTGTTACTTCTTCGAAAAATCATGTTCATTCTTACCTTTTTTTTTGCTTTTAAAGTTATTCAGCAAAGAACAAAATTTATGCAAATCTGAGTCAACAAAGTTAGGTAAATAGGTTGAATTTTATTTTTTTACGTTTTACTTTTTACAGTTTCTGTTGAACGAATGAGATGAAAAAATTTGCGTTTTTTATACATCAAATGTGGATATTTAATTTTTATTTTAACACTAAGTTAACTCACTTTTTCAATGAACTTCCTTTCGCACAATAATTTGCTGATCACATTCTTCTGCAATCTCACTAATACGCGAAATAATATTTATTTTTCATTTTTGTGACAAGACTGAAATTTTTGTTATCATCAAATATTTATAGCATATAGCGATAAAACGTTGCATTTTATAAGATAAAAAATCGTAAAATCAAAACCGTTTAACACAAAATAAAAACCTGTCAAACTAAATTGATTAAAACAAAATACTTAATATGATAACAAAACTGTGAGTTTGGCCAGATTTTACGGCCAAAGGAGAGGTAGGTTAGTTGTATGTGTCTTGTTATGCAAATATTTGTTAATTATTCTAAATTTCTTTGTTCAAAACTTTTATTTCTATCAAAAGAAAGAAAGCGACAAATAATTTTCACTTCTTAATTTTAATCCAAAAATTTAACATTTCACATCGTTTGACGAATGACAGGCAGAAACGTGTAGTGCCTTTCTTGCAAATGCATTTTTTATTAAATTCTTTATGTCGTAGGATTTAGAAACGATATAAAAAAAAAATGAATGCGAACAATGACTTACATGGCTTTTCTCTATATCCCGACTCTATTGCATGGAAATAATTTAGGAACTCGTGAATGGGAATTTTAAATGCTTCAAAGAGTCCAACTTCTTGAAATACTTTGTAACACATCTAAAATAAAACAACACAATGAGAAAAACAAATTACAATGAACTAATAATAGAACAGACTACACAACTTATTTCTCTATAAACAGAAAAATCACTGTAAAATCATTACCGTTTTGTGCATATTCATTCGACACATGTCATATGGTATGATCTAGTTTTCTTCATGAAGATCAAAAATTCTTTGGCTGATATCAACATAAAATAAATAATGTTATTTCAGAGCAGCAGTAAAAAATATTTTTTATCGCTTTATTACGATCACTGGTTACCCATTGGTCATATGCTTTTTATTTCTGGCTTGACTCCGATAAACGCCACAACATTTCAAATAATGGGTTGTCAAAACTCTCTCAATTGATGTTTGTCGTCAGATTGGTTTTCAAATCCTGACTATATACGTGTTTTAAGACGTCACAAAATACTTTTCCTTCTTCAGTATTCATATTAATATTAAAATCACCATCAAGTCAATAATTATAAGTTAATAATAAAAAGAATATAAAAATACTATAAATTATTGTTCTGTAAATACATTAAGAATGACTACTGGTGAAAATAAAAAGAAAAAAAAAAGAATTAAAAAAAAATTATCAAACGGCATCGGTCGCCATAGCAAACGCATGCAATGACGAAGCATGCGCACTGTTTACTATTACTCTTGAACACAGTTGACAAGTGTGATGATGTCCAAATAACGCCATCAAACCCAAAACAACACCCATTTTGCCAATGGGTATTAAACTAATAATAGAATAGACTAAACAACTTATTGATCTATAGATAGAAAAATCCCTGAAAATGATGACCGTTTCGTTAACTTTCATTCTCCACATAAATTATAAGGTATGATCAAGTTTTCTTACATGAAGATCAAGAATTCTTTAGCTGATATCAACATAAAATAAAACTTATAAATTAATTGTTTACTTGTAAATTGCTCCTTTGCTATCTTTTAAATAAACTTCCTTTTAATATTTATTTATCACCTTTTCTTTGGGTTTTTTCCAATTATTACGTTCCTTAGTTGAATATAGAATATAGAATGTGTCACTTAAGAGAATTGAACGTAACGTAAACTAATGCCACATTTCAGCAACCAATCAAGACATATATATCCACACAACGTCACTTGCAGGTCCCATTATAGAACATTCTATTATTGAAGAAAAAATAAGTAATATTTATTTTTATAACTAGCTTTGTTGGTATTTTTCCATTTCACCGGCGCAGGCGATATAGTGACCTATGCAAAGTTACTAAGTGCAAGTAAATTCAACAATTTTTCCTTTTTTTTTTAAATTTCTTAAGTGACGTCTTTTTTGAAATAAATAAATGAATAAATAAAATAGCCGAAATTACTTGCGAAATGGAGAAGTACCGCTTTGTCTATAACCGTGCTCAACATATGCAATAAAATATTGATTAAAAGATTGTAAAACATTATTAGAAATTAACTTTTTGCTAAATATTCTCTTTTTTGCGCAAAACATTTGGCGAGTCTTCATAGTAACCAAAAAGGTGGATTAGAAAGCAAAATTGTAGATAGCAAATTTATAATACTGTCGAGTTATGATGGTAATCGAGAAAAATGATTAGGCTTATTATCTCAAGAGATTCGAATAAAATCGGAAACTTTATTTGAGAAACCAAATCTGTAACAATACAATAAAAATATGTGTCAATATTATAAAACAATTCCATGGGGAAAATTATAAGTTTGCTCTAACTTAAACCCTTTCATTAACACGTGTATATTATAAGCAAGAAAGGAAAGTAAAAAATAAAAATTTGACAATTTTCAGAAAAGTAAAAGATCTTAATGTCGCAATACTGAAATAAGCTATTTCAATATATACATGAGATTATTTTCAAAAGATTATTTGTTTTAATTTTTATAGTTTTCAGACGGAAGACAATTAATATTTTTAATTTCATAAATATTTTTGACATGTTTAAAAAGAACAGATACTACAATTATTCATGTTGTGTTGAATAGTTGAAAACAAAAGTTATAAACACTAGTTTTCATAATACATGAAAATAGAAATAAATACATAATTGGTGAAAGGAACTTAAAAGTAAACAATATTTCTCTTTTTCTTATAAAATTTTTCGGGTAGAAATTTTTGCAGCTAAGAGAGAACATTTTTTTAATACAAAATGCGTATAAAATATTTTATTGCAGCCTAAAAACATGGTGTTTGGTATCAACTTTCATGCACGTAGAAATTTCATTAGCTTTTTATGGATGTTGATGGACCTAATATATTTTAGAAAAAGATTCGAATATTCTTAGACACGAAAAAAGAACAGTGAACGGACTAGAACCTAAATAAAAATCTTTTTTTAATATTATTTTTTGAAAGAATGTTTCAATAACCTCAGAAACTAGCTAAGACGACGCAAAGATAGAAGATAAAAAAAATCGCCCAGTGGAGTTTTTATATTGAAAGTATTTACAGAATATAGTTGGTCACATCTCAAAGATGACAAAATAAAATATATTTATTTTCTTATTCTTGTGCACCAGCGCACATTCGGGTAATTACTTTCATCTTTTTAATAAAAAAAAAAAGAAGTTTAAATTAAAATATAGGATTTTTTGATTAAAAATTGTATTTATAAGTAGACTGATTTAATGAATATACTGATTTTATAAATATACTGATTTTATAAATATACTGATTTTATAAATATACTGATTTTATAAATATACTGATCTTATAAGTATACGTTTTAAAATAAATTGCATCATTTTAAACAGGTATTATGTCAACTGTAACTTATCGACTAAAAATATAATCTTATAGTGATTTTTTAATTATTTACTTGCACTTCAAGAGGAAGAAGATCACGGATACTCACACATGTGACCTAAGTCGTCAGCACTAGCTGATCGTTTGTAAGTAAAGTGAAATGTTAAAGTTAAGTAAAGTTCCTTCACAACAGTTAGAAAGTTAATTAACGTAAAGTTAATTACATACAGTACCGTATCACACATAAAATTTGTTGAAATCTATTTCTTTCTTGTCTCCGCCTTTTACTTAACTTAGATTTATTATTTGTTTATGTATTTTTATTGTAACCATGATATATTTTTGTTTTGTGTACCTGGCAACTTCGACGCATAATTTGTTTGTTTATGTTCTACATGGCTTCATGTCTGTCTTTGTGTTAAGTAAGAAATATATAGTGAAAACATTGTAATCTTTGTGAAAGAATCTTTGTTTAAGAATACAGCATGTGTCACTTAAGAGAATTAATACTTGTCCGCCTTGGCTTATTTGAAATAAAACGTAAATAACAGATGCTAACGTAAACAAATGCCACGTTTCAACAACCAATCAGGTTCGAGATACACACACTACGTCATTTGCAGTTATCCCATTGAAAATAATATTCAAAGCAGTCTTTAGTTTTTGAAATTAATAATGTTTAAAATTAGTAATGTTTGAAATTGACCGTTCTTTAAAACCGTATATATTATTCGTAAAAAAGAAGTACGTGAGAAGTATTTAAATGTTTTAAAATAAAAAAGTGAAAAGATCTTTAAAATTTCAATGACGTTTTTTCAGGTCAATTTTTTAAATTTATTATCAGTATTGAGTAGCCAATCCATACTATGTATTTTCGGCCTTAAATGTTTATCTATACAGTCTTAGATTTGTTTACCCGATTCAGAAGATAATAGAATTCTTGTATGATTCAGTTGGGATTAAAAAGCGAAACTAAGCCACATATGTGTTATATGGAAAAGGAAAATAGCTAAACAAACAACATAGAGATTCAATTCATGTTAAGTCTAACGTTACATGAACATATTTTACAGGAGCACTATGATCTGTATAAGTTAAGAGCAATATCCGAGCAATCAACGAATTTCGAACCCGTGACCATTTTATTGCGTTGTGAGAGTTATAGCCTTTAAAGCAATTCGAGAATTAAAAAAAAAACTTTTTAGAAAAATGATGTGAAGCAAATTAAAAAAAAAGCAAATCAAAATTTTGGGATTATCTTTGAAAAGTAAACAAAGTAATAATAAGGATCTAAATTAAAATACATTGATGCGCATTCATGAAATTTTTTATGAAAATAATTTACGAAAGTCTATTCGAACCAAACGTAAGTCCATTCATTCGATGCTGTACATCAAGCATTTGAGTTATCTTTAATATAATCTTGTGCACTTTAAAAATTCCGGAACAAATCAATTTAATCCATTTTTAATTTTAAATCCATTTTTTTCTAAAAATAAATAAATTCCATTATAAAAACAAAAGTATTTTATTTCAACCCCCCCCCCCCCCATTATATAGCGGTAAAAGTGTGACTATTTATTCAATTAAAACTAAAAAACTTGCCTTTTATTCTTTTTCCCTTTTATATGGCTTTGAGAATACTTGAATTTTGAATATTAATTTTTATTAAATGAAGTAATTTATTTTTGTTTTATTACAAAAACGCATAATTGAGCGTCTTTTTAATACAAATTTTATGGTGTGGAAATAATGCTAATAAAATTTAGCACTCTAGCATTTTAAGAAACTTCTTCAATTCATTGCATTTCCAAAAAAATTAATTTAAGCAAAAGTTTTTAATGCTACTAATTTATCGCAATTTTTTTTCCATCATTATTATATTTGTATTTTGAGGTCTACTGTTCTGTACTCAAAACATACCTATTGCTTACATTTACCGAAATATTTAATTAACCTGTCAATGATTCCAATTTAATATGACGTTAGTTTTTTTAAAATCAACAATATTTGAGTGAAATACTAAATTGAAAACATAAGAAGTGAAAAAAATGATAAGCGATATTTAATGGTTTTCTGATGGATTTCATGCATAGTATGTTGAAATGTTTTAATTTCATTTATTAATGTGGGTAAAAGAATGTATATGTAGTTGAACTTTTGGAACTTATTGAAAAAGATGCATGATGTTATAAATATAAAATGAAATAAAACATAGTTTTGCATTACAAATAGGAAAAAATATGACTATACACAATGATGAGACATTTTACTTTACAATATTTAACGTACGCTACTACACAAACTATACTTAATTATAATTTGAATGTTCCTATTTCAATTAAAATATTTTTTAAATTTATTTTCTATTTTTCTTTAAGTTAGCAAGACTGATATATTTTTTATTTTATTTTTATTTTATGACCGTCGTTGAACAACCGACCCAATTTTTGGGTTTACGACTACTAAGGTTCAACGCCGTAGCCTTGTAATTTTGAACCAATCCAGAAGACAAGGAAACTGCTGGATCGGTACCCCCAGAGGTATTGATTTGTTATGGGAACATGGAGGACTTTGAGACTCGACAGATTTAACGTGCATCAGTCACCATTTACTACACGGGGAGTCTTCGGCCGGCGGGGACCAAACTCACGAACACTTGGACATGGGCCCAGCGCCCAAGAAACATAGATAATATAAAATGACTAAACACTTTGTTACAATTGTTTTGCATATAAAATTTTCATACCATAAATTTTTAAAGCCAAGATTAAGTAATTAAGTAATCTCTCATTATTTAAAATACTATTTGACGCACAATGATGGTTGGAGTGAGAAACGAGAAAAACCAATTAGAAATATTAAGGCTAAAATTGATTGTAATTATTGGTGTACAGGCTTGCTCATTATTTAATTTTAATCTGACGGAACATTTCATCTCTAGTGTTCATGGGGGATTAGTTTTCAACAAAAACAAATCTATCTTGTAAGTCAGATAACACATTAAATGTTCACATTAATAAACGTGTTCTAGTTTCGTTGGCAACGAAAGAATATGAGAAAACATTATATCTTGTATTTCAATAAATGATATTTTAATGTTGTTAAATGCGATATTTTTACTGTTTGTGTGGAATGTATTTTGTTGTGTTGTTTTACACCCGGACTAAAAATAAAGAAGAGATGGAGTAAATTAAATTGTATGAATTTTGAAATGATCTATAGCCTATAGCTTGGATAAATTCTTTAAAAAATGATACATTAATGATACAATCGTTATATCGGTAACTAAATTCATATTGTCGATTAAGAAAGTTTAAAATATTAGTTCTGTTTAATTTTTTTCATATTGTGTAACGCTTATTAAAGTCTTTTTGGTGATATTATTTTAAGAAATTAACTTTTAAAATCTATGGGAATAAAATTGGATGTGTGCTTTAAAGAAAATTATTATTTTTTTTTTAATTTTTAAAATAAATTTTAAAATAATTCGTAAGTTTTAGATTTTAAAAGAATAAAATTCTTTTTTAACTTTTATTTACTTTCTAAAAAAAATTGAATATTTTAAAACAATTTTGGACATGATAAATCAAATTTTATTAACAAAAATCTATATTTCTCATATCCATAAGTTGATTTTTTCAAGATAGACTGACTAAACTAACTAGCACGATATATGCGAGGTGAGAGGAAAATTTTGTGATCTCAAAATTGATTCTTTGTGTCCCACACATTGAATCTTTGAGATCTCAACGATGAGCTCAAAATTGAATCTTTTTATCTCAATATTTCATGACGTAATTATTCAATTATGTCTATTTAGAGGTGAGAAAACTTCCCAGTTAAATATAATGAGCATTGTTTATCATAAGTAAACCTTTGATTAATAAAGAAATAATTTGTATAATTAATAATTAATATCAATTTATATCATTAAACGTAATTAAAGTAAAATTCAGAATTCTATGTATTCACAATTTTCTTTTTAAATAGCAAAAAAAAAAAGAAAAAAGAAAGAAATAGAAATAAAAACTAAGAATATAGTTAGAAGATAGAAAGCTATCATTTTAATAAAAAAAATGTGTATTCTTTAAATGTGTTAAATCTTTGTTAAACAATTTTTGTCACCTAAACCCATTATTTAAGTAAGGTTTCATGCTTTCAAACGTATAAAAATGTTATACTTTGTGGTGCATGAGGAGTTTTAAGTCGTTTAATAAAATAAAATAAAAAAATACAATTAAAGGTAAATACAATTTTGACATTTTAGAAAAAAAAATCTATATTCCACGCTCGATTTTAAATTTCTACTAACTTTCTGTATTCTAAATCATAATAAAAGCAATAGTAACAAAAAAAAACGTATAAAAATAATCATTATTGAATCGTTTTATGTTTAAAAAATAGAATTACTATCAGCTTAATAAAAAAATTTAATTTTATCATTACAGTTCTGAAAAAACAAATTTATAAAATTCAAAAACCTATAAATTGATTGTGTGAAACAGTTTTTGACATCAAAAACCATTATTTTAGTAAGGTTCTATGCTTTCAAAGACGTAAAAACAATTATTAATGAATGCTTTTTATTTTAATAAAAATTATCAAAATGTAAATAAAAATGTTTTCATGAATGAAAATTTTCGATATGATTCCAGAAAATATGAGTTATTTTCTTGTTATGCAAATTCTAAAGAATTTTTGACAAGCCTCAAAATGAAATATATTGTATTGCCGGAGAAGTTTTTGCCACTATTTATGAAACGAATTTTGAAATGTTTCACGAAAACTTCGTCGCAATACAAGATTACAAGTGGTATCGAGAATGGTTTAGTAAACAAAAATCACACGAATTCAATTCAAACGTTGCGTAAAGCATTTTCGAATGCAAATAAGCTGTTTGACAGTTTTTTAGAATGTGGTAAAAAGAAGTAAAGAAAAAGCAAATATTAAAATTCTTTTTCGTTTATATTTATTTTCTAACAGAAATTTTAAAAATTTAGCAATACACTTCTTTCGCTTTTGCTCTGTTAGAATTTTATAAAACAAAAATTCTAATAAAAATGAGTTTTTGAAAGAAAACTTTGTAAAATATTAAAGAAGAATATAAATGTCATTTAAACTGATGTTAAACAGTTCCTATTTCGCATAATTTAAAATTAAATCATACGTAATTGCTGCCTTTATGGGAAGAAAAAATTAAAACATTGCATGCAATAATTACACTTATGTGCATGTAAATGAAATTTTTAAAGTAAAAGATTTTTCTTTTTTTATCAACTATATATTTTTTTATAGCACATATACTGCCAAAAAACAATTAAGGATTCATGTCGAAAAATATTTAATTCAAATATTCAATGACGAAGAATTTAACGTTGCATCAAAAATTAAATTAACGTTGAATAGCAAAATTTAGGTTTGGGATGTTTAACTTTTCAAAGCTGAAAGTTAATTAAAAAAAATTACTTCTTTCAAATTCATACTACACAAATTGAAATGGATAATGATATGATACTAAAAGGAATAAAAAAGATTATAAAAATATAAACTAAAATACTTTTCTTAATTAAGGAACTGAAACATATGCACTGCTTAATAGTAACAGATATCGAAATTATTAAAAATAATGCATATGTTGGGCCTTTGGGACATATTTTAAGTAACAATGTACCCCATGGTTTAAAATCGTAATTGTAATCAATAGAAATAAAATATTGCAACTTTCTCACGTTCTCACGACTAAAACAACAATTTTTTTCTTTAATTAAATAAAATAAAATTCAATTCAATAGTTCTATAAATTACCATTAAAAAAAGGAATTAGAAAGGCGAAAGTTACTTTTGAGTGATGAAATTTTATTTCTAACACCAAAACATTAGTTCATTGCTTTGAATGTTAACTTTTATGTGATATCGTGGATTAGTAGATGCCGTAATTAGAAAGAAAAATAAAATTTAGGTTACCGTTAGGTTCTTAGTAATCGTCTTAAGGTACATTATTCTCCTCTTATACTAACGTTAATAATAAAATTACATTTAATTTATTTTATATATTTATTAAACATCACAATGCAATTGGTGTCAACAAAGTTAATCACCCGTATACTAATACTGCATGTCGGTAATGTTTCACATGCTCTAAGAACGTATTGATAATCATGTAATAACCAACTTAATTGTCTGAAAATAAAATCAATAATCTCATTTCTAATTTAAGGAAAATTTAGAAAAGATATTGAATTTTCTACAGTTCAAAATACAGTATAAACAGTTTTATTAGATTCTTTGTGTGTTGTTGTGTTGTGTCTGATGCCACTTTCCACACGAGCGAGCCTGCTTGGGTATACCGAGCAGATTTAAGGCAGAGTGTGCGTTTCTTATTGTTTCAGTGGCGCCATCCTTTGGCCAAGAATCCGACTTCAGCCACACACACGTCACACATACGTCGCATCCGTTTATAGGGCGGACTCATTCATTCATCCACAGATCGTAATTTTGACCTGAATCAGTGAACGATCGACCAGTACCCCCAGAGGTGTTGATTAGATTCTTTAAACTATATTATAAAATTGCTTAAAATAAAATAATTATTGATGCATAACTATTATTATAACTACTCAGACATTAAAATATGAATCAATACAGCAGGGTATTTGTTATGTTAATCGCTGATAATTTCTTTGGAAAACTTAAGGGAAAGAGAATATTTTGAATTGATTTTTGCGGCAGCGTAAGACCACTCGCTCTAGTTGCATTAATGCTACACAGCATCAGGTGCTAAAAAGTAATGCAAGAAAGAAGAAGGAAGATTTAAATAAGTGATTTCCAATCAAAGATTGACATTTTAAACAAAATTTGGCTCTTTGTGATAATTAAAAAAATGAAGGGATATGTTGCTAAAAACAAGAGCCTTCTTTAAAGTTGAGGGGAAACTCTCCAGACTTTAATTCTACAAAAAAACTCTGAATATCAAAAAGCTAATACTCGTGTTAATGGATTGCAGAACAAAAATATAGCCTTAATTTTATCGTAGTTTCAAGTATGGTGCAAAGATGAAGAATTTGTCAAAAGTATAAAAACTCACTAGAATTTATGTTAAAACTTGTGATACTGGTTTAGAAGTAGTAAAAAGGGCAAAAACGGCTGTTTTCCAAAATATTTGATTGATTTAATTTGGGACTTGCTCATTATTTTTTGTCCAATATTAACTAAATAACAATAAGTTTAGTTTTTATAAAGTTGTTGTTATTATTAAGTATACTATCCTCATTGGCAACTAGTTTTGCCACCTTTTAATAGTAACCTAGCTGAATGCTCACACAGCACAACTGTATTTAAATATTCGAATTCTTTAACCCTTCCTCCAATCATACACTTTAATATACAAACCAAATTTTTTCCCCGTCTAGCTGTCTCTCACGGCTTGCCCACGCAGAAGTACTTCGATTTCAGTTTTAACTCTTTGTGAGAAATTGACAAAGCTTTTATGTATTGAATTTACTTAAATATTAATTTCAAATCCGTCCCGCAGCCATTAAATTCCAAAAACCACGTAAGTATGAGTTTGGGACATCTCGGCACAGAAGGCATAAGTGTTAAAATTATTTCCATCTCTGTCGTAAAATAAGATAGAAAACTTATAAATATGTTCCATTACATGCTATACGATTTTGAACGCTCTTGAAAACGTAACTATTAATTTTTCTTATGTTCGTGGCTATAGCGGTATTTTGGGCAATGAAAGAGCAGACCAATTGGCTAGGGAAGCTACGTGTGGTGAAATAGACTTAAGGGTGTCTGTTCCAGCTTCTCACTGGAAGCGCATCGCTAGAGATAAAATCATTGCGGACTGGAATGCTGAATTTCTTGCTTCGCCTCGGTCGCTTTAGACGAAAAGGTTCTTTCCATCCATTTTTCACCGTTTGCAATGTAAATTCTTTGCAACTGATTTTAAATTAACCCAAATTTTAATAAACCATGGAAATTTTAAGAGATATTTATTTCGTTTCCATCTGGAGACCAGTGGAATTTGTGCTTACGGCGTTGCTGATGAAGATGCTGAACATATTCTTCTTCATTGCAATCTGTATGCGAGTGCCCGAATGAAATTAAAGACTGATTTGAGGCTTCTTTCTATTTGTTGGCCTCCTGTCTTATCAGAACTGGTCGAAAGTATTGAAAGTCTTGCTGCCTTGCGGAATTTTGTTTTTAATTTAAATTTGTAAATTTTTCTTCTTTTGTTTTCTACTTACAACTGTAAGCCTCATGCTATACTTTGTGGTGCATGAGGAGTTTTAAGTCGTTTAATTAAAAAAAAAAAAATACATGCTATACTACTTCCTCACGCACCTCTTGAGCCATAAGTAAAGTATCGCATAATATATGCTCGAAAAAGGCAAGCTCCATCACTAATAATTGATATGGCCGCATACGACACCATAGCAACGTTTACGCTTAATATTTTTTTAGCCATTTAAGAAATGATCAAAAATAAATCTAAACAATAACTTATCTAAATAGTTTTTATTTCCATAAAAATGCAAAATTATTATTATTAATAAATACTTAACGTATAATTAACCATCCAACACTGCTTAAACTATTACTTAAGAGAAAAAACAAAAAAATACTTAACGAATAACTATTTAACACTACTTAAATTTTTACTTAAGACAAACTAATAAAAATAATAACTAATAGCGTTGCGGATAGATAAAGATATACGCGAGTTAATGGTGCCGCATAAGAGAAATGTATAATTAGATTATGTATTGAATAACAAGAAAAAATTTAGTAGAAAAATTTTAAGCTTTCTAAAATAAAAACAATAATTAGCTTGCCTTGAAGCAATTATTTTGCAATAAACGCAATTTATTAATTAAACTATTTACAGCATTTTAGCTTCCGTGAAAGTAAGTAATCATTAAAAAATCCTTATCTTGGCAGCTTTTCTTTATTAGATCATTTATAATATCACTACGCAGCGTTTAATTTTTAATCTTAAGGAAAACTACAGTACCGTACATAAGTGTCAAGTTATTTTCAATAATCAATGGTGGTGAATGTGAGAATGAAGCACTGTTTTTACAAAAAAAAATATCCACTTCACGCTCAAATAAATCACCAACTTTTTTACTCAACTCAAAGAAATAAGTTCTTAATTTACCTTCGAGTAAGATCCATCATTGTGAACATTGCATTTTTCTTTCTTGATGGAAGAACCAGGAAGTCTTTTCATTCTTTTTGCTGTATCAGGTAAACTTGACGATGATTTATGTTTTGCTCACTGAATCGTTATTACTGCCTTTTGGCCATTTACTAATAATGTGTTAAGGATCTATTGATCTATTAGGTAGTGTCTAGAATTGGAGAATTTTTAATATTTCCAGGCAAAATAATATTGAAAGAGAAATTGATTTGTGTTGAAAACGTCAGTATTTGACGGATAGAAACAAATAAATGAAGCATATCAATAATTGATATAAATTTTATCATTTAATTTTTCTTTAAATAACTTGAACTTTAATCATGTTAACTTCCATTTGAAGTTGAAAACATTTAGTTAAAAATTAATAACTTTTAACATCATTTGTGTTAGGTTATACAAAAAAGTTATACTAGTTTATTTGAGAAAAGTATTTTTTGAAGGTTAACTATAGGGTGAATTATAAGACCCAGCTTTTTTCTTTGTTGATGAAAGAGTCAGCCTTTTAATTCTTTTTGCAGCATTATGTTAACTTGTGTTGATTTATATTTTGCTCACTAAATCATTATTATTACTAACTTTTGATCACTTACTTTATAATCTATTAAAGACCTAATGGATAGAGTCTAGTATTGAAGAATTTTAATAATTTCTGTCAAAATAACACGCAGAAACAAATTGATTTCTATTCGATGCATTGTAATCGGAAAGATTTTCAATAAATAAATAAAATTTATAGTTCATAATTTTTTAGTTATTTGAATTAATAAGTTAAAAATGATCAATTAAAATTGATCGAATTAATAAATTTTAGCTATTTGAATTAATTCAAATAAATAAGTATTTTTAATAAATGACTAATAAATAAGTACAACCCAAAAAAGGTATTGAAATATCTGATACATTTTGGTGGCGCTTAGAATTTCTTGGTTACGATGCAAGTATCGGAAAAAAAATACCACTTCTATGTTCACGAACAATCTGAAGAAAGGTTATGACCAAAGCGGAATATTTAAGAAAAAGTTTTACAAAGGATGCAAGAAGAAAACGTCTAGAGATGAGGCTCAAGAGCTAGAGCGCTCGCCTACCAATGAGGTAACAGAGGTACGAATGTTAGCGGTGGCTGTTTGATACTTCCGGCTCACACCGACCACAGTGCTGACATAAAATATCCTCAGTGTTAGAAAAATCATTGGCTTAAATCACGTTGCCGAAGGGAGGGCTAAACATGGAAGATTTTCCTCTCCAAGAAATGCAGATGTCAGTTCCGTCATTAAGTCCTCCGTGAGGGCTAATTTGTCCAATTGGCTTGATCCAGGAGTTCCCTAGTCTTCTGACCTTGGGTACAAAATTATAAGACTACGAAGTTGAACTTTGATAGAATTGGAGCCGTTGTTTAACAACGGTTATAAAATAAAATAATAAGAGAAAGACTATATATACCAAATATTTGAGATTTTACTAAGCTACTAAAAGCCAGATCCCATCAAAATGTTAAAAAAAAGTTCAATAAACGTAGCAGAAGACGTTTCACAAAAAAGTCAGGAAAGGAAAACAATTTCTTAATAAAAATTTAAAAACTCAAAAGATCTTAAATTTACTACACACTAACGAAAAGTTTTTAAATTTACTACTTACTACACACTATTGAAATTATCTCGGCTACACGCTCCTGTTAATACATATGAGATACTTTAGTAAACTATTCTGAATAAAACTATACTATATTTTAACGCAAAATATTTATATTACCGAAAAATATTCTAATTAAAACTTCCCCAGTATTTTGAAGAAAACACGATTACTATTCTTAAATTCGCGAGTATTATGCATTTAACTGCGAGTAATTTCGAAATGAAATTAATGTAATATTAAAAAAATAATAGACTAAGGCACAGGAATTATTAGTTTAAAACTATTTTCTTCTCAATAAAATTGAATTCTGTAAGAAAACGTAAAGTGCTTTTTTATATAAACGTAGTTTTTCTTACCGACCAATTTTGAGTTTACTACTACCACTGTTGAACTCCGCAGCCTTGTCATTTTGAACCCAACCCAGAAGACAAGGGAGCTCCTAGATCAACGTGGAGGACTTTTTTATGGTGCTAACCCAGACTAACGTTACCAGGAAAAGAAAACCACGAAAACCTGCCACGGTTAGCCTGATGGCAAGAGGGGGTCATGATCAGTCTACCATTGAGCATATTTTACGCCAGCACTGTGCTTGGTGTGAGACTGGTGCGGAATTCGTATCATCAGCTATCCCTGGGATTCAAACACGTTCCACTTCTTTTAGAGGCGAGCGCTCTATCTCCTGGGCTACTATGGTTCTAAAGTGTTTTTGGTAAATAAAAACTTCAAAATTCAAATTCTAAAAATCCCATTTCTTGATTGGATTTACTGGAATTCATTAATTCTCTTTTCCTTCCACAGTTGTTCTTTCATTGTTTACTTACTTGACTTAGTATCAGATCTTGGGCTTTGGCTTTCAGTTCAAATACCGGATAATCCCATTCATTTATTCTACAGAGGAGGGGATCAGAACTTAACGTATCAGGATCAAAATGATGGCCGTTAACTAAGAATCCTGGTAGGGTATCCTGCAAAATAATAAAACGTTTTATTTTAAGCAACAGTTTAATAACATATGTGATATCTATTTTTTAATAGACATTTTTAATAGACATGATAAGACATGCGTGCAAAAATTTTCGGAAGTGAATTTTCTAATGAAGTTTTATTTTGATTGTTGATTTATTTTGCTTATTATTCACATTGATTGTTGGGAATTTTCTAAAAAATAATTTTTCTACTTAATTATTTCTTATATATTAAAATGTTTATACAGATGATAATCTACAGTCTGAATTCTGAATTATAAACATTTTGTTACCAATATTATTGATAAAACGATTTACTATTTATAAAACATTTATAGTACTGTTCTTGGCGAACAAAGAGCACGTATCCTTTGGCCAAGGTACTGTTATAGTTTTAATTAACTTGTATTTTGTAGTACACTGTGAAAAATTTCTATCCGTACAATCCATTTTAAATTAATATATTTTATTGTAAAATCGATTTTTACTGTGAAATATTATAACGTAATTTTTGCAGTAATATTTTTATTAGAATGATTCAGCAATTTTGCGATAATTATTATTGTAAAATTAACGGTATGCCAGATTTTTTTTGTTCCTTAATATGTTCCGGTAAAAATAGTTTTTGATACTTTTTACCGTTATTTAATCCGGAATTTTTTTCAACTTGATCCGGGTGTTCAAAAAAGAAAAAATCACTTAAGGAGGGACCCCACCCTGAGATGGTAAAATAGTAACGTTTTTCTTGATTTTTTTTAAGTAATAGAGACAATGCAGAGACTCCTTGTTTTTTTATGATATTTAGCTACAATTTAAGTCTATTTTAAAAATTTTTCTTTTAGAAAATATAAAAAAATAAGTTGGTGGCAGCTCCGTGTGTGGCTGGTCATCAAAAAGTAGCACCCCACTGGTCTCATGGATTTAGAAGTCCTGAAACATAGGAAAACGATTTTGTTTAGATTTTCTGTTACTGAAAGACATTATTTAAAAAGTAGCACAGCGGTTTTTTGATATTCGCAAAATTACCAAAATGGCGGCAACTTAAAAAAAAAGTTAAGTTTTTCATTAAAAAATATTCATTAAAATACTAATATAAAATCGAAATATAAAAATATCAAAAAAATCCTAAAAAATGTAGTTTTACGTTTACGTTAAATCTAAAAAATGTAGTTTTACGTAATTTAAAATAAAGAACAGCTTATTTCGCTGTATAGATCATGAGAAAAAGTTAGGCCCGGTCAAAAAACAGCGTTTTGAAAAAAACGCGTTTATAGTTTTGACTTATGGTAGGGGAAAATGCTTAATTTCATTTATATAATGGTCGATAAATGAAATGCCTACAATAAGTTTCTATATACAGTCAACAGAATGGATGAGACACAAAAAGAATGTCGCCCCTCCTAATCCGGCCGAACGGGCCTTTCTACCTGCTTAGCGACGACTCTCTATTTTCCGGTATAACTTCCAAACGCAGTTAGGTACCGAGAAATTGTTTTAGACAGACATTAGGAAGGGTACAAAGATTTGAAAAATGCAATAAATTGTTTTTCGAATTTTTGAAATATTCAGGGTGGGGTCCCCCCTTAAAGAAACACAAAAGAAAATAGAAATGTCTCGTTTATTGCTTCAGATAAAAAGAGGAGATAGTATATATATTCCCTCAATTTCAAAATTAATAACAAGGTTAGTTAACAGATGGGTGTTCTTACTGAGAAAAATAGAATACAATGTTTTCAAATGTGAATTCATTGTTTCAACTCAAAATTTAACTGACGTCCATCAAACACTTTAGTAAGAATTTTTTGTCATGAAACAAAAACTATTATTTCTACATAGCAGTGCTAACTATTAACGGACTGTTTAGCTGATTTGAAGTGTTGGTGAAGGAATTTCCGTTTTTCTCAACAAAGCGCAGTAAACCTTAAATTTCAATCTTCTTCTGTTTTTCTTTGATTGATTTTTCAAATCAGCAATTATTTTTGAGAACCCGATAATCAAAAAACTTTTTTAAAACTTTCTTGATTTGCATTTGCTTTTAACCTCTTTCGAGTTTAATATTTGAAAACTTATTATAAACTTTACTTTATACTTCCTTTAAAAAGACCATCTATCATCCCTTAATAAGCAAGGTGATATTAGTTTTATTTAATATTACCAGTAAAATTAAATGATAACTGCTAAAAATAGTTTAAATATTAAAGCGATTGCTTATAAAAAGTAAGAAGATAAAATGATAATGCATTCTTTTTAATTTACTTTCAAATATTTCATTTCTTTAAAGCAAAATCAGTATTTTTATCTCTGTCTTTCAAAATTGCAAATTTTAGCATTTTTATTTATTTATTAAACTTTAGTATACTACTTTTTCCCAAATTTGAAAAAGTGACATTAAATACTGTCTTTTAACTTTGTACGATTTATCGAACACAAAAGAATAATATTTCAGACGTTAAATGTGCTGCCAGTACACAATTCAGATTATATAATGTATTGTATAGTGATACATTTTATATGTATTTATATACAACGTATATACATATGAATATTGCTAAAATGTACGTACTTACTTACCTAATACATATGTAGGTAAATAAATATGTGTGTAAATTTTAGTTATATACTTATGTAAACATACACTTAGATTATAAATCTAAAATACATGTACGAATGTATATATCTCATATTCATGTACATATGTATGTGCAAACAATGTGGAAATATGTGTATACACAATGAATGTCTATATTTTAAGTACAATGCGCCAAAAAAACGGACTACCCTGAATAACTTTTAATCTAATTATCGGATATTCACCTTCTCGAACTCAATCTTAATGGCTCGAGGGGTATTCTCAAATATGCTGATTAATTAGTGTAGACGATATTTTAAGTCACAAAATCAGATACAAACAAAAACATACTTTCTCTGAATAAACATAATTTTTTTTAAACGCATCCAGATTTAAACGGATTTTTCTACGCAAAAAATAACTTTTACTAGACATTTATTGTTTTTTAATATTTTATTTAATAATGGTTGAAAAAATGTTGAATTGTAACGTAAAAACTACTTTGTATTATTTCAAAGAATATAATCTTTTAAAATTTGAGCAAAATCGGTCGAATAGTTCCGGAGAAATCAAATTTTTAATATCTGACTTTTTCTAAATTCAATTCCTCATGAACATTCATGAATTCATTCCTATTCAACCGAATTTGCGCTCAAATTTTGTATTTTGCCATGCAAAATTATATCCTTTAAAGGTATGCAAAAAAATTGTATACATTACACTTCAAACTTTTTCGACCATCATTAAAAAATAACAAAAAAAAAAAATAATAATAATATTTAAAAGTTATTTTTTAAGTGGAGTTATCTTTGGATAAACGAATTTTATATTTGTGAGCAAGATATATAACGAAATACGCAAAAAGTAACATTAAGGAGTTCAAACTTTGGATAGCTCTCCTGACCAAACTATGGGGACCATATTTCATAGATTGCCCCTATATTTTGGGGTTCAGAAATCCAAATCCGTAAAAAAAAAAGGTATGCTTATACAGAGAAAGTACGTTTCTTTTGCCTGATTCCGTAAATTAAAATATTTTCTGCATTTACTAATTAGTATATTTGAGATCATCCCCTCGAGCCATTAAGATTGAGTATATGCATATACAATGTATGCATTTCCTATGCATGTATGTACAACATATATAAGTCCCATGCGTGCATGTACAATAAATGCATGTAAAATATGTGTATGCCTCGTGCATGCTGCATTAAATACTGTTAAATTAATTTTTTACAATTTATCGAACACATAAGAATATAATTTAAGAAGTTAAATGTATTGGCATGTTCTAAAACATATTTCTTTGAAAAAAATGTTCGTCTTCTAAATATGTTATTAACTTTTGGTTGCTGTGTTTACGTAAAAATTAATTTAAAATGGAAGAACGCGTGATAAAAATTGATAAAAAATCAATATTAGCTACAAGGCACATTTGCAAAAAATATCACGTTTCACTAAATGTCATTTTATTAAAAGGAAGCTTTAAACAACTTTTTTCGTGATAAGGATTTTATTTTCTGTTTTTTATCTAAACGCAAAGGAATTATTCAGAAGGTTGTAGAGAATTTTAATATCATTTTTGTTTTTAGAGTCTATTGGATAAAACAAACATTGATAAAAATTAAACTATATTTTTAGAACGTTTTTATTATACCAAGAAAGCTTAGCTGAATGATTATTACAAGCCATATGAAATACTTTTTTATAAAACGCTGACAATTTAAAATGTTTCATTAAAAGTTTAATGTCAACAGCATAACATGTATTTTTTTAAAATTATGTATAATCCTAAATTATATAAACTTACAATAAATTTAAAAGATATTATTGCATTTATAAATAATTATTCATATTACATAAATCGTCAATAAAATAGCATAGTTACAACTAAACAAAGTGTCTTTTTTAAATTTTGAGAGTTTTTGTACAATATTTTACAGGTGATTGAGGGAATTTGATTTCTATATGATTTAAAATCATTATTGCGTTTTAAATACTTTAAAACTGTAATTTTTTAAAATTAATTTTGAATTAAAAATTCATAGCAATTGTAAAAAAAAATCTTTATGGTAGCAGACAAAACTTAATTCCAACTTCATGAAATTCGACAACTTGCAGGCGAATGTCGTGATATAAAATACTGAATATTTGCCAAATATTTTAATAGTTATTGAGTTAAAAATACGAAATTGAAGTAAATAATATAAGTTTAATACCGAAAAATGATCCTTGAAGGTCAAATTATACGTTTTAAACAAAATATTCAAAACTAAAAATGCCTATACACAGTTAGAATTTTTATTCTAAAATTATATAAAAATAGCAGGCAACAGTCTGTCCATCCAATCAATTGTAAAGATTACGTTTAAGAATTTTTTTTTTACTTTTACGGCTTTGAAACCGTTTACAACAAGTACGGTTAAGAAACCGTGTAGTTTTGTATTCGTTGTTTTCTAACCATACAACTAGCATGGTTTCAAAACCGTAAAAAAAATTAACTTGGCATTGAAGCTAGGCTTAATGGGCATTGGAGTTAGGTTGTAGTTAATTTGTATTTTATCAAATGAACGGTAGAATGTCGCTTAGTTAGCCAATCTGGTTGTTTTAGCTATCGTAAGAGAAGGAATATATTGGACTTTTTTATGTTAAGCATTTTTCTGGTGCTGCCATCTATGCGTGAGTGAGAAAATCATATTTTAATAGTCCAGGACTAAAAATTGATGAGCCTAGCACACTGGAAACTCTTCATGTGGGGGAATGATCGGATGAAGTATTGTGATGTAAATGATGGGACTCGAATCTCAGTTCTGCCGGTCATGAAATTTACACATTAGCCCTCTCGGCTATAACATGTACCCAGTAGTAAGTAGTAAGAAGCTAAGTGGCTTGATTATTCGGGCCTAGTAGGAGCTATAAAATTCTGGTTACTTAACCATTTTCTCCGAGAAATTGATGTCGAACAACCCAAACATTTGCGTGGAAGAACACTTTGTTTCAAGCTAACACTGAATTAAGTTTTTGTATACAATTTATTAAATTGAAAATACCTTTAATGGAAAAATTTTACACCAAATATTTTTTTACTGGCGCAAACCATCCTAGACATTATTGTTAAATGGTCCAAAAACCAAAAACTAGATTTCAATTCGAATAAGTCCAAAATCATGGTTATCAAAAACAAAAATAAAGACTACTCGTATCAATAACTATACCTTGATAATAACCTTCTGGAATTTGTTAGTGAAATGAAATATTTGGGAGTCATTCTTGATGATAATTTGAATTGGAAAAACATATTGTTTATTTATCAAAAAAATGCGAAAATATTTTTTAAGGATTAAATCGGGTCTATTGCAATATGTTTGGTTTAACGTTCAATGTTATGAAATTAATTTACAAACAGGGAATTGTTCCTTTCATTTGCTACGCATCTAGAGAATGGGGTAATGCCCTACTTGGTAAATGTACGTAATCTGCGTAGAGTTCAGAAAAGAATTCTTCTTAGAATTGTGCGAGGATACAGGACTATTTGCTACGATGCTTGTTTCGTTTTATCAGGTTTTCCTCTGATTGATATTTATATGTTACAGGACATGGATTATAAAAACAATAACAGCAACAACTCATTAAGGTCAAATTTCTCATTAACTAATCTTCCACATCAAGGTAATCGAAAACCTATTGATACCATTAAATTATGCAATAGTATTGAAAGTGATTTTCCGGTCGTCTGCTATAAAGACGGAAGTTAATTAAATAACAGAGTTGGCCTGGCTTTTGTAATCTTTTATAATAATATAGAAATGGAGAACCACCTAATTAGAATTCCTGATGACTGCAGTGTTTTCCAAGCTGAGCTTCTGTGTCTTTACCACTCTAATAAATGGATATCAAACAACTCATCTCTTTCATCAAAATTCCTCATCTGTTCAGATTCACTTTCATCCTTATTTGCACTTAAATGCATCACTTCATTTAATAGAATTATTGTTAAGGGGACACTTCACGATGAAAAACCCAAAAATCGACCAAATTATACTTTTTTCAATTTTTGTTTTAAAAAATAATAGTTATATCTAGCTACAATTTAAAAAAAAAAATTTTCAATTTCAGTCATTTTTTGCAAAGTTATAAGCATTTCAAGATTTGTAAACAAGGTGCCACGCCCACTCGAATGGCCGTCAAACATGTAAACAGCATCTTTCCACTCCATTTCTCAAGTCTCGGTTCTGTTTTTCGATTTCTGGTTGATAGGCCTCATAATTATTAAAAAAGCTAAATTTATGATAAATTTAATTGGCAACATATGGAATTACTTTAACTTCTACTTTATGTTTGTTTACACATTGTTTGATATTTCAACGAGTGATAGTTATTTTCGTTTCATCGTCTTTTTGTTCGCTTCTAAAACATAACACAACAGTTCTTTTCAGAACTATTATTTTATTACGTTATTGTTATTTGTTTTATTATTAGTCTTTTTGTTTCCGTTTTTTTTTATTGATAATTTTTAAGAATGCATAGCGCATGCTCCCGTTGGAGAAAGCCTAAGAGAAGGCAAACTAAAAAGGACAAAGCAAGAAGTGCAGCAATGAAAGCTACTTCTGCATCTGCCCCAGTGTCTAATTGTGATGTTTCCAATGCTGCTGTTTCTAATATTTCCAACGCTGATGTTTCTTATGCTGATGATTCTAATGTGGATGTAAACCCTGATGTGTCTGTTTCTGAAAATTCTGTTGTACCTGATAAGAGTGTTACTAATATGGATAGTAACAGCATCACCCCTAGTGTTACAAATGATTACATTATCATGAGTAAATCAACCTTTGCACCATTGCTCCGTAATTTGTCTTGTGATAAGTGTGGAGCAGGATTTCTGGATGTTCGTGCTCTAGATACCTTTGGATATGCTGTAAAGTTGGAAG
Source organism: Parasteatoda lunata (assembly GCA_949128135.1). Classification (NCBI taxonomy): domain Eukaryota; kingdom Metazoa; phylum Arthropoda; class Arachnida; order Araneae; family Theridiidae; genus Parasteatoda; species Parasteatoda lunata. Next base: position 109,260,510 of record OX421971.1, on the reverse strand, counting down.
TGTTTTGTACGCTGTGTTTGAAAAGTTTTGGTTCAACTTTTTCGAGTCAGCGCCAACCATGCACCAAAAAATTTGATGTCAACAGGCAGATTGTGAACTCTTTCCTTTCTTTTGGCAAGGGCCATTCAGCCATGGAAACATTTTCCATGCACATGGGTACATCGACAATGAATTCTTCCACTTTCTCAACATGTTTCAACCAATTGAGTGAAGAAAATGAAAATTTTAAAAAGAATGTTTGGAAACTGTCCCATGAAACAGTGCGAAAGGCACATATGAGTTTAGAAAATGATTCAAGTAGAACAGTTCCAGATATTACAGTCTCTTTTGATGGCACGTGGCAGAAGCGTGGACACACCTCTCATTATGGAATTGGTATTGTAATTGACTCTTTGACGAATTTAGTATTAGACTATGAGATTTTGTCGAAATATTGCCCAGAATGCATCAATGCAGCACGAGACTTGAACGAAACGAGTCCAGAATTTTTTATTTGGCATGAGGGCCATAAATCGATGTGCCAAAAAAATTTCGACGGACAGTCTGGAAACATGGAGGTTGCCGCTGCAGTGGCCATGTGGAAGCGATCAACTGAATTCTGTGGAATGCGTTACTCGACAATTTTAAGTGACGGTGATTCTAAAACATTTACTACCCTAAATCAACTGAAAATATATGGCGATGACTATGTAATTCAAAAAGAAGAGTGCCTCAACCATGTTTCCAAAAGATTAGGAACTGGTTTGAGGAACAAAGTGAAGGAGTGGAGGGTCAAAGGGGTGACTCTCGGTGGACGAAAGAAAGGTAGCTTAACTGAGCAAACTATCATGAAGCTACAAAACTATTATCGCAAAGCGATAAAGGATAACATTCCGAATGTTGATTCGATGAAGTCTGCTGTATTTGCTTCGCTTTATCACTGTATGTCCAGTGATAAAAAGCCGCAGCATACTAGATGCCCCAAGGGCGAAAGTTCATGGTGTTTCTACCAAAGGGCTCTAGCTCGAGGTGAAAAGCCTCAAAGCCATGAGCTGATGAAAACGAAATTATCTGAAGTTGTTGTAGAAAAAATCCTCCCGGTATATCAGCGACTTGCTTCAAATGAGCTTATGCAGCGCTGTATATCGGGAAAAACACAAAACGCCAATGAGAGCCTCCATTCCGTGATATGGAATAAGTGCCCCAAAGATGTCTTCATTTCTAAAAAAAGACTTGATTATGCCGTATCATTAGCAGTTAGTGAATACAACTTTGGGTGTGAAAGGACTTTAGCTCTACGTAAAGGCGATGTAAATTCTGCGTCTTTGACCAATGCAAAGATCCGCGATGGTAGGCGCAGCTATCATATGAAGAGAAAATCTTCAGATAGTTATAAAAAGTTATGTAACAACAAAAAATATAAACAAAAACAAATAAAAAATGTAAACAGTACATATGCAGCTGGAGCATTTTAAATCTTATATACAAAAAGATTAAAAAAAGGTGTATGAACTTTTGTCAACATTACATCTTGTGATAAACATTTTTTTTATCTAAAAAGCATTAAATTCAATCTAATTTTTATTTATATTGTTTAAAACAGTTCATATTTTCTTATGCTTATTTTTTATTTCACATATATTATGAAATAAATTTTTCTATGTGTGTTTTTATTGTTAAACTGTTTTTCTCAATGTTGTTTTTTACGATAATATTCAAACTTCCAAATGTTCCTTGCGCATGAGTTTTGAATAAATCTTATTTTTTTCTTTATATAAATGATTAGTATAATGTTCTGTAACCAATGTGATATAAATAAAAGCTGAATATACACTGAATATTTTTTAAATTACGTTAAATTGTTATTTAAATTTAAATTTTTAAAAATTATATAAAGGTTATGATATTTTGATTTTTTATTTGTTTAAAATTAAGTGCTAAGTTGTTCAAACATATCCAATTTTATTTATACTTATTCAAACTGTAATATAAATGAATTTCAAACTACTATGATAAAAACTCATGCGCAAGGAACATTTTGAAATATTGTAACATTTTGTAATTTAACTTGCGGATTAATTATTAATAACATTATAACTTTTCAACAAATTAATATTTTTGCTTCAAATTTTGGGAATATCTTTCTAAATGCTTTATTCACAATCTATGAAAATTTCATTAAAATTGGTTGATATTTAAAAAAAATCATTTTTAACCTGAAGTGTCCCCTTAATTCGCAGATTATTTTAAATGAACTCCAATCCGAGGGTAAATCGGTGTTCTTTTCACGTGTCCGAGGCCACTCCGGTGTTCTGGGTAATGAAAGAGCTGACTTTCTGGCGAAACAAGCGACTAATCTTGATTCCAATTGTGATATAAGTCCCCCAAAATATTTTTCTTAGACTTTCAGCAAGGCAAAAAGTTCAAACTGAGTGGAACCAACAATGTCAAGCTTCTACAAATGCTTCACTGACTAAACTCTTTTTTCCATGTGTTAATCAAAGACTTAAAAACCAAAATTTTTTCTGCAACTTTCATGTGACACAATTTCTCACTGGACACGGCAACTTACTTTCTCACTGGACAAGGCATATTTGAAAAGATTTGGCTTAAGTTCCAGTGATCTGTGTGATTGCAATATTGAAGGAACACAAGACGTTGAGCATTTTATTGTAAAATGCTCACATTTTGAGAAAAATAGAAAAAACTTAATAATTGCTTTAAATTCGCTCAATATTAACTCCCCCCCCCCCCCTCTTCTCACTTTTGTGGGAAACAAAACCATCTTCAAACTTTTCTGCAAGTTCATTGTTTCAGTTTTTAATGCAAATTTATAAATTACTTTGTTTTGTGTACTATTTTAATTTTTCTTTTTGTCATCCTTTTTGTAAATGTTTTTTTTAATTTCCTTTTTTCTTTTTTTTTTCTTTCATTATTATTTTTCTTTTCTAAATTTTACATGCTCTTTTAGTATGTATTTCTGTTTAAAAATCCTACATTGTTTGCTACCATACTTACGTCTGTAAGCCTCGTGTTGTACTTTTTCAGTGGTGCACAAGGAATCATTTTGTTCTTGAAATAAAAAAAATTAAAAAAAAAATAAAAAATAAAACTAACACCCGATCATTTACGCCAAACGTTAAATGTTTTCGCTTCAGGTAACACTAATGTTGGCGCACTTTTATATATCCTTTACACAATGTTTATATTTGATCAAGTTTGTTGTTGTTTTCTCTACTATAATCAGAAACAATAGTTATAATTAAAAAAATATATGTATGTTTTTCGTTTACTCTTTTAACTTATAAATCTCTGAACTAATGAATTTTATAATTTTTATTTTCTTTCCTTTTTTACTTTATTAAGCATAGTTCAAATTCTTTTTTAAATTTTGCTTATGCTACGTGTTGTTTGATTGACAAAGTAATTTTCTTTTAAGAAATAATTCATATATGCATCCTATAATAAAGAATGCAACTTCATATTGTCTCCTAAATATAATTTTACTGACATTCATGTGTATTTTATCTTACTGTAAATATAAATTTTAGTGCTACTGAATACCAGCTGTTTTACGCCAAGTAGTGTAGAAGAATATTCTTAGTGTTCCACTATGCTAGAGCCTTTTACTATGCTAGATTCTTTTACTTGGCTAAAGCTTAGCACATTGGTTTAAAGCAGCTGTCACCATTTTTAGAGTTAATAATACACAAATATTTTTTACACTGTACATCACTTTTATGAAACATTTATATTTGTACTACGAACAATAATTTAAAACACAAAATAAAGAATCAGTTTTCAGCAAATATGAGAAGGTAATTCAGGAAATATGAGAAAAAAAGGAAATAGACGGAAATTTTTAGTCTCAGAAGACATTTTGAAAAACTATAACTTGTTGTTCGATTCAAAAATTCAAATAAAGAGTGGAAAGCTTTTCAGTTTTACTATTAAACCATCCTAAGATATTTTCCTTTTCTTACTTTATTATAATTTCTTCGCTCATTTCTTTTGGTAAATTTTTAAAGATAAATAGCTATTTATATCACCAGCTAATATTTTGCAGTTTCAAAAGATATTTGAGATGAAAATTCATTTTGAAAAAGGATATTTAATACATTAAAGAACAGAAGAATAAATCTCTCTAGGTATTACATTTCAGATTCAATATTTTTGATAAGAATTTGCAGTTTTTGTGGCAGATGCTAGTTGTGCCATGTTTAATCTATGTTATTTTTAAATTTAAACATCAAATGAAAATAGGGAATTTTTTTCAAGTAAAACGTTGAAGTAAAAAAGAATGAAAATTACAATATTAGTCACAAAGAAATTCTGGAATATATATATATATATATATATATATATATATATATATATATATATATATATATATATATATATATATATATATATATATATATATATATAGCATAATAAATAAATACAAAAAAACACGAAGAAAATTAAGAAAAACAATGAGCATCATTTATAGCGTTAAAGCTGAAAGTAAATAGAACATATAAAATAAGTTCAAACTGAAAATAAAACAAAGAAAAATTACTGACTAATGAAAAAAGGGGGGAAGGGAAAATTAATAAAAAAATAAAAAAAACAAAAACTGGAAAAAAAAGGAAAGAATGAAAAGAATTCTTTTAAAAAAATCAGAAAAATAAAAGATATAATCTTTTCATCAGCCCACACGGATATAATCTTATATATATATATATATCTATATATATATTCTTATCAAAAATAAAATATGAAAAAAAATTTATGAAACATTCTATAATAGTTACATAATGTCTGAAATTATCTGTTTCTCTAAATAATTGTAATATAATGAATAAACAATAAATTAGGGATCCTGAAGGGAGATGAGGCCAGACGTTGGGCCAAGCTCTGGTGGAGACGTTGCTGTATTTAGGCCGAGCTCGTGGTTGGGGGCTAATCGGGAGAAGCATGGTGTGTCGCCCTTGTATCTGTCAGTTTTTCTGGCCGTAGTTTTTTTCGGATAGATGTCCCTTCCGGGGGCATAGGTGCAGAGCTGTGTGCCGACGTCCATGTCCATGATGGGGAAGTAAGCTTAGAGAGTAGGAATAGCTCAGCAACTGTTCTCCTGTTGTTTGACCATGGTCAAAACTAAGGGGTTTTCCTATTATGACCTTGAAAATATAAGGGCAAAAATCAGAGCTAGCTGATCAGCCAAGGTTGGGGTGAGAGTGTTAAGTTCAATCTCCATCAAGGTCCTAGATTAAGTAATTTATTCTGTGGTTTTTTTCTCTGTTACATTCTGATTTAAACTATAAAAACAGCTTTTTTTAGTTAGTTGTATTTATAGTTAAAGAAAATATATCTGAAATCTAAAGACATTTATTGTATTTTCCCCTCTTAGGTTTCTTATAGTATGTAGTTAATAGTTTTAATGCATATTGTGTTATTATAATAAAATGTTTTGAAGTAAATGAGTAAATACTATAAATAAGATACTATATCAGACTTAGGCGAGAATAGCGTCACAACTAAAGAAGCAGCATTTCAAAGTGCGTTAGAACTAAAGAGCAACAATAAACTTTATTTAAACTTATTAAGTAACTCAGGAACTGTGTTACTTATTTAACAAAAAGAACACTTCAAAATTCTTCTTAATCCTTTCAGGGGTGCTGAGAAAAAAACTTTTTTACTTTTAACTCATTTTTGACAATAATCTAAGACACAGATATAAAATGGTACGGCTTTTTATCTCTTAAACTATTCGGATTTTAATCAACCGTTTTATATGTTGTAAAATAAAACATGTAGCTATAAGGTAAAACATATAATTTTATTTTAGATACATATGTCATGACTGCAACTCCAATGAGTTGTAGTTCTTGAGTAAGATTTTGGTTCAAATGTTTTTGCGTTTTAAAATATTAATAGATTACAATTCAAATTCGTGCATTTTTGAGTTGCGATACTCTACAAATTTCCTACATTGACAAAGGGATGTAGATTAATTAAGATTTAAAAAAAAGACTTAAAAAGATAAGAATAATTATTAAATAAGACTAACAATACTATATTTACAGCTTATTTCAGTTTATAATAACTGAGAGATGTGCATAAATAGTAATAAAAAATAGAATAGTCTCTGAAAATAGAACTATTTAATAACGTAAAAAAGCTACAAATGTAAATGAGTACAAATTCTATTGAAAATAACACAATGTTTCATGCATTATTGAATTGCGATATTATTTTTGCCAAGTTCTCCGATATGCTACAAATTTCCTATATTGACAAAGGAATATGTAAATCAATTAAGATTAAAAAAAATAGTTTAATGAAAATAAAAATAATTATTAAATAGGATTATGAATACTATATTTACAGCTTATTTCAGTTTATAACAACAGATAGATGTGTAGAAATAATAATGAAAAATAGAATAGTCTCTGAAAATAGAACTATTTTATAACGTAAAAAAGCTACAAATGTAAATGAATACAAATTCTATTGAAAAGAACACAGTGTTTCCCTTTGTATTCAAGTAAAGAATTTTTCACTCCAATTCCAATTTTTTGAATTTAATACCTCATTCCTTAAACAAATTTAAAATAAAATGATAGAAAAAATATTTCAGCTTTCTTAAGTAATGGAGAGATTTCAAAAATATTACATACCTTATTTTCATTCCAGAAATGTTGCAACAAAGGGAGAAAGGAAAAGAACGAAGGGAAGTCAACAAAAGACTTTTTCTCGCACTTTTTTCAGTGGCAACTTTGAATATACTTTTTCTTTCGATCCCTCCCCTTACCTTATGTTCCCTCAAAAAACTCTTAAGATAAAAGTATAGAGAGAGAGATGGAAGCTTTTAAAATTTTATTACAAAAGCATTCTCCAAAAATTCTCGTTCCCTTCTTTTCTGGTTTCATTTTATTCTGTTTCCCTTCTGGTAAGTATACTTCGAAGTAAATACTTAACCATCTCGTTCGTAAATTGAAACGAGAAAGAAATCCATTTTGAATGAGAAGTGAGATATTTAATTCTCTTTAGAACTATAAAATGTATCATTCGAACATTTGTACTTATTTGAAATGATTTCGAAAAGAAAATGTAAATTTTCTGATTGAACACTTTGTTTTTTAATCGAAAAACAAAAATTTTCAATGTGTCTTAGTTTGAGTAAATAACTGAGAATTGATAATGAATTTATATGTTAATTTCAATTATATTGAGCACCTTTGTTTAATCCATTAACAAGATATTTAGATATTTATTACATTACATTATTAAGATGTTTAAAACTTTCTGCTAATTTGAGAAATAACTTAAAACTGTTCATAAATTCAATTATATGAACGCGACTGAAATGAAAAACAGTTTCAAAGTGTTTGTTTTTGATGAATAATGGTACAGCGCGGTCAAAATAAGGACCACCCAGAATAACTTCTAATTTAATGTTCGGATCTTCACACTGTTAGAAATTTCTTGCAAAAAATGGTTAAATAACAATTTATTGAATGATTATTTTACCATATTTAATCACAACAGTCAAATAACCATAATTAAAATGGTAATAAAACAGTTAAGTTTGAGAAAAACTGTTTATTAACTGCTTTAACCTAATACGGTTAAACAACCAGAATTTTATCGCACCAACTAGAACCACCTAATGAAGCTACTTAGTTCTTTGCAACTGCGTACTTATCATAGTCGAGCGGGCTGTCAATCTCGTGACCGGGCAGAACTGGAGTTCAAGTCCTAGTGTTGACACAACAATATTTCCTCCATTCCCTTCAACACATGAAAAATTTCTAGTGTCCAGCACTCTCCAATGCCCATTACCTTACGAAAAGCTGAGTTCCTATGTCTATTTAAAGAATTAATATTTTTTTACGCTCTTGAAAAATAATAGTTGTAATTGGTTAAGAAACCGTATAGTTTTGTATTTATGGTTTTATAACCATAATTTTTGTAAATGGTTTCAATACCATAAAGGAAAAAAATGTTCTTTACCGTAAACTTTACGGTTAATTGGATGGACAGACAGCTGCCAGTTATTTAACCATGATTTTAGAAGGAAAATTTTAACAGTGAACGTTCTAGGACTCTATATTAATGATTCGAGGTGATTATTAATTCTCAAATATGCGAATTATTAAGTGTGGATGATCTTTTAAGTTATTAAATCAGACAGCAAAAGTTTTGTTTTTTCTGAATAAACATATATTTATTTCAACGGATTCGGATTTCTGACCCCGAAAATATAAAGCTAACCTCAAGCAAAAGAACAATTCAATCAAAACATTTTTGCACACAATTAAAAAATTTGTTATCTCAAAGATAATTCCATGCAAAAAATAAATGCCAGTAAATATTTATTATTTTTTATTATTGCATCTAATAATAGTCGAAAAAAATTTGAAATCTAAGGTTTTGAAATCTAATTTTTTACTTTATTTTAAAGTATGTAATTTTATATGGCAAAATACAAAATTTCGGAGAGAAATCAGTAGAATAATTCCTGAGATATTAAATTTTAAATGTACGACATTTCTAGAATTCGATTTCTCAGGAATTATTAAACCGATTTTGCTCAAATTTTGCATTTTCCCATGTAAAATTACGTACTTAAAAATGACGTAAATTTTTGTTAAACTTTAAATTTCAAATTTTTTCAACTGATAAAAAATTAAAAAAAGTAAATATTCACTAAAGTTTATTTTTCGCTTGGAACTATCTTTGGATAAAAGAATTTTATAATTATGTGAAAATATCTTTCAATTTGCTTAAAAAGTTCTCGAAATTTGGAGGAATATGCAAAAAGTAGAAATTGTCCAATTTTTGATAGCTCTACTGATCAAACTATGGGGACCATATTTTCTAGATTGCCCCTATATTTTTGGGGTCAGAAATTCAAATCAGTTGAAAAAAAGATATGGTTATCCAGAGAAAGTACATACAGTGTCTGATTTCGAAATTTAAAATATCGTCTGCATATTTGAGGTTACGCCTTCGAACTATCAAGAATGAATCCTAGAAAGTGAAGATCCCCTCATTAGACTAAAAGTTGTTCAGGGTGGTCCGTTTTTTTATGCACTGTACATACTTGTGTACGTACAGTGCATTGTGTCATTTTGTATTAACATACATACATTGCATGTAAATGTATGCCTCATGTATATATGTACTATATATGTATAGCACAGGCATGTATGTATTAAGTTTGTCAGTCCTATGCATGCATGAACAAAGTAAAAAATTCCCGTGCATATATGTAAAATTTATATATGTCCATGCATGCATATATAAAGTATGCATGTCCAATGCTTGATGTACAACATATATAAGTCCCATGCCTCGTGCATGCTGCAATAAATACTGTTAAATTAATTTTTTACAATTTATTGAACACACAAAAATATAATTTAAGAAGTTAAATGTACTGGCATGTTCTTTTCTAAAACATATTTCTTTGAAAAAAAAATGTTCGTCTTCTAAATATGTTATTAACTTTTGGTTGCTGTGTTTACGTAAAAATTAATTTAAAATGGAGGAACGTGTGATAAAAATTGATAAAAAATCAATATTAGCTACAAGGCACATTTGGAAAAAATATCACGTTTCACAAAATGTCATTTTATTAAAAGGAAGCTTTAAACAACTTTTTTCGTGATAAGGATTTTATTTTCTGTTTTTTATATAAGCACAAAGGAATTATTCAGAAGGTTGTAGAGAATTTTAATATCATTTTTGTTTTTAGAGTCTATTGGATATAACAAACATGGATAAAAGTTAAACTATATTTTTAGTACGTTTTTATTTATACCAAAAAAGCTTAGCTAAATGATTATTACAAATCATATGAAATACTTTTTTCATAATAAGCTGACAATTTAAAATGTTTCATTAAATGTTTAATGTCAACAGCATAACATGTATTTTTTTAAATGATGTATAATCCTAAATTATATAAACTTGCAATAAATTTAAAAGATATTATTGCATTTATAAATAATTATTCATATTACATAATTCGTCAATAAAATAGCATAGTTACAATTAAACAAAGTGTCTTTTTTAAATTTTGAGAGTTTTTGTAGAATATTTTACAGGTGATTGAGGGAATTTGATTTCTATATGATTTAAAATCATTATTGCGTTTTAAATACGCTTAAAACTTTAACTTTTTAAAATTAAATTTGAATTGAAAATTCATAGCAATTGTAAAAAAAAAACTTTATGGAAGCTGACAAAACTTAATTCCAATTTCATGAAATTAGACAACTTGTAGGCGAAAGTCGTGGTATAAAATACTGAATATTTGCCTTATATTTTAATAGTTATATTGAGTTAAAAATACGAAATTTAAGTAAATAATATAAGTTTAAAACCGAAAAATGATCTTTAAAGTTCAAATGATACGAAAAGATCAGACAAAATGTTCAAAACTAAAAATGCCTATACACAGTTAGAATTTTCATTCTTAAATTACAGTAAAATAACAGGCAACAGTCTGTCGAAGTTATTTAGGGTGGTCCAATTTTTTGCGCAGTGGTCACTTATGTTTTTCAATCCACAACTCACTTATTTAAGTAACACAATTGACAATGAATAAAAAGATATGCAGAAATATAAACGAATATAAATATAATAACCTCGATCAAATTCGACAACAAATTCAATAAGTTTGAAAAAAGAATCGTTTCATTTATACATATTATTAAGTGCATATATCTAACTCCTAACGTTTATTTTTTTAAATCTGTTCGGTTTTCCACTAAATACATTTTAGGGTCGTTTTCTGAACGATTAGAACGTTTCGTGTATGCATCACCTGGGAATAAATTTAAGAAATTCTCAAAATAAAACAATGTCTAGATGTGAGCCTAACAATTAACAGAAATACGCCACAGTTCTTGCCAAAATCACTAATTTTCTTGCAATTTAATAATTTGTTGTTGCTTTATAGTTTATAGGTTGGAGTATTGTTTGGAATGCTTTTTATTATTCTTATTAACCTTGGAAATAAGAAAATGAGAAATTATGTATATTTCATATTACCGAAATGAATTATTTTAACATGATGAAGAGAAATGATAAACAAGGTTAAATTCTTATATGCTAAATGTTAGTAAGACTTTCAACTAAACTTATCAATCAAAATCCATTATAATTTTGCAATAAAATCTTTGATATTGGTCAAGAGAAATCTAAATAAATGATAGGGATTGTGTTTTAAATGATGGGTTTAAAGAACCCATTATCTTTTTTCAATGTAAAACATTGCGGATAAAATGATGGTAGAAAGTACAGACTCTTTAGGTACATCATCCGTAAAATATATTTTTACTGTAAAATATTATACCGTAATTTTTAGAGTAATATTTATTTAACTAGAGTGATTCAGTGATTCTTTTCCGTAACATGTACCGCTAAAATGGATTTTAAGATAAAAAGAATACCGGCCAGTTTTGCAGTAATTTAATTCAGAATTTTTTACAGTGTAGCTATGAAAAAAATAGGGAACCCAATGGCTTGATAATAAGTATTGAATACTATTGCTATAAAATTGATTGATTTTGAATGGTACTAAACAAATATAGCCGGAATCTCATTTGGTTTTGAAAAAATATAAGATTATCAGTAGTAAATAAAGTCATTCGTTACATTAGTTTTCTTGCTGCATTGGGAACTTTACTAACTTTTTAAGCGCTTAGTTAATAATGTAGGCGTGATGTTATGTTTCATCTTTACATCTGGTCACAATCATTTACAATTCATGTTCATATATTATGTTCCAAATTTTATTGTCCTGGCCTATAGGACATGTTAACTCCGTAAATTTATATTACTATACTCTTACATTGTGAATTTTCACAATTACGAGGGTTGCTATTTATTTTTCTGACCATGGCACCAGTAAGTGTTGCTAGGCGACCGCAGACGATTTTAATTGAAAGTTTGATATTTTTAAACATAAATTCAGCAGACGATTTACCATTATAGCTTCATTTGTGTTGTTGACAGTAAATTGAAAAGTTCTTCTCTTTCAAAAAATGGAATTGAATCGTGAACATTTTCGTGCCATTATTTTTCATAACTTTCGACGTGGATTGTCAAGACAAGAGTGCTTCGATGAACTTAATTCTTTATTCAGTGATAAAGCGCCATCCTACAGCACTGTAAAAAAATTGGTATAACGAATTTAATCGTGGTCGATGTTCGATCCAGGACGAATCCCGTGCAGGTCGTCCAAAATCCGTTGTTGTGCCAGAAAAGATCGATGCTGTGCGTGAAGTGATAAAGCAAGATCGTCATGTGACATACCGTGAGATAGAGGCGTCTTTGGATATTAGTATGACTAGCATCAATAAAATATTGCATAAACATTTGAGCGTAAAAAAAAATTTGTTCACGTTGGATCCCGCATAATCTGACAAACGCTCAAAAAAAGGCTCGTGTCGATTGGTGCAAGGAAATGTTGGAAAAATACGTTCAAGGTACATCAAAGGCTGTGTATAACATCTACACAAGTTACGAATTATGGATCTATGCATATGAGCCGGAAACAAAACAGCAATCAACTGAATGGGTCTTCCAAGACGAGGCAAAACCAACAAAAGTTGTTCGAGGAGGAAGCACATCGAAACAAATGATTGCCTATTTCTTCGGCATTAACGGTCATGTGGCAACAGTGGCGTTAGAGCAACGCAGGACGGTCAATTCTGAATGGTACACGACCATTTGTTTGCCAGAAGTCATCGGAGAAATTCGAAAAAAGCAGAAGAACAGGCGAATCATTCTTCATCATGACAATGCGAGCTCTTACACATCGACTCAAACAAAGGCATTTCTGACGGAGCGAAAGATCGAACTGATGGGTCATCCGCCGTACAGCCCTGATTTGGCACCCAATGATTTCTTCTTATTCCCACACATCAAAAATAAATTACGTGGACAACGATTTTCGACCCCCGAAGAAATGGTTGATGCATTCGAAACGCATGTTTTGGAGTTACCTCAATCGGACTGGAAAAAGTGCTTTGAAAATTGGTTCAAACGCATGCAAAAGTGTATTGATCATCATGGAGAATATTTTGAAAAACAATAAAACCAATTTCGATCCTACATATTTGTTTTTTCATTATTAGGCCAGAAATATAAATAGCAACCCTCGTACAGTTTTGGCGCTATGTAAAAAACAGCCATCTTTACATTTGTTTTTTTTTTTCTTGCTTTGGAAGCTCCACTAACTTTTTAACCACTCAGTGTAGATGTAGACTTGATGTTATGTTTCACCCTTACATATGGACACCTTCATTTACAATTCGTGTTCACATATGTTATAGATTTTATTGTCTTGTCCTATAGGGCATGTTAACTCCGTAAATTTATATTACGGAACATTGTTCCGTTGTAACTTTTAGCTCTGTAAATAGCACATCTTTACATCTGTACATTTACACCCGTAAAACCTAGGGTCCCTCTCTAGGTTGCTTCATTTGAAGGCCTCCTTTGTTCATCACAATCTATTCTTTTTTTGTACTGATAAGACACAGACGAGCATTTCAAGGTATTTATATATCTTTTCAGTTAAGAAAGCATATTTAAAATTAAAATAAATAATTATAATTAAATTTTACTTTATTTTGTTAAATTAGAACTAAAAAAATAATCATAACATTTTGAAAAAATTTGAAAATATATTTAAAATTAATTTTTTGTAAAAAAAAAAAAAAAAATTTGTTTTTCGTAATTTTTTAAAATTCATTTTCCAAAAATTAATTTTAAGGGGGCCTCTAATGATTGGGGGGCCCAGGCCTTGGCCTAGTCTGGCCTAATGGGTAATCCAGAACTGGTTCAAAGTGAAATTTAAAAAGAATGCTCACAAGAATTTTCAATAGATACACGCCAAAGATTATACTAAATATCAGCAATGCATATAGATGCATTTATACGTAATTTGTAAAAATACAATTAGAAATATATTAAAAGATGATAAAATAATAGTATAATCTTACTATTCAAAGATTTAAATTTTAGCAGAGCGAGAAGCAATATAAAGTGACAATTTTATTTATAAATGTAATATGAATGAAAATATATTTCAGTAATATCACAAGTATCTTACTCAAATATGTCTATGCATAGAAGACAATAGAAAATAAATTTAAAAAACAAATATATGGCTTGAGGCAACTCAAATTATACGACGTTTCCGCTATTTTACTTAATAAAAATCTCTTAAAAACTGTCTCATCTCTCTAAAGCAATGGGAAATGTATGAGTCAAAATAAGTTCTTTAGAGATTTATTTTTCTAAAAGATCTTTTCAATATATATATATATATATATATATATATATATATATATATATATATATAAAACAAAAGTTTCTCGTGGTATGTCTATTTTATATCTAATGCTTTTTGAAAAGATATGAGTATATCCGTCTAAAATTGAAATTAAATGAACAGTGAATTTTTTATTTGCTAGAATAATGAAAAAATGGAAATGCATTTTATCGATTATTTTTCTAAAGTGATGCATATTTGTGTATTCAAAGTACAAAAAATACACCCCAAATTGTATTTTAAAATATAAAATATATATGTCGTAAGTTAATTTAATATCATAAATGAAATGAAAGTTTTTAATGAATATACATGTTTTTATCTTTAAGAAAACTATTAATGAAATCTTGTAAATAAATTTACTAAAAGAAGTTAAGTTTTAAAAATTTGATATCTGAAACCTTTTGTAAATCTCTCAAACTTATACCATACGTTGCACAGCCAGACAAAAATATTATTTAATTTTGATTCGATTTCAAATTTAGAATTAACTTTAACATTCATCGGGAGAAGAATTTTTGAATGATGCATTACTTGTATATATTTTTTTAAATATTTTTCAAATTAAACGTCACTTAAAAATATTTTTGAAAAACAACAACATATATTTCGCTGTTTTCATTTTCTTTCTTGTAGATATCAAATACTTTTGATTTTTATTATAATCTCCATGTTCAGGGTGTCAGTCACAAATTTAGAAAGCAAAAATTCAACGTTTAAATTTTAGTACACATTCTCAGTCATAACCTAAAACCTTTAAATAATAGGAAATATAAATTTCTGAAATATAATAAGTTATATAAAAGTTTAGTAAAAATATTATTTAAAATTTTATTATTTATATCATTTGAATTAAAAATAAAAGTTCAAAATATATCAATTTCAGATAAACATTGCAGAATTTGAAACACATCTATTAGTTCAATGGGTAACAAAGAAACGTTTTTGCTATTACTAAATTAAAGTAAGAAATTAAAAACATTTGTATAGTATAATCGTATCTTTTAAATGCATAATCTCAGCTCAAAAAAATCAGCTAAACGTTGCATACTGTGAAATATTCCGGATAAAATTACAGTATAAAGTACTGACGCTTTGAGTGCATACGTAAAATCCATTTTACCTCACAATCCATTTTTGCTGTAAAATATTATACCGTAATTTTGTCAATAATTTTATTTAATTAAAGTGATTCAGAGATTTCATGGTAAGTATTACTTTAAAAATTACGATACATCATATTTTTTTGTTCCGCAATATAGACTGGTAAATATGTATTTTACAGTAAAAAGTGCCAGCACTCTGAGTGCCGATATTTTTTAAAGTGTAGAACAGTGATTTTCAACCACTGTTCCGCGGTACTTTTGTGTGCCGCCAAATTTTTAAAGTGTGCCGCCAAATTTTAGAAATGGATATAGTATAAATTATAATGCTTTTTTTATATGAATATTGTAATGCAGATATTTCACTTTCACTGCTTCGTTACACATTTTTCTGTGCCTCGTTTTTGACCTATTTTTATTCGGAAGAATCAATTAATTCGGAAAATATTCGGAAGAATCAATTAATTCATTTTGGATTAACATTAGATGCAATTATCCCATGACAGCCAAAAAAGCTTTAAAAATATTATTACAATTTTCTACATCTTATTTGTGTGAATTCGGATTTTCAGTATAAACCAACATAAAAACGAAAAAAAGATCGAGACTGTTAAATGTAGAAGATGATATGAGAGTAACATTGTCATTTTTACGACCAAATATAAATGAAATTATCAAACAACATTAAGCTCAAACTTCTCATTAAAAGTACTCTTATTATTCATCTGTAATTAATCCCTTAATAAACGTTGTTTTTGTAGCACATATTATATTATTTTATTTTACATTCCAAATTATTCTCAGAAACTATTTTGCACAGTGTATTATAGGTAAGTCAGCAACTTTTAAACTTATCTTTTTCTTTGTGTGCCGCCAAATTTTGAAGTCGTTAAAAGTGTGCCGCGATAAAATAAAAAAAGGTTGAGAATCACTGGTGTAGAACAATATACGTACTTTCGAATTGTTACACGTTGCTAATTTGTTTCAGTCAAAATTGAATTTAACAAAAAACATAGCGCAATTTTTCTCTCTTTTTGAATTTTAGAACAAGGCAACAAAAATACACGCTATTCCCGAATAAATGTATTTTTTAAACCGGAATAACAAATAAAAAAATTATAAAGTTAGGAAATTGTATTAAGTACCGTACTTCATGTAACAAACAAAGTGTTATAAGAACAATTTCTATTCACAGAAATAAAAGGGGCCCGTAAAAACTATTGGCGACAAATGTCCGAAGTACGAGAAAAACGGCTGAATCGTCTTTTTTCTCTTCATTCTCACAATGCTTAACTCAGATTTCAAAAGACTATTTGTTTGCAGTGAATGGTGACACTCGGAGTTGGTGGATTAGAGCAGGGGAGGAGGGGAAAGACAGTAACTTTATTTGACTGTGACGTCAAACACGGTCTTTTATTTCCGAAACTGGTAGCTCTTCAAATTGTTGTATTTGATTTCCTTATTTATCAACCAGATTAACACCGCTAAACTGACTTTCAAAAGGTTTCGGAGGAAACTTAAGGTTAATTGTTTTCAGTGAATTCTCACTGGAAGTGATGTTTACAATTTTATATTGTTTAGTTCAGTTTTCACCATCAGCTTTAAGCGTATCCATTAAATTTTGCATATTTTTTTATTATTATTTTAATGATATAGATTTATTCTAGCGCATCAAGTATTTTACATAATTTAATTAGTAATGTAAAAATATCATAAAATTAATGCAAAGTATGCTTTTAATATATTTATATCGAGTACAAATATATCGCGTACCGGGAAAAAAACAACATCATAATTTAAAAATGGACAAATTTGCGTCTCAATCTATTAATTGAGTTTGGAAGTTACAAATGTATAAAATAAGAATCTGATAACTATATATTCATAATTCATATGTGTACAGTGCAAAAACTAACTTTTAATCTAATGATCGTATTTGCCGGTATTAAGACTCAATTTTAATCGCTGAAGAACCTAATCTAAAGCTTGGTAATATTGTGAAAACGATATTTAAGTTTACGAGGATCAGGAACCTAAAAGTCCTGTCTCTAAATAAACATTCTTTTCTTTTCAACAGATTTGGAATTTTAACCCTCGTAATTTGGGGGATAGCCGTAATATATAATGTTCGAAAAGTTTAGGCGGTTTCATTGACAGAAAATTCTGTGCATGGTTAGGCGGTTAGGAAGCGTGGTGTGGAGTCCGGGTGATTGAAATCCTACCTTGCGATCTAAATTGTGGTTACGTAAAGTGCGTTCGGGCATGTATTGTCTTCGAACCAATATTAAGGATGAATATTCAGTTATTGCCACTTGCTCATTAGTGTAGCCCAGTCAACAACCAAATCAAATCGAAGTCAGTTATTTTGAATTTGAAATTTTTTTTCTTCTCAATTATAGAATATAATGAAATATGTTTTATATTCCTTAAAAAATTAAATTTTATTTTTATAACATTTATCATGTAATTACTTACAAGTTTTCGTACATAATTTTTCAGTCAACAGCTTAAAATTAATGAAAATCGTAAAAGCATCTATTCTTTTTCGTAAAATATCGCAATTCACATTTGGTACATATAATATGGCCTATAATAATTATTTTTCTTGGTATTATTACGATTTTGAATATGATAATTTGCTATTACTGGTTAAGAGTTTGAAACTAAAGAGTTGTCTCTTAGTATAATTTAATTTTATGATAATATTTTATTACCTTACATTTTACAATAAACTCATTTGAATCGGTGTCAAAACTTAATAAATGTCCTGCAATTAATATTTTTTGCAGTAAACTATATTTCTATGCTAAAATTAATTACCGTTAAATAGATTCAGTAATTATTTAGAACTTAACGACCAGTTTCATGCACAATAATATATTTATCAGGCTTGGCATGCACAAATTGTATTTAATAAATCAACCTGCTTGGTGAGCGAAAATAATAAATGACAGTTGTGAACCTACCGAATTTATTATAATAATGTACCTTTAATTTTAAATGAAATTTTTAAAAAAAAAAGTATTGTTAAGCAAACTTAAGGTAGTTTAATAGGTCTTAATAGAACCATAAAGGAAATAGAATCCTATGAAATTTTTCATACTAATTACTAAATAAATTAGATAAAAATTTAATTTAAAGAATTGAACGTTGGGCGTCGAAAGGGGAAGCACAATTGAAAGCAAATTGAAAGCAAACTATGCTAAGAAACAATTATGATAAAACAATCGGAAATGTTTAGCGGCAGCAAACAGAGAGCTTATTCCTCAATTTAAGATAAAAGTTAAGATTTTGCTATCACCTATTTGTTATGCAGAAAACTAATCTATTATAGAAGGAAATAAACTAAAATTAAGTTTAACTTTCACTCAAATCCACTTTAACGCTTGGATTCATTTCCATCTACCAAGATTAAAACTTCATAACTTAACAGTTATAATATTTAATATTATGGTAATAGAATTTTTAATATTTTTCTGAGACATTCTTTTAAAATCATTGTTCCGTATTGTTTTAGTAAGTTTCAAAATGTAAGTATTAAAACTATATTACTGTACTGCATAGAATACCTATAAGTATAATTTTAAAATTAAAGTTTTAGAGCCAAGATATAATCGTGTAAAGAAACTATGATTTATTTTAGGGAGTTTTGTGAAACTTAATGACTAAAACAATTAGTTCAAAGTTTCTCCAACAAACTGCTTCAGATTCGGACATTAAAATTGCGATCAAATGCTGACTAGGAAGTCGTGATGGCTCAGGGGATAGAGAGTTCGACTCCGAATGAAGTGAAACCCAGCGATGGCTGGTCGATACGAATTTGGCATCCGGCTTGCACCGACCACAGTGCTGACGTAAAATATCCTCAGTATTAGAAGGATCATGGGTTAAGGTCCTCTTAACGTCAGGCTAACTATGATAGGTTTTCGTGATTTTCTTCTCCATGTAAAGCAAATGCGAGTGAGTTCGATCAAAAAGTACTTGATCGAAGGCAATTTTTTCTCAGTACTTGATCCAGTAGTTCCTTTGTCTTCTGTATTGGGTTCAAAATTACAAAGCTACTGAGTTGAACATTAGTAGCTGTAAACCCAAAAAATTGGGTCGGGTGTTCAACAACGGTTATTAAATGCTGATTAGGGCATAGAGCACTCGCCATCGAGTGCGACTCAGGTTCGATTCCCTTGTTGGCTGGTAGATACGAATTCTGCTCCCAGCTCATACCGACCAAAGTGCTGACGTATAATATTCTCAATGGTAGACGGATCTTTGGTTAGAATACCTTATCTGACAGGCTGACAGTAGGAGATTTTCGCGATTTTCCTTTTCATGTAACGCAAATGCAGCTTAGTTCCATCAAAAAGTCTTCCACGAAAGTAGGTTTGTCCCAATGCTTGATCTAATTTTTTTGCTGAAGGAACATGAATAAGTTTCTAAGTACTGTAACGGTTGAATCTGAGCGGCAACATATTGTTTGAATGCTGCAGAGTACCTTTTCTTCAACTAACAAGAATAATAAGATACTAACCTCAAAATCATACCTTAATATTGGTTTTCATAACTTATTTAAATAAATAGAAAATAACCTAATCATAAAAAACTTAAAGGTAACTCATTCATAAACCCTTAATTAGTGGTGAGCTGTAGGTATTGCATAAGCTTTAAATATTGAATAACTAAATGTAAAATATTTAATATTTCCTTTTACTTAGACACTTAATTCATGTCTTGATATTGATGAACTTTTAAGAAAGAGATCTTATAATTTATAATGAAACTGCAGAAAGCACTTAAAATAATCAAAACATGTACGTAGTCTTTATAATCTCATAAAACTAGTTAAGTAAAATATACTCGAGAATACTCAATTGTTTATGTTTCTTATTTATTATTGTCATGTTCTTATTTATGCATGATATATAATGAACCTATAATATTTATCAGATATCGAAAAGTACTCAAGTAAATTAATAGGCGTAATCTTATACTACAATATTATTCGAAGAAAAGAACTTTCTCTTTCATTAATTTCGCGTAATAATTTACTCTCTGAGTTAATTTAAATAAAATATATTTATCTTTATAGTTCCTATATTGCATCCTTCTAATATCTTTAACTGGAAGAATTACAATCAAGGAAGCTTTTATTATTAATTGGACTGCATAAAGTACTTAGATTAATTAAAGTAAGCAAGCAAAAATTACCACTCTGTCCAACAATTCTACGACAGTAGATGTTTACAGCTAGTTATTTATTATACGATAGTAAGAAGCTGAAACCCACGAAGTAATGAAAGTTCCAGATAGGTTCTGAGGACCTATTACTACTTTCGTATGTCTCTAAGAGACAATAATTGCGGTAAGTCATTAAAAAGTGTCTAGCCACATTGGCAGTCGCCAGAAGGTTCTTGAATGTTTGTGAAGTGTCGTCATTACCTAGGTTAGAGTGGATGAGCATTGCACCACGAACACCATTAACAATGATTGGATTGCACAGAATGATTGGTTAAGTCAATCAGCGAGAAAGTTAATTTCTTTGCCTCCGTACTTATTTCTGTATTTTGCTCGCCAAGATCTTAGAATAGTGCAAATATTTAATGCTCTAGGAATTAGTCGACAGAAATATATTTCTTTTCGATTTTACTATGGGGAACGAAGTGGATTATGTGGATAAAAGTTATTTCTTTATGTTTACTCAATCTTGCTATTCTAGTTAATTATTAACTTAAAATGAAAATAAGACTCCCATGAAATTTATTTTAAGAAGATGATTCCGTTCATTTTACATAAATTTAATTTTTAAGGAATAAAATAATTTAAATAATAAAATAATTTAAATTAAAAAGCATTTTTTAACTTCTAAAAAATTGATTATACGATGGTTTCAGTACAAAATAAATGGATAGAACAATTTGGATCAAAGCTTTAAGAAAATAGTCATTAGTTCATGTATGAACATCTTATTTAGAGGTATATATATATATATATATATATATATATATATATATATATATATATATATATATATATATATATATATATATATATATATATATATATATATATATATATATATATAAGTTCGAAATTGGCTGAGCACTACTTGTTGTGTAATTAATGATTATTTTAAAGATTAAACTCATATACGCAAACGAATAATATATAGTTGTTCTTAAGTAAAGAGGGCATGTTCAACAAAGTTTTATATTATAAGTAAGTCTATTAAAGACGTAAAATAATTATGGTAGTGAATTAATAAAGATACAATTCGAAATTATTGAACTTTATCGCCTAATCAAACAAATAAAACTACAATATTTTTAATGATTATTTAACTCGCTATTAACGTCAACTTTAAGTAACCAAAGGATTTGAATGAAAAAAATGATCTATAAAATAAACCTTCATCGGTGCCCGCATTTTAATTTTTTTTCGTACACTGTTAGAAATTTCTCAGAAAAAATAGCTAAAAAACAATTAATTTTATTGTTATGTTATCATATTCAATCAAAACAATCAAATAATTATTATAAGGACGGTATTCAAACTCTTAACGTTAAAAAAACCCTTTTATTTACTGTTTTCACCTAATACGGTTAAACGACCAGAATTTTAGCCGAGCCAATTAAGCTCATCTTTTGATGCCACTTAGTTTTTCGGAGCTGGGTACATACTATAGTCGAGAGGGCTAATCTGCCAATATCATAACCGGCTGAACGGGGGTTTGAGTCCCGGCATTAACGTCACAATATGTCTTCCGTTATTTCAACACATTAACAGTGTAGTTTGTCCTGCACTCTTCAATCGGATATTCTGGACTATTAAAAGACGAAGTTCCATTCACATATAGATGGCATCACCAAATAAACCACATCCCACGCTTCATTTGACAAAACATAACTTAAATGCAACCCAATTCGAATGTCCAGTTAAATGCTATTTTTACGATTTATAAACTATGCGAGTTGTAAATGGTTGAAACACCATATTGTTTTATATTCACGGTTTTGTAACCGTACCAAATGTAAACAGTTTAAAAATCTCAAAGGTAAAAAAAAATGTTCCTAAATGTCCGTAACCTTTACGGTTAATTTGATGGAGAGACTGTTGCTAATTAGTTTAAAGTAATTTTAGAATGATAATTCTAATAGTGTAAAATCATTAACGATTTTAGTGCATATCTATTTCTAAGTCGGTGATTTGTTTGTCTTTCTTTCCAAGAATCAAATAAAAAGAGCAAAAATAAAGAAAAGCGAAAAAAATTCAATTAAGTTACGTTGAATCACAAATATTTAGTTTCAAATTAAGAGACATCTTACGACGCTTATTTTTTCAAGCATATAATTTCAGTTATTTTTCTATCTTAAAATTACAACTAAAATTTAAATAATATTCCCCTGTAATAGAATTGCAAGAAATTTAGAAATTCACTGATGCGCGTAATAAATTTAAAAGTCATGTTTTGTGAATATATAATAAGAATCTTTTCCGGTAAGCTAAAGAAAAAAAAAGTGTTTGAACTTTGAATATATTTCTGGTTTTTCTACTAACTAAATAAGGTTTAGGCAATACTTTCTTTTCATGAAAATGATAAAATATTCAAATAGAAAATTAAATTCTGATTTAAATGCAAATTATGATACGAGAACAAGTTTTTGAAAAATATCTTGTGGGTGCTAAGCATGACAAACGACGCATACAATTTATCAAACGAAGGGAAGTTGATACATTTAGCTGTGACTTTGTAAAATAATGTTTTCTAAATAAACAATGTAAAATTTGTTTGAAATGTTCTGAAAGATAAAGCTACATTTTAAGAAGTTTTTGGAATAAAAGTAACTCACATCGTTACCTTTACAATATTCAATCATTTTTACTTACAAAAATCAAACTATTGATATATTTAAACGAATTTTCTAAGGGAAAGAAAAAGGGGGTTTAATTTTACTTTATTTCTTAAATAAATGTAATTTATATTACATTAATTATATTTATTACATTGTAATTATTTGTGTTTTAAATTATATTTTAAATTACTGAAATTATAGAAAATAGTTTCCTTTATTAAAAAAGACATAAAAGTTTAAATCGCAAAACTCAAATTTCTGAAGTTTCTTTTTTTATATATCTTGTAGCTGTCTTTGCTAACCTGCCTTTGGAACGAATCAGTTTTTTATCATTAAGTTTTACTTTCTATTGCTTGATTAAATATATATTTTGCACCCAGAGTGGTTCAGTTTATGAAAAAAATCAAACACTAAATAATACAATAGATTCAATAATTTTGTAAATTTTACAAGTTTTTCAATCAAGCCTTATATGATGATGATATTTATTTGTCAATTTTCATCATAGAACTATGAACGGTGTGTTAGAATACCAAGATGAAGACTGTCAAATATGCCTTGAAGATTGATGTTTGCTTTAGTATAATAAATGCCTATTGCTTAATATTTACTGTAAAATATATTTTGGATCTTTAACAAAATATCTTTCAAAAACCAGTTAAAAATAAAACAAAGTTAAATTTTATTATAGCTTTGATCTTTGCTTTGTTTAGTGCACGTAATATTTCTACTTAAGCTGTTCTCTAAATGAAAATGAATAAAGCCATATTTTTCGAAAGGAATATATATTTAATTACTTGTTTGAAGTTGAAATTATAATATCTAGCGATAAAAGTATTGTAATAAATAGAATATTTTTTTTTTTTTTTGTCAATACTTTTAAAGATGGGTTATTTTTCTAAAGATGGCACCACTATGATAAAGTTTAAATTCAATCATAATAATGATATTTTTTTTTTTTAGGAATTTTGAATTAGCCTTTTAAAATGGGATTTTTGGGGTGAAATATGTGTAGTTAAATTCATTAATATTTAATGAGGATTGTATTATCACTTTTATAGTGTATTAGTGGGTTTATGACTATTTTTTCTCATGGATCTTTTTTTTTTTGTTCTGACGTCCACTGGATGCGGGATGGCTCTGGAGTTGGTAAACAGGTCAATCTAGATTCTTTCGCCTTGCAAAAGAGGAGGATAAAAGTTACGTGAAGAGTGACTAAGAAATCATGAACAAGGGTGATTCTCAGCTCGGGAGTATACCACCCTTAGCTATATACCTAATTAGCTATATGCCCCCATGTTAATAATTCATCAACTAAATAGGCAAACATTTTTACTCAGTTTTATCTCAACTTTAATATCACATATATTCAGATCTGAACTGCCTATGCAGAAGACTACCCAGTCGTCAACTATCCTTACTTTTCTCTTAATGCCAAAAGTCCCAGATGGCATTCAACTTCATCAAAGACCAGATCAAGTCAAGTCAAGGCTGAGAAATCAGTACCACGGAGAGGACGGAGCTTGCCCGCTGGAAGGTTGATTCGTGACAGCACCGCAGAGATGATGGATCGTTGCCTTGAGGAGGTTAAACTGAAGTCTCTAGCAGGATGAACGACCGTAATAAGCTGAAGGCCGATATATTCGAGACTGTGGGCCAAATCCGAATGTACCCATGCTGAAAGTCCGGTGTTCCCCTTGTGCCTGCCTAAGCCTAAAGAAATTGGAATAGCTGGAGTACTTTTGATATCCGAGACTAGGAGTTTGTTTGTCCACTAGCTCATCTGCAATTCCGGTGGGTGTTCCAGAAGGTGATCCGTAAATTTTTTGGGTACTTATAAAACTTTAATTTTAATTTGGATACCATTTTAGAAGAATAATTTACCCTAAATTTTGAACTGTTTATACTGTGTGTTTATTTTAAGGAGAACCATTGGAATTTAAGCTTGATTACAAGATATCATAATCTAAGTTTTAAGCGATTTTAGTAGTTTTAGAATGAGAGTGCTTTTTATTTCTTAAATGTCTTTTTTGAACTTTATGAATGGAATGTTATGCTTGAGAATTTTAAAATTGCATGTTATTTAATAGGTTAAGCTTGTGTAGAAAAATCTATAACTTGAAGTAGTGTATAATGGGAAGTGTTTATGCCCATGTTAGCATTTGGAGATGTGTGGAGTTTTATAGAAAATTTAGAGTTGTAATAAAAATGAGTTTTAAATGTTAAGAGTTTCCTGTAATTCATTAGTTATTTGTCTATTGTAGAACCTGGGTAACTGTTACCAAAGTTAAAATTAAGAGATCATAGCTTGAGGGGTAACGGTACAGTATAAAAAATTAAATCTGATTTAATAAATACATTACAATCGATTAAAAAACAAAAACTATCTCAACTATAATTAAACCGTCGTTTTAAAACTTTTTTTACCAATACTGCATATTAAAATTTTAAAATGTACTAATGTACATTTTAAAATTTTTTATGGAAAAAAAAAATCAACGTTTTTTTACAACTGGCGGAAGTAAATGAAGTTAAGATACTATTTTTTATTAAAAATATGCATTAAAAATTGCTAAGTCAAGAAAAGCTCTACACATTATTTTTAAGTTATTTTTGTGTTACTTCTAATAGTGTTTTGATAGAAAGTAGCCACTATTGAATAGCTAATTTTAAATTAAACATGACAAAACTTTTCTCACTTTCAATAAAAATCATTTTGTTCGAAGGTATCTTTTTGTTTCTTAACTTTAATGCCTAAATGTGCAAAGTTAAGTAAATGAAATGGATTTCTATTAAGAAAAGAGGCGTTGAGAATAGAAAAAAAAAAGCTAAAAAAGCTCTCTCAGCTTGTTAAATCCATTTAGAATGTTAATAGAAAATTATTATTTTTTAAAAGCTTTCACTTTATTTTTATTCTATGTTCAGCCTTACATTAACATTTTACTTTCTCGTTGCTTTCGAAGGTTTTTTAATCTTCAGTGCCTTTTCAACGAAAAATAAATTTGAAAAAAAATTTAAACAAGCTTTGAAGTAATTACAAGTTATTTTTAGATCGATGAAATAATGGCTTTCGACAGTTCTAATGTACGTTAAGAACACTGAATGTAGTAAGTTATTTTCCTTCCGAAATTTCATTAATCCAAATTTTTGCCCGCAGATAGGTTTAAAAGTAGGATTAAACCAATGCTTTTTTAAAAAAAAATACTATACACCTTTTTATTTACAAAGTCATTGATTATTAATCTATTAACAATTTATAATAGCTCTATAACTTTAAGATCTTTAATAGGTTATTTTTGATATGCATTTAATTAAGAATGTAATAAATATGTAAATAAAAATTTAAAAAATAATGTTAATAAAAAATCTGATAAATAATTCAAATTAAAACATGATAAATAATGGAAATAAAAAAATATATGATGCATCCAGAAATGATTTTTGTATGCGCCTCAGTCACGTTAACTACATTGTCCAAGGACTTATTAACAAATATACTTAACCCTTTGAAGCAGAAGAGTAAATAAAAAAATTTTTCACAATTAAACATATTTTTTTTCCTTATTTTGCAATGTGAAAAAATATTATATTTAGCCTTTTAATAACTTATGGTTATAAAGTACAACATTAAAAACCCGGCGCCTTTTTCCAAATTTCCGCTTTTTTGCAGTTTTTCATCCTTAAGAGAAACAGTTATTCATCGTTTAAATTTATTTAATTTACAAAATCAATTATAATAATAATTTTTAAACATGAATGAAAAAAAATTCATACTATCTTTGTTTGGATTTTATATTTTAGTGCAAATATAATTACGATACTCTAACAGATATTTTTAGTAACTATTAGACTGTTTTGTACATTTCAAAAAATACCAAAATATATTTTTGTTTGTAGTTAGAGCATCAGAAAAAATATATATGTCCCATCTTCGTCGAATGGTTAATTTTAAGTATGTTGTTGAACTTTAAGGATTCAGAAAGTTCAATCACTGTTTCTCTTCGAAAAACTATAGGAATCTATTGAAAATAAACTAAAATTACATAGCTATAAAATTTCACAACGTAGCAATATTCAGCACAAACAAGTCTTGCCGTAAATTATGTCTAATTAAATATTAACGTAATTATAAAAAAAAATCTTTTTACATTTCAATTTTGGCTGATGTGAAACTAAACTATGATTATGAACTACGTTAAACTTTTTTAGAAGGAAAAGATGCATTGCTTGAATAATTACTTTAAGCAAGTGAAATTAATAATTAATTAACTAAATTTAGTACTCTCTTTGTAAATACGCACTCCAGTAATTAAAAAAATAAAGAATCACGGCAATTAGTTATTTGCTGTATTAAAATCTTAATGCTCGGATGTATTCTTAGTAAATATTTTTCTAATACATAGTTTATTCATTCAAATTTGTAGTAGTCTTCGTTTTCTTGGTGAAATGAAATCACATTGTGTGCTGAAGAAGGTTAAAAAAATGTAACTATCACTTTCACAATTTTTTTTATATATTTCAGAAATGATAGTTCATTTTAATGCAAGCATTTTTGATTTGGCCTCAGTTCATTAAAACTTTCCTTCAAATTAAAAATACATTAATCTTTATAAAACTAGAAAATTCTCATTTTATAATAATTTTACAAAATATCAAGCTTTTTTTCCACCCATTATTTTAGAGTCTTTCAAAGCACAAATTAATTTCTGATTGATCCCAAATGAGGATAATGAAAAAAGCAAAAAAAAAAAGGAAACTTAGATTAAAATAGTATTAAGCAAAATTAATATTCTACGTTACCATTTGAACTTAAGTCCATCATTAACGTTGCTTGTTACATATTTCGCTCAGTATTTTTTGGATGATGAGATAGTTAATAACGAGGATATTACGAATTCTTTTATACTGAAGTACTTCGTATAATTACCTGCGATTAAACATCTATTTCAAAGGATATTTTTGTAATGAGCTCGGATGATTAAATATTAGCTTATTGAGACAAGAAGCTTAAAAATAGTTTTCCCTATTAATGATAAATTTTATTTCGCATAAAAGATCTAGAAGATTAGTTATTTTGTGCTTAAAATATAAAGCAGCAAACTCAAAATAATATATTGTATGAATTTTTTTCAGAGTGGAATTTTTAAATAAATTAAAAATACTTCGGAAGTATTTATTTTGTTCTTTTTTTAGTTTTGAAAACTATTTAAATATTTCTCTATTAAGTACATACTTATATATCAAAAACTAATTTTAACTTTAAATTAAAGAAATAAATCTTTTATGAAAGGTTAATCACTTGCAAAAATGATGCATATTAATTTTAAATTAATTTATTAGTGAAAATACTCAGAAAATATCTATTTTCTTTTTTTTATTCCTGAAAATTATTTAAATATTTATTTATTAAGTAAATACTTGATATATCAAAAACAAGTTTTCATGTCTAAATGAAATAAATAAATTTTTCCTAAAAGGTAAATCATTTGCAAAAATAAGACACATTAATCAAAAGGAAAGTGATAGATAAATTAAATATTTAGACTTTTTGGTAGAAGTTGTTAATTTTGGTATGGGGGGAGGGGGGGCATTGCCATATATATATATATATATATATATATATATATATATATATATATATATATATATATATATATATATATATATATATATATATATATATATATGGCATAGCTTCTCATCACATTATGTAATACTTCAGCAAAGAAAAATATTTTAACGTCTGTCTCAAACATTAAATAAATTTTGTCGAGAATGTGCAGAATAT
This sequence comes from Parasteatoda lunata, assembly GCA_949128135.1. Taxonomy (NCBI): domain Eukaryota; kingdom Metazoa; phylum Arthropoda; class Arachnida; order Araneae; family Theridiidae; genus Parasteatoda; species Parasteatoda lunata. The sequence continues at coordinate 109,231,458 of OX421971.1, read as the reverse complement.
TACGTAAAGCACTAACCACTTGAAAAAAATTTGAAAAAAATTTATTTAGTTTTTTCATTTTGAAACTTAATTTTCTTTTAGGAAAAGTCATAACTACACTGTAAAAAAATTAATACTTTAATATTACGAAACTTTCTTCGTTTTTGACGAAACCTTTGTCTGGTATATCTTCCAGGCAAAAAATTTGTCAGAGTGACCGAATAACTATCATCACTTCTATAAGGAAACGAATTTTGTCAAAATTAACAAAATATTTCGTCCTTCTATTTATTTCCAAAAATAAGAGAAATCTTGATGTATTTAATGTATCTAATATTTTTAACAATCACTTTATTATGGTCACCTCATTGGTAGATCAATGTCACCCCAACTACACAAGAAGAACAAATAGAACAGAGAGATAAATTACACATTACACCTATGCCTGAAGCGGGATCCGAACTCGGGAGCTTCCTGGTACGAGGCGAACTCGTTGACCACCATACAATCCGGTCGCTGCAATTCGTCATTTTATTTTCCATCCCTACTCTTTATTTTAGTTTCGTCATTCTAGTTATTCAAAGCAATATCATGAAGTTTCGAGTTGAGGAAACATTTTTGTCATTGCGCGTTTCGTCACAAATCACGTAATTTCGTGACGGAATGATTCACAAAATTTACAAAATATAGCTCAAGGATTGCTGAAATCGTCAAAAGTGTATCAGAATGTACATTTGATCTGTTTTAATTTTAAATTTAATGTTATTAAAGAAATTGGGAGTTTTAATTCGCCCGCAAAAATGAGAACAAGAAATACACAAAAAGAACTCCGAAAATATTTATACTACAAAAGTAGTACAGTCAGCATACATACTACAAAAGAACCCTTTTAACGGAGCAAAAATATTTGCAAGTAAGATACCTAAAGTTTCAATGGTAAATCTTTCCAAGGCAAGCTCAAAAATTTAGAACTAACATCAGATGAAATAGATGAATGTTTAGTTAAAATAAAAATCAAAGAAATATCTCCGAGAGGAAGAATTTTCATTAAATCTAGAAGACGTTGCCCTGTATTACATAAAAGATTCTCTTCTTTCTTGCCGTAAGGTACGAACCTCATAAAATACGTCTCGTCATTTTAACTCATTCTAAAGATATATGAAACTAAAAACACAGAAAATATAAATAAAGTTTTTGTGCAAGGTATTTTCCAGATTGTAAAGCAGATAAAAGTTCTCTTAGAATACTCTTTTTAGGCTTAAAATAGAAAGGTAGGATGATATAAGAGGATTATATAAATACATATTTTATCGGATATTGCAGTACATGAACAGAAACTAAATGTGAGAGATCGAAAAGTATGAAAATAGAAATCTAAATATTGTTTTATAAGAAATGGAAATAGTTTTCATAAAAAAAAAATAGAATGCATAATTTAATTGAAATGAACTATAAAGGTAATATTATTTACTCGTGTAACTGTTTTAGAAGGTAAGAGATATAATTGTGCTGACAAACTTTGTATTGTTGTTCCTTTTGCAGAAAAACTAAAAACAAAAACATTAAAAAATAGAGAGTTATTCAAGAAATGTCTTGAATTATACCTTAAAATAATTTGTGGTCTTAAGATATGCTTGCGTTAATATATTTTGGAAATAGGAAAGTTCAGAAAATATAAGAATTTTTTTTAGATTTGTTCTTTGAAAGTTTCAATTTAGTATCAAATGAAACATTCCGAGACTTTCTATATTAACAAAGCAAAACTATTTTATTTCACATTATCTCGTATTACTATTCCCTTTTAAATAATTCCTCATTATAGCAATTAAAATATTGTTTTTTTAAATTCTTTTTTTGTATAGAAAAAAATAATCATTAATAATAATTAATATTTAAAGAAACGGAAAAAAAAGATTTCTTCACAATTTTCCATTTAGTTTATAAATACATTTTGCTTTTTTAAAATCTTCTGCTCAAAACGATTTTACTTATTGGCAATACTATTTATGCTAACAACTTATACATCGAAACTAACTTACCGACTTATACATCCAAATATTAAATTTAGGACCAAAGTTTAAAAACCGAAATAAAATTTCACTGACTACAGAATTACGAAACAATTCAATACAAATAATACTTTTATTAATACTGCTTAGTCAACGCAATTTCTTTCATTTTATCGTTTTATTTAAAATAATTCGAAAGACAATTTACGGATATAATAAGCAATATATCCTTGCTTTTTTATTTTATCGAATTTTATTAGTAAACTATAAAAGAACTATGAATCCTTTATAATTAAATGAACTTCGAATTAATATGGAGGTCTTTAAAAAAATTCAGATTGAACAACTTATTGACAAGTGTTGAAAAGATATTTTCCTCAGATTTAAATACGTTATGAGAAATAATTTAGAACGAGATTTTCGATATTTGTACGTTACGTTGAAAGTGATTATGAGGATAAAATAAGCGTGAAAATTTGTTAAAATGTAATTTACTTTCATTTTATCTATAATTTCGCAAGTAAGCAATTCAAACACAGTGTACATAATGCATCAAAAACAAATTGTATTTTGAAAAATGTAAAAAAATTAGTGATAGAAGGAGCTGCTTTTAACACGTATTTATGTGATTTCTAATGAAAAAAACTACTTTTTGCATGTTAATTTCAGCGTTTAACAAAACATAATTTTCTAGAAGCTTAATAAAAATAAAGATTGAGATCAGTATAAAAAATATTTTCAAAATTGACAATGTCTTAGAAGGGAAAAAAAAGGAAATCCTGGCTTTTATACTTAATTTTCTTTACCGATATGCTAAGAATATTTTCTTTCAATAGATATTTTCTTCTTATTGAAATGATTATCTTAAAAAATTTTATTTTTCATCATTTAGTTTGTTATAACTTCATTTGACATGATGATTAGTGATATAAAGTAGATGTTTAGAAACTGGATAACATTACAAATATAGTTATAATAAATTAGATGTTTATATCCTAAATTTAAAATCTATTTTATAATAGATAAAATTATTACTTATCAGTTTTGACGTAACGAAAAAATACAATTAATTCAAAATCCAATAAAACCTTCGTAAATAGTTAGCGCAAAGAATCTAATTAGTTAAAGTTATTATTGCTTCGGGGTAAAATTGTTCTTTTAAGTTGGAAAGGGAATTAACAAGCACATTAAGTTTTAAAAATGCGTCTTCTTAAAAGGTAAGTAAACTCGAAAGTCAACATTTCAAGAATGTTATCTATTTCAAAATTAAGCATCTAAATAAATTCATATACCCATACAATGTTGAGTTTGTAGAGGAGAGATAGATGTTTTGAATATTTATTTGTATGGGAAGAAACATGTTAGTATAAATTTATTTCTAAGCAAAATGTTTTCTTATAAAATGATAAGTTTTTATGCTTTGTTTCCTTAAGAAAAATAATAAAATTTCTCTTATACGCCGCAACAAAAAATACTAACTAAACGTATTACCAAAATTTACTTGTCTGATAAAGAATGAATAAAGAAAAATAAAGTCTTATTAAATGAAAATAGGACTAGACAATGTTCATTATAGAAACAGTATATATATGATGATGGTATTTAAAAAGTTTAGTGAGATTTTCACTTTGATTTCATACTGATTTACATTGAAATTTTGATTTAAGAGAGTGGCAATGAATATATCATTTATTCGCATAGTACCACTTAGTACCAAAAAAACCTACAGATAAAAGTGTGGGTTTATCTTTTACCATTTCATTATTTCCACTTCATAACTGATATAGTTTTAATTTAAATGTGTTTGAATTTTATGACTTTTATTTATTTTTCGAGTGCTAATATATTGGAGTAGACAAAGTAGCTGCTTAAAATTATAACAAATAATAAATAATGATATTTTTCAAACAATAACTAGAATTATTTAACTTTGTGATGAAATAATATAGTAAAACATAAGTAATATAGTAAAGTATAGCATCAATTTTACGTGATATTTCTCGAATCGACTACTTTTTTTAGTAAATAGATAAGGCAGAGTCACTTAAGTCGTTTCTTAATTTTATTTACATTTTTTTGGCTTTCCTCTATGTATAAAAATCGACGACGGCTATTCTTCGTTAAAGTGATTTCTACTTGTTTACAATATTCATGAAAGTGTTGCCGTAGTAAGTACAATTACTGCTTTGCTATCTAACAAAATTTCACTGTGTACAAAAAACCGACGACGTCACCTAACTGTATATGAAAATTCAAAGACCGTGTTATTTCACTTATAGGTACTATAGCAAACGTGACGTTAATCCGCGATTGAATAATGAACTACGAGTTCAAATATTAAACAGTTTTTACCTGGAATCATAAAAATAGGAATTAAAATCTTCCTCAAAAGGAAGTTTTTCTCGAGAAATTGAGAATTACTTGAACTAAGGATTTATGCTAATTTTTTTTAAAAAAAAGAAACATATAATTTCTGAGTATAACTATTGCTTCCGAGCAATTAAAATTAATATAAAAATATTACTATATATGTTACTTTGAATGACCAAAATTGGCGGTTGTTGAATTCCACCGGTGAATGTTGACAATCACATAGTCGCTTTGGTATATGACCGAAATATGCTTGGTCTAGTTAAGTGCCACTGTGCGGTAAGCCCTACATCAATGTTTTATTAAGGTCAAGTGCCACTGCCCAGTATGTATTTAACCGGTACTCTGAACACTGATGTTTCTCCTAATCTATACTCAGAAGATATCAAAATATCAAATAAATATAATAATATCAACGAGTAAATTAATATTAAATTGGATATAACAAATATTTTGGACATCCACCATTGTGATTGTTGAGATTATGATTGTTCGGACATAAGTGATTGTTGACATTCACCAGTGAAGCAGACATTCTCTTGATTTCGGTTATTCAAGTTTACATATACATTCATGACTGCATTAAAGCAATCATATAGAGAATATAATTTACATACTAACTATATTCTCTATCTGATTTGTATATACTAATACATAATTTATATACTAATTATCCCAGAAGTAAATATCATCAGGATTTATTAAATTTTATCCCAAAAAGAATGGCTTCAAATAGTTAAGCGATAAATATTTATTCTTCAAATAGTTAAGTTCAACGTCAAAGACTAAAAAGTGTTACATTTCCAATAAAAATTGTAACGTTTTTAGCTTTGTATCAATGAATTTCATCTGAGGTCATTTTAGGTCCCCTACTCGTATAGAGGCTTTATAGGAGGTGCGTGTCCTTCCGGGTTAAGTTGATTTCGTTATTGATATTTGAAAGGAAAATTTATGTAGATATTAAACTCCAGAAATGAAAAACAAATTTCTAAAATCAAATTTAAAAAACAAAAATTAATAAAGATATATATTCGATTTCGCCCAATTTATATTTTAATTTTGAGTAATATTGTTAAGTTTGTTTAAAAACAAACACAAGCTTTTAATTTTTTTTTTTAAATTTAAAAAATAAAGTTTTAAAACAATGTAAAAAGATATTTAAGGAAAGAAGAAAAAAAATTTCAGACATATTTATTTTATGAAGGAATATCAACAACTATTCTTTGAAGGAATGTCGTAATAAGCTGGACGTCATTGCCATTTTCCCTTTAGAAATCACTAAACAAAATAAAAGAAAATCTTACATAGATTTTTTTTTATTTTTACAAATACTAAAATATTTTTCAAAACAGTAGAATTTTGAAATGTTTTGAAAAGTTTTAAAATATTCATAGAAAATTTATTTTCCCCTCAAAATATTAAAACTATTTACAAAGTTCTAATGCTTACACGAAATATTGTTTTTCCTTTTTCTTCAAAAATTATGAAAATGAAACGAATCGCTCGAAATCCTATTCAGAAAATATGCACAGCTTTTTTTATTATATGTAGCGCTAATAATAAATTTATTATTTTATTATCATGATCTTGCTCAGTATTAATTTAAAAAGCGTTAATCATAAAAAATGTTTTTGTATAATTATCAATGCTTAAAAAAATGTTTTTTTATATGAGAAAGAAATAAAAATATTTGACCTTTCCCTGTTTCCATAGCAATATACCTTAGCATATTTATAAAAACAATTAAAGTACTTGAAAGTAACAAAATAAGCATTGCTTCTTGCGCATTTTTAATACATTAAGTCACTTATTTGTTTTCTTTCTTGAAGAAAAAAATTGTAACATATAAGTTGTCACATTACGATTTCTTCGTAAAAACCACTTCTTTCATATATTTCTTTTTCTTAAAAAAAAACTAACTTAAAAAAAAGGAAATTTTATAAAAATTATGTTCTTCAGTTGTCGTATCACAGATAATAGTTTTGAAAAAAATTAAGTTTTATCTTATTAACAACTACAATATTTTTTTTATGAAAGGCAGAATTAATTTAGCATTATTTTTTTCAAAGAAATAAACTTTTATTTCCATCTATGAAGATTACATTTGAAGCCACTTTATCAAGCTTAAGGTCTGCTTGAAGCATACTTTTTATTCCCATTTTGAAAAGAAATAAACAATCTATCCATTTTTATTTTGACATATAGGCGGAAAAGCGTGCAATTCAATGAAGAAAAATATTAATATTGAAATAATACAGTGGAACCGACCACACTCTGTTCCAAACTAAAATGGTCGTTAATGGTGGTTGGTCGTTCTACATCCACTGACTTAAGAATTTTATCGAAGTTACATGATTTTTCACAAATGATTTTAATTTTAGTCAGAGTTATTTTTTGGTGTGGAAATTTTACTTGGCGTCATGAAAACCAGGTAGTTAAAACGAGCTTCAATAAAAATGATTCCGAATGATCTATTTATGTGTAAAAACAAATTTACCAATATTGAATTAAGTTTGCCAAGAATGATTTAATTTAAATAAAAATTAATTGAATAAAAATTAAGTTTACCAATAATGAATTAAGTTTAATTTCCTATCATAAAAATTAACTTTAAAAATGAGAAGGTTTTTTTTTTAATATATAATATTTTTTTAAATAACTTTTTTTTTCTAATTTAACTTTCAACTCTCATTGGCCCACCTAATATGGTGCCCCTGAAAAAGTGGCCAACAATTCAGATGCCTGTATGACGTAGGTCATTCTCCAGATGGGCATTGAGAAAAAAAGAAACTTTCAACTCGAAATATTAACGTCTTTAATGACGCAACATGTGGTTGTAGATCTCTTTCAGAGATCGTCAGAAAGAGCGCTGTCTATAAAAGCCTGACACAAATATTTTGAATACTTTTTTATCTACTTATTTGTATCAAATATTTTGAATACATTTTTATCTACTTATTTGTATTGTTCATATTTTTTGTTTCGATATTCTCTTTTGTTTCCTTATTTGACCTTTTTCCCATTTTGTGCAGAGGTTTCCCGGTCGTTGGGTGAGGTTTTGATGGTCTCTTCAAAAGGTTTTCTTCAACACAAAACCTATGGGAAAAATTCGTGCCTCAAAAAATTAGTCGTAAAAAGAGGAGATCGCTACATATAAGTGGACTTTCTTGGAGGTTTCAACGTATTATAGGCACCGTAGCAAAATAAAATGAACCTAATTATACAGTTACTCGACTCATAGGCACAAAAAATTGGTACAAAAATTTAAAATCCATCGTACCACTGATTCGAAGAGTGCTCGAAATAAACTGGGGAGTTTAGTGGGCAAAAAAGAAACAGATCACCCTAAATAACTTTTGATTTAATGACCTGATCTCCACGTATTAGGATTCAATCTTAATGGTACAAGAGGCTGATATTGCATTTATGTTACTTGAATAAATCTCACTCACGGATACTATTATGCTTTTTTTACTATTCACAACTGGCACAAGATAGGTATAAAATTTATATATAATTTATCATAATATGTTAAATTTGCCTTTATATTTGTTTACCAATAAATAAAGTTAACAAATTGGCCCAAATGATCGGCATTTACCACATATACTCACAAAGTTGTTTCTCCTGTTAACGCTTCCCAGGATATTTGCACAAAAGTTCAGATTGTGAAATGGTCAGTTCAACACAATATGTTCAAAACTACTATGGTATGATAAAATTTACCGTGTTTCTAACTCTATGGAATCACAAAAAATCTCGGTAATTTTTACCAAAGCGCTTTGGTTGTGATTTTGGCAAAATTAACAGTAGAATATGCCTCTTCTCTCATTTGTTATGGTCCTAGTTGGCTCAGAAAAAAAACTCTAGTTGTTTAACCAAGTCCAATTTGGGGTTCGAAACTCGAAAAACTAAGTTCGAGAACCGAAAGTTTTGTGGTAGAATGAACGCCAAACTAGGATCAAGCACCGGCTTCAATGGTAATCAACGACAAACTAGGTTCAAGGACTAAAAATTTTGAGGTGGAATCAACGACATACTAGGTGTGACATACGACAAACAGTGCATCAAAAAGCTGTTTTTGTTGCCTTATGTATTTCTAAAACAACGAGTTTTAAAAATAGCAAAAAGAATTATTTGTTAAAATGAAAAACTCGTCATAATTTTTTATGCATTATTGTTTTTTTAAAAGTGATTTATTCCATTAAAGTAACAGGAATACAACTTGCATCATACATTTTATAGTTCGTTTCTTTACTATATTGTTGGTTTAATACATCAGAAGTAATATACGATCTCTTTCTGCAGGAGTGTTAAAATTGAAATGCTAAACTGAAAAATAACATATCGAAAAGTATTATTCTCACATTTTATTCGTTGAAATGGAGTAAAGGAATATTTCTGCTTTTTTTGGGGATTTTTTTTTAAAAAAAAGACAAAAAATAGTTCGCACCATTTGAAGCCTCCTGGAAACATAGAAAGTAAAATGAGATCAGGAGTTCTGGAACAAAGAATTCAATCCCCCTTGAAAATTTTTTCTATGGGATATTCAAGTTTCTCTGAATATTTTTGCCATTTTCCCCTTAGCTTGAAGTGTGAATGCAGAAATGTGAATACAAAATCTTATGATTTTGAACACCCGAAGGCAAACTTGTTCTTATTTCGCTTTGGAAAATAAAACCTGTTTTCGTCAAATTTTTCTTTTTTTGACTTTCAGTCTTTTAAGTATCGACGACACAAAACAAAGAAAAAAACGTTTAGGAACTCATTTACTATCAGTCAGACATAAGAATAATAAAAACAGAAGGGTCCCTAAACTGAAAACTTCGAATAAAATGAATGTTCCATTTCTAAAGATCTTCCATTGAAGCGAGGAATTTCATTTTGTACGAATGTCCTGTTTCACTTGACATGGAATGCAACTGGAGCCGGTTTAGAGGAGAACATTGAAAATAATAAAAGAGTATTATGTGAGATTATAATCATGTTTTCAAGAATATTCGATTCATTTTTATTTTAGATTTATTACATATTGTGATACAGGTACGCGGGGACTATAGATAACTTCAGATATTGCCTTATTAAATTATTAAGCAATATTGTTGTTAAAAATAAAAATTATCTAATATGTTATCATTAAAAATTGAATTTTGCATATAAAAATATGGTTATCTAGTTTCAAAATATCATCTATCTAAATTTTAAAACTTTGCTCGTGCAACGCTTTTATAAGTATTTACTAATTATTTTTTTAAAAAATGATATTGGTTGTTCTAAGATGTAAAGTCACCATGTATTAAAATAATCCAAATGTTCAATACAATACATTTTTTAACAGTGATAATGCGATGCATTATTGTTGCTTAAAAAACTTGGCGCGAGTAAACGTAAATTTCACGCATGTGAAACTTTAGGAGAGCGTCAAAAATACACTCTATAACAAAAAAATCGACGCACCAAGAAGGAGTTGTCCGATTGAAACGAAAATTGGTGGATAGGAAGACAATGTACAGAAAAGTAAATGATTAAAATTTCAGAACAATTGAATAATTTATTGCAGAGTTACTGTAACAAGTTCAATAAGGTGTTGACCCGCCTCTAGCCTGGATACAAGCTGCCACACGGCTTGGCATAGACCGATAAAGCTCCCGGATGGTCTCTTGCGGTATTTCCTGCCAAATTCCATCCAATTGTCGAACGAGGTCACCAACATTCCGTGCCAGATGCAATCACCTTCCCATCATATCCCAGACATGATCGATGGGAGAGAGATCTGGTGATCTGGCAGGCCAGGGAAGAGTTTGACAAGCTTGAAGACAGCTCATAGCAACACGTGCCGTATGTGGTCTGACATTGTCTTGCTGAAAAACCAGCCCAGGGCGCTGCAAAAGGAACGGTAGCAAAACAGGTCTTAGGATGTTGTCGACGTACCGCTGTGCAGTGAGTGTACCTCTAATGACGACCAAAGAGGTCCGGCTGTCAAAGGAAATGGCACCCCAGACCATAATGCCTTGTTGAGGGCCGGTGTGGTGTGCAATAGTGAAGGCAGGATCCCCCCTCTGCTCTGTGCGTCTCCAAACACGTCTTCGATGATCGTCAGGACACAGTTGGAAGCTTGATTCGTCGCTAAAGACTATACGTCCCCAGTCGGCATCATTCCAGCCTGATCGAGCCATGCACCACTGTAATCTGGCTCGGTAAAGCAATCGGATGATTGCTTCTTGGTACGTCGATTTTTTTGTTATAGAGTGTATTTTATTTGCCGTTGAGACGTATAAGAATAACGATATTTGACTGTCTTATTTATTTCAAGTGTTACTGCGCATCAAAGTTTTAAAAATAATTTTTGCTCATCCTCAAATCACCGTTCTCTTTCAAGTTACCGAAATTTAAAGACATCTTGTAAAACGTTCTTGTAAAATGCATGTTCATATCATCGATAACATCGATTTGTACAACATTTTTAAAAAAATGTTGTACAAATATTTTGATCTAAGATGTCAATTCTTACTTAACATCTCGTACCACAACGGATAGTATATACTTTCCTTATTCTTACAAACATTTAATTTCAATATTGTAGACATAAAACTATCCACTTAGTATATACTTTCCTTATTCTTACAAACTTTTAATTTCAATATAGTATAGATAAAACTATCTACATTTTAAGAATTGACTAATTTTAATTTTGATAAATCACTTTATATTCTTAAACACCTGACATGTAAGTAATTTAATTTGTAAAATCCGATTGCATAATTAAGGAATGATAACGTCATATAGTCTAAGTAACTAAGTAAAGAAAAAACCACTATAGGTTTACTGATAAACATAAACTTTGAAGGATCTTACGTTCCATTTGAGAATTGTCAATTTTCGCTCCATTTTAACTTGTTTCTAATGTAACTTGAAGAACACGATGTTCTATGTAGTTTATGAAAGGTATTTTACAAAGTGTTTTACATTTTAATTTACTCAACCAATGTTTTCTTTATCATTTGTAAAGTCACATTGAACAATGAAAGTATAGTAATAACATTTTGCTTTTTTTTGAAAAATATATTACGATAGGCTGACTGAATAAACACAAACTTCATCTGCTTATTTTAAACTTTCTTCTGTATCTTACTTATTTCCAATTTATCTCGAAACCACTATGGTAGTCTGCGAATCATTTGTAGGGGCATTTAGAAGAAGGGTGGCATTTATAACAATATACTTGACGAGCGAGTCATACTCTTGTAACATACATAAACATACAATTATTTACAAAATGAAAGTTTTGCAACAATATTTAGTTTCATTAGCAAAATAAATCCTATTGGCTGACTGATTATGATTTATTACATGCTTCATTATATACTGCCAATACAACTTCCAATCTTCTTTTGCGCTTTGCTTGTTTTCATCGTAACTCGAAAGCTTCATGACTTTAGTGAACAATTTTTAAAGGGCATTTAATAAAACATTTTGAATTTAATATATTCCATATTGTTGAAAAGTCTAATTTCAATACGAAAGTGTGATGACGATACTTAGTTTTATTAAAAAAAAAAAAAAAAACACACTCATATAAATAGCTGATGAAATAAATAGCAATTTACGTTGTGATTAATGATTGCCTTGGTCTGGCAATTCCTAACTCTCTCTCTTGCAATTTATTTATTTCAAATCCTGCCAAAATGCATCACGATTTTCCAAAGGGTATTTGAAGAAATATGATTTTAATCTGAATCATGATGAATACAATTATAGTATATACAGTCATAATACAAGGAGAAAATAATTCTGGTAAAAAAACCCGTACTGTGCGGTAAAACATTTCTGGTGAAAAAAAAAACATAATTCTGGTAATAAAATTAAAATATACGATATTTAAACCATTCCTTTAGTAATTTTACCGTTCATATTGTTTACCAGAAATTGTTTACCAGAAATTTCGGTTTTCCCAATTGTAGTTCTTATTACCACACATTTTGTAAGAATGCAGAACTGAAAAGTAAATTTAGCCGAATAAATAGCTTTTATGCTATGTTCTGAGGCAGTGTTTCCCTAACTTATAACTTTTGTGTACCCTTTCTAAATTTTTCGTAACGCTGTGTAAAAAATAATGTATTTTTTTTTAAAAATATGTTTATTTAGAATGGAGAATAAAGTTAAAAATCACAACTGGCTGTTAACACCACTAATTAATAACTGTTAACTCTGCTAAAAATAGTCAATCGAAAAATACGCAATCGTAAATTTTCATGGCTAGCTTTGTTTTTTAAATAAAATTTTTTGAAATATTCGTCTGTTGCAAGATATTTCGCCTAAGAACGCGTGCCCCATCTAAACTGTTCCCGTACCCCTGGGGTTACGCGTACCACACTTTGGGAAACACTGTTCTAAGGTTTCATGATAAAATCACGAAATTTTTCTACATTTACCAAATTTCCACACATTTTACAAACCAATATTTTATTGATAAAGTTTCCAAATCCATTACCAAAGCGCGTCTGTAAAAATGACCGAGATTTTTGGTGTTCATATTGAGCCAGAAACACGGTAAATTTTACCATATTCCGGAAGTTTCGACCAATTTTTTTTTCTTAGGGCATGATGTGTCTCGGTATCATATAATTTGTATTATAGTGTGGCACACTTACTTCTCTGATATCTGGTATTTTCGGAGAAGTCTCTTCCACAATCGGACTCTTAGAAGAACTCTCAATGGTGATACCGTGTTTCGTCTTTCCTCCGCATAAAGTGCACCGGTTGATGTCTTGATTGGTTGTCTGAACTGCTAGGGACTTCGGTAAGTGGCTGTCAACAGAGAGAAGGTCATTGTTCTCGCTGCTGACAGGAGATTCATTGCTGCTCTCATAATCCGAAGAGACGATTCCCTCGCCTCTCAAGGCTTTACGGATGCAGGGAAGAGGCGGAAGAGTCTGTCCTCCTTCCTCATCGTCTTCTGTCGTCTCAGCATCCGTCTCACCTCTTATCACAATTCTCCGTTGAAAGATCTTTTAAAAAAAGAAACAAGGTTTTAACGAATGGGGTTTGTAACAAATCTAAAATAATTGCTCAAAGGGAAAGATGTTAATTTTGGTTTGCTTTACTCTACCCCAAGAGATGGGATCAAAAGCATCAGAAAAGCTCGTAAATTATATATCGAACAAAAGTATTTTCTACCGTTGAAGATAATTGTTTAAGTAAGCCCTTGACGTTGTTTGATATTTGAAATTCGCTAATTAACAGAGTTTCTAACTGAGGAGTTAGTTTTATTACTTTTGATTAGAAGTTAGTAACTTTCATTAGATCATAACATCCCTTTTCAAAATGAGGTTTTAGTGGTTCAGAATTCACCTAAACATAATAATATATATCAAAAGTGTAAAATAATTACTAGTTGTTAAAGCTGTAACGAAAACTGCTCAAAACTGCTGTGTTCAAGAACTGAAAATTCTGTGTTGGAATGAACGACAAACTAGGTTCGAGGACCTAAATTTCTGTGATAGAATCAAAGATAAACTAGGTTCAAGGATCGAATTCTGTGATGAAATAAACGACTAACTAGATTCAAGGACTAAAAATTCTATGGTGGAATTAATAACATACGACACCCTCCCCCCGGAAAAAAGAACGGATCACCCAAAATAACGTTTGATCTAATAATCGGATCTTCACGTTCTGGAACTCATTCTTTATAGTTCGAGGCGGTATGCTAATTAATTAGAGTGGACAATATTTTAAATTACGGAATCAGACACAAAAACGTGAATCTGAATAAACATACCCTTTTTTCAACGGATTTGGATTTTCGACCCCCAAAATATAGGACAAAGCCTCAATATAGGAAATATGGTCCCCATAGTTTAGTCAGGTGAGCAAACCAGAAATTGAACACCTTAATGTTGTTTTGTATTTTTGTGTATTTCGCTATATCTCAAAAACTTTTTAAGCGAATTGAAAAATTTTACAATTATAGAATTTGCTTACCCAAATGCAACTCCATGCAAAAAATAAATGTTAGTAAATACTTATTTTTTTGTTATTTTAGTTAATACAAGTCCAAAAAATTTTGAATTGTAAGGTATACAATTTTTACAACACTTTAGCACGTTAACGCCGGCTGTTCACACCCAGGTCTGAAAGCGAGACGGAAAAGAGAAAATACTGGTAGAAGAACTATTTCAATATTAGATAATATTCGGGAGGAGTTTATCTATTTTCAACAATAACAATTCACTGTAAGGAAATTTTTCACGGCGAAGAAGCAATTCAATATAAAAATTGCATCCGTTAAAAACAATTGGTAGTTATGGATTTTTATTATTCCCGGGAAAAAACTAAAAAATGAAATTTATTTGTTACCAGATTTTACACCGGTGCGCCACCGGTGGTACGCGCCGCCCGATGAGGCAATCTAGCGCGGGCGTGAACGTGTTAAGCATGTAATTTTACAAGGCAAAATACCAAAATTTGAACGAAATCGGTTGAATAGTTGCGGAGAAATCGAATTCTAATAATACGACCGCTTTAAAATTCGATTCGACCGATTTCATTCAAATTTTGTATTTTGCCATGTAAAATTGCATTTTTTTCAAATGATGTAAAAAATTGCATATCTTGCAATTCAAAATTTTTTTGAACTATTATTTTTAAAAAATAATAATAAAAAATAACAAATATTTTCTGAAATTAATTTATTTGCATGGAATTATCTTTGGATAAACTAATTTTATAATTGTGTTCAAAAATTTTCCAATTCGCTTCGAAAGATCTCGAGATATAGCGAAATACGCAAAAAGTAAAATTAACATTAAGAGGTCCAAACATTGCATCGTTCTGCTGACCAAAATGTGGGGATCATATTTCCCGGATTGCTGCTATCCCCTACATTTTGGGGGTCAAAAATCCGGTGAAAAAAGCTATGTTTATTCAAAGAAAGTACGCTGATTTCGTGACTTAAAACATTATCTGCACTAATTAATTAGCATATTTGCAACCAACCTTTCGAACTTTTAAGATTGAACCCTAGAACGTGAAAATTTGATCATTAGATCAAGAGGTATTCAAGGTACTTTGTGCACTGTACTTTCAAGTACCAAAGTTTATGTTTACCTGTCGAACCTGTAAGCTTCTATACCTGAAACGAACAGAACTAAATTCAAATCAATGAAATATGTATATATATTAAATTATAACAAAAGTTTGGTACCTCCCTGGTTAAGTGGTACTGCCCGCCAAACCCTGTGCAAAGCTTGGAAGTAGTGAGTTCGAATCTCGCCGGAAACCTGGGTGTATTCTTCATCATGTCTTTCTTTAAATTGTTATATCTGCTCTTCTACTTGATAAAGGTTTATAAGTCTAAATTGAGCACACAACCCTGCAAATGTGTGTAATTTCTTTATGTTTTCTTTATGTTAGACGTTTGGGTTAATGTATGATGTTAATTACGACTATGTTGTTTAAAATTTAGGTTTAAAATTTTGCATTTATACTTTTAATCTTTGATGAATGATACATTTTAAATACTAATAAGACACACGCAATCTATCTCGTATCGCAGCCGAAACAAAAAAAAAAAAAAAAATGAGAAAATAAATATGACTTATTTGTTAAAAAATTATTAAATTTTCCATGAATGTCTTTCAATCCGCAAAATAACATATTCTCAATTTTAAATAAGAAATATAAATTTAAAAAAATAGCTTTGATGCCAACAGAAAAGAAAACTAAGCAATAATAAATACAAAGTACAAATAGAAGTGGCTTAGGAAAAAAAGCTGTTTCGAGTAAAAAACAATTTAAAGGATAAAAATTTACGAGGAAAATCTACGCAAAAAATGCATTGATATAAAATGCAAATTTTTTATTTTATGCTAGTAGTTTTTATTTTATGCTTAATATGAGTAAATTATTAAAAGTGAATTTAGTACGAGTGGTTAAATAAGTTTTGAAAAAATATTAAAATACGCTTTATAAAATAATACTGCCACTAAATAAAATAATGGTTGGAACATCTTTTTAAATTTTGTATGAGCGAAAAAATAAAGTAAAAAATATTAACTGAATAAACAAACATGAAAAACATAAAATGAAATAAAGCAAATTAGCTTTTCAAAAACCATTTCAAGTCATAACTCCAGGGAAATCATAAAAACAGAATGAATAAGACGATAATAAAAAGAATTTTTAAGAACACAGATAACAAATGAATTCGGTAGCATTTAATCATATTTTGATGTAATGCATATTATTTATTCCTTGTATAAATATGATCTTTAGAGAATAGGGCAGTGATGGTAAATCTTTTGACTGATTAAATCTGACAACTGTGATTTATTGACATGAGTGTCATACACTGTAACGTTAAATGTGGATTTTCATGATGTAAACTGCATTCGCTTTCATTCCTGACGGTTAGGATTGTAAGAACAAATATGGGTGTACGTGCTTGTTTCCTTAATAATTCGCAGCTTTTGTGCAGTATCGATTTTGTGTTAGGACTCGTATTGAAAAAAATTAATAAAAATTTGATGGTTTGTTTTAAGTGAGAGTTGATAAGATAACAGACTGGATAGGAAAATTATTTCATTGTATTTTATATCCTAGTATAATGCAATGGAATTTCTTGATGTTTAATATTAGTATAACCAAATAAATTCAAAATAAATCTTGCCATTTTTATTAATTTCTCTAAAGGTGTTTGCTATTTATTATTTTGAGCGCATCTAGTATTTTTTTCTATTGAAATGGTTTAATCATTTACCTCGATTTTGCATAATATACAAGCTAGTTTCGATGTATAAGTTTTTAATAAAATCTTTAAAGATTGTCCACCTAAATTTAATGACTGGGAGTTACTGTGGATAAGTTAAACAATTAGTTTTTTTTATCTATTGTTACTTATAAGAAAATAAATCGAACTATTCTCAACCCGAATATACAATTTTGAAAATCTTAACAGTATAATCTGAACTGACCACAGACACAAGCATTTATCCTCTATGGAGTCATTTATACGTTTAAGGTATACGATTAGTTTCAACCATTTTTTTTATTTATTTTAGAAAACTAGTTTGTTTTATTATGTGTAAAAACTAATTAAACTGACAAAAAGATATCATTATTATTATTTTCTTTTGATATGGCCATTTTTAGTTAAAAATAAGGTATTTTTTGCATATATGCTAAACACTGCAAAAAAAGTTTCTATCAACTAAAATAAAAAATCATTTGAGGATTTGATTTAGAAGGCTATCAACTTTGTGTTGATCTATTATCATGAAATCAAGTGTATATATTACTGATTAACGGATTAAAAAAAAATTGTCAAAACTTTTCGCACTTATCTTTATAAAAAATACATGCAGAAAAAAAAAATCAAAATTGTACTTTTTTTTCTTAGTCTGTAGTTCATGACATATGTGTTATAATCATAAACACTCATGAAATAATTTTTTTAGATTTTTTTTTTAAAAAAGCAACATGAGGTATCGTGTTTAAGTGGGTGTAAAACACAATTACAAACTTACAATTTGAGATAAAACACAATTACAAACTTAAAATCTATTGGTTCATCTACTGTTATCCCCATGCAGAAAAACTGCTACAACTTTTTAAATAATTGGAGTACAAACAGAAATAGAGTATTTCTAGAAAGCTAATAGTACAGGGATTATAAATTAATTAATAATAAATTAAATTTCGAAAGTCTTGCCCAAAATCATGTTTTTGAACTTTTATCTTGAGTGATTTATCGGATAATGATTAATAAAAATAATCAAAACTAACAATTAAAAACAAATTTAAAATTTAATTTTAATTTATTAAAAACTTCGTTTTAATTAATAGTTTTTAAGCATTATTAAACTGCATTTAAAAATGCTTTGTGGTTCTGCCAATCAGAAAAATAGTTACAGAGTGATTTCGAGATATAAATTTTTCTGTTTAAAATAATTCCATGTCAACACTAGCTTTTGTTTCCTCTTATGTTTAGCTCCAAAAAAACATTCCGATAAAACATATTTCTTAGCAAAGAAATTAAAAGCCAATTAAGTTGTAGGAAATAAATGTGAATTTTAATATTTTTTTTAAAGTTATAATTAAGTTAGTAAGAAGATTTATAAAATTTTGCAACCCAAATGGAGCATTAATTTAAATAGGATATATATAATACAATCAATTACATTGAAAATTGGACAGGTGCTATAGTTTAAAAACTCGAATTTCAAAAGGAATTTAAATGAAAAATAATTTAAATGAGAAATAATTTAAATGAGAAATAATTTAAAATAAGAAGTGTTTATGTTAAACAAATAATTAAAGTAGAAGTTTAAAGGACACAAGATTATGAAACAATTAGATAAATATTAGATACAATGAAAGATGCAGAAAAAAATCTAGATAACGTTAAAGAACATTAATACAAAATCGGCATTAAAAAGAAATAGTAAAAATTTAAATGCAAATTCATTTTTAAACAAGGATTTATGTGAGACAATAATTTAAAATAAAACTTTTTATAAAAAGAAATTTTTGTGATAAAAGTGAAATCTTTGAAATGAAGTAGTAAGAAAATTACATAAAAGTCAGTATTGCAATGAAAAAAAAAAAAAAAAAAAAAGATGAAAATGAAGACATTTGCATCGAAACTCTTCTAATTTAGTGCTTTAAGAATTTCATTTTTTTTAAAGAATTTTTTCGTTATTTCGCTTTTAATGAAGAAATAAATCATACATAAAACTGACTTTATAATTTAATCTTAATTCTAGTAGAGTTAGCTTAATTCTAATAGTTATCTTAATTTTATACGATATGCTTTAACTTTTAACTTCTCTTAAGTACAGTCAAAACGTGCTTATTTCAAAATTTCAAGTATTAGAAGATTTTCACATTTTTAAGCTTTAGACAACTGCTTTTTGAAAAAGTGCTGTTAAATTTTTAATTATTATACAGAACACGAAAAATATCAAGTTATATTAATAGAAAATTATTTCATCTGTAATTGTTTCTGATGGAACCAAGAAACTTTTTCGCAATTTATTTTGAGTCAAAATGATTTTTAATTGGTCTGTGCAGTTTATCAGTCTTAAAACATAAGATTCAACGTAAGAAGTTCATATTGTTCCCGTTATAGCATCTAAGGAAAAATTTAAGTTTAGAAAATAAAAAGAGGATCTGTAAATCCCTACTAGAAGCCAATTATGTAGCTAAGCAATTTTTTGTAGTTAGATTTTTGTACAATTTACTTAAAAAAATCAAAACTAAATTATTTCTCATAAAGAGAATAAAATATATCTAAATACTAAATAATACTACATTTAAAAGACATTAAAAAGAATTTTCTTACAAAGTATATACTTTAAATCACAATGCTAGATATAGAAAACTAATCTTATCAAAACATGAAAAATGTTTTTTAGAGATTTCTCAAAATACATCGATAAAATGTTTCTTTCAATACAATTAACTAAGTTTGATTTAAAGCATAAATAAAATAACGGAAAATAAAAATTAGGCTCTGTAAAGCTAAAACAACACAAATCATTACTCAGTTTTAACGTATGTACTTTTTCTAAGAATTAAAGCAACAACAAATAAAGCTTTTATAAATTTACCGCTTGTAAAAATAAAGATAAGAGTTATTTCTTTAACAAAAAACAGCTTCTAAGAATTATTTTGTTCTATTTTGACTTGATAAAAATTAATTTTGGAACATAAAGTTGATTTGGGGTACATTTTTACATTGGTAACAGCTGCTAAAAAAGTAAAAAAATTCTTATTGCACTTGCAATTAGTTATAATGTTTATTTAATTTTGGTGTCAAGGCATCAAAGTCTTAGTGTTTATAGTGCCTACTTTAGCGTATTTTATAGTTAACAATTAAGGAAGAGAAGAAATTATTTAATAGGAAAGTTATACATACATATATATATATATATATATATATATATATATATATATATATATATATATATATAATAATAATTATAATAATATTAATTTTGAAGCGATTTTATTCTGAATATTTTTTATTTAGCATATACTTAACACTTCCATGATTTGCAACTCTCTGTATAAGCTAATTATGCTATGCACAGCTAATCTATGACATCATCTGAAAGATTCCTAAAAATATGAGCTATGGAAACTTTTTTTTATCAAGTAACTATAGGTTCCAAGAATATTTCTGAAGTCAAACTATAATGATTTGTGAATAAAAATAATTCACTAAGTTCTTCTCAAACAGTATAAAAAATAATATAATGAAATTTTTTTAATACAAATGAAATCGGAAGACTTTCAACAATTTTTTTTCCTAGCCTTAAAAGAAAGATAGAATATACATTAACATTATTCTTTTCAAGTATTTTTTATAGCTTTTCTTTTTCAGAGGACAATAGATTAGAGTCTAGTAGATCATTTTAAACTGTTAAAGATTTTTCAAAAGTATTTACAAAACACTCTACTAGAAAAAATGAATTGAATATATTTTAAACATTTAGAATTCCTAGCATTTTTTAATGTATTTAATTTACACAATAGTTAATTCAATACGAAATTCTTACCTAATATACAAAAAGTATTGTTCTAAAATATTGCATAAAGAATAATAAGACTCTTAATGGAACACTTTATCTAAATTTAAATAGTTAATTTTTAAATAAATTTATAATCTTTTTATCATCGTTATTAACGCGTTTACACCTTATAAAAATTTCCTTTGAAACGATAATTTAAAAAATTTTTATCAAAGAAATCACCAAACTAGTATATTTTTTTACATATTTTAAATATTAAAATTTATTTTTAAATAAAATAAATATTTTAAGCTAATTGACTCAGTATACAGGAAAATATGACCCTTGTCTCATTCGGATCAATTCTACATCAATCATGTGACACGAAGGAAAATATTCAAAACTCATTAACTCTTAAAAAAATATAAAAAGAAATTAAAAAAAAAAAAAATTATTAATTTTCAAAAAGGATTCCAACATACCAATTGAATCCCATACCATCTCTTCTATTGCGCCAAGAAAACAGCCCCATGTAGTTTTGTTTTATGCCTTATTCTGAGATCACAGCAGACATGAAGAGAAAAATATTTAGACCATGGGGCAACGGTATGTCTCTTAAGTTTATTTCATAGACAAACAATAGAACGGAAATATAGGGACTCTTCAATAAATGAGTCTGCATGCTTTCAGGCAATGTAAATAAGAGAACGTTCAAAGTGAATTACAGCATTATTTATGTTTGGAAAAGCTATAAAAGAAATTTCAGTAGACAGTAAAGTTAACTTAGTAAGAACTATTCCCTTAAATATAGTAAACATAAAAAATATACATTCGGTATTTTTTCATAAAATTTTATATCTTTTTAGTCGCCTACTCCTCTTAAACATGACATTTTGGGTATTATATATATATATATATATATATATATATATATATATATATATATACTAGAAGGCTCGACCCCCTGCTCGCTACCGCTCGCCAACCTCCGATAATTGCTACGATAATGTACATTTTTCATTGATTTCTCAATTTTTCATCATTTTGTGTACCAATGATTTGCACTTTTTTGCATTATTTAAGAAATATCTGAAACAAATATAAACTGTTAATTAATATTTCTGTCTGAAAGATTTCATGAAAGTAAGTAAAAACAAATGAGTATTTTAAAGTAAACTCTGATCAATATATTTCACTCATTCAACTCAAAATAAAAATCGCAACAAGCTTTAGCTGGTAAGTTTAGTTGTAACATTTCTGCAGGCAGCAATATCAAAAATTATTACCTTTTCACACACATGCGTTCTCAATTTTGATTGGCTCTTTTGAGCGTTACTAATCAGAAGTCTTCTGTGATTGGCTATGTGTTATCATTCCACTTTCTTCTTATATTAAATAAAGATATATATGTCTGTGTGTGAGTGTGTAAGTAGTTAATACTAGCGGTTTGTGCACTTAAGATACTTGCTTAAATTCAATTTAATAATTGAAAAATTAAAAATTCTTATAAAGATTGAAAACAATTGGGGATAAATTAGAGACAAAATGTGTATTTCTCCAAATTTGGCGCATTTTTTTAGATAAATTGAATTGAAATATTTCCACAATATATATTAAATAATAATTGTTTAATAGCAAATAATTAAGAATAAATCAAATTTAAAATGAAATAGTATTTACTGCTATCATTTCTGCCCTAAATTTCATTCTTTTTTATCATCTGTGGGAAATTTAAATTGTATAAATTATTCTTAAAGGATTTTTAGAAAAATTGTTTGCTAAGCAGCAACTCAGTTTAGTAATTCTGAATCGAACGTGTGATTTCAGAAATATTCACATAGATATTCTTACATACATTATAGTAGATTAGCCATCTTTCTTTGAAATGTTTACCTTGGTAATGTTTAAGACCTATTCTTACATTACGTTAAATTGGTAAAAATTTGCTTCAAAATTTAATTCCTTTCAAAAAATTTTAATTCATCCGCTATATATATATATATATATATATATATGTAATACAAAAGTTATAAAATTACTTTTGTATTAATAAAAGCATTGAAACATATTCATTTTCATAAAATGTCTTAGTTAAAAATTAGAGTACAGATATTCTATTTTGGGAATTCAAGGCTGTAAACATGCCAATAAATTATAATTAGATTAATGTTTCAAAAGAGGAGTTATTTTAAGATCTTTCACTTCCATATAAGGAAGGATTAAACGATTCTCGATGAGTATTAAATTATTTGTGATGAGGCGTAGGAATACAAGGAATGCAATATGACTGCCCTGTTCACCCATTGTAAGTATCCTATAAAACGCAGGACCGATGGTTTTTGCGTGGCTTTTTGTGTTTTACTTGTGCAAGCTAAACTCCGTCAGATCTGACGAGAAAAGTGTCTCTCCCCCTCCAGTCGGAGAGGGGAGGAAACTGTTGCTTCACCATCTTTTAATTAATAAACATCTTATGCAGAATCTGGACTCATTATTCATCTGATATTGGGACTAATTATTCCCATATTAATAACAGGGTTATGCTCTGTTATTACACACACACACACACACACACATATATATATATATATATTAATTATTCGAAGCATTTATAAATTTATATAAAACTCCACTTACACGCAAATCATCTTCACTTTGAGAATGTGCTTCGTGAAAGGCTTCTATCTCGGCTGATGTCAAAGGATGAAGGCTGCATACTGTTTTTCGATCTCGAGAATTCCGTCTACCCCCAAATGCACTCGACGGGATTGAAGTAGTTGAGTAGGAACGACCTTTGGAACACGCTGGTATTGATACATGTTGTGAACGACTATATGGAGGTAAAAAAAAATCTTAGAGGTTTAAAGCAAAGTATGAAATTTGATTGAAAAATTAGGAATATACAAGAAAGTTTTGATTTAAAAAAGCCCAACTTTTTTGAAATAATAAAAAAAAGTTCAAAACTCACAGTCCTCATTTGAAATCCTTGTTCTTAACTATCTTTCGGTTGATGTGTTTTTCACTTATGGTTAAAAACTCTATCAATCAATATTTTTTAATGTACTATGACATATTTTTTCTATTGTAAATGATAGATATGAAATCTAAACATTATTCATAAATTAATTATTACGTAGAAAATTTGAACATATAAATTTATTTTTGGGAGTGATTTTTACGAGAAACTAAGATTCATAAGAAACCAAATAATCACATCCGTTTTTTATTTGGTTTCTTACCATTGTTGAAAACAGCTTTGAACAGCTTGGGTTATAACCATTGTTGAAAAGCCGGTTTTGAGCTTATGATTTCCAATGTTCAACTCCGTAGTCGTGTAATTTTAAACCTAATTCCGTAAACAAGGGAACTCCTGGATAAAGTATTTGAAAGAAATTTGCCAACGTGGCGGGCTTTTTGATGGAACTAATTCGGAATTGCGTTACACGGAGAGAAAAATCACAAAAACCTCCCACAGTTAGCTAAACGTAAAAAAGACGCTAAACCATGATGCGGATACCACTGAGGATATTTTACATCAGCACTGTGGTCGGTGCGAGACTGGTGCGGAATTCGTATCGACCCTCCAACGCTGGAACTCGAAAGGGCATGTTTTTGGGAAACGAGTGCTCTATCCCTTGAGAAACCATGGCTCTTGATAGATATATTATACAGATAACATGTATTTGTTTACTATTAGATGTATCAAAAAGGGTTTGTTTATAAATGTACGTTAGTGAATAAAACAGCAAAGGATATAAAACATTACACACGATGGAATAAAATGCGAGTCCAGAATATAATTTCAAAATGTCTGAGCTGCTTGAATTATGCAAAATAATTTAAAATATTTCAAATTTAGGAATTTTACTTAAAGAATTTTAAAACTTTCATTCGGGTATTTATTCTCATAAGAGTTACGAATAATATTTTAATTGCGTTCTTCTTTTAATGAATGACTTTATATAATTTATAGTAGCCATAATTTAAATGCAGACATCACAAATCAACAAATAAAACTGAGGTCAATTTTTGTTATTATTTTTTATTTTGGAAGAAGTGAGTACATAAACAGGCATTAACAAGCTTCTAAAACTATCGATTGTATGAAATTTCGAACATTACTATAGAAATAGAATATATCGAATATTACTTTAGAAATAGAATATATCGAATATTACTATAGGAAAAGAATATATCGAATATTACTATAGAAATATTACTATAGAATATGTATATCACTTTGCGTTTTAAAAAGTTTGTTTATATCATGCATTACTTCAAGATAACTATAATAGTTATCGTTCTGTTTCTATATTTACACGGTACTCGTAGTTTAATAGAAAACATAAGGAAACAAATTCGCAGTCAAGAATTTAAACTTGAAATAGTTTGAGTGGCCAGAATTGCATGGGAAATGAGTAACGAGACTTTTCATTAAGATATTTTAAGTCTTTCACGTGAGTAATTTAACAACTACTCAAAAGACGTATGGAGAAAATCTATTAGGCGAAATGTAAACTTATATATATATATATATATATATATATATATATATATATATATATATATATATATATATATATATAATTCAGTAATTTTCTTAAATTATTATAAATGTATAATTAATTATCAAACTTATTAATTACATACTTTAAATCATTCTTGAAAAATGCCGATACGAGTAAGTTCATTTAAATTCACTCCTCACTATGCAGATTTCCTCTCGTGTATTGTTCTATAACCTCTTTACATTTTGTTTTTTGCTTGATTTTTTTGTTTATTTTTTACCTAATGTGTTCTAATTTTGTTTCAATTTTTTTGAGTGCTCCTCACACTATTGTATCGATATATTTTGCTTTGGCTACATTGATACACTATTAGAAAGCACTCCTTTTTGCGGATATAATCGTGTGATCTGATGAAGAGATTATATCCTTTCTTTATTTTGTTTTCCGGATTTTTAATTTTTTTTCTCTCCGTTTTTTCTCAATTTTTTGCTATTTATTATAAATTATTATAATTATTTATTATTTATTATTTTGCTATAAATTTTATATATATATATATATATATATATATATATATATATATATATATATATATATTTGTAAATGATGTCAGGCATTCAATAAGAAAGAAGTTTATATTTTTTAAAAAGATCAAAATGATATATTTACAGTCCCTTAAAGAATTTAATGAACCATCATATAAATGTTATAAATTGGGGGAAATAGTTTAAGTTTTGTATTGCTTTCAGTTGTTTGTCATCGAGGTTCTGGGTTAAACAGATGTAGATGAAATAATGACACCCAAGCGTTTTTCTTTTCTCTAAACATGAATGAACATTATTTCGCCAAGTTTGGC
Source organism: Parasteatoda lunata (assembly GCA_949128135.1). Lineage (NCBI taxonomy): Eukaryota > Metazoa > Arthropoda > Arachnida > Araneae > Theridiidae > Parasteatoda > Parasteatoda lunata. Next base: position 109,205,225 of record OX421971.1, on the reverse strand, counting down.
AAACAATGACAAGCTACAATGACACGGCTGTTAGTTTTGATCGATAAAAATAAATAAAAAAAAAAAGCCATTTCTTGAGCAAGGTACGAGAAGGTAGAAAAATCTCCGTCAGCTTAAGGGTCGGAAAAGAAACATTTCAATGCGGAGAATGTTTCTACTTTCCTTTTTTTCAAAGCCTCTAGAAAACATAACCTGAAGCTCGGGGAATAAGAAAATCATTTTCAAGCTGCGAAACTGCCGACATATGCATCGTGTTTTCCTTATTTTTTTTGGACATCATCCTATTTTGTCTGTGTCAAGAAAATTGTCAAGTAAGGAACTTAAAACCACGTATAAGCACTTTTTTTTTATTTATATAGAAAATTGACTCGATGCTTTTTTTCTTGTTTGAGATTTATGGGTAATTACATCGTTGCATTAAGCTGCAGTGAGAAAAGGAAAAATAAGAGAAAGGTAAAAATGTTTTAAACCCATTAAGCGGAAATATTAAATAAAAAAGTCTTTTTGTATCTTCTTTGAATGTTTCGGTTTAAAAATCGAACAAAGCGCATTTGAGGATATGTTTGTCATAATATTTTAGCAAAATAACAAATTTTCGATAAAGTAAAATAGATATTAATTTTAAAACTATAAATTTCTTAGATGGGGAAATATATTTAGTAGAGAAATAAACATGATTTATAATTTAAGAAATTTAGGAAGATAGATTGTTAAGTGATAGATAACCATTGTTAAATGATTGTTAAGTAATTGTTAAAAGATAAATAACCAAAGGATTTGGTTAATATTTGGCAAGTGTTTAAAAAAGGTAGTTTTAAATGAGAAAATAGGTTAGGTAAACAAAATTGGAAGACCATTAAATGTTCGAAAGCTATTTTTCAAACATTCGAAAGCTATTAAACTTTTCTAGTAATCAATACCATTTCCTTTTAAGTAACGTTACTGCATTAAACTTAGCAAAAACATATAGATTTAAATAATTAACTTACGAAGAATCTGATAAAATGCAAAAGCACTTTTTTTTGTATGTTTACTGAGGAGCTTGCAGTAACATTCCGTGTATTTTTTTTATATATGCTGAATAAGTAATTGAGTAAATATGTAAGAAGACAGGTGATTTCTAAAAACTCTCTACCGATAGTAAATTTACATATATGTTTACTTGTATTTTGTATGTTTACTAACAAGGGAAGTATTCATCTCGAAAATTTCTATTAAAACAAAGTTAGGTTTCAATTGAAGAACAAGTTTGATAACTTTGGATAGGGTAAAAATTAACCGCCTAATATGCCTCTAAGGAAAACTTTGTCCATCAAAATCGCAGTACATTTACTTCTAAACTAACAAAAACCTTCGGACTAAGGTGTAATAGTGGTGTGATGGTTTGGGTCTACGATTTCTACCAGCTTTCTACCAGCTTTCTACCGCTTTTTCTGCTTTCTACCTACCGCTATCTTTAAATCTCAGGTGGGACTGATGAATTTTAACTACAATTTTCTTTTCTGAATAAGGTTGATAGCTATCTGATATCTTTTATTCAATTTAAAAATTATTATTATTATTTTTTAAATTTAAATAATTTTTTTAAAAAATAAAATCATTAAAACATAATTTTTATATTTTAAAAGTAAATATGAGGATAATATTTGAAAAAAAAAAAAAACATTTAATTTAAATTTTGAATAACGATTTTTTTTAAATAATTCATAAATAAATAAAAGATAGAATTAAAAATACATTTTTTATTAATTTGTATTTTTTTTAAATATAAAAGTTAATTTAAAATACAATTTTTTTTCATTTTATTCCTTTTATTTTATTTATTTTTATTAATCCATTTATTTTAATTGTAAAATAAAAATAAATAATATAAATTTTTTCAAAAATTAAGCTCTTTAAAAATTTAAATCTTTGAGGGAAAATTTAAATAAAAAATAATAATTTATAAATTGAATAAAACATATTAGATAGTTGTGAACTATTTTTACAAAAGAAAATTAGAGATAAATTTCAAACGTCCTATCTGGGATTTAATTTCGGGAACTTCTTAGTAAAAGGTGGGAAGCCAAATCGTTACATCTCGAATGCAGGTAAGTCGGGAAGTTTTTTCTAGTTGAAAGTTAACGAACTGAGACAATTATATTTTCCCCTAAGGGCATGTTTTATCCTATAAGAGCAGATTTTGTGACTAATACTTACCCTATCCAAGGTTTTCAAACAGACTCTTTAATTCAAGCTTAACTTTATTTTAATAGGAATTTTAGAAATACGTAGTTGCCCTGTATGAAGCAATTAGTAATAATACAAAAACTATTTCTCCCCCCCCCCAATGCAGTTCTGTTGTGATACAGCGAAATGTGAGTTGTTGCCATTAATGCATATAAACGAAAGTATACATGTTTCGATTGTCCTCAGATAAAGTACGTAAGGATTAGAGACAATACTCCCAACATCCCGCGCGACAAAATATTGTGTTCTACTTTTCGGCCACAGATGATTTAGGTTGTTTCATCAAGTTTCACATTGCTACATTTAATTAAACAAAATATAACGACTGTCAAAATCATAATGATGCCTTTGTCTTTTTGTTTATATAAACTTAAACAAAAGCATAAGACAGAAAATTATTATTATGTGGAAATTAGACTTTTTATTTTTTCTAACTATATGTAAAAAAATCTAATAATGGTGTCCCTTGCTGACGGTGCATTTTTATTAAAAGGAAAATCACACGGATCCAACAAACTGATAACTGTAATAAGAACTATGATTTCGAAAATCATAGTGTTCGGTAAACCGTTACAATATGAATGGAAAAAGTACCAAATAAATGGTTTATAAGTACAATATATTTTGATTTTACTACCAGAATTACGATTTTTTTTTAGCAAAAATGTCATTCCTATATGGTTATTTCATCAGAAATTTTTCTCGTTGTGTCAAAATTTTTCATTCTTCATTGAAGTTTTTCTCCATGACGTAAATAATTAGCAATTTTTTTTAAACAAAAAAGTATAGGAACAAGGAAATAAAATCTTACAATGTTGTTATACAATGTTGTTATACAAAGTAAGTGATTGTTAAATCTATTTAAAAGCTGTAAAAATATATAAATAAACATTCTAATGGAATTGATGTCATGGCCATGGAAAAATGGATATAATATATCATTACTAAGAAAATTGCTTTAGCAATTTTCAAGTAAGTAGTGTAAAAGCTGTAAAGCTACTATTATAAATATTTATAAAATTCTTACAAAATTATTTAAAGTATAAATTTTAAAGTCTGAAACTGTTAATAAATATGTTAATGAGGATTGATTAAAAGTGAATTTTTAGTAAGTAGTCTGAAATCTGTAATAATATTGAGGAGTGTTCCGTAAATTAACAATTTAGATGTTAAAGCCTGAACTTTTAAAACAAAATACTGAAACATGAATGCTTCAGAAAGCCATTCACGGCGATTGTTTCTGTATATAACTTTCTAGATTTCAAATTGCACTTTTCTACAATTTTACAACAAACACAATCATTAACTATAAGATGCTTCGATTTTTTTTTCACTTTAGTTTTAACATAAGCTTTGCATTGATTGACCTGGTTCGACAATTACAAATAGTTATAAAACATAGCATTAATTTTATATTTTTCGTTTTTTTTTTTTTGTTCGTAAGCTATTCAGAAAAATCCATCCTTAATCGTAGTGTGTGCTTTCTTCCAAATAATGAAGGAAACAGGAGGATCTGTTGAGCCCTTTCCTAGTACAGAATGTCTTCTTTTTGTGCGTATGTTCGACGCTAAATGGAACCAAATAACAGGTGATTACGACCTTTTATTTGCGAGACCAGGAAGCTCATTAATCCGAATTCTTTCTTTCTCATGAAGGGGACACCAATTGGGAATGATGGAGATATCCTTTCATTTGCAAAAAGGACTTATATAACGTCGAAGCAGAACCATAGGGGAATTACCAAATGAAAATACTCAACAAAGTATGCTGGAAACTAGGTTCTGTTACGAAAGAGAAAATTATGTAATAATATTCACAAGGTAAAGTAATAAATAATAACATTGAAAAATTAAAAACAGTATAGTGGAAAAAATATTATTAACTCAAGTGTCATAGTTTCCAGTTTTCGTTTAAGAGTTTTTTCGTTTAAATTTTTTATCTCAAACGTTTTTTTTTCCACAAATATAAAAATAAATTGAATAGAACTTAAAAAAGAAACCCATTCACATGCAAACATTGAACTATTCACTAAAATAACAAAAAAAACCTGGTGATGTTTTTATGAGTCTTCAAGTAAGTTTAACAGATTTTATGCTATGTTACTGTTTCAAGTACAAATTGAAACAAATATTAGAACAAAAACCTACGCCATTAGTGACTAATATTACTTGTGTTCTAGAAAGTAATTTGCATTTCTTAAAACAATTTACTCAATTCATTTAGAGAGGACTTTATGAAAAAATTATCATAAATTTATTGTGTATTTAAGAAGTCGATATACATATCATCCTTTTTCATTGCACAGATTGATCTAAATATTTCGTATTTGTTTTATTTTATTTATTTCAATTTACAGATAGAGTAATGACTCAATTATTTATTTACTAACATACAAATCTTATCAAATGGCGTGTTTCAAGTGCTCAAAGTTAGACGTTCATTCTCAAGACTTACAAGACGTGATTGACAGAAACAAAAAGATTTGAAATCTAAGGCATTATGTTGCAAACGAAAAATGGAAAATAAATGGGAGAAACAAAGCTGGAATAACAATAGTAACCGAGAGAGAAACAAAAATAAAAAGGAAAAAAATAGAACAATAAAAACCACTGTGACCGAGAGGGACAACTGTGACCGAGAGGGATAGGGTCAAAAGCATTTCCCCACGCTATGTAGAGGTGGTGAAGAACTAATGTCGTTAACAAGAAAATCAGGTGACTGAAGTGGAAATGATTTCGGCGTTGTCTAAATTGAATTTATGCTCACGACTCCATCAATGTGCAGCAATTGATGATTTATCGTATTCTTGATAAGGACATATCTATCGTGTTCCTTAAATCTAAATTTAAAAGTGCGTCTGATTTGACCAATGTAGATAAAGGTCTAACTAAGGTAAGGTCTACTATAAGTCAATGTAGCTAAAGTATGTGTAAAAGGTAAAATAAACTGAAATCAATTTCTGCGGTGAAAGGTAAAATAAAATCAATATCTGGGTTTAAAGTAAATTAAATGTTGTAGTCAACCGAGTTGACAACGGAATTTAACTTTTGAAAATCTGTATTATTGTTTAATAAGAAAATGTATAGTCAACAGATCTTTTCCATCATGAAAATTTTAAAAACTGTAAAATATTTTATTCGAAATAATGCATGACTAAGCAACAAAGAATGGCAGAAAGAGTGTTGACCATGGAGAAACCTTAATTTTGTTTTCAGAAATTGCCATTGAATTAAATAGCGGTTTGCAAAATGCAGGAATTTACAAGGGCGATTATTGCTAGCGTCAGTAATGTTTTCTTGCTTATAGCTATCATTAATCAAACAAGGAGTGTATTGCACGTTCTTAGGTATTTAATTATTGTTTATTCAATATGTCAGATGAACTCAATGACCGTCAGTCATTCAATATAGGAATAGAATTACTTAAGATTTTAAAAAAGTATTTCTATGGAAATAAATAATTTAAAATCAATGGTATTTAAATGGAAAACAATAATTTGCGTACTATAAAGCAAAAATAATTCAGAAATAGTACTAAACAATTTAAGAGAAATGTAAAAAATCGCCTTACTATTGACGCCAATGTAACTTTATAAATTATATTAATAGCTGGTATTAATGGAAATAAAATGTATTGGAAAGCAAAAATTATGTATTGGAAAGCAAAATGGAAAAATGGTACTAATTCATTCAAGAACGTAAAATAATCGCAATACTATTATTGACGCCAATGTTGCTTAATTAAAACTGGTACTACGCATTTTTGGCATAATGTTTATTGGTGAAATTTTAATCAATACCAAATATACTATTGTAAGAAAAATTATTAAATATATTAAAACAGCATTAATACCGTGCAGTTTAAGTATAGTTAATGTAAAATGAGGTGTTTTACGTGCCTTCGAAAGGGATAAGTACCACAGAAAATCGCTTCATTTTGTAAATTTTAACCATCATGAGTTGGCCTTAAGCAATAGCATTAATTCTAAATAATCTCTACATAGTTAATCGTTATTTCGGTGGGATGAACAACTAAAAACGCGTTGTGAGGTTTTGATTAATCTATGGCAATACATAAATAAATAATAATAATAATAAGCAAAAAAATTTTATTTTTTAAGCTTTATTAATTTTGTTGGCATATGGTCTTTTAGTTTTGGACATGTTTTCGTAGTGTTTTTTTAGTACTTATTTATTAATAGTTTCATTTTTTAGTAATGAAAAATGAGAGAGACAACTGAATTTCAAAACTTTAGCTAATTTTGAAAAAATGTTTTTTTTCTTCTACTAAACGAAAACAATACAAAGTAAGATTCATTTAAAAAAAAATTCAAGTGAAATGAGTACAAGATTTTCAATATGAATTTTTTTTCATTACAGTCAAAGAGTTCTTTAACAAATAATTTTCACTTTATATTATGCTTTTAGTTTCATTATACAAAATTTTCTTTTTTTTAAAAATATTTATTATATTTTATCATCTTTCTAGCAAAGTTTTATTGCAAACACAATTCCCCATAAAAGCTCTTTATAACAAAAAATGTAATTTCCATAGTTTAGTAGTATATAGTGTAATTTCCATACTATTCATACCAGCATTGATGCAAACTATAGTACACATAGGGATACCAAATTGAGCTCAATACGACAAAGCTAAAAACAATTTAAATACCACAGACTTCTTAGCTGAACGTGATGTTTTCAATTGAAATATTTGCAAGTAAGAGATGTTTTAGCTTACGTGCCCGTTTTGTACTTAAAAGCACTTCTAAATGCCACAGCAGGGAATGATTCGATAAGATTGTTATTTCTCCCAAGAGACTATTACTCCAGAAAATCACGTAAAAAGTTAAGGCTAATCTGCCCTTTCTTGTAGTGGTAAACCTGATAACACACCCATTTTTTTTTTGTAAAATTTGAATTGTTTATACAAAAATACTTTTAATATTTAAGAAAAGGTATTTTGAACAAAAGTTTGAGTGATATATAATTTTTTTTGAAAATGATATCCCTTATATGTTGCTTATTTGTTGTTGTTTTTATTGCTTTGACTTATTCAAGGTCACGCAGACTGCAATTGGATACCTGCAAGCGATGTCACGCGTAGAAAAGCATATTAGGTTCAATACCCACGCATAACGTCTCTTGATGTTATCCAATTAAATCTGTTCCGATAATTGATCCAGCCAGATAATAAAAGCCAAGCTTCAAAGGCCGCATCGTTAACATGCCATCCTAAACCACGTAATTAGCCACAATCAATTGATTAGTTGCAAGAACCCAATTTTAAAATACATATTTTTTTTAAAAAATTCTCACGAAATATTACAAATACAGGACGACAAATTTTATAATGAACTATACAAGACCTAACTGAAAAAACTTTTATTAGTAGACTGTAGATTTGCAAATATATTAGCAAACATTCAATAAAAGCACATGGCCTATTCCATGGTGGCGAAAGTAAAGAATAAACATAAATTTCTTAGAAAAATTTTCTCATAATAAATAAATAAGTTGAGTCAATCAAATCTCTTATGCTAAATATATAGCCCATCATAATCTATTAAAGAACAGTCTTCTGAGCAAAACGATTGATTTAAAATGTTCTAAATGAAGTTGAGTTGTCTCTCAAAAAAATAAATATCAGTTATTTATTTCAAAGAATAAATAAATAAAAATAAATTAAAAAAAAGATAAAGAAAAAAATCTCATTGATCAATTTTAAGTTCTTAATATAAATAACCTAAAGTATAGAATAGGTAAATTGATTTTATTAGATTACGAGGTGAAATTCATTGTTCGAAATTTACCTAAAAGAATATTTAGATGTATTCTATCCATATTTTACTTCATTTTATAAAGAAAAAGCAAATTATGAGATGGTAATAGAGGAAAACAAGAGTAAAAAAAAGAAAATCTGTTGTTTCGGACGGAAATAGGGTCGGTCGGGCGTAAAAATAATTAATTATTATTCTCGAATGAAATTTTTGATAATTTTCAAAATCAAAATAGACTGTACAAAGGAGAATTAGAATCTTGCTTTAAGCAGAAAAAAATATGTTAAATCTTAGTGGCCGAGTACAATAAATTATGTATTTTGGTGTCGGACATAAAATATCAAAAATGCATCCTGGGGATAATTTTTTAAATGAAATGTGAAATGTTTCTACACATTTAACCTGTAATGATATAGTTTATTTTGATTATTATTTATTCCATTTTCTATCATTAAAGTAAATTTTTCAAATAAAAACTATTCTTAGAGATTCACTTACCGAAGTTAAAACTTTTAAATGATTTACCCCTTCATTTTACTTACTAAAAACTAATATTAATAAGTTAAAAGTTACTATTTCTAAATTCTCAGTTTCTTTTTTTGCTTTGAAACCGATACCTTTTTTTGCTTAAAGATGTTAAGTTTAAAATTTTTGTCATCTGGTTCACCTTACTGAGAAAATTTTATACATAGGGAACTGTATACTAGAAACTATTGCAGAAATAACCTGACTATGCAGCGTCGTCGTAAAAAAATATGTCGTGGTTTTCCTCTCCATGTAACGTAAATGCGAATTAGTTCAATCGAAAAGCCCTCCACAAAGATAAATTTCCTCCAATACTTGATTTTGGATTTCCCTTGTCTTCAGGATTGGGTTCAAAATTAAAAAGCATTGATAGTCGTAAACTCAGAACTAGGTAAGCTGTTTAACCCTGGATATAAAATAAAATATGGTTCACTGAAGGGATTGGTTTGCTCAGAACCCAGACCTAAACCTTTTTTTGAGATTTTTTGCACCCAGAGGAATGGTAAAATGTGAAATGATCATTAAAATTATGTGAAGACACTTAATATCTTCACATAGCAAAGTTAAAGAAAATATGCAAGAACCGTCATGCAAAGAACTTGTAGTTCTTCTGTTGCTAGAACAATTATTTAAATGAGATCTTTTATTTCTTCTATCGGAGGTATTTAAATACTTATTGTTAGATAGTGCAAGAAATTTTAATTAAACGCCATAAAAATGCTGAATCACTGATATATATAGTATCAAGATTATTAAAAAAAAAGACAAAAGACTTGATAAATAAAAATTAGTCACAAAAACTGAGTTTTTTAAACCGATATAAAAGTAAAAAAAACTTCTCAGAATAGAAATAAACACAAATTTAAAAAAGTTGTAAGGCAAAATGTCAAAAAGAAACACAATAAAATCATTTATCATGGTAATTATTAATTAACTATCTTGCTATTTTAGTAACTAGCTAACTGAAACATATTGTAAAAACAGTTTTTAAAAACAGCTGAGTTTAAGTTCTTTAAAACTATTTTATATTTCAAAAAATATATATCTAAAAAGTCTGAAATTATTTAAAAAAAAAAAAAAAAACTCACCTAGGTGAGACCGCACAGCCAGTTTGAGGACTACTACCACCTCTAGGCGAAGTGTTCTGTGAATCTGTTGGATGTCTAAAACTTGTGCTACGTTTTCGTGAGGGTTCTGGTTCTAGAGTAGGTAATCCAGTGGCTGAAGTTGTAGTAGTCCATGTACTGGTAGACATGCGTCGCAGTATGCTTGGGGGAAGATTTCGACGTAACCTCTGAAAAAAAAATGCATTTAGGTGACAAAAATGTAATTTTTACATATAATGTTTAATCTGTGAAATAAAATTAATTAGTTTGAATATTAAAATTGATCTGTTCTAAGCATAATAGAATTGAATTATTCTAAATGCAAAGGATAATTGCTTATCGACTGAATATTTAAAAACCATTAATAATATTTCCATATAGCGGAATTAATAATATTTCCATTAAAACGGAATAAAATATCCCATCAGGACTTGTCCATTTTTGTAATAAAGCTATCTAATACTGGACAACAGCTTTTTTTATGTTTTCTGTTGTGTGATATTATATATATATATATATATATATATATTCGGCAATAATTATCAGAAAATATAAAATTGAGATAATGTAGTTAAATAAAAGTACCTGTTCAGAAGCCTACATGAAACATTTTATGAAAGAGAAGCTCTCCTAGCGGCATACGATGACATTTCCGGGTATGGATTCTTATGCAATTTAAATCCTGATGATGTGCCCTAACTCTCCTGGAAGGTTGTCGTAACGTTTACGTGAACTCCTACTACAGATATTGTTATAAACTCGTACATTTCGACAAAAATACACTAAAAGTATGATTTAAAAAAGAAAAAAAAACTGTTACTTAAGACTCAATAGATAATTATCCCTCTTAAAACTACAAAAAACTAGTTTAAGATTTAAAATTCCCATACCCGAATTAGGCAAGATCAAGTACTTGTATAAATGCAATTCCCTATTATGACTATATATTTCCTATTTATGATATATATATATATATATATATATATATATATATATATATATATATATATATATATATATATATATATATATATATATATATATATATATATATATATATATATATTATATATATATATATATATATATTTATATATATATATATATATATATTTATATATATATATATATATATATATTTATATATATATATATATATATATTTATATATATATATATATATACAGCAAAATAAATAAATACAAAAAAACCAGAAAAAAATTAAGAAAAACAATAAGTAACGTGTTAATTTACTTATTGTGTATATTGTATAAGCTATTGTGTTTTATTTTATTTGTCGTAATTTTTGTAAAAAATTTTTTGAGTGCTCCTCACATTATTGTATTGATATATTTTGCTTTGGCTATATTGATACAATATTAGAAAGCACTCTTTTTCGGATATAATCGTGTGGGCTGATGAAAAGATTATATCTTTTATTTTCCGGTTTTTAAAAAAAACTTTTTCCTCTTTTTTTTTATTTTTAATTAATTCTTTTTCTTTCCCCAGTTGTTTGTTATTATTATTATTTCCCCCCCTTTTTTTCATTTGTCTGTAATTTACCCTTGTTTTATCTTCATTTTGAACATATATATATATATATATATATATATATATATATATATATATATATATATATATATATATATATATATATATATATATATATATATATATATATATATAAAAGCTAAGTGGGGGGAGAGTTAACGCAATGTTGCAACTTTTTGTCACATGTCATTTCCGATTACATTTGAAATATTAATATTGTTATTATTAGTCATAAGTTTTGTGCACTAAGAATCAATTAATGGTATTAACCATGCCTGTGATTTCTCGAGAAAAATATTGACTGATACACGCTAAATATGTCCCATAAAAAACCAATACCTCTGGATGTACTGGATCGAAGATTGATCATGCTCGAGTTTAGGTTAAAAATACAATATTAGAATGTGGATAGATTTTGTGTGAATGTGTTATCCCTGTAAAACGACTTGTAACGTATGAACGTGACAGGAGTCGAATTCTTGGCCTCAGATAGCGCCACTGAAAAACAAGAAGAGGCACACCCTTCTGTTTTAAAATAGGCTTATCGGTAATTACATTTGGCATAAGACAGCAAACCATGTCGGATAATGGTATAATTTTCGAAACTGGTAGATCAATTAGTAACCACCTGCCTCCTAAAACATACCAGTCTAAACACTATTGAGTATTTACGATTAAGTTAGTAATTAAACCATGGGTAACTAAATACAAATAATGAATAGAATAATAAAAAATACAAGATTTTTAACTTTTAATAATACAGTTGTATTACAATTCTATATAGTTTTGTCAATATTTTAAGTAGTAATGTGCAAAGAAATATTTCTTCAAACAAGATAGCTAAATTTTAATCATTTATTTTGAGTAGCACAGCGTTCAGAAATGTTTTTTACTTTTATTCATATCAAGCTATATCAATTGTTTTACATAAAACTGTTCATGGTATATGAGTTTTTTTAAATACTATTTTGAATAGTAAACATTTTTACAATATTATTTGAAATTGTAAGACTTTCTTAATAATTTAAAATTTTAATTGGTTTTTTATTGCTTCGTATTGAATTTTAATTACCTGGACTATAAAGAAGACATTAAAAAAGTGTTTACACAACTTAATCACTTGGGTAATTGATTGAATATAAAACGATAAGAAACAATTTATGAAGAACGCTTATAACGTTCAATATGCGTTGCAATCATACTTATTTTTGGTTGTTCTATTTCTGAATTATGTTCGTATTTGTAGAAAAAAGTAATTTTCTTTTACAAAATAAAAGTAAAATTAAAAAAAGTTGATCTTTTTTATTAAGATAAATCTTAGCTTATCCATTTAGGGTAAGTAATATAACATTTGTAACATAATTTGGAAAAATATAATAATTTTAAAATAAAATTTTTTCTAGAAAAACACGTTTCGAAAATATTTTGAATTGTAATACGCACGAATGCATTATTGATTACTACATTTCAACTGTTCTAAAGTAATACTATGGGGAGAAACTGCATTTAAAGTCATCTAAAGCATTCAAAATGCTTCTCTTATGTTGAAAGCAGTTTTTCCACAAATTTTTCTTGAAACATAGATAGGTAATATTTGTCGTTTTACGATGGTAATGATAGATCTTTCAGAATACTAATACTCTAGAGAAGTAAGAACAAAATTTAAGATTCTCTCTAAAGCTTTTAAGTTAAAAAAAATCAGGTTTAGCTTAGAATATCTTAAATAAACGCAATTTTAAAGTCATCTTCATTCTCGATTTTTAGATATTGACTGAGGGTTTTGAAATCTTATGTTAATAGAAATCATTTTAATAGGAAATGTTCTGCTTAATATTTTTCCAGCCTGATTTGTTTGCTAGTTTTATTTTCACACTTCCAAATAAAGTTTTAACTCCAAAAAGAACATGGAAAGGAAACTGAAATAATTTTTTATTGCAAAACAATTTCTAAAAATCAACTTCATTGATATAACATTTTGTTTTTATCATTCAAAGGTAAGATTCAACAGGTAAACATATAAAATATTTTCCATATAAAGGTATATATATATACACAATAATATTTTATATACAATGTTCGTCATTATGGTAAGATTCATGTAGTCCTCACAATGTGTGAAAATGTTATGTGTTTTTATTTAACATAGTTATAGAATATATACTCATAACTTTTAAACAAAGGAGCTTGACTTAAATTTTTCCTCATCGTTTTTCTGTTCTAGATTGTAATCTCTCGGTTCTAAAAATAGACTCCACACCTAGAAAAGAAGTATGGTTAAAATACCAGAATATGGTAAAATTAACCGTATTTCAGGCTCTATAGAAACAACAAAAAGCTTGATAGTTTCTTTAAAAAATGATTTAACACTGAGAAAAAATTTTGGTCAAAACTTCCAGAAAATGACAAAATTTAATGTGTTTATGTGTTTTGGGAACACCAAAAAACTGTGTAATTTCTACCGAAGCACTTTGGTAATGAATTTTTGAAAATCAACAGTAAAACGGTTTTATAGTCTACGATAAAATTTGGAATTTTTATAATCTACTAAAAAATTTTCTTGAAGCATGGATAAAAATTATTTTTTCGGTAAATTTCACTTTTCATTTTTGCATTTTTTACAAAATGTGAGTTAATAAGAGCTACATTATGGGATACTTGAATTTCCATTACGCCATTACCATGAGAACAGAGAAATCGCCAAATGAATGTTCTAAATACCACATATATTTTGGTTTTATTACCAGAATTAGGTTTTATTTTTTATGAGAAATGTTATAAGTACGGTAATTTTACCAGAATTATTTTTCTCCGTGCAAGTATGAGTTCCCATCAGAGCGGTAGCATCGTATACTAATTTCGATACCTAGCCTACTCAATGCTACAGATGATGCGTGGCTCACTGATTTTTTTTTCTGAACAAATAAGACCGACTGGGCAATTCGTGTTGTCTTAAATTTTTCTCATAAATCATAACCAGGAGATCTTTAAACCAAGAAACCGATAACTTAGACAAAGTGTATATTCCATCGAATAAATGTTTACCAGTGTTAAAAAGTCATTTTTAAGATAAACATTAAAATTTGTATAACTGCCACACAAAATTGCAAGAAATGTTGCAAAACGTTTAAGAAATCTTTTAGAAAAACACCAAAAAACATAAATATGGAATTAAGTTTTGCTTGTAATCAGATAAATACTTAGTATCTAAATGGAAAACTTAAGAATTAATCTATAAAATCAAAAGTCGCATGTTCTTCCACTATGTGAATCGGGTGCTTATTGCCAGAGATAAAATAAAATAACACAGTAAATATTACATAATACTGCATATGCTGTTAAACTTTGCTCTTTTCAAAACATCTTTTCTTTACCTAAAATAAACATTTAAATACTAAAGTAGTTTTTACTGCAATTTTTAAACGATATTTAATCATAGTTTAATTTAATTAGGTAATTAAAAAAAAGTCGTCAAAAACTTTTAGAGCTTCACACCGAAGAAAAAGTTTCCTTCTCAAAAAACAATTAAATATATTTTAAAATAAAAATGTAATTCAAATGAACTTAAATACACTCGTATTTTTAGTTGGGTTACTTTTTAAAGGAGAAAATAATGAGTTTGTTCTATTTTTAAATCATGAAATAAAAAAGAAGCATACGTATACAAATAACTATTTACAAGTGCCTAATGACTATCTTAATTTTATCATGTACATGATTAAATTAAATTAAGATACGAGTTGTTGAAAATATTCGTCTATTTCATTAAAATTAAGAGCAAAATAAGGCAGGGAAATATTTAACCGAAAGCAATTTAATATAAAGTTGATATAGCGAAGCCAGGTATTTGTAAATAATTTTCAAAGTTTCACGAGCTAGAAATAAAATTAAGCTAATGAAGCATAGCAAAATATCGTGAAGCTATGTAGCAGAAAAATTTCGATTGGAGAACACAAAATTCCTTTTCAACACCAGAAGGTCAGAGTTTATTGTGGAAAGAACACAAATAAATTGGACGTCGACAAAGAGAACTTGAATCGAGGAATGTTGGAAGGAATGTGCATTCAGATGTAAATTTCATGATATATCAGGATAAAAATAGTGAATACGTCTCAAGAATCTTAAAATTTACACCATCTTAAAGTTTTTCTCGGAGAATGACGTTAAATCCAAATCGAAATTTAAATAATTGCATATATTAAGTGACACATAATATTTATTTCCTAACAACGTTAAAGAAAATCGTAGTCAAGTTTACAGATGTATCGAAAATGTCAAATTCATTGAGTAATATGTTAAATTTTATTGTACTAGTAAGGCATAAATGCATGATTGGTTTTTAAAAGACTTTGAAACTAGTACGCTAAATATTCTAAGAAATTATTACGAATATTATAATAAGTATAATAGAAATTTTACAAAAAATGCACCAAGTTTTATTTTTAGTTACAAATGTTTGAAGTGTGATTCTACTGTAAAATGGTAAATATTTGAGTGGTGATTAAAGTTTGCTCCAGTGTCTTAGACATAACTTTATTCACAAAAAATCACTTTTAAAAAAAGTTACTTGGTGTGAGGTCTGGGGATCTTGGTGGCCATATGATTTAGTGTAAATCACTTGATAGCCGATCATCCAAGTGAAGCAACATTAACCCATTTCAGTTGTAAGTCTACATTTTACCAGAAAAGCTTTTTTACTTTTCCAGTCGTGTATCTGCTGAAACAAAGAATTTCTTATCTTAAATAAATAGAATCTTAAATTATTTTATTTTATAACCGCCGTTGAACAGATCAACCAATTAAAAGTTTGCCACTATCACTGCTGAACTTACAGCCTTGTAATTTTGAACTCAACCCAGAAGACAAGGGAACTCCTAGCATCGGAACAAACAAGCCTTCGTGGAGGATTTTTTTCATGGAACTAACCCATATTTGCGTTACACGAGGAGGAAAACTGCGGAAACATCTCACGTTTCGAAAGACGGCAAGGTGATTATAACCTCTGATCCGTCTACCACTGAAATATTTTACGCCGGAGCTGTGTCCGGAGCGAGCAGAATTGTATCAACCAGCAACCACTGGGATTCCTAGCTAACCAAGGTAGAACTCCCAATGAGGTGAACCTCAATAGGAGGCGAACGCTCTATGGCATGAGCCACTGCTGCTCGATCTAAAATTATATAACAATACTTATTGATAAGTCGATAGGATCAGCAATTGTATATTATTTTAAATTATATAATTTACAAACAGCGCTAAAATTATATTTTACAAACGCTGTGAATTAGCGCTTTTCCATCTTAAAAAAAATATTTCTTCATCATGAAACTACATATTATGTTCATTCAACAAAAAATAAATTCCGACCTGTAGAACAACTATATATAACAACCACAGAGGGTTAAAAGTATTAAAATAGTTGTTTGTTTGAATAAATAACATATGTATTCGATAGTCCATCAGTGAATAATAGAGTTATAAATTATTCAATTATTGTCCATGTAAAAACTCACACAGCTAAATAAAATCTCCTTCAACTAAAATAAAGTTTAAATATAGGCATTTCACTTTTACTATAATTTGCATCAAATATTGCGATTTCTGAATGGAGTTTTAAGAGCTTTGTTGTAATTAAAGTTATCTTAAAGAGATGCCTTAAGATACTATTTCGAACATCTTCATTAACGTTACGTCAATCCTTTTAATGGAATATAATAAGTGGTCAGAAATGAATTCAGTGTAGTATAGTAATGAACTTGAAAACAATTACTGAACTCTTAATGACCTTAATTCTGTAGAAAATGTAATCGCTTTACCAATGTAATAAGTTTCATAATGCAATGCAATAAGTTTAGTTGTTCTGTAGTCTTTGTAAAGGATAACGTTTTCCGTTCGCGAATAAACGTTATGCATCATTTTAAAACTTTACCACAGCTAATAGAGCACAATTAAAATGAAGTATATTTTCTGCCTACAATCTTGGAAGAAATAATGAATAAATTATATATTCTGGAGAAAAAAAATCTTAACTAAAATTCTGAAACAAAATGTTGTATTTGTTTTGGTAGGATAAATAGGATTAGAATTTTACATTAAATTGTTTTTTTTTTAAATAAATATTGTAAGTAAAATTTAATGAAATACAACATTATATACTAAGATAGGTCATTAGTAGAGATATTGGTTTTACAATTTAAAACGAATTCTAAAAGAAGAGAGAGAACGCTTGAACATAATATATGTATATATATATATATATATACATATATATATACATATATATATATATATATATATATATATATATATATATATATATATATATATATATATATATATATATATATATATATATATATATATATATATATATATATATATATATATATATATATATATATATATATATATATATATATATATATATATATATATATATAAAATGTTGAAATTCAGAAATTATATAAATGGTAGGGTTATCAGAAACCTATTGGGACTGAGAGCTGAAGTATGTAATTGCTTTTTAAAAAAAACGTTACACTTAAAATTAAGTATTAAAAAAATTTCGTTTTTGAAACTGTTGCAGTTATTAGAGTGATGAAATGAATAAGGAAATGATTAAAATGAATAAGGAAATGATCAACATAAAAAATTAAGGAAAGTAATAAAAATAGCTAAGACAAAAAATATTCTGAAAAAGAAAAATATAAAAATTCTTTTCACTAAAGGTTTCATAAACTATTAGTTAAATATTAAAATATGATTGATAAAACCAAATATGCAGTCATCAAATTGCATTACTTCTTTACATTTCCAGTTTTATCCGACCAGGCTCGATGAAACGAGTATACTATCATACTTTCAAAAAACAATTCATTTACCCAAAAAATATTCTTTTTTTTAGAGTTAAATCATTTTAATTTAATGTAAAAAATGAATAGGCGCTAAAGAGCTAATTTATAAAACAAATAAAAATTTAAGCTATTTTATTCTTGGAGCTGCTTAGGAAAAACACCTTATGGACCAACTTTCCACTACATTATTCATTAAGTTATTTTTTTATCTATCAAAATATGTATCATAAAATTCAATAATGTCATATAAAAAGTTACACTCAGGTTATGAACAACGGAAGAAGAGAACCGGAGGAGATATTTTATTTACAGATATATGTATATATGTGCTACAAAGAATATTTTATTACCATATAAGAAGCTTACGGAAACGCTACATATCAGATAGTTATGTTTACATTAAAATTGAAAATATTGTTTCACTTTTGTAATGCATTTCTTTATACAATTTGAGTATGCATTAAGGATGCACTGTTAAAAATTTCTAAAAAAATGGTTAAATAACAATTTATTTAATTGTTTATTTACCATATTCTAACAAAACAGTCAAATAACCATTAATTAGATCATATTTAAAATGTTAACTGTAGGAAAAGGAACTTTGTTTACCGCTTTCACCTAATACGGTTAAACAACCAGATTTTTATCATACCAACTAGGCCAACCTAATGAAGCCACTTAGTTCTCTGCAGATAGGTACATATAATAGCCGAGAGAGCTAAACCTACCGACAGAATGGAGGTTCGAGTAACAGCGCTGACACCACAGTCTTTCCACAATTCCTTTCAACACACGGAGATATACTAGTGTCCGGCATTCCCCAATTTTTGACCCTGGGGTATCAGAATAAGATACTCTCATTTACTCATAGATGGCAGCATCATAGAGCTGCAAAACTATGTCTTAAGTCCAGCTAATTTTCATTTTCACGGTTTTGAAATCAGGTTAGTTGTAAATGGTTAAAAAATTTTATGCTTTTGTATTCTCGGCGTTTTAACCATACAGACCATAAAGCAAAAAAATTAATACTATAGAAGTGGAACAAGTTTTAAATTTTTTTTTAATAAATGCAATGTATACTTTTGTTGTGTAGGTATATCAATTTATAAGCATACAAAATACCATATCTTTAAAATAAATCATTTAAAAAGCTTATGTTTTTGTTTTAGATTAATATTTTAGGTTTTTGATATAGTTGAATAAATATCCTTTGAAGTTATCTATTGTAATTTACAATTTATTTCCAAAACATTTCAAACTTTACTAGCTATTGGCTTTTTAAAAACTTAGCTCTCCTTTTGCATATAAACGACATAAAATATTATTTTCAATGAGCTAGAAGCAATGTAAAAATTTCATTAATTTCATACAACTCAAATTACTTTTAATTTGTTTCAATAATTGTTGTTGCTTTCGTAGACCCTTAAGGCAAAGGATGCGATTGCTCTTGTATTCCAGTGGCGCCATCTATAGCCAAGAATTCGACTTCTGCCATTCCCATACGTCACACCTGTTTATAGGGCGGAGAGTACCCTGTATATAGGGCACACCTGTTTATAGGGATACGTGCAAGAGTTCAGCGCCCTATCAACCAGGCTACCAACCAGGTTTAAATAGTTTCGCAGCTGTAGTGAAATGTAAAGATAACATCAAGGGAAACAAAATTAAGATTACTCTCTTACTACTAGGACATATTTTGTTCAAATTATGTCAAACACATATTTTAAGGCTCTAAAATCTGAATAAATCTAAATACTCTTGAAAATAGTATTGAGGTTAAAATCTGAATGCTCTTGAAAATACTCTAAATACTCTTGTAAAAGTTACCATTATTTTGAGAAAGTGCACTTTTGTTTCTGATTACGAAACTTAATAATCTTTACCCTAATTAACAAGCCTATTTAAGATTTAATACTAAAATCAACAAGATTATACGTGAAAATCCTATCATTGGAAAAAAAATTGTTTACTTAATTTTGCTTACTTCACAGCCAATTAACGGCAATTTTTTTCCTTTAGGATAACTTTCACAAATAGATTTCGATTTGTTAAAAGTTTTCTTAGTTTTTTTTTAACAAATTGTGAATTTCTTCAATTTTTTCCGACATGTTCAAAACATGGTCAATTAACTAAGGAGGTAGAAGGATTTTTAAAATCAAGTAACTTCAAAGAAATACGAATTTAAAAAAAAAAGGGCAATTGTAATAATTTTAGTAAATTTTGTAATAAATTTAAATGATTGGACAAAGAAACTATCACCATTTATTTAAAACAATCTTTCGATGCTTTAATACATTATTTTTATTGAAAATTCTACTACTTCTTAAAATCCTTACTATTTTTTTGTTTAAAGCACAAGAAACTAAGCATTCAGACAATAGTCATGAAGTTATTTCAAGAAGTAAATAAGGTAAAAATAATACCAAATAGATATTTTTTTATAATTGCTGTGAGAAAAATTGAAATTTTAAATTGGAATTTATTTTGTTCAGAAAATCAGATCTATAGAAATAGAGCAGAATATTTATACGTATATGTGTGTATGTACCTCAATTTTCGAACAATCCGCATCAAATTTGGTGTATATGTTATAATCAATGTGAACAGTCTGTTATTATTAATACTAACTGGTTATTATTCATACTAACTGGTTATTATTAATAATAACTAATGAAGTTTGGTCAATGTCATTCTTTTGCATTTTTATTTTTCCTTTTGACCAAAAGAATCGGTTATTATTAATTTTGACTGGTTAAACCGTTTGACCAAACTTCATTGGTTATTATTAATAATAACCGGTTAAAGTGAATAATTTGGGATAGTTCTTACTACAACGAAAAGAAGCTGTTATTATTAATTTTGACCAGTTAGTGTTAATAATGACCGAATTTATCACTTTAACAGTAAAACATGTTCAAAGAGGCACACCCATGTTCCTTTTTTTACAAACGGTTTAATCGCATTGAAAAAACTTCATTGGTTATTATTAATAATAACCGGTTAAAGTGAATAATTTCCGATATTTCTTACTTTGACCAAAGGAAGCGGTTATTATTAATATTGATCGGTTAGTATTAATTATAACCGGATTTTCCACTTTAACCGAAACATATATGTCTGAAGGCACGGTGAATCTAACTGTTTTCTTTAAAACTTCTTCCAATCAACGGATCGTGAGCTACTTTCCAAAGAAAGAGAAAAGAGTTCTCCATCGAGTTTGACAAATATTTCATAATATGATTTGCTGCTTCAGGTCTAATCAATCAAGAAGGGTTTTAAGTTTTATCATACGTTTTATTTATCTTTGGTTTCCTATATTTGACTATCACAAGTAAAATCAAGGTTTGTGAAGTCCACGAATACTTATTCTAAAAAGTATCTGAACCCACGTGCTTCTTATATTGTTATTTAGGATTTTAAAGCATTCTCTATAAACTTAAATAAAGAAAAACTCAACAAAAACTATGTAATAAAATAAAAATTATCTATTAACCTATGAAAAAATTATGGTATGTTCTGAGTATCACAGGTAAAATGTTACTATATGTATCGTTAATCTTTCTTTTGATGAGTTGAACTTGTAATTATACTATGGTAAATTTTATAGTATGAAGCCACATCGGAATATACAACAAATAATAAAAAAGGATAAAGTTTGTGTATTGGTTGCTGTGAATGTGTCGTACGGTGATATAGGGGACTTGTCCGTTTAAAAGAATATTAAAAAGCCCATTACCATAGTACCTATTTTAGGCATCTATATAGGTATAAAAGATTCTGATTATCACAGCACTTATAATGGCAGTGTCAGTAAGATTTAATACCACATTTAATTAAGCTTCACTGACGTCAATAAAAATCCTTCAAATTAAATACCTAAATTAGTTCGTTCACCAAAAATGTTTACAAAAATATTGGTGCCGTAGCTAATTATTTCCAAAATTTAAAAAAAATGCTTTTTGGTTATGGGTACAACTGAAATAAAAAAAAAATTATGAATATAGCTAATCTTTATTTTGATGGGAACAACTTCTGATAACATGATTTGTTTAATCTAATAATATAAAGACAATGTGAAAGGCAATAAATAATAATAAATATAAAAATAGATTGTTTTAGTTTATTTAATTGCGCCAGTATGCGTATTTAGTTTTGTACTTGATTTCGTAATGTGAATTGATTATTTACTTTTCTTGAACTTAAACGTAAAACAAATATTCAGCTAATAGTGAAATAAAATGAAAAAAAAAATGTGCTAAGAAATTTTATATTTTATTTTTAAGAAAAATCTGTTATCTGGCAATAGTTTAATTTTTTTTGTTTCGAAATGAAGACGTTTGGAAAACAATTCAGTTCGTTCTTTACTGTTAAACTCACCATTCAAATAAAATGTGTCAAAGCATAGGTAATAAATCTGTAAAGCTGATTTCAGGTAGTACTCAAAAGAACGCGTTTTACATCTGTATTTTAAATCATTTAAAACAATGTGCAATAATTCCAAGCTATCTTTTGAATCAAAATTAATAAAACAATTCTTTAAAACCGTTTTATGTTTATTATAAAAACTCTAAGCTATCTTCAGCTAGTTATAATGGGCAAAATATATAAAAGAAATTGTGAAGGAATTAATGGAATTTTCAACTTACGCATTCATAAAAAATTCTTGAAGTATTTAATATCATTAGTTTCAAACTAATTCTAAAAGAATTCTTTAACTTCTTAAATCTCTTCCATATTTTGTCAATAATTAAGCTTAGAAAAGTTCGTCTGCAAATACTTGACTCTTGAAATATCGTTTTCATGATTTTTGTGGATATCTTTCGCAACATTATGAAATATCGTTTTCAATTTTATCAGCAGAAATAACTAGTTCGTTTATTAAAAGTATTACGAATAAAAGTATTGTTGAACTATTTTGCAATTTATGTTGTTACTCGGGTCTTTTATATGTCCATAGCGAGATAAAATGCATTTTCCTTCAATTTTTAAAGTTTACATAATAAAAAAAAACAAATAAATTCTTTTATCAATTCCTTTTAATAAATTTAACTGTAAAGTATTTTGAATGATAATTAACAGTTTAATAAGTATACTGCCGTAGATTGGGATATGTGCAATCTTTACTATACTTTTTGAAGGGATAAAACGGTTAGCAGAAGTAAGCAAACCATAATGACCCTTGGTAATAGTTTTGGCTGATTGATACCAAGGTTTGAGCAAGCAATATTATTCTTTATAGTGGAAAATGTGAAAATAATCATGAACACGAAATTTAAGACGAGCTAGCAAAAGTAGGCAACGTGGGCGAAAAAGCAGCGAACCTTAAGGATTACTTCCGTAATCAGTTGCCCTGAAAAGAGTACAGAATTTTCTAACAAAGAAAATTTTCGTGTATATATTATTGTTGACAAGAATTAAGCAATGTTAGGATTAATATCCAGCTGTAAATGCCAGACGGAATAATGCTAACAAAGCTTATCTTTAAAATATGTAGTTATTTGACAACAGTTTTCATATAAGAAAGAGTGAGGGGGGGGGGAGTATCCTTCAGGGAGGTTTTCTTCGCATGTCCCTCACGTATTTTAAGTCATATATAAACATAGTGGGCATAATGGTTGTTTAAATCAGTGGTTTTCTTTCAATTTAAAACTTTTCTCTCTCCTTTTTTACTCTTTCTGTATTTTTCCCAGTCCATCAGCTGCAAGAGGTGAGTCCCTCCCTACAAAGTTTGCATTTTTTTGGTAGATTTTCTTAATACATATGTTTCTTTATCATCGGATTTCTTTGTCTATAGATACGTCACAAAATCTACGTACGTAGCTTCATATCATATAATATTATTGAAAAATAAAGTCTCTAAAGTATCCTTCAATTTTAACAGTTAATTATGCTGGAAATTAGTCAATAGCAATAACTGGTTCTTCAAAATAATTTTCCTGACTTAAAAACCGTTTTCACGGTATGGCAGAATGTTCTTATGTATGGCAGACAACTGTTCTTGCGCTTGCTTACTACACGGGTTTTTTGGTCAAAGAATGCGTATTTTTATATATTTTGCTTGAAAGTTACCAGGTTAAGTTAAGTTACCAGGAAAAGAGTCGAGTAATGGCAGTTTTAACTAATATTTTGTTTAAAAAAAAACTGTTATAAATTTTGAAAAGCTTTCATTCATAGTGTGGTTTAAATTAGCTACAAACTAAATCGGGTGCGAAGTTCAACTATTTAATCTTGTGAATAAAACTTTCTTTAACAGGTTCGGTTTAATACCGATGTAATAGCTTTGCAAGATATTATGGTTTAAGGCATCGATATTGCGGTTGACATTAAACTGATTTTCTGAGAGAGTACTGAATCAAATAAATTAAAACTTTGCTTACTATGGCTTAATAAGATCATTACAAACCGAAGTTTAGAAGGCCTAAAAAATCCGAAAAATTGAACAATATTTTGCTAATAAAAATTAAAGAACATCCTTTAGAAACAAGCAGTATACGATAAAACTGTGATAGAAGTAAGATTGCTTGAAACTTTACATTAAAGTAGGGAGTCACACCTTTTGCTTGTTGCACAAGACTGATTTTGGATTCCCTCACTCACCCATTTGATATTTTTCTAATTCAGTTTAGCTATGTATATTGCTAGACTGAAGCTCTTCTTTAAAAAAGAAAACTCTGAAAGTATGAATCATTTACATCTTATTGAACCTTTTGTTTTTTTTTCATATTTCGTTACCATTCCGTTTAGGCAGGCTGTAAAAACACTAATAATACAATACTTATAGTAGTATGACTGCACACTCGCATGATAAGTCAGTTTTCAGATCTCTGTTGCCAATGCATTTAAGAAACTTCCTCGGCTTGGTAACATTACATGCGGTAGTGTTTTATAACGGGAAGATAGATAACAAACTCAAAAAAAGAAAAAAGTGAGAAAATGTTGGTTAAAGATTTGTTGGTTAAAGACTTTGAATCTACATAGAATATTTTACTCACGTATCGTAATTGATTAGGGATAATGTTTGTGATTAATGGTAGATTTAGCCTTCTCATTATTCAATGACGTGAAGCGGTGGATAACTTTAAAATTTATTAAAACTGTTTAACAACTCAATGCCGACCGGCCTGTGTAGGGCGCAGGGAACTGTCCTTGCGTCAGAAAGGTTCTGGGTTCGAATCCCGGGTAAGGCATGGATGTTTCTTTTTCTCTCTGTGTTCTATGTCCTTTCTCCTTTGTGTGATTGCGTGAACGTGTGTGAATGTGGCCCACCCTATGAACGGGTTAGTGGTGTAGCAGAAGACGAATTCTTGGCCATAGATGGCGCTACTGAAAAACAAGAACAATCGCACCCCCTTTGCCTAGAAACAGGCACACGACAAAAAAAAAAAAAAAAAAAAAAAAAAAAAAAAAAAAAACTCAATAACATCTATTTTGAAATGTTGCGGATAAATCAAAAAATAAGATACTGAATAAAAACGTTTTTCAAAATACAAAATAAAAATGTAAATATTCACACTTTAAAATGATAGTGTAAAATGTAATCATTTCTTAATCCAAACATTTTTAACAATGCTGTTGAAAATATTTTCAAATTATTAAAGTTAGCCCATAAGGATAGTTTTCTAGAAAGTAAATATCCATACATCCTTAAAGAGTCAAACTGCAAACTTTATAATTCCGGAAAATGTATCGGAAAATTTTTGTTTGAATTGCAGAAACACTTACACAGTTACATATTCACAGAAAACATAGTTTTATAATGAGCTAGGTTAGTTTAGAACATTTTCGAGGATTTTTAAATAAAAATAGTTTTTAACAAGGTACTTCAAATTTAGACTTAATTAGTAAAGACATATTGAACACAGAAATAAGGAGAAAGTTATTCTGGTATGTTTCAAAATACACAGAAAGCAAGCAGTCAAGAAGAATATACATCTTATAAATAGTCTGTATCTAATTTAATATTTGTTTGTTTGAATGCATCTTTGTAAGAACAATTCAAACATGACTTTAATTAGTTATTTTTGTCAAATATTATTTATTTTGAACACAATCGATTGGTTTAAAGTTCTAGTTCTATAAAAAATAAAGCCATTTTTATCAGTTGTTGACTTTTCTTAATAAGTATTTATTTTAATTTAGGTAATACAACAAATCTGTCAACATATTTTTGGCTAGTATTGCGTTCTCAATTTTTAAAGACTGGGAGCTACACCCCAGCTCGCTTCCCTTCTCAGCTCCCATAATTGCATTGCAAGTATCTCTATACTCATAAATGCAATGCAAAAAACTCGTTCTGGAAAAGAAATGTTATTTGAAAATGAAACTTATTCCAATCTCATTGGAACTTCAAAACTTATTCTAACATTATACTTATTCAACTCCAATTCATTGACAGCAGCAACCTTTTTTTTTTTCTTTTTTTTTTCTTAGTTTTAAATTTAACCCACACTGAGAGGAAAATAGTATGGTTAAAACTACTTAAGTATGGTTGAATTTATCATGTTCTTGGCTCTACAGGATCACAAAAAAAACTCGGAAATTTGTAACGAAGCGTTTTGTTATTGGTTTTGGTAAAATTAACCATGGCATATAATGTTAGAATATGCCATAAAATTTATTAAATGTGGTAAAATTCAATAATTTTTTCATAATTTCTTAGAGCATGGTATAAAAAACCATTTATCTGAATAAATTCATTTTTCAGTTTTGCATTTTTACTAAATGTTTAAAAAGAATTACGCAAGCCAAATTTCCAAAAAATTAACAAATGACTAGTTTATAAATACCTTGCACTTCGGTTTTATTGCCAGAGTTACATTTATTTTTACCAGCAATGCCATTAACATTCAGTACGTTAATTTTACCAGATTTTTTTTTCTTCTTTCGTGCAGAAATTAATTCTTAAAAAAGATACAAACTCGTCTTCAAAGAATATTTTTAAAGTTAAATTACAAAAACAATTTCCTCAACTTTGAGTATCCACTTTTTACAATGCGATGTTTAGAATTTTTAATCTCATATTTACGTTTAAAATAAATAAAATAAAATAAATCTTATGTATTTTTATACTATTAATACTGCATAAAAACTTTTCTTAATATATTGTGCATTTCGTGCACGTTGAAGTGTGGTAGTTATTCATTTTAAGCTTACTAGAAATGATAAAAACGGAGAGGAAAAAAACTAGAAATCCACACGTATAGACAAGACAAATTTAGAAGGTAAGACAGAAAAAAAAAGGAACAAAAAAAAGGAGACCTTTTTTCAAGATGACTAATGAAGTGACAGCCTTAACAACCCGATATTTCCTGGCCCAACCCCTTTGCGGATTCATCCCCTTCATCAAGTTAAAGATGCTTTTAGAACTTGAAAGAAAATACTGGCGAATAAATGATCGAGTGCCATTCTGGCGCTTTCTTTTGGCGATTTTGAAAAGAACGAAGAATAAGACAGTAACTCCCATTCAAATAAACTATTTTAGAAAGAACATTTCAACTTCACTTTTTCTTCGAGACATCTTTAGAAGTGCAGTGAGAAATCTAATGAAATATTCAAGTGGTTGTTATGAAAGAAAGACTTGTTCAAATGTAACATAGATTAAATAAGATAAAGGCAGCCATTTTTTTTCTTCAATTCTTTTTGTATCTTGTTTATTACGGAGTTAAATGAGAAAGATGTTGAAGAGATTTTTGGATTTGTTTTATTAGTTTTTAGGTAACTAATAATACATACATATTTTTGAGGAATACCTTCATTCAACAATTCATATATAAAATGAAAAGCAGAATTTTCTTTTAATTCCATTAAAATTTCAATTAAAGTTTTAAAGTGAATTGAATCATTAACACGATTATTTACTGCCTTAAAAAATGCGCAAATAGGTCGAATTTATTTTAAAAAATTGATATTCAAATTTCAAGAAATTTTCTTCGTGTTTGACGATACAGTTTATTTTTTTCTTCGGAAAATACACCAAGCGAACATTTCTTAACATTGAGAACTGTTCTTTAAAAGAATTAGGCTTAATGTAAGATGTTAAATAGCATAATGATTCATAAAAAAATATAACATAAAAAGTAACTCCACGATCTGAAGGAATTGAACCCAGGAAATCTGTTTGGCAAACAGTAGCCATAACGCTTGTACTAACAAATTTTACTTAATAAGCGTTTGAAAATTAGATAAAAATTTTTTTCGAAAACTAGTCGGGGCGCTAACTTACTATCCAACCCCCTTTATCGACTTGCTTCCTTTTTTGGAAAATTTCCCCTTGGCTGTAGTTGGTCGCAATTATAATGCATGTTTAATTTCATTTAAAATTTTCTTGAACTAAAAAAAGCAAACTAATATGTTTTCCTTATTTAAAAAATTCCAAACAAGAGAACAAGTTTTTAAAAGCTGTTGAATTGGAAAATCTCATTCTGGACGTTATAGTAGACAACAAGTTACTCAAATTACATTACCTGTGTAATTTATCTCAAGCACCAAGTGTTACTCTGGAGAAATACATTTTACAATATGTAATCTCTAATATGTAATTTGCCTAAAAGGTACTTTTATTAACGTGACAATAGAGCTGCAGGATGGGCTATTGGTGACGGTCTGGGAAATATCCTTGAGGATAATCCAGAGATAATATTCATACGTCACATCCCGTTTTACAGGGAGAGCACATTCACACACCATCCATCCACAGTAATTTTGACCTGAACCAGATCACGACCAATTTCCGATCTAGTACACCCGAAATATAAATTTTTCATGAGAACTTGGAGGACTTTGTGACTTTGACAATTTTATCGTGCACCATTTACCATTTTGAACATGGGGAACCTTCGGCTGGTGGGGATCGAACTTACGACATATCGGATCAATTCTCTACTAGCCAGGTTATCCCGTCCCCTTTTTTGCCTAAAAGGAAAGAACATAAATACCAGAAAACTCTGAGATAGGACATTAGTGAGAAAGCCAGTTTCGTCGAATATTTCAGAGATCACAATTTCCTCAAAACCACCTAATTCATTGACAAAAGTACTAGCAAAATTAATGAGATTTATTGTAAAAATTAGCAGATTATAGCTTAAAAATTGCTGAATTGTCAAAAAGTGTAAATTTTATTTCGGAGAGTGTGGTCCTATTTTGAGAGAGTGGATACGGGGATATGTGGGTCAAAATTAGCCTTTCTTTTTTAATTTTACGTATGTTTGTGGTTAATTTAAAGACAGTTTTATTTTGTTTTATTAAATGGTTCACTCACTGATGTGATTTTAGGGCATACATCAAGATCACAAATTTACATTGTAAAATTTTTTAAAGATTTAGTAATTTATAAAAAGCTACTTTTCTGACGTTCTCAATCAACCAAAATTTAGTTTCAATTTAAATCTCTATTTTATGAAAATTTAATTTTATATTTTTCTCGAAATTTTTAGTCTTTGCCTTTTTTTATACGCATTCAATGTGACGTTTTAATATTTTAATAAAAGTTCAACCCTAATTTAATTCTTAAATATTTGCTTTCCTTTTTAAACAAATATTTGTCTTAATTTTTTCCTTACTTTTTCATAAACGCAGTTCATAAAAAATTATACTCATCTTTTAACTACAAACAAATAGAAGTAAATGCGTGGGTGAACTTTTCTGGTGACATTTTTTTGAATGCCAGTTTGAAGTGAAATGGAGTTGTCAGAAAAATACATATCCTTTATAAAAATAGATTTTTTTTTATCATAATCAATAATTCGGAATATTGTTATTTTTATATTTATAAATGTGGATTTCAGTATTTAAAACATCTAACTGACAAGAAGAATTTTGTTGTGAATAAATATAAATATTTAAAATGTAGGTTTTAGCAATAAATGAATTTCAAACATGCAACAAAACTACATTTAAAAAACACTTTCGCAGAAATCATTCTGTACCGATAAAAAAATTTTTTTGTAAATCTGTCATAAAGTATGGTAAGGCCATTTCGGGTTTAAAAAACATAATTCTCGATAATGAAACCAAAATATATGGTATTTAAACTGTTTTAAACCCATATTAAAAATAATATTTTATTGTTGATTTTACCAAAATTATTACCGAAGCACTTTGGTTAAAATAATTGTGCTTTTTAGTGTTATAAGCTAGGACCCGTGACAACTTTGTAAAAAAAAAAAACTTCTGACTATTAAATTCTTTTAAAAATCGATTAATTAAAAAAAAAAAAAAATTTATAATTGATTTAGTCAACGGACGACATCACACAGCGAATTTATTTGGATTTAATAGTTCATTCTTAAAAAAAAAAAAATTATTTCACATGAAAATTTTAAAAAACGTCATCAAATATGTCCACTTTCTTAAAACAGCTGTGTCCACCTTTTTTGACATTTTGAGTTGTATCAATTTTCTTTTATATGCATTATGAGCTGTCAATTCTCTTAATTTCGATTTTCGAGCTGTATCTAGAAAAAAGATTTCAACAACGATATTCTTGTTCAAGTAAGAAAATAGATGTGTTTGTGGAAAACTTTTGATAGACATGTTAAGAACTTTTTATTGGTAGAACTTAATCCTCATTTCACATCGCAATGTTAATTTTATTTCGGTAGTTTTTAGCAAGTTTGGTAGTTTTAAATAGGCCATAAAGATTTACCTCGTTGATCTACACTGAGGAACCAATAGCTTGGTAATATAGCAGCAAAAATGACCCTTTAAGTAAAATCGGTCACTATTTTTTATCATCACTCTTAAAAAGTTGTAAAAAAGGCTCCATGATTTCTTTTTTTTCTGCATGTCCCATCTAGTTGTTTTTAGAAAACATGTTGGCCAGGCAACCGTTGAAATGCTACGATATGATGACAATAGACACGGGTTCGAATTTCAGAGTGGAGAGGGGCATGTCGCCAAAGTAAATGCGGTTTACCCTATGAAAAAATTGAGACTGGACGAGTGCCTGTTTTATACATATGACAGTTCTAATCGTATTTTAAGTCATAGTTGGTAGATTATTTTGAATCACTAGTTCGAGAGGCTATTTAGAATAAGCTACACTAGAATAAGATTCACTACTGTTTTTCTGTAGTTAAAGTGTTGTGATAAACAGCTTCAAAATAGTCCCTATTAAGGTTGTGAAAGAAATATATTGCAGTTGAGTATTATTGTCGGCGAAGCTTTCCAACTTTACATGTCAAAACCACCTCACGGCTAAGAGGTAGTTAGCAAGTGTTATTGTAGTATAAAACTTAAAGAATTTTTAAAATAAGACAGATTAAATCTAAATAAGCAGTATGAATGTTATATACAACACAAGGTGTAGCACAACAACACAGAAGCGCCAAGTTTCGGTGACAGCTCCTAAATCCCTCATTCCCCCAGATATTCTCTGGAGCTGTACCTCAGAGCTAGTCCGGTTTAACAACATGTCTTTGCAACAAACTTTCTTTATTGCCTAATTAAACAGCTTTTAACATTATTTGTCTTATGCTTCTACAACCCTTAAACATCACCTCGCTCCAACATAGGGGAATCTGCCTTTGTAACAACCTTGCTATAATACCTTATTAAACACCTTCAATAATTTTCTTATCCTTCAACAAACCTTAGACATCACCTCGCCCCCCCCCTTAGGAGAACCTACTTTTTTAGCAACCATGCTATAATGCCTAATTAAACAGCTTCATTAATTGTCTTATCCTTCAACAAACCTTAGACATTACCTCGCCCCCACTTAGGAGAACCTACTCTTGTAGCAACCATGCTATAATGCCTAATTAAACAGCTTTAACAATAATTGTCTTATCCTTCAACAACCCTTAGACATCCCCTCACTCCTACATAGGGGAACTTGCCTTTGTAAAAACCTTGTTATAATACCTAATAGGACAGCTTTAGCATTCAATCTTTAATTTTCTCAGCCTACAACAACCCCTAGACACCATCTCGCTCCAGCATAAATTAACTATTTGTGGATTGATTTCAAATTGAATAAATTACTTTTTTAAAAAAAAGTATTAAATATTTTACCCGATGCCTCTTGAAATATTTTTAGAAAACTAATGTTTTTATAATTGGGAATTTTATGAGAACTATAAAAATAGGACATTTGTTATAATTCAAAACTTCGACATTTAAACAGAAATACAATTCTTTATTAAATCAAAAGCGGATTTTAAATAATGATAATAGCTTTTTTAAAACAAAAAGATTAGCAATTCTATTCCATTTAAACTTTTTTAGCAAAATTAAGGAAAGCCTGAACATAAAATAAAAATAAATTTAATTTGATTATTTATTAAAGTTTTTGAATGCACAAATAAAGCTGAAAACGTTTTATATCAAAACAAGTACATAAACCATGTCATTAAATATATTTTACTTTTTTTTTGGGAAGTATTTTAAAATGAAAATAAAAGATATTTAAGTGTGTTTTTTTTAATTTAAGCTTCTTATACTTTTAACTTCTATTAAATTTCATTTAAATTCTTGTAAACATTTCCTAGCATGAAAAAAAATTCCTCAAAGAATTTTCAGAATTAAGCAAATGCTGTGTAGTTTTTTTCTGTGTAATTATTCTATTTAAATTTTAGAGGATTTATTCTTTTTTTTTTTCTGTAATGCCATCTTTGAATGTGTTAACTTCATTTTATATGCAGGAAATAACTTGATAAAAACCTCTTTTTTCAAAACTTAGAAGTATTTTATTTAAAAATAATTTTAAAGAAAATTTAATGTGAATTAAAGCAAAAACAACGAGAAGAAAACACAAAATTAAAACGAGCTATCCAGTTTTGAGAGTTATCTAGTATCTAAACAGGAAATGACATTTTTTTTTTAAATCTATTCCATTGGCCACAGAGAGTGCCAGAACTGCTAACTCTCTTTTCATTACCCAGTGGGCACCTGTGGCGAAGCCGCGGCGGTGGAGCAGCGTCGCCCACGTCACACTACCACAACCCGTTTATAGGGCGGGTCACATTCACACACAAAGGAGAAAGGACATAGAACACAGATAGAAAGAAAGAAACATCCATGCTGTTGTGTCACAACAACCAGAAATAAGACGTGAGTTATACCAAACAATTTATTTAAACATTCACACGAAAATCACAAAATATTACCCAAGGTAAAATCTCTTCTGAGAAAAAAACCTCTCTTTTTCAACTACACCAAAAAGAACATCACTTCTCGTGTGTGTCTCTCAAGCAACATCATTTAAGCATTACCTCTCGAGGAACTGATGCTTTTAGCTCAGTTGTCCCACATTGTTACGTTACAATGCCTTGCCCGGGATTCGAACCCAGAACCTTTCTGATGCAAGGACACTTCCCTGCCCCTACACAGGCCGGTCGGTGAAATGACATTATTTTCTAGTGTCATTTGTTAATTAGTCACTTATGAAGGTTCTCGTTTATAGAACCGAAACTATAGTATGTCCATTTTACTTTATTTATTTATGCTTTACTCGTGTTGTTTTTTGCCTCAGTCAATGTAGCAAAAGTATACCCTATCTTCCTGTTGGGTGTAAAATAGTTGACTATAACTGTCCAATATTAATTGTAACTCCATTAATTAATAATATTTTTTATAATTGATGACTAACATTTGCTGTTTATTAATATTTATGTGTTTAATAATATTAATATTTATGTTATTATTGCGAATAGATCCAATTAGCTCCCCCAAAACGGGTATATACAGTAAAACCTTTTTTTGTGCGGTGTAAAGGGACCGCATAAAAGAAATCGCACCAAATTTTATAAATTCTTACATGTAATAAACAAGTTTGTACGATATACTAACTAAAACTTTTTTTATGCGGTTGATAGGGACCGCATAAAAAAAGTCGAATTTAGAAAATACACCAATGATTTATGAAATAGATGAGAGAATGCTTTCAATTGAATGAAATAATTAAATTAGATCTAAAGAAATTGAAAAAATAATAAATTCTTCATTGTACATATACCTGGAGAAGTTTTCAAATTATACATTAAATAGTGGAATTGTCTGCCTTTTTATTTTCTTTTGGCTATAATTATTCATTTTAAGGGAGTACTTATGTCTAAAAATAAAATAAAAATCATTAAAACTACATATAAACAAAAACAAAAGTAGCTAATTTATTTATCTTTAATCTCACTATCAAATGAATCCTTAATCACGTGAATCGTGTATAAAACTCTGAATACGAAGCGTATACTGTTCTCGCGTCGAGCGACAATATGTACGTAAATGACTCTGCCTTGTCAGGAGATTGTTTAAAATAAATGAACAGAGCATCGCGAAGTCCAGATACATCGTTGTCAAGGCCACAGCATGTATATGTATACATTGATAGTAAACATAAACTGGTGTTAACGCCGCTAACATTGATATACCGCATAAAAAAATCGCACAAAAAAAATCGCACAAAAATAAAATCGCACAAAACAAATCGCCCAAAAACAAAATCGCATAAAAAAGGACCGCGCAAAAAGAGGTTTTACTGTACTTTATTTAAATAATGTGAAACTGAAAATTTCAAGACTGGGGCTTTGATTTTTTGGGATACCATGACATTTCCTCAACTCCATCAACATATGAAAGTTTTTATTCTCCTACACTTTATATATATGGGTGATTCTCACGAAATATGGCAATTCGGACCAAAAAATTTCTTCAAATTTAACACTTATTAATATCTTACAGACAGCAGTGTAGTTTATTGACATTTGCTCGGGGAAAATAATAAAATAGAAATTCACAAAATCTTGAATGCCAGGAAAATGACATATTAGCTTAGAAGTTTAAAAAACATTCATTTTAAGATAATAGTAAGTAACTCAACTTAAGCCTTTATGTTGGATGGACCATAAATTGCTTAAATTAATTCTTTTTATCCACTGTGGAAAGAATCAAAAAAATTTTTGTTGCTGATATGTACAGAATAAAATTGCGTATAACAATCAATAATTAAATAAATAAATAACTTTGATTGCATCCTAGCATATTACAATCATACATAAACTTGGTATTGGGTTAATATTTGCTTTCCCTCCTTACAGTATTTGCAGTTAAAAGAATTTTCTGGTAACACTTCAATGGCCTGGCATTCATAAGCCAGGAAAATGACAGCCAGGATAATGACAAATTCGCTATTTTATAGCATATAACTTTACTTTAATGAAATATTTTGGCCTAAGACGTTTATATTCTGTAGAAAACAACAGGATTTCTTAAAAATAACTCAGATAAATCTATGAAGTTTATGTTATTAATGGTTTCAAGAAGCCAGGAAAATGATAACACAAAAACCTACTCACCTTGAAAAATTTCATGAAATAGATTTTGAACCAGAAAATTGGTTCTTTATTCATGCAACAAGGCATGTTCATATAGGAGGGTATCTAATCAATCTATTAACATAAAATTTTGATTGCTGGCTCTATCTATTTTGGTTATAAACCACTAAATAAAAGTAGCCAGGAAAATGACAGATTTTCTTGGGGCAAACAAATTATTGACAGAAAAAATTAATTTCAACAAAGTTTTTGTAAATAATACCCTCTGCGTATTTTCTAGAAATGCTTACACCGGTTGAGATAAAAAAAAATTAGATATTGAAAAATTTATAGGAAGTTTTGAAGCTAGTTATTATTGGAAACATTGTTTGGGACATGCCAGGAAAATGACATTTTGAAGTTCAATTAAATTTTTTAACTATACAAAACAGTCAATGCTAGTGCAAAGTTATTTTAAAATGCTAACAGCAATGCTATTTATTATCTTTTTTAAAAATAAAAGTTCTTTTAGTATTATAGTATTAGATCTTGGAGCAAGGGACAGTGAATTGCCATATTTCAATATTTGAATCACTCATATATATACTATATATATATACTATATATATACTATATATATATATATATATATATATATATATATATATATATATATATATATATATATATATATATATATATATATATATATATATATATATACTATATATATATATATATATATATATATATATATATATATATATATACTATATATATATATATGTATATATATACTATATATATATGTATATATATATATATATATATATATATATATATATATATATATATATATATATACATATATATATATATATATATATATATATATATATATATATATATATATATATATATATATATATATATATATATATATATATATATATGTTTTCATGGTAATATGATAAAATTAAAATTTCTTTCTTTAAACCTCATTGACTACTTTTTGAGACGTATTCTATTTTCAATCCACTGTATTAGAAGAATCAGTAGGAAACCGCAGGTTAGTGAGTAACACTGTAGACAGGTGTTAGTACAGGTGTTTTATCTCACCAATTTGAATTGAAAAATCGTGATGTAATATTTTTAAAAAATAATTTATGAGAAGTAATCGAAAGAAAAAAAAGACTCCAAGTAGCGAGTTTGTATAGGCATATAAACCTATATCTCATTAGCTAATAAACAATGTTTGATAGTGGATCTGAGGTAAATGCAAATTTTTATAATCCGAAATGTTAAAAATCCTACCTTAGAGAGAGCGGATGGTTTCTCGCCAGTGTAGGGAATTTCTTCATTGTCTGAACCAGAATTAAAATCAGCTAGAGAGATACTGGCTCCTCCTGGACGTTGGATTCGGTGGTTTATGGATACTTGAGAAGGTGGAGATAGTAAAGAAGCCAGGGATCGAAGCCCTCCTACCACATGGGCAGGCAGATGAGGATCAGCAAGCATGTCCGTAACTAGGCCATGAGCTTCCGCGAGCAGAGCCACGTCAACTGTTGATGCACTGCCCTGAAAATAGAAGAAAAAAAATGAAATGAAATTAGCTTTAGTCCTATATGAATTATTCAAAATACAAAAAATAGTTAGTCTACTTATAAGGATGTGAGATCAACCGGATTGCGTGTGAGGATGTTCGAGAGGAAAGAGTGCAGTACTTTCAATGTGATTCCTGTAATTTGTACAGAGGCGTACAATGGTGTTTTTTTTTCTTTCCAAAAACGGTATTTAAATAAACAGCTATGCAATCATTCCTATTATTGTCGCTATGCTAGAAGCTATTACAGCTTTTCAAGGGTTCCTAAACCATTTAGGCGGACGTTTATTCTTCTGATTATTTTGTTACAATTAAAATTAATTTATTTATCTTATTCTTTGATATGAAAAGAGCAGATAGTTCGAATAGGTTTTAGGTTCAGGGGACAGAGCATTCGCCTTCCAATGAGTCGAACCGGGTTCGAATCCCAGTCGATACGAATTCCAAATCCGGCTTGCGCTGATCACAATGCTGACGTGAAATATCCTGAGTGGTAGACGGATCATGGAGTCCCCTTGCAGTCAGGCTAGCCGTAGGAGGTATTCGTGGTTTTCTTCTCCACGTAACGCAAATGTGGGTTAGCTCCATCAAAAAGTCCTCCACGAAAGTAAATTTCTCCCAATACTAGATCCAGGAGTTTCCTTGTCTTCTGAATTGGGATCAAATTTACAAGGCAACGGAGTTGAACAATAGTAGTCGTAAACCCATAAAATTGGGTCGGCTCTTCAACGACGGTTATAAAATAAAATAAAATAGGTTTTCTTGGTAAAATTAAAGAATATTTAATTATTAATAAAATGTATTAAAAATGCTGTCAACATTATTCATTTTTAGAATTATTTTATTTTAATAATTTTTCTATTCCTCCCTCTAATACTGCATTAATATAGCCAAAGCAAAATACATCGATACAATAGTGTGGGGGGCACTAAAAAAATTTAAACGAAAATTGAACACATTAAGTAAAAAATATACGAAATAAATTATACTAAACAAACAACAGAAAATAAAATGTAAGAAAAATATAGAACAAAACACAAAACGTAATCTATAAAGCGAGTAGTAAATTCAAATGAACTTATACGTTCCAAAATCTTTCAAGAATAATTTAAAATATCTTCGTAATAAGCCTGCCAGATTAAAAAATATGAAAACAAAAGTATAAGATAGATAAAAAGTATAATTATACTCTTATGAGTTAAAATATCTGTTACTTATTTTATGAGTTCCATATACTTGCAGCTTAGACGCAGTATATAGAATATAAAATTCAATGTTAATTAGTTAAAAATAGTTCAATAATGTTGTATATTTCTTGCTGATTTAATAATGATGTGATACAAATTTGTAATGCATCTCAGTCGCTAAATTAAATAAAATTTAGAATGAAAGTTAAGCTAAATAAGAATTTTTCAGAGAAATATATTTGTCTGTAATTTTCCAACTCAATTCAAACGTATATATGAGTTTTCTTTTAACCGATTGGATCTACCCCGATTGGACTTTAGTTAGTTACATAATTAAAATGAAACATGTCTTCTGTTATTCATTAATTCTAAGTTAAATGCACTCTTTCATACTATTAATTTTCCTTCAGAATCGGTTTAAAGTGTGTAAGAATTTCATGTTACAATTCAAAGATATTTGATTCAATTCAATGATTAACACTTTTCTTTCCCTTATGATATAATTAACAGCAACGAAACGTAATATATTTTTTTAAAGATATAAATCGTAGTTTTTCTTTATCACATTTCTATTAACAAAAGGTAAGATGTGCCTAATTAGTTCAGAACGGGAAGTAAATGTATTCTCTAATTGGATAAATAACTAGTTGATTGAAGCGACGCAAAGAAAAATTAAAATTTAGCAATATTTCTTAATCTGAATTTAATTCAACAAAATTTCTTAGTAAAATATTCGTTTAAAAATTAATTATAAAATATTAAAGCAATGGTAAATCTTGATTATCGTAGTTTCTTTTCCAAAATAAGAAATGTTTTTTTTAAAAAAAACAGTAGCGAATACTTAGTTTTATGTTCTAGAAACTAAAAAATTAGTTATGTTTACATAGATATGTAAGCTACATAACTAATGTAGCTTCTTAATCTGAATTTAATTCAACAAAATTTCTTAGTAAAATATTCGTTTAAAAATTAATTATAAAATATTAAAGCAATGGTAAATCTTGATTATCGTAGTTTCTTTTCCAAAATAAGAAATGTTTTTTTTAAAAAAAACAGTGGCGAATACTTAGTTTTATGTTCTAGAAACTAAAAAATTAGTTATGTTTACATAGATATGTAAGCAACATAACTAACTGGTATGAAATGATTCAAGTTCTATAAATATTTTATCTTGTATCAAGATTTTAAATACCTACACTCTCAGAAATAAAACTCTCATTTTTGACTATTCAGCAATTCTTGAGCTATTTTTCGTTAATTTTGAGAAGTATTTCCTCACGAAATCACTCGATTTGTGGCGAAACTCTCAGATGTATGACGAATTATTAAGAATCGAAATAATTCGAAATAATCGAATTAATTCGAAACCTCATTGAAGTGAATTGTAGGAGATTGTAAACTAGAACGATGAAATTAAATGATCGAAATTAAAATGCGTAATTAAGCCGGAAGTGCTGTTTAGTGGTCTAGAAGTTGGCCTCCCACCAGGAATGTCCCGGGTTCGAATTTCGCTTCGGGTATGGGTGCAAATATTCTCTCTGTCCAGTTTATTTGATTTTTTTTAAATCCAATATAGCAACAGAATTATAATTTTGTTTCACTTTTTAGAGAAGTGCTTTAATTAAGAAAAGTAAAATTTTTATATCTGTTTCATCAATTTCTATCAAGTTGTATAAAAACCAATTTTATCAATTTAATCATATACGTAGTTTTAACTCACAAAGTGATATTTTCTATCATTTAAAAATACTCAATCAATTTCAATCATTTTAATGTTACTAAAAGTAAAAAATGTAACCATTTTTTTTGTAAACGAATACTTTTCAAATTTTACAATGAAAAAAAAAAATGTTTTTTTTCAAGATAGTTTAAACTTTTACAAATATCAAATACTATAATATCATCAAATATTAGTAAAAATTATTAGCAGTTTTTTTTTAAATGACCAATAAATATCCTGCGAAATCTATATTTAATTCCTTAAATTTGATAGTAGTCCTTTCTTTTCATAAGCTGTTAAAACTGAAAAATACGTAACTTACAAAGACATAAACTAAAACATAACTTAATTGTTAAAACTTAGAAGAGTTTGTTTTTTAAATATATTTTTTTCATCAGAGTAAACAACAAACAAACGAGAATATTTTAAATGTTAATGCATTCAAATATTCACAAAAAAATGTGATTAATGAAAATGTATGTATTAAATTTATAGCAATTTAATCGCGGTAGTGCTTAGCGAACCCTTTCTACAGATCCGGGGTTCTGTTCTCGAACCGGGAAAGGTTCACTCAGCGTTTCATCTCTTCAGTGGGAAGATAAAATGAGTAGCGAGCACGATTGGGGACTAAACACTAGGGATTCGTAATGATCATCCAACCGGAACTCCTGTACTCTTAAGTCCAAGGTCAAGGAAACTGAAATTGGTAGAATAGGGCTTGGAACTTGATACTTGCTGGGGCGATACTGAATATAATTTAGTTTAAATTTGTTCTAGTTATTGATAACTGTGATTTACGAATATACCTACTTAAATAAAATATCTCGAAAGATTAAAAAAGAATTATTCTATTATTTAGATTTCATTTACAAAATTTAATCCTAGAAATACAATATAAATTGGGACTATAATATAATCCTAAAAAATGCAATACTAATTTTGATGCACAAAGATTTATCTTGGTATTATAAAATAAATATTGCTTAGGAAGATTATAAAAGATACAAAAAATATTTAAGCAATTTTAAAATATCCAAAAAGTTAAATCAAATATTTTCAGAAGCTCAAAAATAAATAATAACAATCTAAATGTAAATACGGGGAATATATATATAAGGAAACAAGTGGAAAATACAATGTAGATAACACTCTTCAGTTTTATCTTATGTGACTTTTGAAGATTGAAAGTACAATTATTTAAATAGAAAAATCAGAAATGGAAAACTAAAGAAATTATATCCTAAACA
Source organism: Parasteatoda lunata (assembly GCA_949128135.1). NCBI lineage: Eukaryota > Metazoa > Arthropoda > Arachnida > Araneae > Theridiidae > Parasteatoda > Parasteatoda lunata. The sequence goes on along the minus strand of OX421971.1, from coordinate 109,164,178 downwards.
ACAATGAGATTATGTATAAAGATATTGTAAATAAAATGTAAGAAACAAACAATTCAATTAGGTCACAATAGACATTAGAAAAGGTATTGAGATCAAGAATTATGCAAAACTACATCAAATAAACTGTTTACCGTATTTATTATAAGGTAAATTAATTCATTTGTTAAGGGAAAAATCAAGCCAAGAATAAATTGTTGTATTCTGAAAGGGTAATTGTAAGTAAATTGTAAAAAAAAAACTTGTTTTGTTCATTCCTCTTGTTTGAAAATAAATAAATAATTTAATTAAGAAAGATCTAAGTGTGGATTACAGGAAAAATGGAGAAATTTAAAATATTCTATTAAAGAGAACTTTAAGACAATAGAAAATCGAACTGTTTAGACTCATTGAAATTCCGGAATGAAAGAGAAAAAAAAAATGCAGCTCACACCTAGTACTTGTGCATCGTTATGAACACAGATTAGCATTTGTTTGAAATTACTGAGTTTTTATATAATTTTAAAGAATTTTCACTAAAACTTTTGTATATTGATACGAAATTTATATATAATTTTTATAAGGAACAACTACGAGAGTGAAGTACTCCAAATACCTTTTAGATCAAAATTCAAACAAATAGTGACGAATAATAGTCTCCTCGAATTGTCAAAAATTGTCTATTTATCAAAATTGGGTTTTCAGAAAGTTAAGCCAATAAGGCCAAACTAATTAAAGAAGAAATTTAAAAAAAATCTAAGAAATATGCAATGCCTATAAAGCTAATGTAGTCTTTATGTTGCCTTCCAAAGGTTTCATAAACAGTGTCAAAATACGAATTTAAAATTAAAATTTTAAACTTTCAATTTCGTTAATTTTGCGACAAACATATAAGACTTTCAGTGTCCTAAAAGTTACCAAATACACTGTAAAAAATGTTGTATTAAATTGCCAGTCAGAGTGCTAATACTTTTTTACCATAAAATGTATTTTTAACGAAACATTACACGGAACAAAAAATCTGCTATACCGTAATTTGTACTGTAATAATTATCGTAAAAATACTGAATCTTTCTAACTAAATAAATTTTACAGCGAAAAATACGTAATAATATTTTATGGTAAAAATTGATTTTACGGATGATGCACCCAAAACCGTAACTTGATTCCGAATTTTTTACAGCACAGGAAATTTTGACATCTTTATAAAAATCTTTCAAAGCATCACTTTTTTATTGCAGGCCTGTGTCATGGCTGGTAAAGTACACCGTCGTTTTAAAATTTTAATCTTGTCGATAACATCGGTGAATCTCTCAAATTTAATTGTGAACTTCCACAATGCATGTAACTTTCAAAAATTTGAACTTCCGAAACATAATAGATTTTTATTTTTAAAAGGGAACTAAATTTTTTATGTAAAAATCTCATAACATATTTCTAATAAATTAATTTAAAAAAATAAAATCGAAATTCAACAATTCTCTTTCAAATACATAAAAAATAAAATCTTTTTTTGAATAAATTTATTATTTGGATTTCTATCTATAACATAGTATAATATTGTCATAAACCGTTTTCCATTGCTGTCGATTTTTTTGACCAATAACATTGCAAGATTAAGTTTTCTCAGGTAATGGTCCAGATTTTTTCGGTTACACCAGCATGAAATTAATAATGATTATGAAATTTTTGTTTATCCGTCAAATATTTATGTATCCATAACTTTAAATAATTTTTCCCTTAATATTTATTCATCAGCTTTCTTCCTCATTTATGTGTTTGATTCTAATTATTCTTCTCAAATTGCATTGTTTCTTTATTTTAATGTAATCCTATCATAATACTTTATTGCGGAGCCGTTGTGGCTCAGGTGATAGAGGGTTCGCTTCCCAATGAGGTGAACCGGGTTTGAATCCCAGCAATGGCTGGTCGATACGAATTCCGAACCCGAATTGCATCAACCAATAAAATTTCTTCAGTGGTAGATGAATCATGAGTTAGAGTCCTTTTGCTATCAGGCTAACGACGTGGGAGGTTTTCGTGGTTTTCCTATCCATCTGACGCAAATGCGAGTTAGCTCCCCCAAAAAGTCCTTCAGAAAGGCAAATTTCTCCCAATATTTGATTATATTTTTATTTCCAATGAGCTGCACAATCAGTGTTCCCGATGAGCAGACCTAGTGCGTTCTCAAGAAGGGGTATCTATTCTTTCAGTGACCACCACAATGGGAGAGATACCGTTGGCCATGATAATTTGGACGTCTAGTTTCTGCCACACTAGATGGCAGCACCGAGACTCTATTTGGATGCTAAAGTGCACTAGGACTATAATTTTGCCAAGAGCCAATATAATTTGGCAAGAATAAAATGCCAAGAGCCAATAAGTCACTCCAGGGATCTTTTACATGCCGCATAATCATACGACATGGCCGCTGAGGATTCTCTGCATCCTTAGCGATATTGGTAGTCGTAAACCCAAAATTAAGTTCAGCGACAGTTATAAAATAAAATACTTTACTGCGTCGCATTTATTGACAAACATACTTAAATTGACATTTAAACTTGTTAAATGTCTTACAATGATTAATAATTCGTATATAATAAGTTACAATTTCTTTTTATAAGCTTTTTTAAACCTGAGTCCAGTTAACTTATGCAATCAAAATATTGAATACAAAATAGCAAAACATTATTATGAATTCACTTTTCAATCCATTACTAAAATATTTAACGACTTTTTAAATCACCGAAAAATAAATAGAAATTTCATGGAATCGGGACCTAAATCTGTATCTTAAAACCTATCAAAGCTGATACAATAAAGATCTTTTAATCAAATATTTAAGTTCAGACGCAATAATATGTATATTTTAAAAAAAAACATTAAATGTTTGTAGCAATCAAATGGGTTTGTAGTGCGAAGCGAGGGAGAGGCATATCCCATATTATATACATATTGATACCTTAGAAACTTTAAAATACGGAGCTGTACATAAAAACAGCAAACGTTTGCCTTCTCAAAAATCAAATTATTGACAAAAACATATTAAATAAATAAAAAGAAATTCAAATTTCACGCGGTATATCTTTAATCTTTTTCATGTGCTTTTTAATAAATATTTATAAAGTGATTCAGAAAACTATATTTTTCTTAGTCTAAGTCTCAAAAATCAATCTATGACTCAAAATTCAGTCTAATTCTTAAGAGTTTTGTCGATATGCTATACTTCCGGTTAACAACAAAATTATTTATAAAATTTCTTTTTGAAAAAAAAAAAAAAAAGATATGAAACTATGAAACAACAACTATATATATACATAAGTTTCAGATACATGTTTTATGGGTTAACCATTTTGTCAACAACGTTAAAAAAAATTACGAAACTAATATAAAAACGTTTTATTTTTTTAATCAATGCTTAAAATATTTTAAGTGAAAACATCATTATATAACATGAGAAATTGCGGTGGAAAATGTTAAAATTTGACATCTTTATTAGTTTCTCCTAAATGATGACACGAAGAAACGACATTCAGAATTGTATTTTAAGGCGGTATCACTGATAAAAAATCCTTTAGTAGGGAATGATTATAAACTGTTGTTCATAATATATTTTCGTAATGGCATTCACTTAATCTTTTTCAAGTTTACTAAAAAATATGAAAAGAGATTTTAAGCTAAACAAAAACTAATCTAACAAAATAATAATAAATACGTAACGTAAAATAAAATAACCTAAACTAAAATAAATTAAAAATTCATTTAGCAAATATGCTGTGCCTCATCAGTCTAACAAAATTAATAATTAAAAAGATCTGATGGCTATAAATCTTTAAGGGAAAAAAATTATAGAAATAAAACGGTAGCGATATCTTTGCGATTATTTTGACTTGATTAATTGTTTGGAGATTAAAGCCAGATTTCTTCAGCACTTCTGGAAAACGGCACTTTAAAAGAAAACAAAAGAATGCTATACTTATTAAACACATTTATTGCTTTATTGATTACAAATTTTAAAATTAATAAAACAATAAGTTGTTACTATTAGTGTCCTAAACCATGTTTTGAAATTTTTTTAGCTTGCTTTAAAATGTTTGAGGGCGGAATCTTGGGGTAGGTGATTTAAGGGTGGATCGACCACTTTTCTTCCAGCCAAAATTCTCAAATTTCCTCATAAGCCTTTTGTTTGATGACAATCCAAGTTTCGGTCATTTTATAAATATTATTTGTAAAATTTGTTGCCATATTACCATAAAAGGAAATTTATCGTTAAGCGAAAATTTCGACCACTGTTCGACTAGCGAGAATGTTTAAAATTAACCAAGATCTCTGGCAATATAAGTTTCAATCGTTTTTGAATTTCTTAAATAAGGCATAAATTATATCGCTATTTAATCAAAAAATTTTCAAATAATAAAACGTTCTTTCACACTCAAAGTAGCTAGAGAGCTTAAATTTAAATGGAAGCTACGGACAGGATGCAAAAGCAAGATACTGGGCATGATCCAAATTGCCATATTGGATCACCAATCGAAATTTTGATTATTTTCCGACCCTTAGAAAAGTAACAAATACAAAAAAAAAATAATAAATAAAATAAAATTACACGATTACATTTTCCAAGTATACTAAAGCATTCAAACATTAAGCGAACGTAAGGTGAATAGCAACAAAAAATTCATTGAAGGTTTTGTGATAAACAAATGTGTCATACTTTCTCAATTTACGCCTGAAAAAAGTAAAACTATTTTGTTATAACTAGATAAACTTAGTTTATACATGATTTCTCAATTAAAGTATGCATTTATAATGGATTTTTACAATAATCGACTCAAAATTATTAAAAAAATTGTTCTTAGGCCATAATAGCTCTTAATGCATAATTCAGAAATTTCTTACAATAGCTTGTTAATAGACATTAAATATTGTGAAATCAATTTGATAATCAATAAAAATTTTAATGATTACTGTTTTATCCGTACAGTCGATTTTTTAAAATCTTAATTAAAAGAAATTGAAATATTATTTTACAGAGAAAATCTAAAATGGAAAGCATTCTTACAATATTATTTACTGTGCACTAAGTGTTATTAATATTATGAAATCAGCAACAGAATTACCAAACAAAGCATAGTCGATTATTCTTCGAACAGAAAAAGTTTAAAAAAAGTTGCTGCCACATGGGCAAAAAATTCTGATAAAATTTCCGTACTGTACGGTAATGCCTTTTTTGGTAAAAAAAATCATGATTCTGGTATTAAAACTAGAATATATGGTATTTAAACCGTTCAATGTAATTTTTACCGTTTAAGTGTTAACGTTTTAAAAACTCGTGTTAACGTAAAGAACATTATTCTGTTTAACAAAAATAAAATACATATTTTTATCATGATACCTATGAATGGTGTTTAATCAATTTACCATTCATAGGGAAATAGTTAACCGAAAATTCTGATTTTCAAAATTATTGTTCTTATTACTACACATTTGTTAAAAATACCAAACTGAAAAATAAATTAAACCAAATAAATAATTTTTATACCATGCTCTACTAAGGTATCATGATAAAATTACCATGCTTTACTATATTTACCCAATTTTAACGCAAATACCATATTTATTATATTATAAAACCATACTTTATTGTTAATTTTTACTAAAACCATTACCAAAGCGTAATTATATTAAAAATATCCTAGATTTTTTAGTGTTCCCATCGAGCCTGAAACACGATACATTTTACCATATCCTGGTAGATTCGACAATCCTTGTTTTCTCAGTGAAAAACACACATTTCATGGTAAAGTCAAGATTAAAACAAACCACTTTTAAAAATATATATTGAATAAAATATTTGCGATTTTATTTATTTAATTTGCTTAGTAACCAATCCTATAATTGTGTTCGCAAAAATAGTTATTAAAAGAGTTTAGTTAATGAATTTTTAAATTATATTTGTAGTATTCATTTATTATTTGAATGTTTAAATGATATTCATGAAGTTTATGTGGAACGAATAAAACGTGTGAGCTTTGGATGCAGTTTTAGAATCGTCATTTAAAATAACCATAAGTACTTGAGGATTAATAGATTATTTATTAATTCCACAATACAATTCTTTTTAAGACAGTTTTTAACTGCTCTTCTAACCTAAATATTAACAAGAAAAATAAATAAAATTGTTTTTACTCATTCTTTAGGCATATAATAATGAAACATAAGTGAATACAGATGAAACGACACTTATGTTGTCACTTAGAACTAATTAGCATTGGAAACTCATCATTTAGAGAGTTTACTGCTGATAAAAGATTAATACTGCTTACAAAACGGAAACAGCTTAATTGCTAGGAAAGTAATTTCGTAGTCCCAAGAGGGTAGCTTGGCAGAAATAAGCTAAAAAGGATTGGCAACTGGGTAGCCTGTTGGTTTAACACATTTACATTATTAAAGAGTCTTATTTTTTATTTTATTTTATTTTTTACCAATACAGAAAATTTTTTGCCTTAAATATAGTTTAAATGTCAACATCTGAATGGAAGACTACCTTTAAATAGACAAATTGCTTAAGATAATTATTTTTTCTTTTTGTTAATACTTAAGGCAGAGTGGGAAAAAGTGTCCCGATGGTTGATAATTAATTTACTTTTATAATAGATTGATAAAAGTTAAGTATGAATTAGATTAAAACAATTACATATGAGCTAAAGAGAGGGTAGATACTTTTTATTTTTTGAAGATTTTTTTTTTATAACTACAAACTGTATGCAATAGATAAATTTTTGTAAATTTTTTCATAATTATCAGATCTAGTAATTGCTATTTATTTACCCATTGATCTGAAACTCGAAAATTATATTGTGATCAAATTTCATTTCTGATTTTTTTTTTTCATTTTATTGCACTTATTATCAAGATAGCTTATTTAATTTGGCTATTTAAAATTATATTTAGAAAAATATTTCCCTTTTAAAAATTTTTAAATTTACTTAAAAAATAAAAAAGTCTAAGGTTTAGTCAATAAATAGGTAGGGACCATGGAATCAAAACTTTGTTAATTGAAGAAATAAAAACGTGTATGTAGTTGTAGGTGTGACGTAAAATATTAATGAGCTTTTCAGTCCTTAAGTTGCAGTACCTGTCATGAAAAAATTGTTTTAAAAAAACATTGCAATTCAGTTTAAAATTTTGAACAGTTATTGTGAACATTACACTTGTCAACGACACTTTTAATAAACACTTTTCTTTCCTTTCGTTTCGTATTTTTTGTGTTTGCGTCGAACCGTGTCACTTGTGCATTCCTATACAACAAATGATTGTCCTAACCTTAAAGTTTGTACCTTGAATTCAGGATCACCCTGTATAGCGCCACTTTTTTACTTTTTTTAATAAACTGCATGTAATTCTGAATCATAAGTTGGTTTAATTTATTTTAATTCATTCATTCATTTAAATTCATTCATTATAATATTCACTCATTTATATTCATTTAGTTTTTATATGCATAAATAACAAAACACGATTCATTTTAGCAAAATTGAAAAATATTGACACAATAATCGATGTTCTAACTAAACTAAGCTAACTACATTTTTTATTGCGGTGGAAACAATGGAAGTTACAATTTGCGGATTTTTTTAAAGAAGAAAAAAATAAACTTCACCAGCTCTTTGTTACTCACATAAAATAATAAATTTTTTGAAGTACAAAAAATATATATTTTTTTTTTGTAGTTTTATTATGGAAAAGTGTTACTGAAAGTGAGCAAAGAAAAAAACAACTAAGTGCAAGTGTAAAAAAAACAAAACATTCCGGAATCGTCGTTGGCTAACAAAGATAATCGGATTAAAGAGCTTCAAAAAATTAAGGCTCCACTGCACTTAAAAGGGCAAAAAAAAAAAAAAAAAAAGCCAGCCAATTTTTAAAGTAATTCTTACAAAGATGTTTCATTTTTAAAATATAATTTAGGCGCATTGAATTACACCGATTTTGTGTTAACTCTATGAAAGTAAAGAAGTTTTCATTGCCATTGAGAAACTAGCTTTTTAATAATTAGGTAGGTAGGAGCTTTATTTACGGCGCACTGGAGCTGCTCAATGGGCTATTGGCGGCAGTCTGGAAAAAATCTCTGAAGATGATCCGAAGACATGTCATCGCAATTTTGATGCTCTACAAAGGGGATGGCTAACCCTGCTTTGTTAGCTCGACGACCTGCGCGCGAAGTCGAGCACTTTACGGTAGAACAGTTTAACGAGGACTAATACCGAGCAACCTCGGTTCTTATGCAGGCTGATCAAAGTGGTCAACCTCCCGTTTATTGAAAGTAACCAGTGAAGCTTGACTTCGGTGTTCTACTGAGAATCGTGTTCTTACTACAGTGATCAGTCTACTGCGGGACTTTAAATAATTAAGCAATTCACAAACACAAATATTTCTTATTCTATTATTCTCCTTAAATATATATTTCAAATCAAAAAGGTGGGATTTATTAAAATAGGAATCTAGTAGCCGTTGTTAATCAGGATAGTACTTAAAAAGAAGTTATCGTTGTTGTTTCTTATGCTACTTGCCAATACCGGAAAACCTGCTTCAAATCAAGGAATTTTTTTGGATGTGTTTATTTTTATTTTCCAGCGCTTTGGAGCTAGGAATATGACTTCAGTCAATCATACTTCATTCATTCATATACAGATCGCAATTTTAACCAGAGAACAATCAATCTATAATTCAGTTCTCACTAAGTTATTTTATTTTATAACCGTCGTAGTGAACAATTTAGTGTTTTTGACAACCAATTTTCAACACCGTAGCCTAGTAAGTTTGACCCCAGACCAGAAGACAAGGGAACTCCTGGATCAAGTATTTGGAGAAATTTGCTTCATGAAGAACTTTTTAAGGGAAATAACCCGTATTTGAGTTAGATGGAGAAGGAAACTACAGAAACCTCCTATGGTTAGTCTGAAGGGAAAGAAGTCTCTAACTCAGACCTAAACGACCAGCTTTCGCTGGGATGCGAACCCGGTTCTCCTTATTGGGAGACGAGGCCTCTATCCTCTAAGCCACCATGGCTTCCTCAGAGGTATTGATTTGTTATGGGAACTTGGAGGACTTTGTGACCCCGACAGATTTAAACTTCACCGATCACTATTTAATACACGGTTATTCTTCAGCCGGCGGGATTCGCACTCCCATTCTTACGAACACGGGCCACGCCTCCTACCATCCAAGCTATCTCGGCCCATAAAGAAGAAGTGATAAATGTTAATTGATAAGAATTATTACGATTTTAAATCGATAGCATAGTTAAAACAATTAATGTATGCAGAGAAAGAAATTCTGATAAATTTACAGTTCTCTCTGTTAATGATATTTCTGGAAAAATAAAATAAAATAAAATAAAATAAATCAATAAAAAAAATTATTCTGTTTACTAAATAATATATACAGTGTTTACTAAATAATATATACGTTAACAAAAATAATATATACAGTGTTTAAACTATTAACCATTTATTTGGTAATTTTTCCATTCATATGGTAATAGTTAACTGAAAATTCTGATTGTAAAAATTATCGTTCTTATTACCACAAATTTAGTAAAAAATACAAAATTGAAAATTAAATTTATAATCAAATAAATAGTTTTTATGTCCTGATCGAAGGTATCATGATAAAATTACCAGATTTTACTACATTTACCGAATTTTATCGTATATTAGAAAAAAAAATTTGTTAATTTTACCAAAATCACAACTAAAAACCTTTTAATGAAAATTGCCGAAGTCTCTGGTGTTCCCATGGAGCAAGAAACACGGTAAATTTAGCCATATTCTTTTAGTTTTAGTTTACTTTTTCTTAGCGTATAATGAATAAACTTAAGAAAACGAATTATTTATTTTCAAAATAAATGTAAATTTTATTCGTACATTTATAGTAAATTTGTTAGCATCTCTTAAGTAGCATGTGCAGGAACTGATAAAAGGGCTTCTCTAAATAACTTTTGATCTTATTATCGGATCTTCACGTTCTAGGACATAGTCTTAATGGTTCGGGGGGGGGGGGGTAACCTCAAATATGCTAATTAATTAGGGCAGACGATAATTTAAGTTATAAAATTCGAAGCAAAAATGAACTTTATATGAATATATATACTTTTTTTACGGATTCGGATTTCTAACCCTGAAATTATAAATGTAGCCGCAATTTGGAAAATATGGTCTCAATATTTTGGCGAGGAGAGTGATTCAAAGTTTGGACCTCTTTAATGCCATATATACTTTTTGCCTCCTTCACCATATCTCAGCGAAATTAAACATTTTGCAAAAATGTATAAAATTCGTTTATCTAGAGATAACTCCACGCAAAAAAAGAATAATCGTAAGGAATAATTATTTTTAACTAGCTTAGTTGAAAAAATTCTGAATTGTAAGGTATACAACCATTCACACCATTTTAAAGTATGAATAGTTCCTGCGAAATCGGATTTTAAATACATAACTTTAAAATTTGATTTCTCAGAAACTACTTGACTGATTTTTCTCAAATTTACTTACATACTTTAAAGTTACATAGAATTACATACTTTAAAATTATGTAAAAAATTGCATACCTTACGGTTCAACATTTTTTCAACTATTATTAAATAAAAGAATAAAAAGTAATAAATATTTACTGAAATTCAACTTTTGAGTGAAATTATTCTTGAATAAACGGATTTTATAATTCTATGCAAAAACTTTTCAATTCGCGTGAAAAGTTCGCGAGAAACGAAAAAAATACACAATTAACATAAAGAGGTCTAATCTTAGAATCGCTCTCCTGACCAAACTATAGAGACCATATTTCCCAAATTGCGTCTATCCTCTGTAGTATTTTCGGGGTCAGAAATGGTATATTTATTCAAAGAAAGTAAGTTCTTGGATCTGGTTTTGTAACTTAAAATATCCTCGGTATTAATTAATTAGTATATTGGGGGTCAACCCCTCAAACGAGTTTTAAATGAGCTTAAGTTTACTGCCATCCTAAGATTGTTCAAAATTTCAACCAAATTTTCATATTTCATAACTTGAATATATGTTATAGTGGTCTCCAAAACATGTTTCCATTTAGATTTTTATTAAGATTGCTGCAAGCTTGTACCGTAATATCATATTAATTGCAGATATTATGTATCAAATGAAAAATTTTTTTTAGAAGTTGAGAAGAATCCCTTTTATCAACTTTCAATTGATAATATATTTAATATAAATGAGATGTTTGCCGATATTAATTTTATGATGAATACCGCTGAAATTTCCCTTCTAAAAGTACGGTAAAATAACCGGCAGCAGCCTGTCCATCCAGTCCACCGTAAAGTTTACGGCAGAGAACATTTTTTACTTTTACTGTTTCAAAGCAGTTTACAACTAGTATGGGTAAATAACCATGAATACAAAAAACATACGGTTTTTTAACCATTTACATCCAGCATGGCTTCAAATCCGTAAAAAAAAGAAACTTAAGTACGCATTGGAGCTAGGCTTTTCGTTAAGTAATGAGCATAAGAAATAGGTTGTGGTTGAGTTGTGTCTTATCAAAAATGCCGTGGAATGTTGTTTAATTAGTTTTAGATGCTTGTTTCATCGTTCGTAAGAGATGAGAAATAATATACTTTCAGTGTTAAATATCTTTATGGTGCTGCTATCTATGCGTGAATGAGAGTAATTTTATCAAATAGTCCAGGGTCATAATTAGGGGAGTGCATGTCACTGGAAACTCTTCATAGTGTGAAGGGAATGAAGGAAATAATATGCTGTCAATGCTGGGACTTGAACTCCTATTCTGCCTCTCTTGAGATTGACAGATTAGTCCTCTCGGCTATAATATGTCAAGCAGCAAGGAACCAAGTGGCTTCATTCGAAGAACCTAGTTGGTGCCATAAAATTATGGCTGTTTAACCGTATTAGATGAAAGCATTTAATAAATAGATTTTTTTCACGGTTAACAGTTTGAATAGCATCTTGTTTATAGTTGACTGTTTGACTGTTATATTTGACTGTTTCGTTTAAATTTGGTAAAATAACAATTGTACAAATAAATAGTTATTTAATCTTCCTCCGATACATTTCTAACAGTGTAATATGATTTCAGTAATTTTAAAAACGAGTAAGTAGATTTAATGGTAAAAAAATCTTCATATGGAATATAAATTCGTGAATAATTTCTACAGTATAGAACTCTAACTTAATACATTACGTTCTTTCGTTGTTATAACGGCATCTCCCAAGGCATTTGGAACAATCTTGAGGATCGAATAAGCTTAGGATAGTGTAACAACCAAACCAATCGAAGTTGGAAACATAACAATTCATCTTGGGAGAGGAAATACGAAACGATCGTTCCGAGAAAAAATGAGATAAATCACATTTCTTATCACATCTAATCATTTTACTTCAAACGATGTGATCTTACTCAAAGAGAATAAAAAAGAGACAAAAAACTAAGGATTCTCCCTCGTTTGAATAATTACTTTGCAGACTATCACAAAAATTGCAAGAAAACGAGATTTTTTCTGTGTTACTTTTTCAAAAGAAACAAACTAGATTTAAGTTACGAAATTTATTCAAAGTTCGATTGCTATGGAATGGGGTGTAACTTTTTTTTTTAGAGTGTAGGTATAAAATTGATTAAAGTCGAGTAGGGAAGCCTCAAAGGAAATGTTTCAAAAATTAAAGAGCTTCTTTTTAAGTAACACATGTAAAAAAAAAAAATTGTAACGACTATACTAACTAAAAGCTCTTATAAATGAATAATTTAAAACTTTATTTTTAGAAATCGGAGGCAAGGCTTCTTTTCTTGATTTTTTATTTAAAATATGTAACGTGTAATGAAATGATTACACTTAATATTAAAAATTTTTAAAATATAACTTCACTTAAAAATATCAAGTTAATAAATGAACTTAACTTGAAAACATTAAGTAGAGGTGCACAACCTTTTCGAGGGAAGGGCGGCCACATGCACAGTGGATTGACCAACGAAGGGTCGCATACCAAACTATTTAGGCAGTAATTGAAGGTACTAATTGTTATATAATTATCATTGCTGTAAGCACAATTTTTTTTTTATCAGATAACATTGTAATATTATGTTTGTATAAAATTAAGCCATAGATAAAACTCGATCGAGCTATGATCGATGGAAAAGCGTTAACCATCGATTGAGATTGGGTACATCAAAACTTAAATGTGCAATTTCAAATTTCTGATTCTTTTTCATTTTGTTCTGGTTTATACGACGGGCCGCACATCGAGAGTTGACGTTCCGCATGCGACCCTAGGGTATATAAAATATTCATTAGATATCACAAATATTTAAAAGGGGAAAAACAAAAGGGTGGGGAAACTGGGCTTGCATCAGAAAAGTTTTGGGTTCGAATTCTTTCAATCTCTGTACTATCTGTCCTCACTATGGGAGCAATATTGGCCCACCGAATATGGTTCGCCTGAAAGAGTGGCCTGCCCTAATAAGCCTGAACTGACAGATGTCAATCTAGGCGAGCATTAAAAAAAAGAAGAAAAAAACTCTTTTACTCCCATACAACTTACGATTTTCTTCGCGAATAATCTAGTAAAATATGATGAAATCCAGTTTCATTCACCAACTTGATTATGTCCAACTCCTTCCCACAACAAATTTTCAGAAACCTCTTATAAATCTTTTAAAAAATAAAGTTAATTTTTTTAAAAATTTTTATGATGAAACTGAAACCATTATAGTTTGTTATTAGTTTTTTTTTTGGAGTACAAATATCTATTATAAAATTGTTTAAGAAAAGTATAAATATTTAAAAAAATATATATTAATTTTCAAATTGAAAATTAAATGTTCATATTTTATCTTCTTTTTAAAATGCTTAAATTTCTAAGCGTTGTATTTAATTTAAAATGAGTATAGGGTATATATTGCTGTGCATGAAATTAACAAAGCAAAACAACGTGATTAAATCACAAATAAATTACAAAAAAGGACATACTATAGTTTCGGCTCCATAAATAAGAACATTTCTCAGCGTCTTAACTGAAAATGACAGTAGTAAAGTAAGGAGACAAGCATGTAGCTATAAAAGAAGTGGTTTTACCAGTAAAGCACAAAGGAGACGCCTGAACATAATGATAAACGAAGGGAGATCAGAGGTGTGAGGGAATGTTATTCACTTCGATTATATCTAAATGAGATTAATAAAACGAAGACAAGAAAACTATATTACAGGAAGACCATTTTTAACAAAATATATTTGAGCATCTATCACTAATAGTTTTTGAAATAATAAATTATTTTTAAAGGGAAAAAAAAATAACTAAGAAATTTTCAAATAGAGGGAAGTCATAAAATAAATGATCCCATATATTTGGAGCCCTAAGAAAACAGTCCAGCATCAAATTAAAAAACTTTACATCATGAAAAGTGAGATTTTTGATGTGAAAATATTATTAAAAAGTTTCATTTAAGTAGCTAGAAGAAAAAATTAATTTTTCCCTTTTTTAATAAAAATTTCAAATTATCATAATTTACAAAAACAAAAAAATCAAATAATGTAGAGTTGTATTGCTTTAGAACTAACTTTTATTTATTTTTTAATATAAAAAATTTAAGGTGCCCTTTAAAAAACACAACTGCTTTATCACAAAAATTGCCTCAATTTTAATCTAACTACTATATTGTAGTACACTTCAATATATTCCCGTTACCGCAGTGGACTAATAATTAAGACCCGGTTCCCGGTAGAGCACCGAAGTCAAGCACCACTGACTGCCGTCAGTAAGCGGGTGGGTGATCATTTTGATCATCTTTCGTAGGAACTGAGGGTGCGCGATATCGGTCTACATTATACTGTTCTACATTATACTGTTCTACATTAAAGTACTCGACTTCGCGCGCAGGTCGTCTGGCAGTACCCTCTGCAGAGGGTCAACCCGCTATGCCTCTTTGATAATGTTAATATCGTTTTAAATTCGTGTTTTACTTCATGTCTCTTTTAAGTCAAAATCTGACTTAATTTATGTTAGTTTGTACATCTGATTTTTATAATTAATCTTTGCAGCCTTCTGGCTGGTGGGAGGGGCAATGGATGGCAGTTGCGCGAGCATCACCTGGACCTCCTTTGTTTTACAAGCAGCATAAGCTAACAATTAATATTCAATTTCATCCTACTGAAGCATCGCAGCTTCAGGGATCCCCCTGGACAAAATCACAGCTTAGTCCATCGACCAATTGTGTTTCCGTCTTTCATGATCCAGCCTTTTCTTCTTGGTGTCCTATTCTCTTGTACTGACGCAGTCACGTTCGCTTACTACGAGTCACTAGTATTCCCTGGTTGCCCCGTATGAAGGGCGTGACAGGGTTTAGTCGAGCTATACCCTTTGCAGAGAATCAAAATTGCGATGACATGTCTTCGGATCATCCTTAGAAATGTTTCCCAGACCGTTACCAATAGCCCACTATGCAGCTCTAGTTCGACGTAAATAAAATACCTACCAATCAATATCTCACCCACAGACTGATAACAAAATTTTATAAGGATGCTTACACTGAACGTTTTTTTATGTCTTGATCAGTCTTCAGTTTATTTAAATAAAAAATGAGTAAATAACAAATTAAAAAATATATATTTATAGGTTTCGAGTTAATTAAAAAAAATAATCATTTTCATGCACTATTTGATATTTTATTAACTGATAGAAATGAAACCCAAAGTTAAATGCTGTTTTTACGAAAATCAATAATTTTTTTTTCCATATCTTTACATCCAATAGCAAATAAATTAAAACCCAGGAAAAGTTTTTCAAACATGATTAATATAAACAGTTAAATATAAATCAGACGAAACAAAGAAGCTCTTGATACTTAAAAAATAGATAACTGGAGAATATTTAAATAAACTCCACCGCAAAGGATCTGATTGCTCAAGAAGCTATTCACAAAGCAAACAAACCAAAATAATCACATCGATCTTCAAACAAATCCTTCACGAATGCTGAATAGCCTAACAATCCTTCCATTTTCCCTCCTCAACTGCATAAGAAATCCATCCAACCAATAATTGGATGGGACAATAACAACAAGTTGTTACCAATCTTTGAAAGGAAACACAGTTCTAAGATGGAGAATAGTGACGTCAGGATCACGCCAGAAATAAGTAAATAATAATAGAAAAAGTAAACAAGATCAAAAGACCATAATAATCTGGATGATATAACTCGTAATGAATAGAACTACAGAAAGTTTTGTCAATGGCAGTCCTTCATTAAAAGGTCGATCCGACCTTACGACCCGAAGCCTGGAGTCCATAAGATCTAACCGCGCCCTTTAAATAGCATTTAATTAAGAAAAGAACTGAAATGAAAAGGTTTTACGAACACTTTTTTTGATTATGAGGATTTTAATGGAAGTTAAAGAAATTGAACTCCGAAAACTAAGTAATTGCTTTTTTTTTTTTTTTAAAGAATTCAGTTGAAGTCCGCGATAATTATTATTTTTTTTATTTCATTCTATTTCTTGTCTTTTGCGGTTTTAAGATCAGTTACGTGCTTAAATGAATCGACACTTATATCTTTCAATTTATACATTTTAGATTACAGTTTTTTTTTTTATAAATGTTTTTATAATCCACGAAATATTTCTTTTCTGATTTACGTATGTTTAACTAAAATTTTCCTGTAAAATTCACTTATTAAAGGAGGTTTGGAGTTTTGAAGGAATCGCTTTTGGATTTATTACTCAAAACTGTGTTAAAGCTCCCGAACGTCTACAACATATAAGTCTAAAAGTAAGTTAAAACAATAGATAGGTAGAAACTCATTGTACAGAAAATAACTAATATCTAACTGTTACAGATAATTTATTTTAAATATTAGCACAACATTAACAGAAATCACACTAAATTAAACTCAGTGGCACGACAGCACATAGAGGGCCAAGGCCTACTATGCCAATCTCAGTTTTCTTGACCTTGGGCTCTGGGCAGATGTTCCGGTCAGGTGGTCAGCCGAACGCGGTTCCCCCAGTGTTTAGTTTCCAAGCATGCCTAGTACACTTTTATCGACCCTCTGAAGGGATGAAATGCTGAGTCAACCCGAGGAACGAACCCAAGACCTGTGGCACGGGAGAACGAAGAGTTACCACTCAGCCACAGAGCGTCACAGAAACCCCACAGTTAAATATATTTCAAATGAATTTGAAGATTTGTTGCATGAACTCAAATAGCATCCATAAATTTTGGCACTTATAGTTTATAATAATTTTAAACAATTCAAATAAAACAATCTATCTATTTTTTGAATTCTATATTATTATTAATTTACAGCAAAGGCAAAACACCCAATTGAAAATTGCATTAGCAATGTATATTTTTATGTTTTTCCAACAATTTTGCCATTTTCCATATATCTAATACAAACACCTATAAGACTAGGTTTCTATACGTAAGATAATTTTTATTTATAAGACGAAAGGGATAAGACCGATTAGTTTGAACATATTTCTTTTATAATTACTTTTTAAAGACACAGGAATCTATAATTAAATATGCTGTTTAATATGTAAGTAGTAAGTTATGTATTTTGGCGAGTGTTAGACTACAATATCGTTCATACTGGCTGTAACTCGATTTAGGTTCAATTTTATCGTATTTTAACTGATCAAGATTATCGTGTTTGGTTTTAAAAATTATAGTTGTTACAAATATTAAGTGGAAAATACGAAACTTAAAAGTAAATTTAATCGAATAAATGAGATTTTATGCCATGCTCTAAGGTATTACATAAAACTACCAAATTTTACCACATTTATAAAATTTTATCATATATTATGAAATCATTTTTTATTGTTAATTTTACCAAATTCATAACCGAAAATACTCGCAAAAATTACTGAGCTTTCTGGTGTTTCCATAGATCTAGAACATCGTAAATTTTACCATATTATGGTAGTTTTTACAATAATTTTTTAATAGTAAACTATGGTTCAGCTTAAATTTAAAAATGATTAAATTTAATGTTTTAGTAGGTTTAAATTATTGACAGCATGGATTACCGTTGAGCTAATCTTTTTAAAAATTTATTGCCTAAAATATAATGTTTAAATGAAACTTTAAAAAATTTTGTTTGGGATAATGGCAGAATACTTTTGGACAGTTTAAAAGAATTTTGAACAAAGAAGATTCGTTTAAACTGAAACAAAATACAATGTGAATAAACCCCAATGGAAAGTACATAAATGGACATACTATAGTTTCCTTTATTTAAACAAGAACCGTTCTCAGTGTCTGAACGCCAAATGATAGTAGAGAAGTAAAAAAGACAAACACATGCAAAGTGGTTTTACCAATAGGGATTGAAGAACAAGTTTGAGCAAGATAATAAAAAGGTAGGATAAGAGAAAGTGGTGAGGAGATTTCAGGGGGCGCAAGAGATTAAATCAAAATACACTTCCAATAATCGCGGAAATGGTGGGATCATTAACTAATTTATTATTTTTTTTTAAAATATAGAATGATTGCCAAAAATCATAATCTGTAGATGAAAAGCAGCGTCAAAAGATTTTAGCAGAAGAAAACTCAAACCTGTGATCTGAATTTCACTTATATAGAGCGATAGAAGATAGATTAATATTCGGATTTCGGACACATCTTCCATGTTTTTAAGTCGAAGTTTAAAGACCAGTTTAGTTACTCTAAAAAAGCATATTTAGCCACAGTGGATACGGGAATAGAGCGTTCTCTCCCAATGAGGTGAACCGGGTTCGAATCCCAGCGAAGGCTGGTCGATACGAATTCCGAAACATACCAACCGCGGTGCTGACGTAAAATTTCCTCAGCTGTAGACGGATCATGGGTTACAGTCATTTTGCGGTCAGACTAACCGTGGGAGATTTTCATAGTTTTCCTCTCCATGCAACTCAAATGCGGTTTAGTTCCACCAAAAAAGTCCCCCACAAAGCCAAAATTTCACCCAATACGCGATATTTGAGTTCCCTTGTCTTCTGAATTAGGTTCAAAATTACAAGGCTACAGAGTTGAATTTTCGCAGCCTTAAATTAAGAAAACTGGATCAGCTGTTCAACAACGGTTATAAAATAAAATATTAGTGGTGCTATCCTTTGTAGGATCAGTTTCAGTTAGATTTAAGAAAAATTTAAGTGAAAAAAAGTTTTGACGAGGACAATAAAAATTGTTGTTTTTATCATAGTGTCCCAAACCTTTCAAATTCTGTTTTAAATATTATACATGATTTTCATTTTCTGCATTTAAAGTGTTTAACTTAAACACGCTACTCAAAGGCAACCTTTAACTCTATATTAAATATTTGAGTCCAAATTAAAGTTCATCAACTCTGACCACTTCCTATGAAAAGATTCTTATTAAACGGATAACTGAAATGAGTGACTTTAGAGACTTTTTTTTAAATTATAAGAATTTAAATGAAGTAAAAAAAGTTACTACTCCCTGAAAAATAATTAACTGTCGTCATTCTTCTAGAACTGAATTTAAATTGTGTATACTAATTTCATTTCGCGATCTCTCTAAAGATTTGCTTGGCGAACTTAAATATCTGAAGAATAAATTAATTTGTTAGATTTTTTTTTTCATTTTTAACCCACAGCAAAATAAGTCGTTTAAAAAAGTAAGAGATGTATTGCTTCTTTTTTTTCGAAATGGCTTTTTTTGAAATTTAATTTTTCTCTAATGTCCCTAGACAGAGGAATTCATTATAATGCTTTGTATGAAATTAAGTTATGATCAAATGCTCGACAGTTGCTTTAAGCGGTTTCATTATTTTCATTTCCCAAAAGGAATCTGTGGAATGGATTAATTTTTTTTAGAAGTAAACAATCTATTAGAAGTATTACATATCTATTAAAAATTGCTATATATAGCTCACGTTTTAGAAAATGGTACTTCTTGGTAAAGGCGGCTTTAACAATTTTTAGTATAAGAAAAGACCTGCTAAAAGTATTCAAATACACCTAAAGAGTTGCAAAATTAAAGGATTAAACATGTGAGGATTTCTAAAAATAGTGTACTTTTTTGTCATTCATACTTTGAAAGATTTTTTTAAATAGTTTTTCTTTAATACGAAGTTGTTCGCTAGAATGATTTACATTGAAATAACTATTAGAAAGTTACAAAGGTTTGATATATAATTTGAACACTAATTTTGATAACAAGAAAAAGATAACAACTTAAATGTTATCCTTCCAATCACTAAATGCATTTTTTTTCATTGAAAACGAATTAAAAGCTATAAAATTTGCATATCTAGAAGTCCACATACATCTCATTTTTCAAAAGCATTTATGTATGTAACACATTAATAAACAGATAATCAATATTCTGGGACTAGTTTGCGTTTAAACTAAAATTCAGATTTAAAAGTGCCCAGACCTTAGTTTTAAAGCAAAATTTCCTTTTTAACGAAAAACAAAAGTTTATTCTAACTTCTAAATGAAAGCTCATGGGGAAATTATCCATATTACACATATCTTAGTCGAAACATTCGTATTTAAGTTTTTTTTCGTAAGTCCTAGAAAATAACACTCTTTCGGTGTTATAAAAAATAATCAAAATCAAAATAATCTGTACTAGACAGTTATCCATATCACACATATCTTATGATCAGACATTCAATTAAAGTTCAATAAAAGTTCAATTCGTAAGTTCTAGAAAATAATATGCTCTGAGTGTTATAAAAAAAATAATCAAAATCAAAATAATTAGTGTTAAAAAATTATTCATGTCATGGTCAAAACACTCGTATGTAAGCTACATGCGAAGTGCTGGAAATTAATACGCTCTCAATGTTATTAAAAATAATCAAAATCGAAATAACCTGTGCTATACAATTTTCCATATCACACATATCTGATGGTTAAACATTAGTATTCAAGTTACATTCATAAGTCCTAGAAAAAAATACGCTCTCAGTGCTATAAAAATAATCATGCTAATAAAAATAAGAATAACAGTTTGTAGGGAGCTAATATTAGGTTTAGGAAATGTAAGCATGCAAATTACTTCAGAAAAAACTCTTACATATAAAAAAGAACAGAAAATAAATATGAAAATCTTTAGAAGCAGAAAATTATGCAACATTTCAACAAAAAAAAGTAAATGTTTTTTTTTTTTTTTTTTTTTTTTTTTTTTTTGTAAGTAATTTTTTTTTCTCATTTCAAACTCCAGAGAGTGTAATTTTGCTTCAACTACTGGAAGTGTTTTACTAATATTTTTTGAAAGAGTAAATTAAAGTTTAAATAAAAAAAGATATAGTCGAAGAAAAATAAGCTAGTAAATTTCCCTTTTTGTTCACTTAAAGTAAAAAATACAATTCATTTTATTATAAGACTAGATAGAATTTACATTTTTACCAAAAAAATTAATAGCTATTTTTATTTAATGAAAATAATAAAATTGTGTCAGGAAGTTGCTGTTTAACTTAATTAAATTTTAAAAAAATATTTTATATTTAACAATGAATTTTTTCATTTAATGTAGTGAAGAACTCAGGATTTTAAATAACTTTTATTTGTTTTATACTTGAAAAATCTTTGGAAACGCCGCTAAACAAAACTCTTTCTAATGGTTTAAATTTGACGGAGAAAAAAATTCCGGAGAAATTAGGGTACGGGAATCCCGTACTGTATAGTAATGACATTTTTGGTAAAAAAAACCCATAATTCTGCCTTAATAAAAAAAAGAGGAAAACATTTAAACCATTTATTTGCTAAAGTTTCCGTTCATAACTGATTACCAGGTATTCTGGTTTTCGAAATTATACTTCTTATTTTACAACATATTTTGTAAAAATGCAAAACTTAAACGTAAATGTAACTAAATAAATGGCTTTTATGTCATAATCTAAGGTATCATGATAAAATTACCAAATGTTACTACATTTACCAAATTTTATTAATATTGTAAAACAATATTTTATCGTTATTTCACTAAGATCATTAAAGCGCTTTGGTAAAAATTAATGAACTTTTAGTGTTCCCAAAGAGCAACAAACACGGCAAAATTTATCATATTCAGGTAATTTTGACCATGTTTTTTTCTCAGTGTTATTATATACAAATTTTCATACAAACAAGGTATTTTTTTTAACTACTAACGATAGGAAATATGGGAAATTATAAATTCTTACCAGTTCACCAGGTAAATACTTTAATGCTATAATTGCATCAAGAATTTTAAAAATTCTGTATTAGCATATCAAAATTTAATTTTTCAAAATTAAGAATATGATTTCTCGCAATGCAAAACATATTTTTTTAGTAAGCAAAATACAATTTTTAAAACAATAAATTAGGATTGTATTATAAATAAGTCAAAAAGTAGTTAAACAAAATTAAATACTCTTTGCTAAATAAGTTCTGCAAAATGATTAAATGCTGATCTAAAAATATTTGCAAAATAACATTTCGCTTAGTTTCTAATTTTAGGTTTTAAGTAAATTTAATATCACGAAAAATTACTTTAATCGAAAACAACTCTATGTGAATTATAAAAACATTAATAATATCCATTTAATGTTTTTTTAATATTTCCTATGAGCTGCACAATCAGTCTTCCCGATGAACAGACCTAGTGCGTTCTCCAGAAATGGTATCCACTCTTTCAGGATCACCACAATGGGTGAGATACCGTTGGCCATGTTAATTTGGACGTCTAGTTACTACCACACTAGATGGCAGCACTGAGACTCTATTTGGATGCTAAAGTGCACTAGGAATTTAATTTTGCCGGAAATGCCAGGAGCCAATAAGGCACTCCAGGGATCTTTTACATGCCGCATAATTATACGACATGGCCGCTGAGGATTTTCTGCATCTATCCATTTAATGTATACTTTAGATTATTAGAAGTAATAAAAAATATTAAAAAGCTGAGATATTTCAAAACATAGTCTTAAAAATACAGCTTAAATGTTAAATTAATATATGCGAGAGTAATATAATGCATTTTGATTTGATGCATAAAGAAAAAGAAAAGAATAGAATAAAGAAAATTAGAATGCTTTTATATTCTGTTAATTTAATCACAAACTCAGATCATTTTAAAAATGATCATGAAACTGATGCCTCATAAAAGTTGTCTGAATTATTCTAAGAATTACAAGTAAGCTGCAATCAAACGAAGTAAAAAATATTCGATTTACTATATATTTGGATTGTTTGGTGGTATTTTGTTATCGAATTATGCAGGAATTCTATACTGATATGAATTATTTTACCGATTGCTATTCCTTAACTTAATTTATATCCATCATAAATTATCTTGCAGAGTAAGCTACTGATTACAATAGTTGCATGTGGACAAATAATGAGAAAGGAATTTTCTAAAATTAATTGTATTTCAATCGCAACAAAATCTTCAAACACTTTAATTCTGTACTTCATAGGAAACGTTAAGCCACATTCAATCTCTTAGAATTTCGAAAGGAGCTCATTTAACTTTAGATACTACTATCATTAATAACTTTAAGGGAATAGAAACGAATTCTTTGAGTAAAAATTAATTAGAATGCCAGTGTTGTGATGCAGAGCGCAAAATTAAAAACGGACTACCCCGAGTTACTTTTGATCGAATGATTGGATCTTCACTTTCTAGGACTCAATCTTAATGGTTCGAGGGGGTAATTTCATATATGCTAATTAATTAGTGTGAACTATATTTTAAGTTACGAAATTAGACAGACTTTCTACGAATAACCATACCTTTTTTTCGACGAATTATGAATTTTGACCACCAAAATATAAAGGGTAGCCATATTCTGGTAAATATGGTGCCAAAAAATTAGTCAAGAGAGCGGTCCAAAATTTGGAAACCTTAAGGCTAATTTTATTTTTCGCGCATTTCATTATATCTCGAGAACATATTAAACTAAACTATTTTTGCAGACAGTTATAAAATTCATTTAATCAAAGATAATTCTATACAAAAAATATATTTTCGTAAATATTTGCTATTTTTTATTACTTTATTTTATAGTAAAAAAAAAAAAAATCTGAATTGTAAGGTACAACATTTTTTGCATCATTTATCTTCGATGGCAAAATGCAAAATTGGAGTGAAATCAGTTAAATATTGCATTTTGCTTTTTAAAATTATATTTTCTTTAACGTAACACGAAGAACTTTTGTAACTTCTTTAAAATTCAATGAAAAATAGTATATCTTATTAATAAATTTTTTTCGATTATTATTAAATAAAGTAATTAAAAATAATAAATATTTACTAAGAAATGCATTTTGCCAGGAATTTTCTTGCAAAAAAAAAATAATTTTATAATTGTGTACAAGAAATTTTCTACTCTCTTAAAAGGTTATCGTGATATTGTGATTGGATTTGAATAGTTTCGTCACAATGATGGATATGGAATTTTTAAGTGAATTGTCATCTAATCTGACCAAATTATTGGTACCCTATTTCTCAGATTGCGGCTATTCCCTATATTTTGGGGGAGAGAAATCCAAATCCTTCTAAAAAAAATTACGTTTATTCAGAGAAAGTACATTTTTGTGTCTGATTTTGCAACTTAAAATATTGTCTGCATTAATTAATTAGCGTATTTGATTTCACCCTCTCGAACCTTTAAAATTGAGTTTTAGAACGTGAAGATTCGGTCATAAGATCAAAAGTAATTCAGGGTGGTCCCTTTTTTATTTTACGCATTGTACATTCTAAAATTCATGGTCCTTTGTAGCGTTGGCTGTTGATTTTGAAATTGTTTTTATTTGTTGATTACCAGACTAGAGATAATCTACTATTCCTTCGTTCTCGTCGTTAATGTAATATGAACACTTAGAGAAGTAAAACGCCACTTCGGTGCCCAATTACATACATAATAAAAAACAACGCGTATCTAAGGTCTTGAGAAGACAGTATTTTTTGATCCGAATTGTAGCTTGTTTTAAATGTGTGCGCATTGTTATGAGCACAAATAAGTATTTGTTCGAAATTACGGAATTTTAAGTTCAAGGAATTTTTGCTTAAATATTTATATATAGTTACGGAATTTATAGATAATTTTATTCTTTTAAAACAAATGAATGTTATAAGAAACAACCTCAAGAGTGAAGTACTCCAACTACATTTTAGATCTAAATTCAAGCAAATAATGAGGAATAATAGTCTCCCCTGACCACCCTGAATAACTTTTGATCTAATGATCGAAACTTCACGCTCTATGACTCAATCTTAAAGGTTCTAGAGGGTGAATTTAAATATGCTAATTAATTTGTGCATACAATAATTTCAGTTGCGAAATCAGACACACAAACGTACTTTCTCTGAACAAAATTACCTTTTATTTTCGATATATTCGGATTTCTGAGCCTATAAATATAGAGGGTAGTGTTAAAGAGAGTATCGTATTTTATTAGCACAGGGTTACGACTTGGGGCTCGCAGGACGCTGGAAACTCTGCATGTGTGAAAATAAATGGCAAAAACATCATGGTGTCAAAGCTGGGACTCGAACCTCCGTTTTGTCGATTATTAGATCAACAGATTTGCACTCTCGACCGTAATATGTACCCAGCTGTAAAGAACTAAGTGGCTTCATTAACTGAACTGGCTAAAATTTTCGCTGTTTCCCCTTATTAGGTAAAAGCGTTTATTAAACTGTTTTTACCTTAACTGTTGGAATCCCATTTTATTTATTGTAATTCGACTGCTTTGTTCGAATGCGAAAAAATAAAAATTAAATAAATTTTTATTTAACCATTTTTTCTGAGAAATTTCTAACAGTGCATAAACTTTAAATAGTTTAGAAACTACTTTAAAAAACCA
Source organism: Parasteatoda lunata (assembly GCA_949128135.1). Taxonomy (NCBI): domain Eukaryota; kingdom Metazoa; phylum Arthropoda; class Arachnida; order Araneae; family Theridiidae; genus Parasteatoda; species Parasteatoda lunata. The sequence goes on along the minus strand of OX421971.1, from coordinate 109,138,375 downwards.
GATCTGTTATTTATTTAAAAATATATTACGGAAAATGTCCGAATATCTAGCTAAATTTAATTAAAAACTACAAAACAAGTATAAGAAAGAAATCTTAAGATTATCTAGTTATTTGTTGGGAAGTCTTAAAATGCTATTAATAGATTGCTTTTATGAATGAGAAAAAACTTGAACGATAGTGGGAAAAATTAATATCATTAAGCGAAGCATTAAGTCCATTATAAGTCAATAACATCTTTCGCAAGCACATTAAGAGTTGCTATTAATAGATAGTATAATCGGATCATTAGAGCACTTTTGCAGAAATTTGGGAAAATTTTAAAGTATGAAAAAAATATTAATGCCCTAAAAGGAATAGTTAATTTAATCTCCCATACAATGATTCAAAATATGAAAACTAAAAAAATCTGTTATTAAAAATATTATTCAGTTTTTGATTATGTAGTTTTTTTGAAAATTGCGAATTAGATTAAAAAAATATTAAATAATCCGTTATATTAAGAAAAGGCAAAATAAACACTGCATTTTCTATGCCTAATGTAAAATATTTTAATATGATTTTTGTAGTCTTATTAGTTTATGAAAACATTAAGGAGTACTTTTTTTGAAGAAATTCATTTTATGTTTGCTTTCTTTGTACCACTTCCCAAATCAGTTTTTAAAATTAACAGAATTTTCTTTCAAAAATAGTGTTGCTTAATCAGTCTATTTCCCTTACAAAAATGTAAGGTGCTTCTGAAGTTTATTTGTGGTAGTTTTGAGGTATTAAGGTTGATCTGAGGTTTATTTGAAGTTGACTTCAAAAGCAACTTTAAATAATCAACTTCCCGAGTTTTATAGTCAAGGTGTATGACATTGTTTTATTCAGTCTTGATGTTGTTTTGAGGTTGGTAGTAATCTACCAAAGAGCAATCAGTTTAGAGAGATTTTGAGATGTGCAGGCTATCTTTTTTTTTTTTTTTCACACTTCAAGCAAATAAATACATTTGATGTGTGAATAATTTCACCAGATTTCATGACCGAGCTATATATGAGGTTGATTTTATGAGATGTAAAATAGGTTGAAATTTAGGTTTATTGATGAGGTTATTTTTGGTGCAAAACATAACCTCATTTTCTATCTCAAGTGTATTTTTTACACCCGTAAACCTCAAAACAACTACAAAAGCACCTTATTTTTTTTAAAAAAAATCTTTGCTTAATCCAGAAAATGTTCCAATAAGGTGTAATTGGGTCCCTTCTATGGCTTTAGAAGTGTTATGGGTTATCTATAGGGTCAGTAACAAACATGTAGCAGAATTTTTCTGTTTGTGAAGGTAAAAAAAAAACTGAAAGGTTATTCACAACACTTTGTTTGCCACAGTCGTGTTTTATGCAAATAATAAATGTTGTAAAAATAATATAGAATTTTACAGAGTCGAATTCCGTTGGTTAGGTAGGATGTAACTTTTCGAAATTTCTAAGGATGTTGTAAAATTTGAAGCATTGTCTGTATTTATTTCAAGGTAATACTTTTCATTAACAAAAATTAAAAACAAATATTGGAAAGAATTTCCTTTGTATGTCATCATATAGTTGTCTGTAGCAGATATTACCAGTTATATTTTTAGTGTAAACGATTGCTATTAATTTGGTAAGTGTTATTTATATTCAGTTAAAATGCTGATTCTGATATTTTTTTTTATGCTAATTAAGAAAGATTCACAGATATTATTTTTAGTGGAACGTTTATATTTCGAGCTTTTACAATTATTTCATATAGTTTAGTTCCATTTTTCTTTAATAATATGATTCTTAATGTCAAAATTGATGAATATAACTCTTAACTGACACTTAACAAATATTAATCTTAATATTACAATTCAATTTTATTATCTGTAACATTATAAATTATAATTTAATATTATTATATAATAATTATTCACTAAATGCCAAACAGTGATAGCTCAATAATATTATTATAAATATTATTTAATAATATTTTTTAATAATCCACTAATCGTAAACAAAAGTAGTTTATTTATACAAATTTTATCCATAAATATAAATAATATCTCTACAAAAGCGTTTTTGTTTTTATTATAAAAGTCTCAATTAGATTAAAAATAACTAAGAACTTAACTTTTACGTGTGCGAATTAAAACATGTTTTTTTTATATGAATGCTGAAAGTCATGTTTCAAAATTAAGATCTTTGTAATTTTAAAAAAAAGTCAAATATCTTTTGTACTTAATTTTGAATGTTTATTATCATTTTAAAATAAACAATTTTTATTATTGCGAACTCTTTTATTCAACTAAAATTACTTCACACACATTCATTAAACTGATTTTTTTTAAATGCAATATCGTATGTAACCATTATTAAATCATTATTTCAAAAAATTATGTTTTAAAATTTTGATTAAGAACTTTGCACAGTATTTGCATAGTAATTGCACAGTAATCATAAAAATTTCTAAAATGTTTTTAAACTGGTTTTCTCCTTAATATCTCAACCTAAAAATGTAATTATTAGAAAAGAGAGATATACCACTAATTTAAGCATTTGTTAAAAATTTTTATTCTGAAAACACATGAATTGAATAATTTTTTATTTGTTATAATACTAAGCACAAAATACTTTTTTAATTAACTTAAATATAATTTTACGTAATCAAAACGAAACGGTTATTAATATTTTAATTTAATCATATCATTGCAGTTTCACTCATATTTTAAGTTTGTTTTGAAGGTAAAAATAGGTCCTTAAAATAAAGTTTCGATGTGTATTTTGAAAAAGTTCTTTGCTTTTTTTTTACGTAAAGGTTTCATCAGAAATCTCCTTGACACTTTGATAAAATGATCTTATTTTAGGTTTCTTTTCTAAATATTATGAAAATAAAGTGCGAGGGGTTTTTATCTATTTATATTTTCTCACTTACAAATCTTAGGAACGCTGCAGTTGAAAAAAGATGAAAAAAGACTTTTGATTCAAATGTTGATTCCTTTAATTTAAAATATTTTGTGCTGTTTATTTTGTGATTATGCCACTATACGACTCTCAAATACATTTTGTTATAACTCGGTACCTACATAAATTTTGTCCTTGCGTTATTTTTTTTTAAATGATAAAATGTCATATGCATTTCACTGAGAAAAAATATGATTAAAACTACAATGTAAAAAATTCTGGATCAAATCACGGTGTAAAATAAAATACATTTTTACCCTAAAATATTATACCTGAATTTTACATTTTGCCATAAATTTCACTTTAATATTTATTTCTTTTGAGCGATTCAATGATTTTATGGTAAAATTTACGGTATAGATTTGTTTTTGTTCCCTAAAAAGTTCTGGTAAAAATGAAGTTTACTGTAAAAGGCATTAGTACCATGAGTGTGAGTACCTTTTACAGAAATTTGATCCGGAATTTTTTACAGTATACCAGAATAAGGTAAATGTACCTTGTTTCTGGCTCCGTGAGAAAACTAAAAAGTTTGGTGATTTTACGAAGTGCTTTGGTAATGATTTTGGTAAATTTAATAATTAAATATGGTTTTATAATATGTGATAAAATTTAGTAATTTTAGCATGATACCTTGAAAAGATGGCATAAAAAACCTTTTCGGTAAAATTTTCTAAATGTGTCGAAATAAGAATTATAATTTTCAAAGTCAGAAGTTCCGATAAACTGTTTCTTAAATGCGAAATTAATAGTTTACATACCGTATATTTTGGTTTTATTAACCAAAATTATGTTGTTTTTTTTACAAGGAATGTCATTTAGATTCAGTGCAGAATGTTTTTGAAATTTCTTTCTCCGTGTACTAATTACAAATTGCAAGCATCATAGTTATACAAGAAATTTAAACTTGATTAGAAATTTTTTATTGAGATTTAGATTTACTTCGTGTATAGTACTTAAAATCTAAATGGTTATTAAACTGTTGTTGAATTTTTGCGTTTTTATAAATAAAAATATCAACGAAATTAAATACTTCCTCTTGGTTTATAATATGTTATTTAAAATGTTAATTATTTTACCCATTAAAATAGTGCATAAAATCATGTAGTTAAATACACATTTCTTAAATGCATATATTTAATTAATTTTCTCTCTAATCACAGTCTTAAGAATTTGAGTGGATTGTTATGTTTTGTAAGTTATGATCTAACTCTTAACTTTCTACTTTGTTTTAACTCTTTGTTTTATAAAAATTGGTTTTTTATTATTGTTAATTTTAGCAACTACTATTTGTTAGATAAAGTAAAGAATTATTATTTATTTCCATTGTCTTAAAAACATCTAAAAGAGACGGACACAATTGCCCTTACAAATTTTATTTCTTGTTTAAATTAATGTTGTTTCTTTCTCACGTAGAGTATGCTTTGATTTTTTTTTTACAACATGGCAGCTTATTGAATAAACATTAACCTGAAAATTCTGGTTTAACCTTTTATCATGCAAAACTTTTAAACCCGATCCTGCGCTTTACAGGGAAAAAAGAACAAAAAGAAAATCGAAAAGTTTGAACTGTAAAAAACAGTTAACAAAGTTAATAATAAACAAAAAATAAATAAATAAATGCTTTAATTGTATGCTTGTATGCTTTATATATATGCTAATATATATATATATATATATATATATATATATATATATATATATATATATATATATATATATATATATATATATATATATATATATATATATATATATATATATATATATAGCATGCTGCTAGAATTATGAAGATTGTGCTTTATTGATTGCTCAAAATTTATTTATCAAAATTTTTTAAAAAGCGTACCAATTAGCATTCAGAATTAGTTAGTAGCAATAATAAGGATAATATGATAAAAAGTTATTTAATAGTTAAAAATAAAAAATAACTATAACACAGGACATATAATATTAGTTTTAAAGCAAACATATTACAAAACAAACTTATAGAGTCTAAATGTGTCATTTTTTCAGAATAATGAAAACTGTTCTTCAAAGTAATAAATTTAAAAAACAAAATTTATTCGTCAATTGTTTTTAATAAACGTAACAATGCGCGCTCAGAATTATTTAGTAGCAGCAGTGAAGGTAACATATTTATAAGAAAAGTTTTAAAAGACAGAAGAAAAACAAACTTTAACTATAACACAGGAAATTAATATTGGTTTTAATTATAATTAATTTTATGCGAAGTCAAAAGAAACCGTACATAATCTGGAGTCATTAATTTAGTTTGCATTGCAATAACTGCAACAGCATGTGAAGCACAACAAGCATTCGTAATTTAAAAGCTCTCCGAGCCAGATACCATACAACTCAACTTCTGACATTGTAAAGAGCGAATTACATTTAATTTAGCGAATTTCTAAAGAATAAAAATTGTGAAGGGAAAGGGGAATAATTTGGAAAAGTTTAAATTTGAAAGGGAACTTTCTAATTAACGCAGCTTTCACGCAAAATGCTCCTCCGTCGAAGTTCGCAGAACATCGAATGAAGAGTTTGAGAAAATGAAGTTAATTTGAGTAGACAATTTAAACGGATCTGTTAACTAATTGCTAGGAATGAGAGAACTGCTCTTTATTGTAAAATCTTGAAATATATCTGTTAGAAAAGAGATTCTGCAGCGCAAAGTGAATCGCATTTGTTAAGCATTAGTCAACCATACAAGTAATAGGTTATTAAACTTATGTTAAATCTTAGATTTAAACTTAAGCTGAAATGTTGCATTAGGTACAGAATTTACATCAAATCGTAAAATTTGTGTTTATCTTGAAATTAAATTTATTGATTAGCAAACATAGTTAACTCGTTAACTCTTCGCAATCTGATAACATTGTTAAATAAAAGACATATTATTTTTTTAATTACTTATTTATTTTTATTGAAAATTTGAGATACATGACTTCTCTGCAAAATAGTGATTTTATACACTGAGAAGAAAATTGTTTCACGCAATTCGATTCAATTTAATTATGAACAGTGCAAAATTGACTGTTTGAAAATATATTCTCAGGAACTATTCGACTGATTTACCTCACATTTTGTATTTTGGCATGAAAAATTACATTCTTTAAAACGATGTACGAAATTGTATACCTTACAATTCAAAATGTTTTCGACAATTGTTAAATAAAAAAATAATAATAATAATTAATATATATTTACTAAAAGTTATTTTTTGCATAATTACCTTAAGATAAACGAATTTTATAATTTTGTTTAAAAAAATTCAATTCACTTATAAAGTTCTCGAGACATGGAGAAACACGTCAAGGCAAAATTGTCATTAAGGGGTTCAAACTTAGGACCGCTCTCCTGTCCTAACTTCTCAGATTGCGGCTATCCCCTATATTTTGGGAGTCGAAAATCTGAATCCATTGAAAAAAGAATATAATTATTCAGAGGAAGTGTGTTTTTGTACCTGATTTCATGGCTTAGATATCGTCTACACTAATTAATTAGTATAATTGAAGTCACCACTTTTAACCATTAAGATTGAATCCTAGAACATGAGGATCCGATCATTCGAATAAAATGTATTTAGGGTGGTCCTATTTTTTAGCACACTGTACATGCCCCATAAGAGATGATAACAAATTTGCTATAAATTTACGAATAAAAATTTACTTTTAATTTGCTTTCGCAAATGAATAATTCATTTTCTGAAGTTTATTCATTATACACTAAAAATGTATGGTCAAAAGTAAACGAATATTGTTAAATTTACTCTGTTTCTGGCTCTATGGGAACACCAAAGACTTCGGTAATTTTTTCAGGGTTGTCTGTTTTATATTTTGAGCACTGCATAAATATTTTGAGCACTGAATAATTCGCAAGCATAATTAAACTAAAATGCTATTAAATATTGCTTTGAAAATCGAAATTTTGTGTAAATTGATAAGAAGAGGAACTTATTTTATCCGTAAAGTAAAAATTTGGTGCACAATAAGGAGACTAAATGATCTGCTCTTTCTTATTAATGATAAAATTCATATATCCAAAGGGAATACTGGATAAAAATAAGTTTTAACAATTTATTTATGACTTTTTTATTATTATTTTATTTAATAATTACTGAAAACTTAAAGAATTTAGAAATATAAATTCACAAATTATTACATAGTCTTAAACAATGGAATTATTAAGTGACAATATACAAAATTGAAGCGGAATACATTAGTTATAAAATTATAAAATTTAAAGAAAGTCATATTTCAAATGTTTCTTTTCTTTATTTTTATTCATAGCAGCAATACTGAATAACTATATCATCAAATACTCCACGCAAGCAAACTGGGAAAATAAACATTGAACTTAAATTAACATCTAAATAAAACTTGTGGCATGAAAATATTAAGATATTATAAACATTTAAAACATTAGAACGTTAAAAGTAAGAAACAAAACAAAAAACTGTTTTTTAAAAGATTTTTGATTGAATTCGATTAATTTTGTATTTTGCTATTTAAAATGACTTAGTTAAAATAGATGAGTGAATTTGTATGCCTACCAATTCAAAATAGTTTCGATTATTATTAAATAAATTAACAAGAAATAAATCAATGCTTGCTAATAACTATTTTCTGTTAACAGTGATCAAAATATTCAGATAAACCTTTTATCACGTAAGAAATTTTCAAGAAAAGACGAAATAAGCAAAATAGGAAAGTAATTTAAACCCAAGCTATTCATTGTTCTTCTGACTTAATTACAGAAATATAGTGTATTTATTTTGATAATCAAAAATTTATATGCATTAAAATATTTATGTTCTGTTCTGTTTATATTCTGTTTAATTTTATAATTTTATAAATAGAAAATTTTTACAATAATAAAAATTTTATAATGTATTATTTAAAATTTATTTTGAATGAAATTTATAATTTATTTTGATATATCATTTATGATTTTTTTATTTTATTATTTATTCATTTTATTAATAGTTAGAAATAATAAATAAACATATTGAAGGTTAACCCTTTGCACCATTTAGCATGGTTTTTAATGTTTGAAAATCTGGTCATAGGAACGAAAGTCATTTATTGTAATATTTTTGTGGCTATAACAATAATCTTCATTGATAAATTGAGATAAAAACATCATCTTAATGAAATAATTTCATATTTAGTAAGGAAACTGGAATGTTTTTTCGTATTTTAAGTTTATTTGAAAAAAATATTCTTTAAAAAACCTGAAAAAAATGGATAATCAAAATTTACAAAATTTTCAATGTTTTTGACGAAATAGCCTTTTGGCAAATTCTCTCGATGAACATTTTTCGTAAATTTCGGGAAATTCCGTCTTCATTTTAATTAATTTTTTTTTTTTTTGAGGATACTTATTTTTCGAGTGGCATTCGACGTAATGGCTAGGTGACAATAAACACCGCCATTGATTAGATAGTACAAAATGTTCAAAACATTTTTAATATAAAGTAAAAAATACAAGAGGAGGAATACTTAGTTAATTTAGGAATTTGAACAAGTGCAACAATTACTGTTTCATCTACATATACTGTGCAAACTGCTTTAAAATAAAAAAAAATATTACATAACTGTACTATGGTGACGTAAGGGGCGGAAAAATTTCTCCAAACAATTGAGAGTTTCCTCAAATCTTCCAATAAAACTATTGCAAAAAATACTACTAAAAATTTCTGAATTATCAAAAAAAAAAAAAAAGTTTTTATACTGAAATTGAACTTTTTGTTGAATGTATGTTGTATAAAAAAATATTTTTTAGACAAGTAATCAATTTTAAATGTTATTGGCTTAGAAATTTGATTTTGCATTTGAATGATTAATTCAGTTAAATTGTTCATACTCTACAAATAACTTATTCGTAAAACTAATAAAACGGTTAATAAATTAAATTAACTTTCAAGAGACTTAAATCATGAGATTAAATCTCTTCATGCAATAAAAATCATGTCTCCCCAATGCATACGTATTTAAATAAAATTTTAAACAAAATGCAAGCAAATCCTTTTTTGAATTTAAGGCAGAATTAAAGAGTATAGTTAATATTTTATGTAAGTCAATACTAAGGAGTTTGCTCCCAAAGGCCCACTATTTATTCAAGAATTATTTTTATTGCTTGATGTTAAATAAATAGTTACATAAAATTAAAACTTTTTCAAACAATAGAGCACAAAAATTTTCATTGCATTAACTCAGATTTGGTTCTACAGATTTAGTTTCCGATTCTATTGATTCATTTACCATAGAAACTTCATTTATGAACTTGTTTTTAAATTTCTAATTAAGCTTTGGTTGCTATAATACTTGTAAGTTGTTTTCGCCAGAGTTCGAAAACATAAATCTGGATAAAGCTTGGGGATTTTAAATAGTCATTCATTTTAATTGTACGCGTTGACTGAATACAGTTTTACAAGAGATTGTTACAAAAGTAAAAAATTTATTTCCTGTTTAATTATTATAAAACAGTAACTAAATATTCTTTTCCTAAAAGATGGCATTATAAGGAAATGTCATACAATTACTTTAAAGTAAAATAAAGCAAGAACGAGTTTAGTTTTAAAGTTTTATTAAATAATAAAAACCGAAATCAAAAACTTATTTACCTAAGAAAATAATATTTACAAGGTATTATGAATAAATATTACTTGTTAATGCCGTTAAATAAGTCACACAGAGAACAATAATGGTACTTCTAGTTAATAAAACCAAACAATTTACGGTACATAAGCCGTACACATGATAATTTTTCCATTCCTATGATAATCGTTTACCTGAAATTATGGTAATCAAAATTATAATTCTAATTACTACACATTAAGTAAAAATTCAAAATTGAAAAGTAAATTTAACTAAATAAACGATTTTTTATGCTATGTTCTAAGATATCAGGAACAAATTGCCAAGTTTTATAACATTTACCAAATTTCCTCAGATATTATTAAATAATATTTTATCGTTAATTTTGCCTTCATAATCATCAAAGCGCATCGTTTAAAATTATCAAGCTTTTGCTGGTGTTCCCATTGGACCAGAAACATGGTCAATTTTATCATATTCTGTGTTTTTTTAATTATATTTTTTTTTGAGCGGAAAAACATATATTTTACTGGTAAACACTGTCAAAATTTTTAATCTTTTTATGCTAATGACAGACCAAGTCTCTGTACATTATTTGAGCATTAAAGAGCACTAGATCTTTGGGATTTTCTTTTTACCCAATGACATTGTTTGAAACGGTAAGATGACAGTTATCTTTTTCTGATGTATAAAAAAATCATATTTAGTTTATTTATTTATAGACATTTATAAGAAACTTAATGTACTAGCGCTAAATCGGAAATTCCGTTTTTGAAATTGTAATAAAATTAGCAGTCATGCATGTAGAAAATTTTGTTGCTAAATCAGTGTTGAGAGTTTAGGAAACTTAGTTGCATAATGTTTCTAGTGAAGACTTAAAGATCATGTCTTCTAAGGGATCAAGTCTTCTCGGTTTCTTCTTCGACAGAAAGCGAAACTCCTGGAAAAGAAATTAGGGAAAAAAAGAAGAAAAAAATACAACTATTTAAGGAATGTGCATATTGTGACAATATACAGTATTTAACTAGGTCTGACGAACAATGATTTTTAACGGTAGGTATTATTTAGTTTAAAAAAATCCAACATAAAAATTAAAAAATCAATATATGTACTTTGAAAAAAGTATGGGCAAAACTACCAGAATACATTTTTTTATTTTAATTTTTACAAGCGTCTTATAAGTGCATCTTAACGCTGTTCTTAGAAACTCAGTCGCCAAGGAAAATAAGAAAGTCATAGTTTGAGTGCCCTAGCACTTGAAGCAGTGCGATAATTTTAAAAGTTATTAAACTTTTTTGAAAATCGCCAATTTGGCGACATTTTTCCATCTAGAAGAAAATTATCAAAATCATTGACTTATTCTCAGTTTTTGCAAATTTTAATGAGCCCATGTAATGCAGCACAGGAGTAAGTTTTTATATATTAAAAATATTTAGACCACGAACGCTTTTTATTTTCACAAAACTAAGTCTTTGACTTTTATTGACGTTTTGCCTCTATTTCAAAATAAGCGTAGACAGCAATGGCCTTAGGTAGGCCAAACTTAACCTAATAGTCATGAGTAACAGTTTTAAACTCACAGTTGTTATAAAAATAGCATATTATTCACAAAAAAGCATAACTGCATATTACGATGGAGCCTTTAAAAAACAGATTTAATGTGGGTGCTTGCGGTATACACTGTAAAATTTTGTATTTAAAATTTTGTACTTCAATGCATACGTGCTACTGATTTAGTTTCCATTTGACTGATATCAAATTTTGAAATATTTACAAATTATAACAATATTTTTTACATTTTTTTTTTTTTACATTAGCTTTCATTTTTACAGAACTTAAACTATTTTTGGACTTAAATTTGGTTTCTTTTACTTTTAAACTTTAAACAATTTTTAAATTTTAGCTATAAAATAATTTTCTTCCTATTAATTTTTGAAATTTTTATAAATTTATTACTTTTTCATTTGTGAAGCAATTTTAGTTCCTGTAAAATATGTAAATGTATTTTATGTTTTTTAAAATACTTAAAGTGGGGAGAGAAACATACTATATTTGATTTAAGTATTCCACAAATTATATCTTTCATAATGAAATCATTTTAATCAATATTTATAGATTTAGGGGTAACAAATTATTTTACGAAAATAGCTGGATTTGTGCAGAATTTGTTAGACGTTTGTTATAGTATTCATAATAAAGTGTGAAAGCTATGTTTGCATTTAATTTAACATTGAAATCTTTAATGCATTACATTCAAAAATAATTTTACTTTCAAACTATAAAACAGGAGTTATCCATTTTTTCCAAATAGCAACACATTTACGAGATTTAAAATCGTCTTATGGTTGTTTGCATATTTGTCTGAGATATCATGTTTAACACATACAAGTATAATTCGTGTTTAATGGAAGTAAGTAGTAAGAATACAAATATACACAAAGAGAAAAGTATGGTCAAAACTACTAGCATGTAGTAAAATTTACTGAGTTTCTGTATGAGTTCTGGCTGTATGGGCGCACTCAAAACCACGGTAGCTTTGCGTCGATAATGATTTGGTAAATGAAAATTTACTGAGTTCTGGCTGTATGGGCGCACTCAAAACCACGGTAGCTTTGCGTCGATAATGATTTTGGTAAAATGAACAATAAAATATTGTTTTACACTACGTCTTAAAATTTGGTAAATGCGATAAAATTTTAAAATAGCTTAAAGCAGGGCAAAAATTTAATTGTCAGTTGTGTATTTTTACTAAATGTGTAGTAATAAGAACTGTAGTGTTGAAAACCGGAATTTCCGGTAAACCGTTACCACTTAAACGGAAGTTTTTAAATTTTTTTGGCACATATTTCGATTCCTCCATGAAAATTACAATAGAGAAGCTCTAAATTTTGAATTGTTTTTATATAGTTGTTATCTATCCTTAGGAAAAAAAAGAGTATGATCAAAACTACCTCATTGCGGTGCACTATACCGGATTTCTGGTTCTATGGAAACACTAAAATTCCAAGTAATTTTTAACGAAGTAATTTTTATGAAAATATTTTTAACGAAGTGATTTTTATAAAAATATGATTTTATAATATGTGGTTAAATTTGATAAATGAGGTAAAATTCTTTAATTTTTTCGTTATACCTTAGATCATGGCATAAAAGTATTTATTCTATTAAATTTACTTTTCAGTTTTGTATTTTTCTATATGCATGGTAATAAAACCAGGATTTCCAGGTGAATCGTTACCATATGAATAGTTTAAATACTGTACATTTTTAGTTTATTACCATAATTATTTAATTATTTTTTTTAACCAGAATTCTTTTTACCAGACAGCATGGTAATTTTACTATAATAGTTTCTCCGTCCAAAATATTAAAATAGCATGTACTTTTTAATGCTACATAAGAGCATCATCTTCGGTTCCGAAATAAAGAAATCTTTGTTGAAGATGATAATGAAGATAAAAATTAACTTTTATCATCATTATCACCTTTAAAAAGTTTTTATTCTTATTAATATTAATTAGCAAAAAAATAGGTTACTTTTTTCTCCGGATTATATTGTGAACAGCAACATAGCTGTGTTTCTATATTTTTTCTTGAATATGATGCTCGCATCGATACTTGCATGCAGTTTAAAATTTTTAAATTTATTTAATTTGGGAGTTTTAACATTACCTTTTTTCATTACAAAAATATCACTTGAAGATTGTCGCTGACTAAATATTATATTTTGCGATGGCATTGAAATCATTTCCGGGCTTTAAAAAAACAAGGCTTAAAAACAGGACGTTAATTTTTCATTATTATTTTTTTTTTACTCTTCTAATATTATTTAGTTTTAAAAAAACTCGAAACCGTATTAATTTTGAGAAAGAAAAAGGTGACCATTCATTGATTGACATTAATTTCAAAGAATTTGAAAGATTTTGACTAATATTATTTCTATTTTGACTATATTTCCCAGAAATATCTTTGAAAAACTATAATATGTTTAACAAACTAGTCTGCATACCTTTTAAAAAATCAGAAGTTCAAATGCATTAATAAACACAAAATGTTTAAATCACGTCAAAATCATAAGCCTAATAATGTTTATCAAACAAAATTTTTTTTTAAAAAATTGAAAATTATTAGTGAAATTTTTTTTTAAAAAAATGCGTGAATGCTAATTATACCCTTCCGGCCAATTACAAAGTCTCTGGCCAACATCTCAAAATAAAAACCGACAAGACATCTATTAAGGCAAGCACTTACCTTAGAAGGCGAGTTACCCATGTTGAGTATTTTAGGGCATGTTCCCAAATCCTTTACGTTCCTTCATAACAAAGCACTGTCATAATTCCCTTAGTGAACAATATATATCCTAAGACACATTCACACACCAGAGATCCTCATTTACTGGGATAGAATTTTCGAAGAAGCTCAAGAGAGGGATTTTATGCAAGGATGCTGGGGAGCACCTAATATTCACTGCCCGTGACACTCGAGAGGAGTGTTGGGAGACTTATGATGTAAAATGTTCTATGAACGGGAGGGTCGAGGAGTAAGAACGCCATCTAGGCATCCACCGTTGCCATAGAACTTTTCAGATGGATGGGGGTAAGGTCAGATAAGGGGGTAGACAGAGTTCACTCACTTGACACAGATGGAATAAATAGATGTCACTTCAAAGAAGATTTTATGACTTAGAAGACTGCTTTTATGAATGGGTTTGGGTGAAGGAATAGAGATAATCGTACGCGTTTACGAATTTCGGTAACGAGTAAAGAATTTATGAATTAAAAGTTAATTCCTTATTATGCAAGCAAAAAAAGTAAGCATTGAGATAAAAGTTAGAATGCTTTAATGAATACATTCCAAGAATTGAAAAAAATTATTTTCACATTACTGTTGTGTAGATTCTATACTATTAGTTTCACTTTTGAAAAAGAAAATTAAAAATAAATGTCGGTTCATAAAATGTTACAAAAATTAGTCCAGAGCAAAGCATTTCATTAAACTTAAAAAAAAGGTGCAAAATTGCTACAACTTTAGAAACTTGATAAATTAATCCGCGCTTCTGCCAAGTTGAACGACAGTATCATGCAATCAAGTTTAAGAAGTGCGATAAGATTAAACTTTACATTGTTTATTATCACTTTGCTCTGTGTTTAAACTTTGGCGAAAAATTTTTAACACAATATTACTTCTAACTCTCAAAAAATAGCACAACGTTGAACCATGATACCAAATACGATGTAAATTTCATACAACCTCAATAAGGTTTAAAATTAAGCCATGTCTTCATTCAAGGTAAACCATAGCACCATGTAATACAGAAAGATGAATCCATGAAAAAATATACCATTACCAGTAAATTTATTGTCGGCATGCGTAAACATGGCGGATCATTTACCACAGTTCCATAAGTCTATGAAATTGACAAAAAGTAGCCCTTTGTGATCAGCCCCTACTTTACGCATCACTTTTAAAAACTGGAATGAATGAACTGACAGATGCTCACAGATTGCCATATAATTTCTGAAATGAGAAGTATTGATACTTAGCGAATGAAAACTCACATATCTTTTTGGTCTCACCAGCAACTAACTACATTTAAGCCTATCTCCTTTTATAATTGACTTGCTTGCTTAATAACATTTATAGATATATTTTAACATATATTTTTCATTTCAAAATATTTTAATATATTTTTAATAATATATTTCAATTTATTTTTTACATATTAATATAAAAAAAATGTATAATATTTTTTTAAATATATTAATAAAAATGTATTTTAATATATATCTTCCTATTTTATTTATATTTTTTTATTTTAATATATGGTTTGATATATTTTTGTTTAAACATTTTGCCTCTTTATTTATCGTCTATTCATTAATTTAAGGTGCTGCAAGAAATATTAATAGAACTTAGGTTAGAACTTTTAAAAAAATCTTTGTCTGTTTAAAAAATTTGTTGGTGTTTAAGTGATGAAATTTAATTAACACCTAAAAACCAAGTCTCATATAAGATTGTGTGAAAACAAATGTGAGAAAATAGACGCCTTTTATTGACCGTAGAGTGAGTATAGATGATGCTCGGAAAAACTCTCTTTGTTGAGTTAGGAAATTTCTTTATTGAAATATATTATTTTTAGTCTAAAGCGAATCAATACTTTGTTTTATATATTCGTTTTAGTCACGAAGTCGTCTATAAAAAGTTATGGACTAAGATCATGGCCTGAAAACCATGGATTAAAATCATGGCCTAAAAGTCATGAACTTTTAAGAATTAGAACTTACGTATATCACAGAAAATCAGACAGATTGTTTCATTTAATACCATCTTGGTACTATCACGTAATAGGACAGCCTTGATAGGTTTAACTATTTAAGCTTTTTCGTTATTTTTAGATAACACCACACTGCTTTTAAGCTGTGAATTTAGCGGCTTCCTAACAATTTACACCTACTAAATGTGCATTAGATATGTTTATAATGAGTAACATAATTATTGTTATGTTATAATGTTAATTTTAAAAATAATGTATCACATTAGGAACTTTTCTCGTATATCAAAAATTCTTCTTCTAAATATAATTTTAAAGGAAAGATTAAATTTCTTTCTTGATTTTGATTGATTTTTGAAATTGATTCTTTCTCAATTTCTTTTTTGAAGAACAGTGTGAGTAATATCTGAAAAATATACATTTTCGCTTTTAATTATGAATTTATTTTTTAATTAAAGCCAAAACATAAGAAGTACGTATTCGAATACTTTTGTTTATTTTCTATGTGATAAAGTGAAGGACAAAAAGAATTTTAATTTCCTAAAAATTAAATAATGCGAATAAACATATTGAAGCCTTATTTTCCATTGGTCACAAAAACTATTTCATTCTTAGCTATTCAGTTTTATAATTTGTAATTTAGACTGCATTAAAACATTTTCCGAATGTTTTATAAAAAATAAAAAATGTCAGCATTCTTATAACTTTGCATTTATATTATAGGTTTTAATTTTGATGATACTAAGGAACTAAACGAAAATCCCATTCTTTTATTCTAAAATTTGGTAATTTTTCATGGTGAGCCCTTCACATTTACTCCAATTGAACTTCACTAACTTCCGAAACAATAAAGTCGCAGTCTGAGTAATTCAGTATTGATCGGATTATATCAGCTTCATTAAATTGTTTTAATTGTTTTTAAGCTTATACTAATACATTGCAGATGAAACTTGTTTACTTATTTTTCCAATGAGCTAACGTATCTAATTTTATTTTAGAATAGCACTAGGACACAAGTTTTTTCTTGTTTTATGTTGCATGAGATTTTTTTTAATAGATCTTAGATACTTTTGTATCACTG
Organism: Parasteatoda lunata; assembly: GCA_949128135.1. Taxonomy (NCBI): domain Eukaryota; kingdom Metazoa; phylum Arthropoda; class Arachnida; order Araneae; family Theridiidae; genus Parasteatoda; species Parasteatoda lunata. Next base: position 109,121,475 of record OX421971.1, on the reverse strand, counting down.
ATTTTAAAAGTATTCGATTTCTCTCTCCAAGACCAAGGTTTTTAAGAAATAAACATTTTTTGTCTATTTTTTACAGAAATGCAAAGATTAAAAACATTGCACCAAACACCTGGTCGTGTAAATATGGCAACAAAATTCTAGGGGAGTAAGGACACATCATCAGAATTGAAACTGCATAGGAACCTATGCCGGTAAATTACAACATACGCCGCTAGGAGCGCTTCTCCTATTAGGAACCGTTTCTACGTATTTTTATGTCACGTCAGAGTAGGAAAGCACCCCTATCCGCTTATAACATTGCCAGACATGAGTTTCTCTGCTGTTTTAATCCTAATGGTATGCCCTAAGTACCCTAGAATTTTCTTCGATAAATTATGCATTTCAATAAAAAATATACTAAAAATAACACTATAAGAAATATATCTGTAGATTTAAGAGTGTAAAACTAATTTCAGAATTGAAATCCCCAGACCCGAATTAAGCAAAATCAAGTATTTAAATAAATGGCAATTAAAAATATGTTTCCCAGTTTTATCATCAAGAATTCGTTTAATGCTTCCTAATCTATTTTATAAGTTTACTTTGTTGTAAACAAGCAGTAAACAATGAAATTGACGAGTTAATCTTTAGTGTTCGCAAAGTCTTACGCATTCGGACAATCTTTAACTCTTGAAACTTTTTTTAAGAATTAGATAAACAAAGTGAACGAATGAAACCGAAGTGATGTTAAGTAGAAACTAGAGTTGATCTACCCATTAGGGATCGTTAGTCGTTTTTAAAAGTTGTTGGCAGAGGCATTCAACAATCAAATAACTTTTCTGGGTTAGCGATTTTTCTCTTTTCGAACAAAACACGGGAATCGGAGATCGATGGAATCGACCGAATAAGCAACAGGTCTCAATGCTTGTTTACCCTGCCTCGATGACAAAGAAAATAAAACTCTCATATTTTGTGGCATTGCAGTATTTTATTATTCTATTTATTAGTTCCCCTCTTGTCAATTAAACTATGTTTAAAAAGTTATTTAAATTAAAATTAATTAAATACAGTAAGCTACAATAAAAAAATAATTACAGCAATTTGTCAAATAAATCCGGCATTTTTCTATTTTACTTTTACAACAGGCGTTAAACAGCGAGTTTACATCTATCAAAGTTCAACTCTATAGCTTTCATTTTTTTTATAACCGTCGTTGAATAGCCGACCCAATTTTGGATTTAGGACTACTAATGTTCAACTCCATACCCTAGCAATTTTGAACCAACCCAGAAGACAAGGAAACTCCTGGATCAGTACCCCTAGATGTATGATTTGTTTTGGGAACTTGGAGAACTTTGTGACCCGACATATTTAACGTGAACCAGTCATCATTTACTACACGGGGAGTCTTTGGCCGGCAAGGATCAAACCTATGACCGCTTGGACATGGGCCCAGTGCCCTACCAACTAGGCTATTCCGGCCCTACTGGATAGCTTTGTGATGGCCAATGCATGAAAGCCCCGTGAATCATTAAATATTTCACTTGTGCCGAGGTGGCTCAGTCGATATAGAGAACTCGCCTCCCAATGAGGGGAACAGGGTTCGATTCCCAGCGGTGGATAGACGATACAAATTCCGCATCAAGCTCGCGCCGACCACAGTCCTAAAGGTTGAAATATATGTTCTCAGTGGAAAGCGGTGGTAAGAAAATCAACTTGCTCTATTAAATATTATGCTTTGTTTCTTCCTGAATGAAGAAGAAAATATCAGTCCCTCAGTAGGTGCGACAATTGGCTTACATTGATCATTTTGAAAGTTGAGACACATGAGTAGATAATCGGTTAACAATTAAATTTTTTACGTCACAAAATAAGAGAATAAGAAATATGAGAAAAGCTTAATCTATTTTAAATTTGATCGAGAATGTAAGAAAACTACTCTGAGGAGGACAAATTTGATAGAACTAATCCACATTTGCGTTACATGAAGAAGAAAACTACAAAAATCTGTCATAATTCGCTAAGGAGTTTTAAAGCCATTGCACATCTACCCCTGTTGATATTTTTGTATCCACATTGTCAGCCCGGGAATGGATTAAAATTCTATAACGTAATTTCTGTCGAGGTATTGCCGTAACTAAAAATGTATTTTTTTAAGAGAATGTGAACGAAGGGATAGGGACAGGAAGCCGGTCACGCAAATCTAGGACTGACAATTTCAACGGAGAGTATTCATGTAGAAACGAAACAATAAATAAATAACGGGAAAGGAAATTTAAAATGATTTATGTACATCGAATAATCTATTGATTTCGAGTTCTCAAACATGTTCTTCATCATGACCAAGGTGAAAAAAAAATTGTTGTTTTTTTTAAAAAAAAAGAAAGAAAGAACGACGTCAATGGATTCTTGTTTTTATCTGCTTCTCCACGTGTTAGGTATTAATATAATTTTTACAAAAAATAGCATATTTACGAATATTTCAGCAGGGTTTAATTTTTTTATAGTTTTGTTTTTAATTCATTATTTATAATAAATTCGATTTCGTTTATTTTTTTAATTGGCATAGTAAAATATAGTAACAAAATATAGTAATATCTGGTATAATTACCTGATTGAAAACTTCATTTGTTTCAAAAATAAACAAACATGAAATGACAGTTGACATGTTTCGAGAGGTTCGAAAATAGGCGCCCATTTTCAAAACTTGCCAGATGTAAATATAAAGAAACAAAAATGATTTGAAGTGAAAAACGTAGAGTTGCCATCGAAAAATGGAAAAAATAAAGATGAAAAACAAAACTAGAAAATGAGCAAAAGCCGAGAGAGTAAAAAGATGGAAAACTGAACAAGAAAAATCACAGTGGCTGAGAGGCAGATTAGAGTAAAATGCATTTCCACACGTTATGGAGAGGTGGGGAAATCTTATGACGTTAATTTAAAAATATATTTTTAAACTATAATCACTGTTTTTTTGTAACATTCCGCAAAAGCAACAATGTCTTTTGTTTTTCAAAAATGTCAATTATTTTCATGATACCGGGAATTTAATTAGAGAGTTGTTTAAACGTTTAACCCAATATCCGCATTACTTTGAGCGCCTCAAATTAGCCCCGAAATAGTGTAAAAATGCGTGAAGAAAATAATGAATTAGTAAAATTAGAACTAAATACACAATTTATTTAAGTAACATAACAGAATTACAGAAGTATAAACAACTCAAAGTAGAAACCCATAAGAGATCAACAAGCCGTTCACTGTTCTTAGAAACTTGTTATAAAATCTACGTAGTAATCTACGTTGCCGATAAAACCATACGTGCTGATAAAATATATTACTAGTTAGTAATAACAATTTCAAATGCCAAAAAAAAAGAAAAAAACTAAAGAAAATTTAATTCCGGTTAAAAAAAAAAACCAAAATATACAGTAATTAAACAACTTGGTAATTTTTCCGTTCATATGGTAACGTTTTACCGGAGGTTATGATTTTAAAAATTATAGTTGACATATAGTTAAGACATATTCGATAAAAAAATTCAAATATTGAAAGTGAAAAATAAAATATTATAATAATATAACAAAATATGATATGAATAAATAATAATAGCATGAATAAATGATTTTCATGCCATGATAGCAAACTTTATCACGTTTATCAAATTATATTAATTTAAAATTTATCAAATTTTTAATTAAATCTTTTAAGGTTTGCCTATCACATCATGCTCACTGAGCTCAACCTGTTTAGGATATGTTCCAGCGTAAAATTATCAGAAATATCAAAATTTAAGTAAATTTTAAAACTCTTTAAAACTAGTTCTTCTTCTTGAAAATAGAATTTTGCCAATAATAAATTATTGAAATAATAAAATATCGAAATTTATGACATGCAATAGAACAATTGCAGTAACAAAACAATAATGATGTTTTTATAGAACAACATGTATGACGGTATATTTCCTACGCATTCTTTCAATATTACGTTCTTCATAACCTTTTTTTTTTTAAAAAAAAAAAACATGATAAAGTTGTTTGCTGATATGAAATATTCTCGTTTGATGATTTTGATGATCTCGTTTGATATGAACTATTCTCGTTTAAACCTTCAATTTGTAAACATATACGTTTACGCTTTCAAGCTAAGAGCAGCTTACACGCTTTATATTTCAATTCATTATTAAAAACGCGATAAAGAAATATGAACTTTCTTTGCAGCCGGGTACGAAAAAGAAATATATATATAATTAGATTTTTTTACGTTTTTTTGCCCCCAAAAAATTCGTTCCCAATACAGCTTAAGCTTAAAACCAGATTCTCGCAATTGTTAAACGGAAGCTTCGGATAAATTCATATAAAAATATGAATTTATCTGAAAGGTACAGAACAATAATCTCCATTTTTCGAATGGAAAAGATTTATGTAATATTAAATATTTTATGTGCTCAGAAGAAGTTTATAGACAGTTCAAAGTAAAAACAATGCAACTGTTTACGATAAATAAATAAAATCTGCTTTTAAATATTTCATTTTGAAATGTGTTTCCTATCCTAGAAAACTGTTAATCCCATTTTAAACGAAAACATTTATTCAAAATGAATGCGTTAAATTAATTTTAGGCTCATAGCTTTTAAATAAAATTATAAATTATGCTTTAAAAGGGAAGTTTTGTTTTCGTCTAATTAAACATTTGAGAGTAAATTACTATAAAGTCACGAATTGCTTGAACACAAATACTAAAGAATATTTTAATTCTATTTCATTATTTATTAAAATAAATATATTAGTCTCAATTTATGTATAAAAACACAATTCTTAGCATTCACAATTCTTAAAGAAGGAAAAATATGCAATATGCAAAGTTTTATACATTAAAATGGGCAAAAATATTCTGGTAAAATTACCCTTATGTAAGATAAATATATTTCTGGTAAGAAAAACCCATAATTCTGGTAATAAAACCTAAATATACAATATTTAAACCATTTATAGGGTAATGGTTTGCCTGTAATTCTGGTTTTTAAAAATTATAGTTCTTATTGCCACATATTTCGTACAAAACGCAAAACTGAAAGGCAAATTCAACTGAATAAATTATTTTATGCCATGCTCTAAAGTATCATAATAAAATTACAAAATAATACCATATTTACTAAATTTTATCACAAATTACAAAACAATATTTAATTTATATTTTTTTAAAATCATTACCATGGCGCTTCAATAAAACTTATCCTTCTTTTTGGTGCTCCCACAGATCCCGAAACGTAAATTTTACCACATTATGGTAATTTTGACCAATCTTTTTTTCGTAGTGCATTATATGCAAATACAAGAGTAAATTACTAATTGCAAACAAATACTACAAAGAACTTTCAAATATAATTACTATAGTAAATAATAGTCAACGACTTTATTTCATAATAAAATTGTGTTAAAAATAAAAGTAACAAAGCTAAATGCGAGACAACAGAATTTTTTTTCTCAGTTTTAGGTTTTAATCGTTTTACCGTAAGTTAAGACTTTATAATTTCTTTTAAGAATTTGTAAAAATGGAAACTTGAAAGAAAAAATTTACTTATTTTTTAGTTTTTAAGTTTAAAATTTTAATCTACTATTAACATTGGTCAAATAAAAACACGCATAATATACTTAAATTTACTGGTTCATTTGTTCATATGTGTATAGTTCCACAAGTATAAAATTATAGGTATAAAAGATGAACAATTCTATATCAATTATATTCTATATTCTGAATCAAAAAATTTTACTGTAAAATTGTCCGCGTATAACACAACCCAAGTAAATTAAACTATAACTCTTTTTGCAACTAATTATTTTAAAATTTTTTCTATAATCCTTTAAAATAAACACTACGTTAAAAATAAATGATAACTGCCTGTCTTTTTTGACGCTTCTTGTTTTAAAATAATAATAATAATAATAAATTAAAAATAAACTTCCTTTTATATTTTAAATTATTCCAAAATTTCCTTTCTGTAAGGTTTATGCTATGTTGTAATTCTGCCAGAAAATAAAGGATCAAAACCAAAAAAAATATTGATCTTAATATGATAAAAGAAAGATTTCATTAATTTTTAATCTCTAAGCAGCGTCATGTGATAGGTAACAGTGACAAAAAAATTATTATCAACTTTCAAGAAGCAAGAGGGATAAAGCAAGATTAATAATCCTGTGATTTTATTATTTTTTTTGCGAGATTTTTTCTTGACATTATCATGCTAAAGTTTATGACAAGAAAGTTAAAGATTTTGACTCGATCGATGCATAATTAAAATATCTCCAAAATATATTTAATTTCATACAATAATTATTAATACGAAGATATCAAACTGGTTTTTCTATAATTGTTTTGTTTTGTTTATGTAAAAAATAATACTATAAATCATAGTTTTAATAAAACTTAGTTAAATAAAACTTAGGCAACGCCAAAATAAATAAAAATAAAATTGACTTATCTTGAAACTCTCTTATAATGGCATTTTTTGACAGTGAATTGCTTCTGAGATAAAAGTACACTATCATGAATAACATTTTCAGGCTTCGTAGTGGATGAAAAAAAAAATTGGAACAGCATTTTTTCAAAGAAAAAAAGTAAATAAATAGAAAATAGGACAGTTTTAGGAACAGTATATACATATACATACATACTTGAATAATTTTATTTTGTGTAAATGATTAACTAAATTAAGTATAATAAAGGCAAATCATATCATGCATATTTCACAATTATAAGGGAGACCGAAAAGTAATGTCGTTTCAGCTCATTAAATATTCGTTAGTATTAAAAATCAATTCATTTTTTTCGGATTATTTTCGATGCAGCATTGAAAGATTGTTGCTAACGAGCGTGAATACATTTTTGATTGAAAATAAAATCTTAATAACAAATATCAAACGTACCGAAACGACATCACTTTCCAGTCCCCTTGATACTTTATTCCCAACTAAAAGTTTCAACAGTTTCCTGTTTTGCCTTATTAACAGCTTTGAACATCTCACGACAGTTTGAGATCGATGCATAGAAAATTTTCATTGTACACTTGCATTAAAAAGAATAATTACTATAAAATAGGCAATATTCCCCTACACCAATATTTAATGAAATTTTGAATTGAATTCGAGGCTTCTTAAATTAATTAATTTTAAAGAAATGTTTCAGTAACTAAACCACCGTAAATAATGTCATTGTACAGTTTAATACTAAATTATTTTAATAGTTGATACCTCAATTCAACATTAAAAAATTCTATGATATGATTGCTGTGTTGTTGATTGCGATTTATTTGTATCTAAAATTGCATGAAAGATATGAATCAATAATTTTGATACTATTAAACTCCACCCTAAAAGAATTATTATTTCATTTACTGAAAATAATAAATAATCATATGACCTCTGGGTTCATCCCCGTAATAATTTAAAGATGCAAATTGTTAATTTAGAATTTACTTCATAAAATGACTGATATCCAAAAAATTTTGAAACAATGAATCCCACGGTTAAGGCTTCGTGCCTTAATTCTGTATATTAGTGTTTCCCAAACTTATGACTTTTGTGTACCCTTTCTAAATTTTTCGTAACGCTGTGTATCACTAATTAAAAAATGAATGTATTTTTTACTATAAAAAATTGCGCAAAAGTTAAAAATCACAACTGGCTGTTGACACCACTAATTATTAACTGTTAACTCTGCAAAAAAATAGCCAATAGAAAAATACGTAATCTTAAATTTTCATGCCTATTTTTGTTTTTAAATAAAATTTTTGTTTGTTGCTAGATATTTCACATAAAAACGCGTACCCCTGCTAAACTGTTCCCGTACCCCTGGGGGTACGCGTACCACACTTTGGGAAACACTGCTGAATATAATTAGTCGATTGCTCCTCATATCGAATTATTATTTTTACAAGCATTAATTATTAAAATAAAAAGACGTTGGATTGGAAATCTAAATCGTTTGATTCTTCAAATAGATTATTTTAAAATCCGCTTTTGTTTATTGTATGGAAAATCAAATATTCCAAAATCAGAAAAATCACATAATTTAGAAAAGTCAGGAATATCGATTAAATATTCAGGAATAAAATAAAAATCAATAATAAAAAAGATGCAGATTTAAAGACATAAATTTTATTCCTATAAAAAGACGTATATTTTATTCGTATAAAATCAGGAATAAAATAAAAGGACGTTGGATTGGAAATCGAAGTCTTCTGATCCTTCAAATTGATAATTTTAAAATCCGCTTTTGTATTCATGGTTCCACGAATCTGGAAAATCACATAATTTAGAAATATCAGAACAAATGCCAAAATTTAGGACAAAATAAGTAGAAAATATTTTTTATCGGATATTTTTCATGAGAACACCTAAGAACCCTGCGTATTGAACACGAATATCACATTGAAAAAAGCTGATCTATCATATAAAATGAGAGTTTGTCTATATCTATGTTTGTCTATGTCTCTCTTATAACTTCACAACATTTGTGCTATCGTTCTGAGATTTAGACAAGAACTGCAAGGGATCATTTTTGTCACTACTCCTCCGAAAATTCGAACAAAAATTTCACTCAGTTTTTTCAGGTGAGACGTTTGAAAAATACGTATTTCACTTTGGTTTAGCATTATCAATTATTATATGTTTTTGTAATTTCTCATTAGTAATCGGGATCTCTCCCTCATTGCACATTTTTTAACTGTACATTGTTTCATTTAAACTGTAGACGATATATTTCTTAAAAAATATTCGATGGCTAATACAAAGCCTATGAAAAAATTTCTTTTCTTTTTTAAAGGTCTCACTCGAATGATTTACACTTTAAATTTTTTTCGGAAAAATGCTTAAATAACAATTTATTTACTTGTTCCTTTATCATATTTAACAAAAACAGTCAAATAACGATAAAAACGATGGTATTCGAACGGTAAACTGCTTGAAAAATCATTTATTGACTGTTTTCACCTAAGACAAGAATAGCCAGATTATCAACAACCAGATTTCCATCAGCGCCAAGCAGGCTCTCAAGCAACGAGAATAGACCATGCGTTCTTTGAAAGCAGAAAGCTCTATGTGATAAGAATTATGAATACATATTTTCATTTTCCCTTATCGGATGCCGAACTCAAAAACGGACGTTTAATTATCTTATAGCAATAAGTATAATGTGGCCACCTTATGAAACCATTAAGTTCTTGGCAGCTGGTGTATTTATTTTAGCCGAGAGGGCGAATCTGTCAGCCTCATCACCGGATGGACATGGGTTCGAAAATCAGCGATGACACCAAATTAATTCCATCGTTCCTACGACACATGAGAATTTTCCAGCGCTCCTCAATAGGTGACTGTATGCGAAACCAATAGTTTTTGGGAAAGGAGCCTATCATTCACGCTTAGATAGCACCAAAGAGCTGCATAACACAAAAAAGTCTAGTAGTTCCCATCTCTCACTATAGATGGCGTCATAAGATAAACTAATTAAGCCTCATTCAATGGTTCACTTGAGAGAAGACAATTCAACCGCAACCTTTCTTCAATGTCCATTACATAACTAAAAGTCTAGAATAACGTCCAGTTAAATTTAATTTTTATTGTCTTGAAACCAGGCTATTTTTAAAGGGTTATAAAACCACACAATATTCACTATTTTTTTAAAAATTCCATTTAAAGGGGTTAAAAAACCGTAAAGGCAAAGAAATGTTCCTAACCATAAGCATTTCTGTAACTTGAATGGACAGAATGTTACCGGTTATTTTACTTTAAGTTAGGAAGGAAAATTATAAGAGTGTAATTGAAAATTTAGATCTATTTTTTTAATCAGGAGCTAAAATAATCCTTTAGCTTACTATTCATATTCAAATTTCAGGACACTTTCTAAAACTATTCTGGAGTTATAAAAGAAACACACAGATAGACGCACAAATTTCTCCCTTCATAATAATAGATATTCATTGCATGATATTTATTATATTGTTATATACATTATTTGTATTATACAACATATTAAATTTAATTACATTTATTGCTTAATGTTACTATTAAATTGATGCAATATTTTCTAGATATGTCTGGTTATGTACGCACAAAAAATATCTCTAAACTCAGTTAAGCAAAAATTAAAGAAAAGTTTTTTATGAAGCCACAGATTAAATAGCTTTTTAGAAATTTTTAGACTTTCTTCGATGTAAAGATTAGCAAGTTTTGAAATGCAACCCTAAGTCTAAGCGGATTAAGACATATAACATATAACACACACACACACACATATATATATATATATATATATATATATATATATATATATATATATATATATATATATATATATACTTATTTCAAAGACACAAGCATAACAGAAGGAAAAAGAGTAAAAAATTCAGCCCTTGTCCTTTGCGGGCTTAGTCCATAAAATTCATTCGAAACTTTTTGAAACTGTGTTGCTCAATCTAAGTTGGATTAATACGTCAAAGAATTTTATATATATTTCCAAATAGTAAGGTTCACCTAATGCCTAAACCATTTTCAAGTCTAGTTAAGTCAGAATTCTATATTCTGCAATAGTTTTCAATCGTTTGAAGAGCAATATTCATTTTACTAACAGCACTCTCACATTAAAAGCACTTAACGCCCACTGTCAAATCACTGGTGACATTTGTCTCTGGATTAAGGCGAAAGATGATATACTGGATACGTTAGTGATTCTCGTATAATTTACCTGTTATACAGAGCAATAATTCAAACAAAACCTTTTAAACTATTTAAACATTATTACGCATGAAATTAACATTTTAAAGACATATTTAAGATTTAAATGTTACAAAAAAAAAAAAAAAATAAGAAAGCAGTAAAGATTACTCAAACATCTCAGTACTTGTTTTTCAATTCAATCCTTCCAGAAAGATAAGCTCAACTGTAACATAAAATTTTATTATCTCATTTAAAAAGAGAATGAGCAAAATGAATAATTTGATTTCTTTATTAAGCTGTTGAGCACCTCGAATAAGATATTTTTGTTTATTAATATATTAGTTTGCTATATGTGCGTGAAAATTGTAAGACTGTTTCATTTGAAGTTTGAAATCTACTTACAGCAGTATAAAGAAAACAAATTTAATGGTAGATTTCGTTCCTCAGTTAGAACTAAGACCCCTTAAGGTTATATGCAGTGATTTATTTACACACCATTGCATATAAATTTCATGAGGTAGAAAAAATAATTTTTTATCTGAAAACCAAACTTTTTTTTAAAATTTTAGCGAAATAACTTATAATTTAATAATTAAAAGGAATTTATTTCTGAAAAAAAAAGACAGAGTAAAATTTCATTATTGGATGAATAGCTCCAAAACTTATACTACAAATACAAAGACTCAGAGTGTTAGAAAAATAAATAATTATAAATAATTATAGGAGATTCAGACAACCATTATATATACAGACATCAATATAGATAACTAATTTAGACAACAATATATATATATATACAGACAACTGTAATTCAAATAAATATTACAACTCTAGGTCACATAAGGAGAATAAGTCATACATAAAAACTTAAAGTTTGACTCCTTTATTATACAATATTCCTATTTTTTTGAAAAAAAAATTATGTTTTTGTCGTCATTGCTGATATTTCAGAAAATTTTCGTGAAAATCACTTCTCACTACCATAACTCAGAAATTATTTTTAACGATATAAAATAAAATTTTGCACATTTTTATTATTGATATTGTTATCATATATTGAGTGATTTTTTTTTTTTTTTTGCTCCACGTAGTTCAGTTTGCAGTTTAGTGAAAAATTTTTATTTATTTATTTTTCTTTTGCAACTACGCATTTTTATGATGGAAAATAAGCTAGACATCTCACTTCGTTGAATTTTTTAATTAGTTTTGAAGTAATTAAACTGTTTATGTTAATTGTTATGTTTTTTTCAGATTTTTTGATGTAAAACAATAATTAAAAAAAACTTTACTTTTTCTCAGCCATTATAACTGAAAATGAAAAAAAATTTATTATTTAATAATTTCTTTTTGAGCTTTAGTATAAGCTTTACTAAGGCTTGCCGAGTAACAAAGCGAAAAGTGGTAGCCTCAAGTATAATGTAGATAAGAGAACATTAGTTTTTAAGTTATTTTATTTAAAAGTAGAAAAATTTTTCCCCCGCTTAGTTTTAGCTAAATTAAAGTTATTAGCAGTAGAATTATGATATTTTGATCTCCTATGTTTGCAGACGAATTCACTCACAGTAAAACTCTCACTTTTGACGATTCAGCAATCCTTGACCTGCACTTAGTTCATTTTGAGAATCGTTTCGTCAAGAAATCACAAGGATTGCAATAAAACGCGAATTCTCAAACAAATGACGAAAATATTTCCTCAACTCGAAACCGTATTGTAGTGCAATGTGGGAGATTGTTAACTAGAATGACAAAACTAGGATGAAGATTAGACGATCGAAAACAAAGTGATTAAACAAACCGAGCGGTCAGTATGACGGTCAAGCCTCTCCCCAGGAAGATCCTGGGTTCGAATCCCATTTCGGACATGGGTTTAATTTATCTTTTTGTTCTATATATCCTTCTCGTGTTGTAGGGGTGGCATTGATCTAAGTGTATATGGTACTAACAATGAAGTGATTATTTGAAAAATTAGTTACATTAGTCACTACGTGACGCATTTTTGGAGAGATGGAAATGAATAGAAGGACGAAATTTTTTTCAATTTTGATGAAATTTATTTCCTCGAAGCAGTGACGATAGGTATTACGTCATTTTGACCAAATGAATACTCGGAGAGTATACAAGGAAGCGGATTTCTCACAAACTTCTAAATTTTCATTATATTTGAGTATCTATTTTTTTTACTTCTTGCTCCTTATTTTGTTTCAATTTCTGTTTAGTTTTTGAGTAAATAAATTGTAATGTTGCTTGCAATATATTTATTGCCCTCTTAGGATTAGTAAGTGGTATGCAAGAGCGTATATGCAAACCAATTTTTAAACTTGGCTAATGTATTGAATATAACAAGTAGCTTTTTTTCGATGGGACTCCTCGTTTTAAATATTCCAATTTTTCCCTGCCTATATGAAACAGAAAGTGAATGCCTCCTTACATATTTTTATTTAGATTTTTCTTTATGTTTCATATATGCTTTGTTTTCATTGATCCAAAGACAAGGAGACCTAATCCAGAAGACAAGGGAACTCTTGGATCGAGTATTAGGAGAAATTTGACTTCGTGGAGGACTTTTTGATGGAGATAACCCGCATTTGCGTTACATGAAAAGGAAGAACACGAGAACCTCCCTCGATAAGCCTGACGGCAAGGGGACTCTACCCTATGATCCATCTACCACTGAGGATACTTCAAGTCAGCATTGTGGTGCAAACCGGATGTGGAATTCGTATCGACTGGGATTCGAACTCGGTTCACCGCATTGGAAGGCGAACGCTCTATCCCCTGAACTATTGCGGCTCCAATCCCATTAATTCAAAAGAATCAATGTAGAGCAATCTGACTCCATGAAGGGGGAAAGCAATGTGGAGCCGTGAAGCGCTGTGTTTATGCAGGCAAACTAGCTGATCGCTGCAGATGGCTAGTTAAAATAATAGGAAAATAAAATACAGTTAAGTCGTGATGGCTCAGGGGATAGAACATTCGCCTTCCAATTAGGAGAACCATGTTCGAATCCCAGCTATGGGTGGTCGATACTATTTCCGCATCATGGTTGCACCGACCACAGCGTGGACGTAAAATATCCTCAGTGGTAGACGGATCATGGGTTAGAGTTCCCTTGTTGCCTGGCTAACTATGGGTGGCTTTGTGTTCTTTCTCTCCATGTAACACAGATGTTGGTTAGTTCTATCAAAAAGTCCTCCAGAAGGGAAATTTCTGACAATACTTCATCCCAGAGTTCCTTGTCTTCTGGCTTGGGTTCAAAAGTACAAGGCTACGGAGTTGAACATTAGTAGTCGTAAACCCAAACAATTGGATCGACGGTTCAACGACGGTTATAAAAGAAAATGAAATGCAGCTGCGTTTCCCTTTGAAAAATTTTAATTTCATTTTTTAGCTCTATTTCTGTAGAAAAATTTGAGTAAAATTTAATTTAGAATAATATTGTCTCTATGCAACTTGAAATTACGAACGTCGGAATTAATTAAAGTAACCCAATTCATTAAAAATAGAAGTAAATCTTAAGTCCTTTAAAGAAATAGTGGATCATTTGGTATAAAAAAAGTGACTCGAAAAGTCAAAATGGAATTTTAATTAAATACAAACTAAGACTAACGAAGGAATAAAAACATAGCCGAAAGGAATATTTTGGCGATGAAACCACTCGCATTTAAAGTCAGTTGCACCACAAGCTCAAATCAAATCTAATCTTAATTGCATGAAAGAGCACACCTTTACACGAAAGATATTCTTACAAGAAAGTCGGAATTGATTACAATCAGATCGGAGAACCTATCTTTTTTTTCTTTTACATCAAATCTTAGCGTTAAATTGAGTAGAAACTGAAAATTTCTTTTCATCAGAAATGATATGTTTAAATCTTTTACTTTTGCCGCATTTAAATGGTGAACAGCTATAAAAAATAAAAACTGTAAAAGTGCCTTCGAATTCAAGAAATGTGCCATACGCACTGAATATTTTTTCACATTTTCACTAATTAAAATTAAATACTTGACTGAAATTGTATTTAAAGAGATTAAAGCCGTAAATGATTGAAACAATTATAATATTAATTTAATGCACTTCTTTGAAAATTGTTAATTTTTTTAATTCTGAAATTTAATTTTAATTACAATAATTAAAATTTAAATACATGAAATAAAAATATGTTCAGTTAAACAGGTTAATAAAAGTCAGCATAGCGTTCATAGGGTAATAATAATTATAAAAATAAGTGAGGTAATCTACGACAATTCAAGTAGATCATAAAAATTATTTTGATTTAAACAGATGAAATTAAATAACAGACAATTATAAATGTAAAACTGTCTTCCAATTTAAGACATGTTATAATAAGTAAATATTTTTTTCATACTTTTACCAAGTAATATTAAACGCTAAAGATACAGTAAATATAACAACAACAGTAAACAATTGATGCCATTATTATTGTAATATAATGCCCTAAGTTGGAAATTATTATTAATTCTATCCAATGTTATTTAATAATTAAAATAAAATTGCGATTAGAATGATTTAAATATAATGATTGATTAAATAGATTTAAAAGAGGTTAATGATAAATATTTCATAAGTCAGAAATAACGAATTAAATATACGATTTAAAATAATTATTCAAATCATAAAAATAAGAATTATTTAGATAAAGTGCGTCTTAAGTGGGGTAATTATAAAAAAAAAATTATAAAAAAAATAATAAAACTTCCCTGTGGTCTGAATCAATACGAAGTTCTATTAAAACTGAGCATTTTTAAAAAAATCCTAGATTTTCAAATAAATTTGACCAAAATGAGGTGGAGACGAAGAGGTTAAAACTAGTTACAAGAAATAGTCAATTAGTGCAGAAGGTTTTTTGATTGAGATTTTGCGTTGAATATAAGCTTATAGTTGAATTATTTAAAAATAAAAACTATATCAATTTTATGAATATTTTACAGGGGCGTTCTCTTTTATCAAAATTATATGAATAAAAAAATGGTTTTGCTAATTGAATTACAGAAAAACGAAATGACATTACGGTTGTACAGTTTCTTACATTCTGCTTATAGAAATAAGTATATTCTTTCCTATTTTACAAAGTAGTTGCAAATTTCATCGATAGATAGCACTGCCAAATAAAAATAATAAAGCAATGTTTTCAAAGTAAGATATTATTTTCAGCAGTAATTTCGGGTCAGCAAAGTCAGTATATACTTATTCAAACATTTTAGTTCTAATGATAACATTTTAATGTCAACATTTTAGTTCAGCAGAAATCATTTTTTTGTAGTTTTTCTAGTCAATCAAGCCATCTTTCCATAAAATTTGTTACTGTAAAGCTATCGAGTTGTATCTTTTTAAGCAATGGTGTAAATTTAAAAAAATCCCTTATAAACTGCTCTTACCATCAAAAACTATGTAAGTTAAAAATTAATTCAGTACATGGGAAAAGAAGACTTTGAAATTTAGATTAAATTTTTAACTGGCTATGGAATTTAAAGCAAAATGCTTTTTAAGCAGTTTGATATATTTAGGAAATAGACTACGACAGAAGTTGCTTGGAAACCATGCTGTTACACTCCTTTGTTGGAACAATATGTTCCAATAAAATGTTTTTACAACACAATTTTTTCTTGCTCCTTATGGGCGAAAGAAAGTTCAATAGTTGTTTTTAATACGGCTAAATAATAGAAGAATCCCACCAATTAGCTAACTCTCAACTACCTAGCCCTCTTTTAAAAAATATTTTAAAACAGGATTAAAAAGCAATATCAATGTATATCAATCATCATGTATAAATATAAGCTGAAAAAATGACTGCAATTTGAATACTTATATGCATAAATTTTACATCGTTTTTTTGTTGTTGTTGTTCTGTCTTATGTGAAAAAGTAACTTTTTTCAATTTGTAAGTTTTTTGACCGTTGGATGTGTTCCAAAAAATAAGCAGAATGCAGAATATTTTTAAATAGTAGCCGATTATTAGAATATGGTAAATATTAGGTTTGTAAATTATAATTATGCGAAAATTCCCAATTTTTATGAATATTTCTTAAAGTGTGTAACTCTCCACAAGTTTCTCGAAAGTTATTTATTTTGAGCTTTGTCAATGACATGAGATTGCTACAAAAAAACTCCCCTCTTGCCCCTTTCCCTTGACTTTTCTGAAACTACAAGTCATAAGCGCCGCCAATGTTCTTTTTGCCGACACAAATCAAAAATGATCGTCATGCCTAAAACCTAATAAACTTAAAACAAGTCATAAACGCCGTCATTGTTCTTTTTGCCGACACAAATCAAAAATGATCGTCATGCCTAAAACCTAATAAACTTAAAACAAGTCATAAACGCCGTCATTGTTCTTCTTGCCGACACAAATCAAAAATGATCGTCATGCCTAAAACATAACAAACTTAAAACAAGTCATAAACGCCGTCATCGTTCTTTTTGCCGACACAAATCAAAAATGATCTTCATGCCTAAAACTTATTTTTAGAAAATGCTATGAAATTTTCGTTTGTAACTTTTATTTCAAAACATATGTTAATATCTATAATTGTATGAATCTGTTTTATGTTATTATTTTTGAAAAAAAAAGACAATTTTTTATATTTTATGAATAATACCATTGAATATACTGCAAAATGTAAAAATTATTAAAAATAACTTTTTCTACTTTTTAATATTGATATTTGAACTAAAAGTCAAATATTTATTATCATTTTTTTACTACGGACAAATTGACCACAATGGTCGTTCTAGATAGGTAAAAAAGTTCATCGTTTTAGTCTTCATGAAGTGATAGCCATTGGTGGACAAGTAGCTGAATAAGGTAGAATTTCAAGTTCATTAGATTTCAGAATGCTGCTTTTGAGAAATAAAATCTTCTGCTGTCAGCAAAATAAATAATAATAATGAAAAAAAAATATTTAAAAAAAAAAAAAAAAAAACATTTTATTGAGTCAATGTTGTTTACAAAACATCAGTTTTTAACCCGCAAAATCAGCTCATAAACAGTATTGTTTTTTAAATACAGTTAAAACGTTTAAATAATTAATTATTAATTAAATAATTAATTACCGCTAAATTTAAATGGGTAAATATGTAATAACTAAAATATTTTACCGATTCCTACTAAACTAAAGTGGGTAAATATATAATTATTGTAATGCCTTACCCATTCTTACTATTTTGGAGTGCGCAAATATACTATTGCTCAAATATTTTATCAATTTTCATTAAACTGAAATGCGTAAAAACATAATTTATGAAATATTCATTGACATAAAATAGCCTCAAAATAAAATAAAAACAGAAAGATAAATTTTATCGTGTAAACGGTGAGAAAAGTAATGGGAAATATTTTCGGTATTTTCTTTTCATAATTCAAATCCGGTTGACACCTAATGTTTTACAATTTTTCCAAAAAAAAAAAAAAAAAAAAAAAAAAAAAAATTGCTTATAAACGTAATTTTAACAACACGAAGCATTTTAAGATTCAACTCACTAACACCTTAACAGTATTATTAGTTATATTGCATGTATTTGCATTATTTTAGTATAGTTTAAACAAAAATTTACACTCTTAAAAAATTTAGTGTAACTATAATGCAGTATTACTAACAAAAAACCCTAGGAAATTGGAGTTCCATGAGTTGTTCTAGTAATCCACACAGTTTCTTTTCAAATAAATTACGAGATCAAGCTTAGTAAAGAAGACATAGACTTCCTTAGTAACCATACCAAAAAACTGTTAGTAGCATTTCAGCCATCACCATTACCACTCATTAGTGCTTACCAAGAAGCATTCAGTACGTTCATGAAGAAGCTTTTATTAAATAAACAAAATAAAAAATCTTGTAACAGTGCTAAGAAACTCTAAAACTGACGCGATTCCTTAACTTTTATTCGCTTATTTGTGTGTTTTCAGAATTTAAACAGCATAATTAATTGAGATTTAGCAAGTTTTTTCCGTGAAATCATATTTTTTTATTTTATTTTACATTAGCTGAATACCCGTTTATCGGACGATGTGAAAAAACAATTAATAAATCAGTAAATCAGTGCTGAACAACAACTACAAAATCATGCACAAAGTTGAAAGACATATACCAACAGTTTAAATAATTTTTTTTAATTATTATTATTATTTCGTTACGTTATTAGATTAAACAAAATATATTTTTTAGCAGTTAAGAAGTTTTTATTTTATTTTTTAAATGAGCTGCATTCAGTTTTATTCGGCATCATATGGATGCTCGTGGCCAAATCATTAGAGTAAAAATTTACCTCATTTAAATGATTTTCTTTGATACTTATCCTTTTAGAAGGAAAGTGAAAAAAAAAAAAAAAAAAAAAAAAACTCTTTCCTTTCTATTTATATTAAAACTGCATTGTATTGATGCAGTTTTAATAGGTACCATTTATACTAATTGCACTCATATAGATCGTATATATTAAAAATACACCAACTTCAGGGTGAAAATTATTGAACTATATGAAATAAAAACGAACTCGTTAACTTAAAGTGTTTAAATAAATTATTTCCCTCCTTTTTTACATTTTTCTTAATAAACTCATTTTTTTTACTTTTATAATTTTTTATTTTCAGAATGTGTCAGATCAATTAATACTTAAATATTTTATGATATAAAGCATTTTTCTAGTTTATCCTGGAAATAGATATCTTCTTTCACATAATTTTTTTTTTTAATTTTAACTAAGTCCATAAGTTTAAACACTTTTAATTAAAACTTTCAAATTAAATGGGTTTACATAAATATACAAAGAACAATAAATAAAAGCTTATGTTTTAATCAACAAAGCAATACAAAATAAATAAAAGTGCTTCAAGCCAATATAATTGGCTTCTCTTGCTCCTTCATCTTAAATAATCCATTGGAAGTCAAGACTCCGTATCGATTTGAAGCCTTGTTCGAAAACCCATTATATTCATACTAACGCTTATCAAGCACACACTTGGAAAATTTTGCAAGTCAATGACGATTCTGGAGGATTAAAATCGAATCTTTTCAAGCAGAGGTTTATCGATCTTGGTTTCTTAGCAAACTCAATCTAACCCAATGACTTTGAATAGCAACTCATTTGCCAAGGGACCGCTTTAACTTATGGCGTCACGGATAACAGGGAACTTACTACATGACTTAGTACTAAGTTGTATTTAAAATTATATTCAACTTATTTCTTAGCAGGCATTTAATAAAATTCTGTTTGAGCACATAGTTAAGAGTGCAGTGTATAATACATGTCTTAAGTTCAATATTAAAAATATTGACTTCACACAAGCATTGTAATTATTTCGTGATTATTGTGATTGAGTATAATTAATTTACGAAAATTCCTTAATCACAATGCTAAAATTTCCTTAATAATAACAATTTGCAATAGCAATGGGAATTGATGTCATAATAGGCTTTTTATTGTAAGCAAACACCTACATTTAAAAGCTAAAACAACAATAAACAAGACTAAAAAATTTAAAATATATTTGCCTATGTTCCTTTTATTCTGAAAAATATTTTAGATTCAAAATATTTATTCATAATTTAAATTTATAACCGTCGTTGAACAGCCAACCCAATTTATGGGTCAACTCCATATCCTTGTAATTTTGAACCCAATCCAGAGAACAAGAGAACTCCTGGACCAAGTATTAGGTGAAATCTGCTTTCGTGGAAGACTTTTTTGGTGGAAATAACCCGCATTTGCGTTACATGGAGAGGAAGACCACGGGAATCTCCTACGGTTAGCCTGACGGCAAGGGGACTCTAAACCGTGATCCGTCTACCACTGAAGATATTTAGGTCAGCACTGTGGTCGGTGCAAGCCGTATGCGAAATGCGTATAGATCAGCCATTGCTGGGAATCGAACCCGGTTTTCCTCAATAAAAAGGTGAACGTTACTTCCCCAGAGCCATCACGGCTCCCTACCTAATGATTTTAATTTATACCCGTCGTTGAACAGCCAACCCAATTTATGGGTCAACTCCGTATCCTTGTAATTTTGAACCCAATCCAGAGTACAAGGGAACGCTGGGATTCGAACCCGGTTCACCTCATTTGAAGGCGAATGCTATATCCCCTGAGCCTTCGAGGCTCAATAAATAAACATTTTAAAATTCTTGGATTAATTAAAAAGTAAAGAAGACAGTTCGTTTCTGCAAAAATGTATAAAGGACTGCGTATTGTTAATTGAACTCAGCCAACACACAAAGCCAAGTGCTATGTTTAAAAAAAAAAACTTTTACGAGGAAATTTACTTTGAATCAGTCTCAGAGAATTAAAAATGGAAAGTTTTTGTAAAGATATGCTAGCAGTATTCACAGTAGACTGAGTAGACGGAAATAGTATATAACTACTTACTCTCTCTGAAACCACCCCAAACATTACAGTAGAATACAATTCGAATATGCTACGGAAGCCGTATGTATTCTTCATTTCTTCATCCTAATTCTTAAAAAACCTATTATTAATGTGTTTTGTTTATTTTTTCTTTACTTTAAATACAATCATAAACGATATATTTTCCTATATGAGTTGAAAATTCAATTAAGTACAAAGTAGAGTAGAATTCAAATAGCAGAAATAGGGAAACAACAAACCTATCAGAACCCACATCACGAGTTCCCTGTTGGACGCGGTGGAAGCATGTTGAATTTGATGAAGAGCCTCTGAGCTCATATAAATCTTGATAGGCTAAATTAAGCCTTACCTATTGAAACGCAGTGCTATAAGCGAAAGCAGAGAGCACGCCGCACTTTACTATACTCATACTCAACCCACATCACGTCGTAGACGAAGACTGAATCTACCACACCGTCTGTATGGCTTTTAATCTTCAAAATAAATAACACCGAGTTGAAATGACTGAAATAAAGTCCCTTCAGTGAAATACGAAAAGGAAAATACACCGCTTTTTCCGTAACTGTTGGGGAAACTCGTTCATATGCTTTAATACGAGAACTTAAATAATTTAACAGATATTCTTTTTTTTTTTTATATATATATTCACAGAATTCTTTTGCATAGTACACGCGGGGTGACACTGGTAAATAAATGCTTTACAAAAATAAGAGAAAATCTATTGGTACACTAGAATGTAAAAAAAAAAGAATGATCGGCAAGGAATTGTAAAACGTTGGTATAATGGACCTTCATAAAATATTGATTGATGTTATTGATCACCTTTCATATAAATTCCTTTTTTTTTATCTTACGACAAACATTTAATTTGAAATAATAAAAAAAGGAATATTGATTTATTATAGTTTATTTTTTGCAAAAACAACCTTATATTTTGAAAATACTTAATTGAATTTTCAACTTACATCGGAAAATATATTGTTTATGTTCACATTTAAACTGAAGAAAAATCAGAAACATCTTGATATTAGTTTTTTTTTTTTTTTTTTTTTTTTTTTTTTAGAAAAAGGCTGAAGAAACAGAAGTTATGGGGCATGATCCGAGGCATGGGGCTTCCATTGCATAAGTCTGAGAGAATTAACAGTAAATCATGCTACAGTTTTTAACGGTTTTCAAGATTTATATAATACATGCTTTTTTAAATCTTCCCATAAGAAATTTTTTATACATAAATTTTTATGGCGAATATTAAACTATAGTTTTAACTTGAATAAAAAAATAAAAATTATTAGTTTTTGACAAAAATTGGTGCATTGTAGTTTAACGAATCTTGTATAAAGTAGTTCATTGATACTAAGTCCTTAATTTTATTATTATTCGGTCACTTTTTGAGACCACAATTCCATTAAATATTTAAAAATTTAGACAAATATATTTGTCATTATCAATGTTGCTATACAGAAATCAACAATTAACTTCTCAAAGTTGCTATAGAGAATTTTAAAAAGAAGTCCTTAATTTTATTATTATTCGGTCACTTTTTGAGACCACAATTCCATTAAATATTTAAAAATTTAGACAAATATATTTGTCATTATCAATGTTGCTGTATAGAAATCAACAATCAACTTATCAAAGTTGCTATAGAGAATTTTAAAAACATACTATTTATTATTATTTTTTTTATTTCTTCACTAACACAACACTTTGTGTATTTGCCTTAAAAATAATAAAAAAGCAATTTTTTTATTAAAAATTATTATTAGTGTGAAACCTAAACAATTTGTTTCAGTGTTTGCTTTAAATTAGAAGTAAAATTATTTTCCATTTATCTTATTATTTTTCATAAATAAGTCAAAAGTGATAATTTTGTTCCCAAATTTTGAATTGTTTACTCCGTAATTTTAGGTTTTTTAATTTTAGTAGCTGCGTATTTATAAATATTTTAACGCGTTACTCTTTTCAATATGAAAGTTGGTGCTTTTCAATTTTTTTTTAAAAATAATGCTTGAAAATTAAATTGTACTTCAACTGCTGAATGTTAAAAATTATTTTTAACCTAACTATAACCTAACTGTTATATTTTTAACCTAACTGTTATATTTTGTAGAACATTTTTTTAAAAAAAAAATCTAATCATTTAAAAAATAAAATAATGCTAAACTATAATTATGAACTTGAATATGCCAAACTCCAGGTCGACGATTAAAAAAAGGTTTCGTTAAAAAATATTCTACATATATTTACAATCATTTGAATGTAACCTATTTGCGTAAAAGAATTTTAGGATCACTAGGAATTTTATAATTATAATAGAGTAATCAAATGATGTAATTCCGAAATCATTGATTAATCAGTTGAGATTTTAGTGTTTTCCAAAATTTAAAAAAGGCAAACCTTACAAGAACTGGTTTATAAAAGAATAGTTATTGTTATAAAGTAAGTAAGTAGCTGCGTAGTAACAGATTATAGAAGAAAGGAAATTTACGCCCGTAAATTTCTAAAATTCATAATTTTATATGATCTCAAAAATCAGAATGAACTAAAGCTTTGGTGTCGCCATCTATCCTCCACCGAGGTTAATAATAAAAATGAAAAGAAACTCCATAAAAATATTGAATTTCCATCATATTTCCTCTAAAAAATTTATAAGATTATTTCCCTTACTACTTTCATTTTAATTTGCCACAGTAAAAAGTTTTAAAAAGTTAAATGAAATAAATACAGTTAATGAAACATTAGTATTTATTTCATTGTAATTCATAGGAAATAAACTGGTTTCTTAAAGTTGTTTTTTTAATAGTAAATAAAATATTAATAAGCGAGAAAAAAAAAACTTTATTACTGGAGAGGCAATTGCAACAAAGAATTATAATTTTTGAAAAATGATAATAAACTTATGTGCGAATAATAACACACCGTATGTATAAATGAAAATAATTTATAATTTCTCATTTTTTCGATTTAAAATCTTCACACAATTTTTTATTGTTTGTTATTCTATATTCTATTTTTTACAAACAAACAAATATTCGAATAATCACGTGTATATCCAGATTAAATTTTTAATAATGTTAGTTTTTTGTCCTAAAGAAATAATTCAAATTTAAAAATATTATGCATATTTTCTATTTGTTTGCAGATATTGAAAATCTGAGTTCCGATGAGAAGATGTAAATAAAGCAGATATTTCGACAAAGAGGCAATTAAAAAAACTGTAGGAGGAATAATTTTTAATACATTTAAAACCTAATAATTTTTCAAACTCATACTAATACAGTAAAAGAAAAGAGAAAAGAAAGAAAATAAACAATGCTTTTTACTTATTTTTCTAAAAATAATATTTTTTTTTTAAATTAATCTTTTAATGTTTTTTTTTTTTTTAAATGAAAATATTAAAGTTTTCTATTAAGGCGGAAAGCCTATATTAAGCCTTAAATTAAGCATATATTTTACAGCCAACCATAAACGGGAACGTTACATTTTAAAAGTAACGTATAAAAGTACTTTAAGCAAAACTTTAGAGTAAAAGGTAAGAAGTTTTGATTTTAAAAAAATTTAAGGAAAGTACAAATACAAAACAAAAAAAGTAACGACTTTAAAGTACATTTCGACGAAATCAAAAATACTAAGTAACCATAAGTTGTATTAAAAATGCACAAAAAATGTAATTTAAATTTTATAAGCATTACATTCTAATTAAAGTATAAAACTTTAATATGCATGAAAATGGTACAAAATGCATTGAAAATGTGAACATTGAAAATATCCAGGAATCAAAATTCAGTGTTTGCATATAAAAGGAGTTTCCTTAATTTTAAAATTACCAACTGTAGAAATTTTCTTTTTACTTCCGGAATTCGTAGTAATCAATTAATTTGTTGAACAAGATCGATAAATATTATATTTTTTTCTAAAATAAATAAGTAAAAAAATGTAAAAAATGTATTCATATACAGATAACCTCTTGAAATTTATTAAATTAAAAATTACATTTCGTTTCTATAAAAGTTAAAAGAAAATGAGTTTAGAATTTTAAATAATCAAGTTTTTTTTTTTTTTTTTATTTGCAATGCCTATATTCTGTAATCTCTTCCAACGTAAATATAATGAATCCATTCAACAAAAATGTAACATTTTGTTTCAGATAGAAACAAGATTGATCAAACAGCTGGGGTTGGTTGTTAGTTCATAGGAATTTGCAGGGGGTTATGCTGTAACCTTCGACCTCTTTGCATCCGCAATGTGGCCAGATGAAAGAAAAGAAAAGAAAAACTGCTTTCCTTAGAGAAAAAGAAAATATAATACATAAAATTTTTAAATTGAAAAAAAAATGATTAAAATATTTCGAATAAAAGAATTTTTTTTAGGAAATTTTTCAAATAATTCTGAAAAAATAACGATTTCTTTCAACATTTTCGTTACAAATACATATCCTTTTTCCTGAAAAAGTAGTGAAAGAAAAGTAAAAGTATTAAATTATAAAAGTATTGATGTTCAAGTAAAAGTACGTACTATTTATTTCTACTTTCGTTACAAGTAATGTTACTTGTAACGAAAGTAAAAGTATTTCCATGCATGCAACTGACAGTGCAAGACTAATAGAACTTAACAATGCATTCAAGGAAAAGTTGTAATTTTTGATAACTTATTAATTCAAAAGTAAATCATTCAGCAAAATAATTTTTATCTATCGATTTTTAACTACGTAGCTAAATTAAAATAAAGTGGTTTCAAAATACCATGAAAACTATTTGCTTAAAGTAAATTATTTTAAATCTTCTTCTTGACCCATATCACGCTCATTAATTGCAAATTAAAATTAAGAAGAATAATTTGAAGTTCCAACACGCTTTCAAATAAACTGCTAACCAGTTTAGTTCTAAAGACTTCGTTAAAGAATAAAGCGATACTTTCTTTCACTTGATCAAATTTTAAAATCTTGAACCAATGACTGTAAATTTTATTATTTATTTATTTATTTTTTGTACTTTAAGGTAAATGATTATAGAAACTCTAATTCGCTTTTATTAGTTTTTTTTAATAAAATATTAATATTAGTTCTTTACAAAAATCTCACCAAATCTCCCTTACAAATAAATTATTTGAATCTGATTATGCTACATTTTAAAAAATGTCAGATGTACTGTGAGCTATATATGAGTATTAGTACAGTGGGTTAGCCATAAGGCACGATTGACAAACCCTATCTTAGTAATGTTTAAACACTCTGCTGATGCGCTTGTCAAATGTTTATTTTTTCATCAATGTAATATATTAATTTAAATATAGATGGTATTTCGCGTATACGTATTAATAGCATTTTTTACAACTAAATTAATCTTCAACGTAATATTTTCCTTTCTAATTGAATTTATTTAAAATACATAATAATTTCCAGTCACTAATTCATTTATTTTTTTATTTTTTATTATCGATTGAAAAATCTTTAATTGTCGATTTATTTTCTTAAAAATAATTGGTCAGAAAAGACTTTAATAAGTCATTAGACTGTTTTCATGAACTTTGTTTTTAAGGGTATTTTTTTCCAATTGTTAACCTCTAACTCCAATTGCGATTTTCTTTCTTAACAATCCTAATTGCTTGTGGAGTCGATTGGAGTTGTTTGTGTAAGACAACCCCAAAGTGTTTATATATATATTTCGCGCCTGCGACGAATAAAAATAATTAATATTTTAATTATCGAAAATGTATTTTGTAAATGCGTAGGTGTGTTTGTAACTTTTGTGCACCAAGTGTGACTAGGACTAGAAAAGAAAATTTTTTATTCATAAGAAATATTTTTATCATCTGGACGCAAGAAATATTTTTATTGCCTCCAACAAAAGAGTGACTGTATAACACTGCGCCATATAACCACGTTGTTATATTTTGATCAGCAATTTTTTTAAAAACCGAAATCTAAATCTTAACTGGACAAATCACTTCATTATGAACAAGGTGAAATAGTTTTTATACAGCTACATTGTTTAAATATCCAAACTGATATTTTTATGATTTTGTGATTAGTTATTAGGATATTGATATAATTAAAAAATGTAAAAAAATAATTGCCCAATAAAATTAAAATTTGTATACTATTAATAGCATAATCGGTGTTAATGTCATTAATATAATAAGTAGTGTTGATATATATATATATATATATATATATATATATATATATATATATATATATATATATAGGTGTGTGTAGATTGGATTAGCATAAAGATTTTACTAACTTCTAATAGCTTTAAATGCAAATTAATTTCAATTTGATTGCTGTTTTTCTGATTAATAATAGATTAAATAATTTAACTATTGGGCGTTTTAACACTATTGTAAAGCTTGCCTCTTATAAAACAAGTGTTTAAAGATAAAGGGGTCTATTTCGAAAAAACAAAAACAAAAAAACAAAACAAAAAAAAAACTGGAAGAGGAGAAAAAAAATCTTAGTTTTCTTATGAAATTTATCTGCTATTTATTTGAAAATCATTTTTCTTTCAGGTTAAAGTAAAATCAAAATAGTTTTCAAGCATAGCAAAATAATTTTGTTCGAACTTAAACTTTAAAAGATACTTCCTTGAGCATTTTATATTTTAAATAATATATATTCTAAAACCAAAAAGTACATTCCAACCAAAATATGCAGTTTGAGTGCGAATTCAAAGCGAAAAACAAGTGAAATAAACAAGTATTATTAGCCTTTTCAAGCCGAGAAAAATCATCTGTTTCCATAGCAACCTTTGAAGCTGGAGCGCCAAGGTTTTCCAAAGAGTTGAATACGCAATTGTAACTCTTTGCCAAGTGGAAACCCAGCTGGGAAGCCACTTTTACAAGTACACTTGAAAATAAATGTTAAAAGGGTGCTTTTCTACGGCAAATAGCATTATTGTAATGGACTCTCTTTCACAATACCGAAAAACTCCATATAAACATCAAATTTGTTTTTTTTAGAAGTCATAAAAGTTTCAAACCATAATGTAAGAAAATAAAAAATTTAAAAGGTTTTGGTATTTATGTAAACAAGAAACATTTTTCATTGTTCTGTCAAAAAGTAAATAAATAAATAAAAATAAAATATACCAAAATTTTTATTTCGTTTAACATTTCTCCATTCTCACTCCCCCTTACTTTTGTTTAACCTTACTTTCATACATCGCGTTGCAATTTTGACCCATAATATCTTTTCTAAAAATCCTTTTTAAAATAAAGTAAGAAATATATACGAGATCTTGCAATGAAATATTTCAGAGAGATATAAAAATATCGATGAAGAATTTGTCTAATCACTAGTGACGAAAGCGGGAAGTAAAAAAAAAAATCAAAATTAGGAAGCTTTTTTTAATAATTTCCATTATTTTAATTGATTAAAAAAAACTTCATTGACTTCGAAAATATGCGGATAGAAATAGAAGTCGACGTGTTTCAAGAGCTCAAATATAGTTGCCCATCCTCAAAACTTGCCAGGCGTGAATGAAAAGTAACCAAAAGATTTGAAATAATAACTTTAACTTTTCAACAAAAATAAAGGTGACTTCACGATTTTATTTCTTCCTTTTTCAGCATTTTTGTTAAATAATAATTAATGACCCATATTGTGAATTTCTTTTAAAGACAGTATTCACTGAGGCATAACCTGATTTATATATGAATTAAACTAATAATACGTTTTCATAAGGAATATATATAAAAAAATTCTTTATTTTAAAATATGAATCTAGATACATTACTATTGCAAAATAAAATACTGTAAAATTTACAATTCTTTATTTTACAATAGTATATGTTAGTTTTACAATAGTATATTTTTTTATTTAATTAAAAAACTCCGCTCAACACTCACCATTTTTGCATTTTCTATCGTTTTTCTTCCTTAAAAGTCAGTTTGAACGAAAGATATTTTTGCTTAGAAATGTGTAATAATTATCATTTTATGTAATCATAGTTTGGTAAGATGTTAATCGTAAAGAGATTAACCGATTATTAAATTTGAAAAATAATCAATTGTATTTAATAAAAATGAAATATTTAAATGGGAACGAGGAACACAATAATAGGTAGTTTAATTTCTAATAATATAGAACGATAATTTTACCATGTAACAGTTCAAAATTTTTGATAGTTTTCTTAACCTTTTCATAAATCTCTTGAGCATTTAATTTTCCTCAGCTCTTTATTCCTTTGAGCTTTTTAAATTAGTGAAAATCTCGATACAAATGAAAAGATTTATATCTAGCAATATCTAATTTCTCACACTCTTACCTTTTTATAATATTCATTCATTTTTTTGTTACGTTTGTTATGAAATCACGTGCAAGCTCATAAAGTAAAAATCCAGCAAGAGATAAATGTTTCTACACAGTTCATAAAAAGTCATTATGAAGAATACCACCAAAAAAAAAATATTTTATATATTATGAATAATTTTCAAACAAATTAGCATTTCAAAAAAAAGAAACTCATGCTAAGTTTATAAATGAATTTTAGTACATCAAATTTCAACTCTGTAATTGCATTTCATCGGGCTGTTGATTTTACTACTTCCGATCTAGTACCAGTTCACTGAATGAGTTTCTACTACCAGTTTAACAGTAAATAACTTTCGAGCTAAATACGGTTTGTTATTTTTTTCATTCCATCTTACTCTTAGCATATTTTTCTACGCACCTTAGTTATTTCAAATTTTTATGGTCCACAGCTATTTTTTTCGTTTCAACAGTACAAAGTGTAACGTAAAGCAAAAAAAAAAAAAAAAAAAAAAAAATAGCGTGAAAAAGTCCATGAAAATTATATTTAATATTGTAATAACTTTCTTACCAATTGGAATTTCAAAAAAGAAAACTCTTGCTTAGTTCATAAATAGGTCTTTTCAGTACACAACAGATTTGCCAAAGACGATTTACAAATCTATAGATGCATTTATGTGAACTGTACGGTATTTTTCACAAATATCAAAATTATCATCATATCAAAATTTTAAAAATATGTTCAACTCTTAATTGTAGAAAATCAATTAGTTTTTAGCTACTTACTGAAAATAAATTTAAGAAAATATACAATATTATAATTTTAGCAAGCGAAAATAATAATTCTTTTAATAAGATTAAAAAATTTTTTTAAATGAAATATTCTATTCTATAGATGTAATGTATATTGTGGAGAAATATGAAAGGACAGCTAATAAAAATTAAATCAATTAAAGTTAAAAGAATGTAGTTTTTTTTAATGCTACAGAAACGTAGTACTTTGAAGAGCAGAACTATAGATTAAATTAACGAGAGAGGAAGTAAAATAAAAGCATTAGAATTAAATCAAGCACTTTTATCCTACAAAGTTAAGAGCGGAAGCAATCAATTTAAGTGTCTTTTTTTCCCTAGTTTCTAGAACAAGTATATTATACTCAAGCCATGACGACAGAAGAAGATTTAAGAAAGAAATTCTGCCAATTTTTGTCGAAATTTCTTAAAACATTATAATTAAAAACTAAATGAAAAAAATAAAAACACATCAGTAATCATCAGTAACAAATCAATCATTTTAAAACATTATATTTCAAGATGAGACAAATAATAATTTGATATATTTGATTGGATAATAATGCTTGTCTCAAAAAATAAAGAAAAGTTTTGTCATAAAAATCTCAAAATTGGTTTATTTAAATTTCTCCCACAATTTACAATTATCCAATTTTGATCAAAAGAAAATGTTTATTTCTGTTAAGTTATGTATATAGAAAATACATTTTGATGGAGAATGCAATATATAAGCTTATTATTTTGGTTTTCAGTCATAACACTTATAAGCAGATATCACCAAAGAAATAGTCGCTTTAACATTTAAAATATAATATTGTTTTGTTTAAAAACAGTCATGTCAAAGATACGGCCCGCATCCGGCCCCCGAGCCGTACCAATACGGCCCGCGATCGCAATGTGTCACAGAAAGAAGAATCATGTTTCTTAGAGCTTTTAGACTTCAATCGATTCCTCTACGGAAGTTTTAAAATGCGCACACCACGTTTATAAGTAATTTCAAGGGCAGCGCGTGCCTAGACAAGCGAGAGAGATAGACAGTAACGCCATCTCTTAGCAACAAGCAGAATCTTCTTCGCGCTTCTTGTCAGGTATCTGGATCCTCGAGCTCAAAATAATTACCCTCTTTTATAATTTTGATATGATTTTTAACAGCAATTATATATTATATACTATATAATTAAATAAATAAATTGTTATAATAATTCAGCACATTTTTTTATTTGAATTTGGCCCGCCTAAACATTCTAAATTTAATATATGGCCCTCTGCAAAATTG
The DNA here is from genome assembly GCA_949128135.1 of Parasteatoda lunata. Classification (NCBI taxonomy): domain Eukaryota; kingdom Metazoa; phylum Arthropoda; class Arachnida; order Araneae; family Theridiidae; genus Parasteatoda; species Parasteatoda lunata. Next base: position 109,090,096 of record OX421971.1, on the reverse strand, counting down.
AGTTTGACACCTCTGTTTTAAAGCATACTCAAAACTTAAGATAATGTTAAGAAAATATTAACAAGCTTAGTTGCAAAATTATGAATTCCGTGAAAAATAAGAAAATTATCATAAAAACTAATATTAGAATGAATACTAGAATTGTTGTGAAGAAATTTATTCCTTAATTAAAATGAAGATTAATCTTCTAAGGCACGACAGAAAGGCACAGACTGTAAAAATTTTCTTCGGGAATTTCAAGAAATCTTCTTTGTTTTTGAAGATACACTTTCCAATGAAATGCTTCTGGAAATTATAATTTTCACTTGTTTTTGAAGACGAATGTTTCATAAGCTGTAGGCCTAAGACAATATATCGATTAATGCAATTGATCGATTAAAATAGCATAAACTAAGGATATAGTATTAACATACAATCACAACCGGGAAGTAAACACGTAAAAAAAGATGAACACCAAACGAATTGACTCCTGCGATGTAAATGGTGTTAACGTCAAGACTGGTCTTAACATCATGCAATGTCAAAGTTGTCATAAAGTTATAGTAGATGAAAAGAAAGATACTATGGTTTTCTATTGTCAATAATCAAAATTATTTTCCGAGTAAAATTTACTTGGAAAGTTTAATTTTACTATATTGACTAAAGAATGAATCACTAAGGATACAGAATTAAAAAAATATTGTAAGCAGCATTAAGCACACAGAAGTTAACACAATCGATTAGAAAATGAAAATAAGCATAGTAATTGAAAAGGAATCTACCCTGATATTTTATAAACAGAATTCAAGATTACTTTTTTTCGCATAATTTATAGTAAAACTTGAATGTTTTTGTAAAGACTACTGTCTATTCAACCAAAGAATTTCTCGCTGTAGAGTCTATTATCTATAGCGCTGATAAAAAAATTTGGTCAAAACAACCATCATATGGTAAAATTTACAGTGTTTCTGCCTCTATGGAGACACCAAAAAATCTGTAATTTTTACAGAAGCGTTTATGTAATGGTTTTAGAAAAATAAACAATAAAATATGGTTTTATAATATGAGATGAAATTTATTGGTAAATGTAGTAAAACTTTTTAATTTTATGGTGATATCTTAGAGCAGTGTTTCCCAAAGTGTGGTACGCGTACCCCCAGGGGTACGGGAACTGTATAATGGGGGTACGCGTTTTTATGCGAAATAATCTTGCAACAAACGAAAATTTTACAAAATTTTATTTGAAAACAAAGCTAGGCAAGAAAATGTACAATTGCGTACTTTTCTATTGGCTATTTTTTGCAGAGTTAGCAGTTAATAATTAATGGTGCCAACAGCCAGTTGTGATTTTTAACTTTTGAGGAATTTTTCATAGTAAAAAATACATTAATTTTTTTTATTAGTGGTACACAGTGTTATGAAAAATTTAGAAAGGGTACACACCAGTCATAAGTTTGAGAAACGTTGTCTTAGAGCATGGAATAAAAACTATTTATTCGGTTAAATTTAATTTTCAGTTTTGTGTTTCCATTTTTTTCCTAAATGTGTGATAATGAGAACTATAAAATTTAAAACTAGAAAAATGACTGGTATAAATATGTTGTTGGCGTATGCCTGTTTAGGCAGAAGGGATGCTGTGACATTAAGTCACAATTTCAATTAAATTTCATGTTTTTACATCCAAATCCTAATTTTTTTTAATATTCTGATACAAATCCTTAGTTCTTCATCCTTTTCCTCTCTCCCCTTAAGCTGTAGGGAATTGGGACACTCTCCCCATAAAATTCTTTTTCCATTCTTTTGACCCCTCCCTTTTGCTAGAATTTACATCCTTTTTTTGAACACCTGCTTGTCGGCCCCTTTCATGTCCACGCCAGTGCAAAGTAATCTGCATCTTGTTTCTTCACTTTCAATTGAGAACCCTTTTGTAAACGTTAAGTGTAACTCCTCAACTCAGTAATTTTATGAAATTCAACTTTAACTTGCAAATTTTTAAGGAATTTAACTTTGACTTTTTTTGGTTAGCATAAATATCGTGCGCTAAGAAAGATCACCAGCATTCGATTTCGAGTTGTCTCAAATTTCACGTCTCTCCGCCTAACGGAGATTTCATTTTTCTCCCCCCTCACCCCCGAGGTCGGAATATGGTGTCAGCAACACCATATTTGCTGGTTGAATTTTCTGGCTAATATGATTTTGCCTCCTGCATTACTCCGGCTATTTAAGTTTTTTTCAAGCGTTGGCTTACTTCAAGCAAATCTCTACTACATCCTCAGCATGTTCCTTTCAAAACTCGTCAGTGTATTCCGTCAAGGTTCTCTTCATTTTAATGCTTTTTAAAGGATAACTATCAGTGTTTTTTTTTTATCATGAATAATGACGCACGTCATTTGTACGTGGATCAAGCTGACCGAAACTTCAACACCCTTTTTTTAAATTGATAAAAAGTGCCATCCATTGGGCTTTAAAAAAAAAAAAAAAACACCAGGGGTTGACGACGTTTTTGCTGTATTCCAATCTGCCGATTTTCCAGTATGATAAATTTCCCATGATGTTGTGCCATCCTTTGTGTAACAGTATATGACAAAAGTGAAATCTTCAAAAAGCTTCCTAAAATAAAGAATTTGTGCTCTCCAATAGTGTTGATGTTGACTATTTTTCAAAACTATTTTTGTGTTTTTCTAAGAATTGTTTATTACAGATTTTTTTGTCCAAGCCAAAGGTATGTTTTTTTCAGTTTTTTTATCGGGTCATTTCAACGCCTCAATATGTACTTCTACTAAAATTTTATCATGTGCCTTTCCTTTTTTTTATGGTATAATTGTCTTTAGTTAAGCTCTTTTCATAGTTTTTTTTTTTCAATATACACCTGAACGTTACCATAGGTGCGATTGTTCTTGTTTTCCAGTGACGCCATCTATGGCCAAGAATTCGACTTCTGCCACAATATACGTCACACCCATTTATAGTGCGGACCCATTCATTCATCCACAGATCGTAATTTTGACCTGAATCAGAGAGCGATCGATCTCTAATCCAGGAACCCCAGAGGTATTGATTTGTATGGGAACATGGGGGACTTTTGCGACTCGACAGATTTAACGTGCATCAGTCACTTTACTACACTTTACTTCGGCCGGCGGGGTTCAAACCCACGAACTCTCGGACATAGGCCCAGTGACCTACCGAACAGGCTATCCCGGCCGATGGTATAAATGGTATAAATATAATTACGGTAATTCTACCAGATTTTTTTTTCTTCTGAAATGGAAACAAGAAAATACATATTTCAAAGACGAGAGTTCAGCTTTTGATATCTCCTGTCCAAAACGAAACCTGTCCTAAATATTTTCCTTACACTTATGATGATTTAATCTTGTAGCTATGGTCACCGATCATGCTCTAGACGACTGGTGAGAGAAGTTAGAGGGATGTTCATTTAATAGGCCAGAAACAACAAAAATTCCCATAATGGGCTGAAATGACGCACACTTGAAAAAACAATTTTGTCAAACAATTGACAATTCGCGTTTTGCAAAATTCATCCCAATTCATCACGCCATATTGTCAGAAATATTATTTTGAGTACAGCGTAACTATTATAAACTTGTAGTAAACAAATAGAGCACATTAACAGTATTTAGTAGCAAATTCTAGCGCTTTTATTCTGAATGTTTATCTTAAATATTTACTACACTTTCCTTTTAATATAATAAATAATAAGGGAACATATGTCTAAAAGTTGTATATGGTTGAAATAAAATAAAAAATTCTATTTAAGATAGATTTCTTTAAAAAAAATTAAAACGCATGACTAATTTTTTTCTGCAGTACATTAAAAAATATATGTTTAAGCATTTTTAAGCTGCAGCAAAATGCATAGTTATACAAAAATATTCCTAATAGAAATTAATGAACATTTAAAAATAATTAAATGAAAGCAAAATTTTTTTAAATCTGAAATTAATTGCCCGCAAATTTTTTTTCAAAATAATAATTCTATCTCACAGGAATAAGACACATACTTTAATTTTTTTTTAAATATTAAAAAGAAAAATGGTATAATAGTTAATTAAACCCTATTTACTTTTAAAGATTACAAAAACTAAACGATTCGTTATTTCCAAGAATCATTTATTTCAAAATAAAATTTAAGAGCTTTTCATGGTCACAATTATTCATTAAAAGGTTTTAAAAATCAATAATTGGTACACAAGGATTCAGTTTCTATAGCTCAGGGGACTTCAAGACAAGAATCACTTTAATTAATGCTAACTTATAGTTTATCCCTGCAGTTATATTCATTAATTAAGGAGTAATTAATTTCAATTCAAGCAAAGTCAGAGTTAAATTATGGTTAAACACCGATATTCTGCTGAAAAAAATTTATTTTAAATAGACGATTGAAGGGAAGAAATTGAAAGGAATTAAAGTCTAAAACGGTTACTGAATATATCGATCTATGTGGATAATTTAATAGTTTTCTTCTTCAAAATTTTTCAAGTTTCGGTTGTTAAAAAAGAGTTTTATCGTGGAAGTTTTCAATTCATAGATCTGACTCTTGATTGATAGATCGATAAATTCTTATTACTTTTAATGAATTTCAATTTTAATATTAACAGTATTTTTTTAAAAAAAAAATCCTTTATATTTTCAACTGATTGGAACTGTTGCCTGAAAATAGGGGTTATCCAATACGAAGGAAAAAAAATATGGCAAATCTACCAGAATATTGTAAAGTTTACCGTGTTTCTGGTTCTATGAAAACACCAAGAAGCTCAGTAATTTTTACTTAAGGGCTTTGGTAATGATATTGGTAAAATTAACAATAGAATATGGTTTTGTAATCTGTAATATAGTTAGGTAATGGCGGTAAAATTTGGTAATTTTATCATATCCTTAGAATATGGCATAAAACCATTGATTTAGTTAAATTTACTTTTCAGTTTCGTATTTCATTCTAAATTTGTGGTTATATGAACTAAAACTTTAAAAAACCAGAAACCCCTTAAACCGTTATCATGTAGACGGAAAAATCACCATGATTATGTCACGATTTAAACGTAAAAAACCAAGATTTAAGTATATATTGTATATTTTGGTTTTAATAATTAGAATTATGTTTGTCTGTTAGTTTACCAGAAATTTCGTTACCATAGAGTACGGTAATTTGACCAAAAATTTTTCCCCGTGTATATTTTTACTGTGATTGATGCTTGGCACTAATTTAGTTGACATAATCCGAAACTAAGCTACTCCTTTTAATCGCGTATTGTCAAGAAGCGTAGGTATATCAACGTTTTCGTTGATATTTCAACGTTGGTCATTTCGGTGGTAAAAAATACATATATTAAAACGCTTTTTTTTTGTATGCTATGTCATTTTGAAATTGGAAGCAAATTTCAATTAATTAAGCACTTTTCTACGCTGTATCGATAATTTCGTTTTTGGGATGTGAACACGCTTGTGAGTCATAGTTTTTCCAATTCATATTCATATGAATTATCATATTCCATTACCAATTCATACTCATATGAATTCCAATTCATATTCATATGAATTTCACTTTCAAGCAACAAAGTTTTTGTGTGATGAAATCATACTTAATATGATTCTTGAACTATACATTTGAATTGAACAACTCTAGTGCTTGAAATGATAAAGTTACTTTATATTATCGTCAAATTTCACAGGGTCCTCGACTTATTAAAAATTTTTTTATTATGTATTGTATTATTCATTGAGTGGTTGCTTTTACAGTTATCATTTGAGTACTTTTTATTGCTTTGCACTTTTAAATTATCGTCGGGTTTCACATGCTCCTCACCTTGATTAAAATACGCTATTTTGCCATCGTATTGCAATATTCACTAAGTGGTTGCTTTTAGAGTTATTTTATGAATAATTGTACCAAGAATTTTGTTAAATTAATATCGGATGTTATAAAATTATTGGATTTTCGAGTTTGTCGTAATTTAATATGAGGGATCATTTATTGGTTCTATTTTGGTTGATCAACTTCATCGTGCGTGACAAAATAAAAATTGAAGTCCAACAAAAGGACTTTTAAAGAGAGAACGAATTAGTCTGAAATGATAAAAAAATAATAAAAAAATAAAAAAAACACGAATGTATCTATTCAGATATCCGTTATGTCACAACTTCTCTTTTAAGAAGACATTATTGATAATTCTAAACACGAAATAGTCTCATCGATCATTACAAATAGAAGAGAAATTGATTTGTAAAGACTAACTAAAACACCATTCAAGATTAAAAACTAGAACAGAAAAAACGTTTAGTAGTATTTAAACTAAAGAGAAAGAGTTTTACAATAAAAATATTATAACTTTAATGACTATCGTTTTTCTGTTATATAAAACAATCTTTGTAATTATACCAATTTACATTTAAACATTTAAACCATATATATATATATATATATATATATATATATATATATATATATATATATATATATATATATATATATGTGTGTGTGTGTGTGTGTGTGTGTGTGTGTGTGTATAATGAGAAAAAAGTAAAATAATAAAGATTAATTAAAAGAGAAGGAAAATCAACATTAAAATTCTAGAAAACAAAATAAAGAAAAAAAGATATAACATCCTCATCAGCTCACCCAGTTATATTAACAAAAAGCAGTGTTTCCTAATATTGTATTAATATAAGCAAAATATATCAATACAATAGTGTTAGGAGCACGTAAAAAAAAGTTTTTTTTTTATGAAACGAAAATAGAACACATTAATTAAAAACTATATATGAAATAAAACAAATCAAACAAAAAACAGAACATAATAATTAAAGTATATATATATATATATATAAAAAATATTTAAGCTATTTCAATATTTTTCTAAAAAAGTTAAACTGTTCACATCTGAGGACGAGTTAAAAATTATAAGCTTAAAGTTCCACGCTTCAACCTCAACGGCTATAATCAATTTTCAATAACCATTCACTGATATGGATAGAATCATGTTTGTAAAACAGTCATTCTGCCGACACTAATAACCTGAATTCCAGGAATCTTTTATACCATAAATAGCACAGTTGAATGTCTCCAACAACGGATTTTCCACATTTTATAATATAATGTTAAAATGATTTCATAAATATACATGGCGCGAAAAGAGTCATTTGCCTAAAATCTCATAATGTGTTATTGATCTGCTAGAAGATTACAAGCGCTAATTGAGGGGATGGTATATGTCGTCGCTGGGAGCTCTCCAACTCAAGTTGACAATATGTTTGAGCTAAATCATCGCCTGAGAATTCATTAGAGGGTCTTAATTAATATTCATGACTCATAATGTTCGACGGATGCAACATACCTGTCTAAAGTGATAGGTATTTGGAACGTTGCGCTAATGTGAATTTATAGCGTCAAACGTTGCGTTGCACACTTGGAAATATATATTTTATAGGCGATTTATGATTCAAACGAATAACTTTTTGTTTACTAAAATGTAAAATAAATTTGAATCTCATTAATGAAACAGCTTTATATCGCGGTTTTTAAGTGAGACATAAAATATGTTTTATAACCGATTCATGATTCCGATTATGATTCATTATTTTTATCCTTCACACGATTATTATCAATATAACGATACATGAGTTAACATAACAAAATACAATAACCACTGATAAAATGTTTAATATAGTGAATATCATTCATATATTCATGTTTTTACTTTATTTATTATTCATTCTACAAAGCAGGAACTTTCAAATGATTCGTGAATTAGCTTTATATCACGTTTTTTTATTAAAAGATAAATGATGTTTTATATCTAATTCATTATATTTATTTTTATCAATCACCTGATTATCAATACGGTGCTGCGTAATTTTATGAAATAGAATACAATTACCGTTCATAAAATGTTTAATTTATTCATGGATTTTAATATTGTGAATATTATTCCTATAATTCTGTTTGCGATATTATCTAAATCCGACACAACAGGAACATTCAAATCGTTTTAGCAATTTAAAATAATTTGAATATCTGCAGCTTTTAAGAAGTTTGTTTATGTACATCATTGTTAAATAAGAAGAATCTAAAGTCATTTTCATGAGACTAAGCTGTATTTACGAATTGTATTTTACCTTCATAAATATTTATTTTAAATTTAGCATAATATGAGAAACTTAATTTTGTATAAAGTTATAAAAGACAAAATTATCGGGCTATTTATTCATTAAGATAACTTCGCCTCAAATGTGAAGGGTTAGTTTTTTATTCTTTTTGACAAAAATTTTGAAAAACATTGTTAAAAGGATATATGCGTAGTAAGCATTTAAGTAATATTACCTATTCAACAAATCCTTCCCAAGTTTTAATTTGGTAAAAGAAAACATTCGTCATTTGCTAAACTCTAGAATAAAAAAAACATAATTTTCATAGGAAATAAAAACTGTTTAAGGAAAAATACAGATTTTTCTGTTTTTAACCAATACCCACAAAATGTAAAAAATTCCCATTTTTCACTTAATTTCTTGATTTTTTTGACTGTTTAAATCTGTTTTGTTGACCAAATGGTTCTTCTCTGTGTTTCTTTGATTGGCATGTCTCACCTTTGCAGCCTGCTTTTTATCCATATCATAGATTGAAACTGTCAGTTAAAATTCTAGTTTTTACCGGGCAGTTACATTTACAGTATGATAATTTTACATTTTTAAAATCATTTTAAAATTGTTTTCTATAACTATAATACTTTTCACTAATTATTTTATGGTTTTCGACGTATAAATAAGACAGTGTATCGACTTCATTCTTAAAAGGATAATCAATCGGATTATTACGTTTCTTTAGATATAATTTTTTATTACATTCAGTTGTCAGACAATTTTGTAAGAGTATGTCACTATAGTTTTGAATGTTTTTACACTTAAATATGATTTCAATGAGAATTTTAAGATAAAGACAGTTTAAGATATTTCTTCATGATGAACACTATAGCTTCCGTAGCAGGGCACACAACACTTTCCTTCTAATGAGATGATCCAGGTTCGAATCCCAGCTTTAACTGTCACATGTTTGCTAGCAGCTCTCACGAACTACAATGCTGACATAATTGCTGGTTTTTGTTTATTAAAGTAACAAAGTTGTTTGCTAAAAATAATGAATTTGGTTAGATAAAATAACAGTACTTATCTACTTAAAAAACAGGAACCTATTTTTAAATAAAAGTATTTTTCTGTGAAATAAATGGTTGTGTGTATACAGGCGCATCAACTGGTCGTTTTTTCACTTAAATTTAACAGATTTTTTCACAGTGTAAGTTCTTAAATATTGAAGAATAAGCAAAGCCAGAAAATGTATCTGTACTTCTAAGGGAATTTACGGCACATGAAGTTTAAAGTTCTATTCTTCCGTTTGACTATCATCGTGTCGCTACTCTTAAAAGTGTAGAGCTTTAACCAGCAATACCCCACGAACCACGGCGAACCTATCTTTTTTGGGTGAGTTTAACCTTATTTTTTAAAGCAAAAAGCTCCATATCATTAAATGCCTTCAATACACTTTTTTTAAAATTGTTTTTTGTTTAATTTTTATTTAAACGATTGAAAACTCTTTTTACACCACAAAGTATAGCATGAGGCTTACAGAAGTAAGTAGAAAACAAACAAGAAAACTTATAAATTTACACTACAAACAAAATTGCGCAAGGCAGCGAGAATTTCGATACTTTTGACCAGTTTTGAACAAATAGAAAGACGTCTCAAATCAGTATTTAATTTAATTTGGGAACTCGCATACAGTTTGCAATGAAGAAAAAGGTGCTCAACAACTTCATCAGCATCGCCGCAAGCACAAAGTCCACTGGTCACCAGATGGAAACGAAATAAATATCTCTTTAAAATTTCCATGGTTTGTTAAAATTTGGGTTAATTTAAAATCAGTTGCAAAGAATTTAACATTGCAAACGGTGAAAAATGGATGGAAAGAACCTTTTCGTCTAAAGCGGCCCAGATGAAGCAAGAAATTCAGCATTCCAGTCTGAAAAGATTTTACCTCGCACGATACGCTTCCAGTGAGAAGCAGGAACAGACACCCTTAAGTCTATTTCACCACACGTAGCTTCCTTTGCCAATTGGTCTGCTCTTTTATTGCTTAAAATACCGCTATGGTCACGGGCATAAGAAAAATGAATAGTCACGTTTTTAAGAGCTTTCAAAATCGAGTGAATTCCCACCACATACTTCTCAATAGAATCCGTGTCGCGTAAAAGAAAAAGTGAAGAAAGATAATATGTACAAATGAGATATTTAAAAATTTCGTTTTCACTAAAAGAATTTTGTATCCACTTAACAACCAGGTTTATACACAAAAGTTCAGCCTGAAAAACAGTACATTCATTAAGTACTCGAAGGTGCTTGGCAGTAACCTTCTCTATTCAATTTCATAAATGACAAAAGCAAGACTAACCCTTCCATCAAGCTTACTATCATCGGTAAAACAGATAGTTTTATATTCCTGAAAAACATCATTTGTATAAGGAATAATTATAACAGGTTTCCTACATGCTGGGTGTGGTTCAATACGTTTAAAAAAAGTTTTTTATTTAAATCTAAAATACAACCCTCAATATGATGCTTTCCAGTGCAGCATGTTTGTTTGAAAGGTACCGACTAGCCGACTAGTTATATAAATACAAAAATAATTAACACTTATAAATTTACACTCGCATAAACGGCTTGTCAGAAAATAACGAAGAAAATAATTAAATTAGTTATTGTTTAAACATATTATTTAATTATTTTCTTAGAAATGTTTATATGGACTAATATTAAATATTAAGATTTTTAAAATCTTTTTAGTAGTAACTGATATTACTTTTTGTATTATTTGTAAATTTTAGTCATATTTTAGCAATCAAACTATGAAAACAGAAATCTTTAGAAATAAACTAAATACATAAGCCTTTTTGATCATTAATTGTCAAAAAACCTAGACCAATTTTTACTAAAACAATAAATATTTTAAAAGCTCTCAAAGAAGACCATTAATTAGATAAACAGTCATTTACGGTAGGTCCAAATTGGTTGTAAATAACCATTTGGAATCTTATATTGCTCTTCATTGTTACTCAAACAATTAGATAGTTTTGAACTTGGTCTTAATGATGATGCAAAGTCATTACAATTTACCCTAACGATGTTCGATAAAGAAATAAAGTTTGAATGAGAAAAGTAAAATATTCTAGATTAGAAAAGTTTATAAGAATTTATTATAAATTCGCAATGTGTTTACTGTGGTATGAAAGATTTAATGGATGAATGATATATGTGAAATTTTAGTAAACAAGCTCATATTAGGAAATGCGTTAATTTTAGGAAATGAAACTATGACTATACTCCGTTGCAAAATAAGAAAAGACCATTGCGGTGTAGGATTTAAGTAATTATCGGCGACTGCATATAGTTTTGTTTTATTGCGTTATCAAATTATACAAATATGCTTTCAAAACAATATAAAAGCTTTTAAAAGTCTAACACATCAGTCAGAAATATTTAATTCGTTCTATCTTTTACTATATATGTTCTACAATTCTTTAAAAAAGGTTATAGTTTTGTAGTCTTGCTGGAATTCTAGACTTGGCGACATATTTTGATAAACAAGGAGAACATTCTATCTTGAAAAAGAAACAACTATGACGTTGCAAGAGCATTAGATTTTATTGGAGTGTTAAAAATGGTGCTTCTTATGCTGGCATGCTTTTAACAAATCAAATATGAGAAAATAAATTTTAACTTTTGTTCCGTTGTAAAAAAGTCGTCTGCAAGAAAGAACATTTATTATTCTTTCATCAGTTTCGATAAATGAAAGTTTTATATTTGTAACGATTTTTAGATAACATTTTTATTAATTCTTATTACTTGATGATTGATTATTGTTGTTTGAAAGAGAGCGCGCAAGAAAGAAGCTTTGCAACGTCATTTCAAGAGTTTGTGACGTTGATATACGTTCGCGTTGGGAACTTGGAAACTATTTGACGCTTGCTTACATGCTAACAGGCTCTCTCTTACAAACAGAATCTCTCATGGCTTTTTTTACCTTTCCACAGAGTATAGCTCTTATTTCTCGTTTGCCAGCAAATAGGAAGTGAAGTCTATAAATCTTAAAAAACCACTTAAGCTGTTTGTTTCATAATATTCAAATTTTTTCTGCTTCAAAAAAGGTTTTTCTTAAGATAAGTCACTGACTTTCAAAGTACACTTACATCATTTTTCTACTCTAAAATCATTCCGACACTGTCATTTGGATTTTTCAATCCCTGAGAGTTTCGAAATTAAAGAACTCAGCAAAAATAAATAAATGATGTACAGTTAAATTTTCCAACTAATCTAATTTTTTTAAAAATGTTACTACATTGGTTAAAAGAAATAACAACTCATACATCCAAATCTTTATAAATACGCGGAGAACAAATCTGTAAAAATTACCTTCCAGTGTTGTATTGAAATTTCCGGTAAAGAAAAAAACACAATCCTAGTTAATATGAAACCAAAATATACGGTATTTAAGCCATTCATTTAGTGATTTTTCCATTTGATAGAAAATATTCTAGATTACAATATTCTAGATAGAAAATATTTTTGATAACCAAAAATTCTAGTTATCAAAATTATAGTTCTTACTCGTATCTTACTACACATTTAGTAGAAAATACAAAAGTGAGAAGTAAATATAACCGAATAATTGGTTTTTATGTTATGCTTCATGGTATCAAGATAAAATTACCACATTTACAAAATTTTATCAATATTCTGATAGTTTTGACAATTTTTTTCTCAGTGTGGTAAGCACAGTTATAGGTTAATATATTAATATGTATACAATGTTAATTATTCTAACTGTTTAGTTTCCTCTATGTCTAATATGAAACTGCTATAACTGAAGATCATACAAGTTTTAGACTTTATATTTAACAGTTATGATAAATATTGCTATCTGACAGTTTACGTTAACAGGTTATTATTCATACTAAAGGGTTGAAATCACAATCTATGAACAGATGTAAAAAATTTCATTTATTCTAGATCGTTATTTTGAATAATATCTAACGCGAAATACTCATACAATGGAGCTATACGTAAGTTATAGATTTTATATTTATCTATTATAATAAATATCGTTTTTAACAGTTTATTAACTGGTCCACACAAGTTTATTTAAATCAAAATTACGATGTGTTTAAACAAATAAAAAAAAACTTGCTAATTATTACAAATAAAATAAGGTTTTTTGTAACGAAGTTCATAAAATTGGAGTAATTAATCATATAATCAACTAAATTGACTTGCGCCAAATTAATATTTACTATAGATTACTAGAACAAGATTTATAAAATTTACCATATTATATACTTTGCAAGGCAAAAAAATAAATTTTCAAATAAAAAATAAAGTATTTTCTAAACAAAAAAACATCAACATTATTTTAGAACAAGATATATACCTTAAAAAAATTTGCTAGAGACAAAGCTATTGTAATCTATGGTATGCTGTGGAAACCATAGAAAAAATTATGGTATTTATATGGTAAAACACCCAAAGCCTATGGTACCCTAATAAAAAGGCACCATACACACATGGCTAATGTATGGGGTAAGATAACGATACATTTCTGGTTCTCTTATGAGAAAATGCAATATTATAAGCATATGGTGAAATACGCTTCACGTTGGACAAGCTTTAATAAAAATACACCATACGTATCTCATTCATATGGGAGAATTTGACCCCGAAGTGAGCAGATTTGTTTTTCATCCCTTGCTCCTATAATTGAGTTTAATTTTGGGTCAATTAAATCAACCTCCATCAAAAGCAATATTGCTTTTCAATAAAGCTTAAAAACTCTAATAGAAATTAATTTAAAACTACTTTCGATTTTTTCGACAAGCAATAGTGTGTTTCAACTTCGTCAATTTCTGCTGCCGTTAAATTAACAGCAAGGTAAGCGTGACGCTGCTACCGTGGGAAAGTATCATCTTGCCTAAGGGCATCATAAGCCTTTTCTTCTGTTCAACATTTCTTCAAATTTCTGACTTAGTCTATTTGCTTATTAGATTTATTTAATATCTAAATGGTTTTTGACTACGTTTGTTCTTGAGTTTATGGACTTAGCCAATTTTTAATCAATATAGTATCGGACTTATATGCAATTTTACGATTTTGCGCTGAATCTTCGTTGAGATCAAATTTGGATTCATTTCAGATACACACTCCTCAAAAGTGAAATTGCAACACCAAGAAATAATGCACGTAGCGTCATGCAAATTTCAGGAGCGATAGTAGTGAGATGGATATGAAATGATTAAAAAAACAGACTAATAAAATCATTATAAAGCAATTCATTCATAGAAAATACGTTATCTCACTACTATCGCTCCTGAAATTTGCATGACACTACGTGCATTATTTCTTGGTGTTGCAATTTCACTTTTGAGGAGTGTATGTACAGTAGAGAACTAAAAAATCTGTAATTTCCTTCTAATTTATGTTTTATGCACTCACCATACCTAAATTGTTTTCAGTTTAATTTTTGAAGCACAGAACACAATTATTTGGTTATTGCCTAGTAAAAAGCCCTTTGGTTTCTTAATTGTTGTCTTTTCTAATATGTTTAATTACTTAATCCTTAGACATAATTTTTCTTACTAACATTAGTCTTGTTAAAAAGCCACAAAAGATCCCTGCAATCAATGGAACTTGTTTATTGCCTCTGAATAAATTTGTCTATATCTACCAGTATGATAAAATATCATAGAACTATGGAGAAATGTTGTTTTGGTGGTGTAGTAAATCTGTGTCATTGCCAATGACAAAAAATTATCATAAATCTATTGCAAAAAATTTTCATTAATGTTTGGAAAAAAGCAAATGAGAAATTTATAACATTGTCAAGATTCTCTCCTTATGAAAACCTACGAGAGATGTTTTTACTATGAATCTATTGCAAATTTTCCTGAAAGTTGAATTCATATAACTCCCTATTTTGTGTTATTATTGTTAATTTTTGAGGAATAAATGATATAAAATTCGAGTTGTTAACACATTGCAGGTGGGCGACTTTTCAAAAAAAAATCGTTACAGCTATAATTACATTACATTTTATGCATAATTACATTACAATCATTACATAAAAATTTTGAAAAAGTGGAATGCAAGATTTCATAAAAGATAGTGCAAACGTGTCACTATAGCAACAAATTCAATCTTTAAAAAATAATTACGATGAACGATTGGAGTTCTGATTACATATAAATTAAATCATTTATGTTTTTGGTAATCACTAATGGATAGATTCTTAAAAAAAAAAAAAAAAAAAAGAGCAAGAACGAAGAATTTTTTTAAACATTTGCATGAATCACAGAAATTTCAAAATTTATTTTTACGTGACTCGCTTGCAATGTATTAACCTCGAAATAGGGTTACACTAACTATAATTCTTTCTAAAAGCAACTGGGTGTAGTCTAGGCAATGATGATCCAAAAACGACAATACCGGCTAATACACACAACACATTTATATGGGAGGGCAAAATAGTAGTAAAAAATCATTACTGTTATCATACAGTTAAAATTTATCTGACAGTAAATATAGTAACTATATATACTGTGGGGAGGAGGTCATTTTCACTGATAATCGCACTGACTCCGCAGCACGCTCTCTACTGCCCTGCTATGCGGTGATTATGCGGTCTGCTATGCGGCCAAGTACAGCGAATTGAACACCGGCCTAATACGGAATAAGCAAAACTTAATCCTCCTCAATGATTGAGTGATAACTAATTAAAGGATTAATAAGGAAAATTTATTAGTTATTCTTGACATATAACATTAATAAATTGATATCCGTTTAAATAAGGCCCACTATTTAATTTTTTAATAAGATAAAATAGATAAGCAAAAAAAAATTATATGAAATGGAATGCAAAATAAAAGAAATAAATTTTCTAGTTTTTAATCATGTCAATCTGGAAAAATTATTAAAATACTGTCAAGAAAAAAAAATTATAAATACGCCAAACTTATAAGGCTTTTTGACGTAAAAATAAGATAATATTTTAATATAACCTTTTTAGACAACTAATCTGAATTTAAAAGTACTCTAACCTGAAAGCAATCCTAGGATATAAAAGATTTTAAGCAGCTATAATTTAAACCGTAGTCCAACACAAGATAATTTTAGTAAAAATTAATAACAGAGCTAAAAATTTAATATAACTTCCGTTTTAGTTTAGCTTTGGCGTTTGCTTTGTATGCTTTTATTCCTGACTTCATAATTAAAAAACGTTTTTACGATGTTTCTTTAACCTTTTGATTATGGCAGTTTATTTTAAAAAACAATGGCATCGATTAAATTAAAATGAATACAGTGATTCTACATCATAGTTAAATTTTAATTATTCATTTGTAATAAATAATGGTCTTAGAAGTAATGTGAAACTTCTCCCGTGTCTTAAATTTGACAGGCGATCATTGTTAAAGCAAAGATAGTGTTCTTACGTACCTGGAAAAAAATAATAACTGGTATCAATTTCTAAAAAAGAAGCTGGACACTTATAATTATTAGTTTCCACTTTCGAAATAAAACTTCATGCTTACCACCTTTGGATGTAACTATATTTACTAAGAGAAAATTAAATGTTCTGGTAGCTGCATACATAATAATCAAAAATAATTATAATAAAATTACAACCACTTTTTTCCAGGTGCATATGAAGCCTGTAGGACTAAGATTTTCATTTATGTGATAAGCTATTAACGTGTATTACGCTACCATATTAGGAAAATAAAATAAATTAAAATGTACCTATCTGAAAATTGTATTGATAAAACGTTTCATGTGAACATTTCCTTTTTGGAAAAAGAAACAGGTATATCACTGTATAGCTACAAGTCCCTTAATTTATTTAATAATAAATGTTTTTATACTTAGTACTGGTAATCTCATAATGTATCGTGTCGTGATTACTTTTATGAACTTTTTTTAATATTTTTTTAATATCATAATTTATTCGATAAATTTGGAAAAAAATTATGGGAATTGCATTTTTATTTGAAGGTCGGTCAGATATGAACATATAAATTGGCTCATATAGATAAATCAATAGTGATATTCTCGCTTTTAAATAAAAACTACAGAAACTTTTTAGCACTTTTGAAGTACCAAATCAAAGTGCAGGAGCAGCGTCATACTACAAAAATACTTGTATTTACAGTGTAAGGAGTTATTGGGTATAATTTTCGATTTCAAATTGCGGGAAACCTCAAAGTAATCGCTATACATAAGAAGAAATTGTAAAGCCTAAAGCCAGAGGTTTTACCCTTTGTTCGACGCTTTCCGTACGCTATATGTCGCATAATAAATACCCGATAAATTATAAGTAACTTTTTTTTTAATCGCAAGCTCTAAACACTTGTTTTTCACCTCGGAAGATGGATGAAGTGCTGCTCAATAACATTACCCGGTGGGCACCTGTGAACCTAAGTCATGGAAGCAAGCCGTATTACTCACGCCACACCGCCACAGATGCCCCCTCATACGGTCGGCAACATTAATACATCACACAACAGAAAGCAACACAGGGAGAAACATCCATGGCTTGAGCGGGATTCGAACCAACAACCATTGGCTTCGCAGTCAGACAAGCTGACCGCATGGCCACCTCGCCAGCAATTCTAAGAAACAAATTAATTCCATTTATGAAAACTACTAAATGAATAAAATTATGCAGTGCTTCGATTTTATCAATCAAAACAACGTTAATAATATGCAAACTAATAATTTTAAGATAGAAATATATGAACCTTAGAACCTTATATTTAAAAAAAAATTTCAAAAGATATATAAGATCAGCCATCTAAGATGTATTACTGAAAAAGGCAAATTTGTTAAATTTTTTATCAAATTGTTTTTTAAACATATTAAAAATCACTTTAAACAAATACAATCATCAACTTTAACCAAAACAGTGTAAAAGAAAAACAGACACGATAGCAATCGTGTCATCTAATAACATTTCTCTTGTTCAGCAATCGATCAAGATGACAGAGTATGCAATGATACAAAAGCAAAAAGACAGCAAGAAAATCTGTCAATTGAGATTGATTAAGATTTAATAATATTGTGTAATATATATGTCTGCTGTCTTATCTCTTTATGAGTTACTTTGTTAATTTATTGACCCGAATGTAAAATATTTGTGTTCAGAACGTTCGTGAATAAGAGAAGTACCCTACGTTATTTTAAGCTTTAAATATTTGGATATTTCACAACTTTTATTTACAACAATTATATGCCTCTATGTATCATAAAATGATAATTCTCATCAAATCAATATCACCATTTTGAGCCCTACTATAGAACATAAAAATCCCTTAGTATAATCATTAAAAACATAAAAAATAGAGATATTTTTGACTATCATGAACGTAACATTTATAATAGTTGCAAACTGTATTTATCATACAAGTTATTTACGCTTTAATTTGACAGGATGATACTATAATTTAAACTAGATGGAAATATTCCTCAATAATCAGTATAATCATCATAATAGTATAATCAGTATAATCAAAGATTAGTATAATCATTAATAAACATAGAAAATCCGGACATTTCTTAATATCATGAGTATAAATTTCAGAAAAGATATTAGTTAAAAGTTTAGTTTGGCTGGTGTTTAGCTGGTTTGCATTATTTTGGTTATCAATTCAATCGGACTAAAATATGGTTAAAATCTCATTAAGTTTGTAAGAAAACTATATTATGTTACAAGGAACCAATATTGTGGTTTCATGTTAAGCCGATTTTTCGGAGAATATAGAGCGTATGTGATAATTCTATCAAATTTGCGATGAAATTCTATAACTTTTGCAACAAGATATGAAATTCATTCACTATTCTAACACTATTGTTGTAGGTTAGGATAAAGTGGTCACATAATTTGAAACAGAAGAATATTTTTTTCAAATAAATTTTCATTATTTAGCTGATTATTTGTAAATTCTTTTGTTTTTAACAAAGACTGGTAAAGCATCAGGTTTTCTCGCGTAAAATATTTTGTATAAAATTACTTTTTCTACCTTAAAGATATATAGGTACAGATACAGTTATATTGCTTGATAGAAAAGTTCATTCCATTCAAAAATATACTAACTGGAAGGTAACAGTTGATATGTTTCAAGCGTTAAAAAATAGGCATCTATTGAAAATAGTCTCTTCGGCTTTGGTTTCAGAGTCATTCTTAGGCCTGTTGGTAAAAGTAAATTCAAGTCTCTTAAAGATGCTATTAGTTTACATCGGAAAAACAAGACTCACTTTAAAATTTAGACTTAAGGAACATCTATAGTTATGTTCGTCATCATGAATATAATAAATCATTAAATACTGCGTAATCTTAATCTGGAAGAGGAACCTTGGGTATAAATGCAATTTCGACAATGCAAAAATTTTCACCCCCCAATCACATCTGCTGATCTTGATGCCCTGGAATCTTGGTTAATACCCATGAAGGATGATTCCCTTGTTAAAAACATTAGTTTCTAGCCACCTCTCTATGGTCAGTGAAAATGCGCTTGCCCTACGACAGTGAATTTTCTTGTTCTTTTTAAATCATCTTTTTTTCTGTCTAGACTATTCTGTATTTTCTAGTTTTGTTTCTCACCTATTGTTCTATTTTTTTTGGCAACTTTGCATCAAATTAGTTTTGTTTCTACTCATTCCCGCCTGACAAGTCCAAAAAAAAGGGCACCTGTTTTTGAGCGTTTGAAACACGTCGAGTGTTAATTCCATTATGTATATTTTTGAAAGGTATGAAGTGTTTAATCAAGTAGAATCTTATCACTACAGTTTCTTGGAATTGCTTATTGATTCATGTTTTCATTGGAAATAATTGAAATAACTAATAAGATAAAGTTTATTCAAGAAATACATAAATTGTGGCGGGAACTGAAATATGCATTTTGCAAAATTTTTATTCTAAGAATTTAATCACTTAGAAATCAACATAGACACTGAGGAAAAAAGATATGGTTAAAACTATCGGGATATGGTAACTTGACAGTATTTCTACATAAAGATGACTAAAAGAATGACTTAAATACCGTATAGTTTGGTTTCCAATACAAGAATAATTTTTTTTATCAAAAATGTGATTGCTATACAGTACAGCGATTTTACAAGAATTTGTTTTTCCATGCAAAATGTTAATTAAAGCAATACTTACGCAATCTTCCAAATAAAAATAAAATCACAAAAAGAATTAAATTTTTTTATCAAAAAAGACATTTTTGATGCATTTTGACATTTAAAATAATTATAATAACTAATTATAATAACTAATTAAAATAAAGTTCATTCAACACAAAAATTATTTGAAAAACTGAAAACACATTTCGAAATACATCATTCAAACAATTAGTACCTTTTTTAAAAATATATAACTTTATTTAAACGCTTAAGGTATCCGACTACTTTCGACACAAAATTTTTTAAAAACAAATATTTTCAAGCACATTTTTGCTATTTAAGATGTGTATTGATATTATTAAAAGAAAAATATAAAAAATATTTAAAAAAAAATAATACATTTTCAAAAAAGTAGATTTTTTAAGTAATTTTAGTGAAAAAAACTCGTTAACGGAAAACGCTCTACATGAAAAACCAGTACATTTTTTGCAATGAAATTTTTGCAGAACCATTGTACAACCATTTCAAGTGTAATAGACCTCAAGCTAAATGATATTTAAAAAAAGAAAAAAGTTATGGTGTGTTACGTATATTTTTCTAATTTTTGAAAGTTTTTTTCACTTGATTTTCAAAGAAAACTTTCATAAAACAAAATATATTACAGGTATAAGAATTTTGGAGGTCTATTACATTAGTACCAGTATGAGAAACATTCAGTAAAAATTTGAAGACAAAACTATAATAATTACTTAAGTTATCATGTTTTTCGTAAGCAAATAATTGTTAAAAATTCATTTTGAGAAAAATGCAATTAAAGTAAACAATTACACTTAACTAGAAAATCATGAGCCTCCAGAAGCAAGCAAGCACTAAATTTTACAGGTTGCACCTTCCTTTACATATTTACAGAGTTTAGTTTACCAGTTTAGTGTTTAAAGTTTTCTGTAAGTACATTTTAAGCCTATTATGAGTTAACGTTAAAATTCGAAAAATCGGTTAAAAGTCAATGAAGGAGATATTTTAAAAATAACATTCTAATTATAATTATATTAATTTAAAATATATGTATATACAAGTACACGAACATAGTTGAGAGAAATATATACAATGATTGTTTTGTAAAATTGCAATATAAAGAAATATATAGTGTAAAAATTAAAAATTAGCATAAGTTAAACTGGTGAAAAAATTTAAATTGTAACAATAAATCATAATAGTCATTCACTTTAGAAAGAAAAGTCAAAATTCACACTAAAATTCTCCCTTTTTATAAGTTGAGCCTTCATTTTTTTCACATTTTGCAGTTTTCCGTTTTTTTAAAGCGCGTCGTTTTTTTCTAGCAATCTTTTGATCAGCTGACGAATGTCGCGTGCAATCAATGATACGTTCCATATCTAGCGTATGCTGCCCTGCCAAAGTATATCTCCCTGGAGATATATTCAACTCATTGAATATGGAGAGAAGTCCACCAAAACCTTCATTGAACTGAACAACTGCAATGTTGACACACAAACTCAAAGTTGAAAGTTCAACAAACACTTCTTTAGGCGCAATTTGCCATAAAACACAGTTGAAAGATTCATTTACGTTTTGTGTTCTACCGTGAAGGCATTTTTCTAAAAGTTTTCGATCACACAAATCAAAATAACTTTGCTTGATCAAGTTAATGATATTTTGTGGCAACCCTTTTGATTTTTCTGAATAGCTTTGGTTTGAAGATTTAGCGCGTTGATAACCGCACCAGCTATCAGCACCTGTTGGACATTGTCCATGTCTTGGTTCTGAAGGTGTTGAGCAGCAATGGTAGAATGCAGCGATAACAGCAGACTGCATTTTATCAAGATCACCAACATTGCTGCGAATTGCTATGCCGTAATAATTTTGTAATTTATCTATAAGAGTGTCTGTCAATTTACCTTTGCCACTTAGTTGTCCTTTTTTAGAAGTTTTTAGTTTTCTTAGACGAGATCCAACTCTCTTTTGGACGTGGCCAATGCATTCTAACTTTGTTACACTGTTAGTACCGTAAATGTCTTTCACTGTTAGGAAAGCCTTGGAATCGCCATCACCGTAATAATTAGAGTACCTCAGAGAATGAGATATTTCAGATCTCGAAAAGATCCTATGAACTCCAACAGGTTCCATGGATCCAGATGAGCCACTGTGATTGCTGCAAATATGATTATCAGCTTTATTATTACACAGTAAACATATTCTACAAAATTGAGACATGGCTTCCACGTCTAAGATTTTTCCAGTGTCAATGGATATAACACTCACACAGCCATTCAACGATGAGAATCCCCTTCGCTGCCAAGTGCCATCAACAGACACACCGCAATCAATATTACCACCATTATTCTGTTTTACTGCCATTGCAGCGTTATTCATTGAGTGCTCTGCAGATGATTTCGCAGCAGTCAGCAATTTCAACTCTTGTTTCCTAAAAGAAATTTTTGACAAAAAGGGAGGTAAATTTAAAATAGCACAGAGCTTTTTAGCAGCTGAGAAACCTTTCCCAATAAGTCTCATGCCAAAAACAAAACGAGTATTGATCTCATTTTGCTTATCCTGCTTTTTGCTTGTACAAAATGCATTTTTATATCCACAGCCTTTGCAAAACAAAGTCAAATTTGATGCTAAACCTAATCTCGAATCTTCTGAGATATCCAATTTGTTGTCAAAACAAGCAGGGCAACACAATGCTGTGAAAATTGAAATTAATATTTCAATGTCAATGATTCTATTTCCACTGAGCTTTTTATTTACTGTGGATTTCAGTTCTTGGTCAGCATTAAATGACAACATTAATTTTGAAGAACTCGCATTAGATACATTCAAATCATTTGCACCATCATTATTATTTGCATGCTGATTGCCATAATATTTACGTTTCTTGACTCTAGAACTTCTTGATTTGCCCATCTTAAACTATTAAATTTTTGATTTATAACAATAAATTTAATAATTTTTAAAATATAATAACAAAAATATAGCACTTTTTAAAAGATAAATAAACTGATTCGATAAAAACAAAGCTAAATTCGATAATGTAAAACAAGCGTTTTTAATGTAAACATTCCTGGCATAGAAATTAAACTTTTCATGTGATGCCAACAAATAGCAGCCAAATTATGTTTGAATATTATATAAAGTATTAGCCAAGAGTTTAATGATCTTCAAAAGTTAATAATTTTTGAAAACATTTCTCATGAATAATATAGAATACAAAATTTTGAGATACTTCCGGTTTCGTTTTTATGACTTCCGGTAAATTTGACAGCTACCTGTCATAACTAAAATTACTATAACAAAAGTTCTATTTGACGCACATTCAAAAGCAAAACATTTTTAGAAACTAGAAGAGTTGGGCATTATTATTAGACAATAAAATGAAAACATGATTTTTTTGACCAAATACCCCTTTTTCAAGGTAGTCGGATACCTTAAAACCACAATAATGGTCAACAGACAATTAAAAATGAGCAATAACGAAAAAACAATAATTTCATCTCCAAAATTTGATTTCCAAATACATTTCTTATTAATGTGAGGGGAAAAGAGAAAATTAATTCCTTTTAGTTTTCATTAAATCCAGTGAAACATGAAATCCTTTTTCTATTTCGGTCCTAAGATAAATGAACCATAACATTTTACACAATTCACAGATATTTCTGAAAAATGTCTTTTTTTGTTAAAACAGTGTAAATGACATGCTCTGCTTCCGGCACTTCCACCATTGTTAATTATTCATCCCCAGTAATCTTCAATGCTGGTTATCATACAATGCATTTTCCCTTTTTTTCATTAGGGCGGTGGCAACACCTCCGACAGCTGCTATTTATGACGCACCTGTTGCGATAGCTATTGCCTAATTGACCGTATACTTGGATGGGTAAAGAGAATGGGATTAACCTGTTGGAAAATCGATTGTTTTTCCCTTTTCTATTTAGGAAAAGATATCATCCACATTAACTCATATAGTTATTTATATTTTATTTTTATGTCTACTTATATGTTGATATTTTTGTAAATGTATGTAATTTTTGCATTCTATTGTTCGCATTTCAATATATTTATTAATAATATAAGAATATTTTATTGCAAATAAATAACAGTCCATGCGGTTACGAAAAACAATATATTAAAGGAAAGAACTTTTTTATGGATAGTCGTTTTCTGACAGAAAGAAGAATAAAATAAAGCTCGTTTTTTCAATTATTAATTTCTACTTGGTTTTGTTCATCATGAAATAAATTTTTTTTTAATATACAGACTGCTGCACTGTTACAAATTTCTCCGAAAAAATTATTAAAAAACAATTTATTTAATTGTTATTCAAACAAAACAGCCAAATAACTATAAATAAGATGGTAGTTAAACTGTAAACTGTGAGAAAAATTGTTCATTAACTGCTTTCTCCAAATACGGGTAAACAACCATAATTTTATCGTACCAATTAGGCCCCTCAACTAAGTCATTAAGTTCCATGAATTTTATATCCAAGAGCGCAATTATGTCGATCTCATAAATCTCATGATCCGCAGAACAAGGGGTCGAGTCCCATCGTTGACATGTCAATAATTCCTTCATTCCTCTCAACACATAAAGACATCCCAATGTCCTGCACTCTCCAATTTGTGACCCTGGACTATTGGTGCACGAAACTCACATTCAAGCATAGATGATAGCATCATAAAGGCTCAGGGGATAGAGCGTTTGTTTTCCAATTAGGTGAACCGGGTTCGAATCCCAGGGATGGCTGGTCAATACGAATTCCGCACCCGGCTTGCACTGAACACCGTGCTGACGTAAAATATTCTCAGTGGTAGACGTATCATGGGTTAAAGTCCCCTGGACATCAGGCGAGCCATGGGGGTTTTTCGTGGCATTCCTCTCCATGTAAAGTAAACGCGGGTAATTTTCCTCGAAAAATTCTTCACGAAGGCAAATTTCTCTCATTATTTGATCCAAGAGTTGCCTTGTCTTTCATATTGGGTTTAATTACAAGTCTACGGAGTTGAACATTAGTAGTCGTAAACCAAAAAATAAATAAATAAATAATAATAAAAAAAAACAATTGGGTCGGCTATTCAACGACGTTTATAAAATAAAGAATAATTTTTCCTCATTTCAGTCGTTGAAATTCTTTGGAGATAAGAATTTTTCAATGATTACCATAATTATGATACATATTATTTACAGCAGAGGGCACTTCTAGGAAGAACAGGAAACCCAGCCTTTTTTGTTCGAAACGTATTTTAAAATGTAATATAAAAATCTATTTTTGTTATTTTCAACCCAATTTTTATCTTAGTCACATAATATTTATGGATTAATATTTATTTACCTGAACTAGTATAACCTGTCCCATTCATCAGATGCACTCTTTATTCAATGGACGTTTATATATCAACTTAATCATAACTTTATAAATCCTTATCAAATCATTCATGATATCATATCATTCATGAAACAATATCCTGAATATTTTATTGTTTTTCAATTTTTATGAGTAAGTAAGAGAACTATAAGAAGTAAAGTAAAATACACGACAGTTAAAATTAGTTTAATATCCTGACACTAAAATCCACTTAATCAATTTAAAGAACAATTAAGCTATATACTAAAAAAAAAAAGGTAATGAAGAAAAAATACTTATTCGTTTAGGAAAACTATAAAAATCGTCAGACTATTGTTTACATTAATGATGCTTAGTTAATTGTTTGTAATTTATACTGCCGGTATTATGGTAATTGGTTTAGTTTTAATAAGGAATTCTACTACGGAATTTCTGTTGTTTTAAAAAATATGTTTTTATTTTTTCTGAAGGTAGCAAAAAGACCGTATAAATATTTTATTAAATAAGAATTAAAATGATTTTTTTTAAATACTGCATAGAAATAATGTGACATTAAAAAGTTTAGATAAAGAAATGCGTATGCTTTGAAGTCCTTATCTAGGTCAAATAAGAATTCTATTTGTTTTTAAAATTTTGTCTTTAGTTTACTACTACAGAAAGTTGCATTTCGCACAAAACTCAAATGTCAGAGGGCATTTCATAGACACAAAATATATTAATATAGATGAAATAATTATATTAGTATATTTGGTACTTATAAAAAAACCAATACTAAATAGTTTTACTACCGAAACTGAAGAAACTGAAGAAATGAGAGTCTTATGGCCCCTCCAAAGAGATAAGTATCAGGATAAAATTACTCGACAGCGGTAAAATTTAACTATCATGAGTAAGCCGCGAGCAATGGCATCATGCTGAACGATACTGAATGCAGCTAATCTTTATTTTGGATGGTATGAACTATAAGAAAATAACTTTATTTTAAGATACTATTTTTTAAATAGAACAAAAACCTGTTTCAGTTCATAAGGGATGCAGAAAATTGTCCCATTTGATTTGATTTTATAACCGTCGTTGAACAGATAATCTAATTTTGACTAGTAATGTTCAAGTCCGTAGCCTTGTAATTTTGAACCCAATCCAGAAGACAAGAAACTGCAGGATCAAGTATTGAGAGAAATATGCCCTCGTGGAGAAATTTTTGATGGAACTAACCAGCATCTGCGTTATATGGAGGGGAAAACCACGAAAACATCCAGGGATAAACCTTCACAAACCACGAATGAATTGAGAAACCTGACCGCAAAGGGATTTTTACCCATGATCCGTCTATCAGTGAGGATATATTACGTGACAGCATTGCGGTCGGTAATTCGCATCGACTAGCCATCCCTGGGATTTGAACCCGGTTCATCTCATTTGAATGGCGAACGTTCTATCCCCTGAGCCACCACAGCTTCGTCCCATATGAATTAAAGTTATACCGACTTTTTCGGAAGACATGCAAAAAAAAATAATGCCTTGAACAGTTCTTTCTCATTGATATAGCGCTACATTAATATGCCTAACGCTAGATTTTTTTTAAAAATATAAATATTGTTATATTTTTATTAAACTGTTAACAATGAATAGTGGAAATTGTTTGATTGTAGTAATCTATTATTTTTATGCTGTTTTACGATTGAATAAATATTATAGAATTTTCAAAAAATTCCAGAAGTTATTTAAAAGAAATTCTTAAATTTTAAAAATTGAAAATGGTAATAATAATAGCAATAGTCCTAATTTCTTAGAGAAGTAAAATATTATACGTTAAAAATAAATTTTCCCTATTTAACTTAAGGTAGTCAAATATTTTTAATAATACAATCCAAATTTTATCTGTTTTTGCCTTTCGTTGCCTTTAGTATTTAAAAGTAAATTTAAAAACCTTATAAAACAAATCTAAATAATAGAATTTTCTTTTTAATTCGTGAAACGGAATTTTTGAAGAAGGAAAAGCACAGAATAATAACTAAGAGTTATACTCGAAATCTATTTCAGTTATTTTTTTATTATTGTGAGCTAAATTAATTTGAAACGTAAGCTAAAATCAAAGAAACATTTTAAACACCGATACAAATACAATTAAACTTTCAATATTTGAAAAACATGAATCATGGAATTATTTATTCAAAATGATTATATAATTTTAATTATATAAAGATACATGAATCGAAATAATTATATAAAGATACATGAGTCCAGGAATCCCTTAAAAGTGTTAGTTAGCAAATTTAAATTTACATTAAAAAGTTCAGCAATGAAAAATACTATTCCAAGCTTTCAGAAAAATATAATTGCGGATAATAATGCATGAAATAAATATCGTGTGATAAAATACGAAAAACTGCACAAAATTCTAAGAATAAAAAAAGCTAATTCAATTAGTCCTTAACTTCTGTTGAAATGTAAAACTGCACTGAATATTAATATCGTAATAAATGTCTAACTAGTTAAGAACATATATTCAATAGAATTCTTTAATAATTAATATTGTTCTCGTTATTTGTATTCAACGTATAGCCAAATATGAATGCAAGTAAAATCTGGTAAATACATCACGTATTAGTTTAGAACTATTTGAGGTTAACGTTTCCTGTCTTAACTTTGTTTCTATTTATCTTTTTCTTTCGTTTGGCAACTAATTATAAAGTTTTCCGGAAAATAAAACTAGTTTACTTTGAGTTTCAGCAAACTATTTTACCTATAGTTTCTTCATAATTTTATAAGTAAGCATTGGAAAGCAACATTCGCATTTAACGACTAAATTATGTTTAAAACTAATTGTATAAAATTAAAAACTAATACATTAAATTTATTTTAACTTTACAAAGAAAGAAATAATTGTTTTTGTATATACATTCAGTACTTGATGTTTACTTTAAAATTTTAGCTTTGCTGTCTCTAATGAAGGAAAAGAAACAGATTAAAATAAAATCTATAAATATCGTTTTGTGCAAAGAATTTCTTTCTTTTGTTTCTAAAATTTAAATGCTTGTTAAATCTTACGCGAGTAATAATATTTTTTTGTTGAAAGCTTATAAAATATAATACCAAACTTGAAAAATAGGGTACTAAAATAAATTACGAATTTAAAAACTGTAACTTTGTTTTAGACAAAAATAAAAAATGTAGAATTTTTGCCGGTAAATTTAACTTTGAATTAAAAATCCAATTTAAACAATTTGAATACAAAACATTTATTAGTTTTAAAATTTATTAGTTCAAGATTAAAAATTATTTGATTACAAGAAAAACCCAAAAACTTCTTTATTATGACAAATTTGGATTTTAGTTAATCGTAATCTTACTTCATTGTTTATTTTTTGTTTAGTATTCTAATTTGTAATTTATAATTATTTAGTATGTAATTTGTAATTTATATTTAAATTTGCATTAATCAAATATTTTTAATACAATCTTAATTTTATTTGTTTTTGAACATAAAACCCTATAAAACACAAAACTTATAAAATAAAAATAAAAACCTCTTAAAATCCTTATAAAACAAAACTAAATAAGTTTCATTTTTTTAAATTTTAAAATCTACTTTTTTAAGAAGATAAAGCACAGAACAACAACTAAGAAATATACTCAAAATTTTAATCCGTTGTATCTTATTATTTTGAGCTAAATTAATTTAAAACGTTAAGTAAAATCAAAAAGCATTTCAAACAGTGAGAAAAATACGATTAAACTCTCAACATTTACAAAACACTCAACAAAGAACATTATTCAAAATAATTGCACAATAATTTAAAAGTTTAAAGATTTGTAAGTCCAGGAACCCCAAAAGTATTAGTAGGCAATTCTAATTTACATTAAAAATGTTAAACAATAAAAAGTACAATTCAAGTTAAATTTGTAAAAATTAGTATGTAGTTTATAATTGTAATCTTACTTCACTGGCTATTAGATTTTAGTCACATATATATGTAAGAATATTAAAATTTCATTTAAAAAAATTTAAAAATATGAAAATAAAAACATATCAAATATTATAAAAAATATTTTGAGTTTCATTGAGAAAAAAAAAATTTGAAAAATTATTGTACTGCATGGTAATGACATTAATGGTAAAATAATCAGAAATCTGGTTAATGAAACCAAAATCGATGGTATTTCAACCATTCATTTCATAATTTTTGCTTTCTTATAATAACGGTTTAGCGAAAATTCTGGTTTTCAAAACTATAGTTCTTATTATTCTAATCTTATTGTTCGAATAAAAAATAAAATCAATTTTAATAGAATAAATGATTTTTATGCAAATTTTACCACATTTACCAAATTTTATCACATATTACAAAATATTTATTAAAATATTTTCCAAAATCATTACCAAAGGCTTCGGTAAAACTTCTGAGTGTTTTGGAGCACCCATACAATCAGAAACGCGGTAAATTTGACCATATCCTGGGATTTCTGGCTATACTTTTTCTCAGAGTAAATATAAATTCTAAAATTCGTTCTAAAAAAATAACTTACTTATTTATTTAATGTAATAGGAAAATCTATTCTTCAAATTATTGAGTTTCAAGGCAAATTTTTGAATTATAATAAATAATAAATTAGCAATAAATAACTAATTATTCATAAATAACAAATTAGTAATAAATGATAAATTAGAAATAAATAAATAATATATAAATTTCAAGAACTGAAAATTGTTTTAGAGGAGGCCAGATAAAATGTATTAGTTTCTTTATCCAAAACAATGCCTTTGACGATTTTCTTAGTAAGAAAATAAAATGTTTTTCAACTTAACAAAAATTAATGTCTTTGTTGGAATATTTTTTTTTAAAGTAACTGAAACGTTGAGTTCTAATTCTACTTTAGACATTATACTTTGACATATGATTTAAAGTAATTCCCAGAGAAGTAAAGAAATCTGTTAAGTTATAAAAATGTTTAGGACGCTTATTTTAAATAAACGTTTCTTTCGATTTGCAAGGTTCGATTGTTTTCAATGTATACATATAAACATAATTTTAAAAAGAAAAAAACATGTAAAATACTTTTGATTATACTTTTTTTTCAGTGTTTAATGTATGAAAGTAAAGAAATAATTTCTCCAGTAATTTTAAATAATGCCAAATACTAAATTTAGTCAATTTTCTACCTTAGTGGATGAATAATCCTCCTCATCATCGGAATTACTCGGTGATGATCGCCAATCCCATCCTTCACCAGCACTGGCTCGTCGCCAGATAGGCCAACGCGGCCCTCCACGTGTTCTTTTTGGAGTTCCCAAAGACATGCGACTTGCTGGTATCGTTTACTTTACTAGAATGAGGGTTTTCAGAAAGCCTATGAGTCTGCGTCAAAGCGAACAAATCGGAATCGGGCGTCCCCTATGCCACCACTTATTTTCCATTTATTTTCTTGTTTTTTTTATTCCCAAATCTAACGACATCATGAGATGTTTTTATCTTGAAGAAACGGAATTAGTTTTTCTTTAATTAGTTCTTCTAATCGAGGAGATAATTAAAAATAGAGTAAACAATGTGGTTCTAAATTGAAGAGATGAGAAACTGATTACAAAAGCAATAAAGTAATATTTGAGAAAAAAATTAATTGCATGCTTAGTGTTTCATACACTAAGTTGTGACAGTTAAATTCAAGATCTAATTTATTTCGGAGCTTTAAATTTAAAATTAGATTTTAGATTTTTGAATAATTAATTTGTTTTTATAATTATTTTCATTCATGGTGTTAGCCACATTTAAAAATACTGAAAAAAATATATCTATAATTGGAAAATAATCGGTAACCAAAATTCGATAAAATAACAATTTAATTTACTAAATAATTTTTAGATTTTCTTCCCAATGATTGCAATTTTTATTATTATTTTTCATATTCTTTCCCTTCTATTCAGATTTAGGAAGCATTGCGTTATATTTTCTAATAAATAATCTTCTTTACAATTATTTATGTGTTTGTAACTAGTCACGCAAAAATAAAACGCGATTTGATGAGATCATCATTCAAAATTTAATCATAATGATAATGTAATTTGCTTTATATTTCATTAATTTAATTCCTTTTTTTCTTCTTACTTTTATAATTTTTTTTCGTTAAATTTAGTAATCGTTAGATTTTTAAATAATTATTTTCATTTTATAATTATTTTCATTCTAGGTTTAAAACACGTGAAAATATAATCAATATAACGATAATTGAAGATTGATTGACCTACTAAATTTAATAATAATAATAATAATAACAATAATATACATTATTCAATAATTTATTATTTCCCTTATAATAAATGGTATCTTGATAAATGAAATTAATGACTTAATACATTCTAATATTTCTTTTCCCTATATTTAGGCTATATTATTATTTCATAATATTTCATAAAAAAACCTTTTCAAATATTTTTTTAAATATCTATATTACCAATTGCCCCACATGCAAGAATAACAAAATTTTAAATTTATTAAAAGTTGTGTTTAGTTATTGAAGCATAATTTTATTTATGATTTATTTATTTTATAAATTAATTTTATTATTAAGTGTTATTTTTGTAAATAATATTTAATTAAAATAATATTTATGAGTAAAAAAGGCATCATTTCATATGACACAAATTAAATAAATATTATAAAATACAGTTCAATTACTTTTGAATTTGCATAACATTATATGCTAAGTAATTGAATGGATTCAGATAAAAAATAAAAAGTTATAGAAACAACACAACCAAAAAAAGTTTTCATAACATTTAAAAATATAACTTAGAATATTATATATTAAAAAATCATATTGAAAGCATTTTTGAAAGAAAAAAGAAATAAACTTCTTACATTTAGGATTCTTTTGTACACCTCAAGGAAGAAATAAATGTCTTACCTGTAAAAAAAGAATATAAAATGTGAGTATTTTAATACTAATCATGATATTTTGCATGCACTATATTTGGTTTTGAAACCAATGAATTAAAATATGTGAAACAAAACTAAATATAAATATATATTTATTTCTTCCACAAAAATAAAATTTACTTTAAATCATGGTCGACTCACTCATAATTGAATAAAAAAATAGTAAAATTGCATAAAAATTAGATTTTTGATAAACTTTGCCAAGTATACTGAAATACACGATCAACAAAACAGTATAAAATTGACAATACTCGGTAAAATGATCACAGAAAAATTAGAAGTAAATAACAAACGAATATTTTAAGAAAGGAAAATAAGTCCAATGATTTGCGACAAGTTTTACGTAGCCAAAAATACATAATCAGCAGAACTGTCTGAAATTAGGCATGCAAAATATAAAAGTAAATAATAACTTAATCATTTAAAACAGTGATTCCCAATGTGGTCTATATCGACCCCCAGGGGTCGACAACTACCTACAAGGGGTCCATCTCAAGTGGAAAAAAAAACTGGGGGTCCATGAAATGAAAATGGGAGTCAACGATAGTGGATCTCATATAAGCAGATCGTGACTTTTAATTTTATCATTTCATGAATGGAATAATCAACATACTGATAGTACCTATTTACTTACATTATACTACCTTATAATATAAAGACATATATCTATCTGCATTCTACATAATTTCTAAAAGTAGCTATGAAGTAAAAATTTTAATAAACTTAAGTTATTAGGATTATTTTTTGATATATGAAACTGAATTATTGTACACTAGCATTTGCCTGCAGCTCTGCCCGCGTACGTTTTTATTTTCTCTGTGTGTAAGGTTTTACTTTGTAACAAAAAAGTAATTTTCCGCTGTAAATTGTAGCCTAACTTGTGTCAAATCTTTATCTAGCTAGACTTCCAATCTTCGCACAAGATCACGGAGATTTGCTGCATAGTTTTTACGTGAAAACGTAATAAACAGACTGATAATACACTACTACGGATTTGTATACAAACTTATTTCCGTAATTATAATATTAGTAGTGGAGTACTAAAATGTTTTATAGTGGTTTTATAGTGGAATTATTTTATTCCATTATTAATTAAATTAGTTTGAATTTAATTAATAAATGTATAAAATTTACATGTGTTTTTTTTTCACACTACACTTCATTACAGTTAGAAATTTAAATCTTTCACAGTGAGTAAGGCTATACCAGCTATCAAAAATACATTTGAAGTTGATGAATTTACAAAAATTCAATATCAGGAAGGCAAGGTCTATACAAAACGGAAAAACATGGCAAGGGGTCTGCGAGACAAAAAAGTTCGGGCACTACTGATTTAAAACTAAAAATAATAATGATATGCAATAATTTTTGAGTAGACAAAAATACACAATCAGCAGAACTGTTTTAAAATTAAAATTGTTTTGGAAATTGAGCAGGAAAAAGTAAATAAAAAAATAAAAATAACCCAATCTTTTAAAAAATAAAGAAAAATCCGATTATTTGTCACAAATTTCGCGAAGTAGACAAAAATATACAATTAGCAGAACTTTCTTAAAATTTATAATGTTTGGGGAAATTGAGCACGGGAAAAAATTAAATAATAACCAAATCTTTTAATAAAAATCTATTTATTTGGAATAAATTTTGTCAAGTAAGCATAAGTGCATAATCAGTAAAACTGTCTAGAATTAGCAATATTTGGGACAATGAGCATGGAAAATAAAATTTCTAAAAAACACGTTTATGCTTAGTTATAAATAGAAAAAAAAAAATTGCTGAATTTTTGATCCATAAAAAGTATACAATTTGGTTGCCAAAATTAGAAGTTATTGATTTGTTAAACTACATCTAAAGTATTGTATTGCTGAACTAATATCATTACACATATCATACTTTTTGGTACTGCAATTATTCATTTTAAGGAATGTAACTATTGGAATGTAGACATCAAAAGAATATAATGTAATTCTAATCAACGAATTAAATCTTTATCCTCGATATAACTTCGAGTAAAAATCTGCATTCATCTTTCTGAAATGCATCTAGTAGTTAAAAAGTAAAATTCAGACTTTCTTCATTGTAAGAATACATATCTTAAAAGTGCCAAGTAAATGTTTTCGCATTATGCACTTTAAGTGCTTATATATTGTCTCTTTCATTATGAATATAAAATAGCTCCTTCAACATGAAACTGTTCCGAATTATCAAAAATTCACAATGTTTATGTTCAACATTTTAAATATTCTTTTGATATAAAATGTCTGGTATTTATATTACAATATACATTTGAAATCGAATTTAAAAGTAAATTCGTGTAACACCCAATATATAGGAACATATTTCAAAGCAAATAAGCATTCGAATAACTGTACTTTGAACTCTAATTTATGAGCTTTATTCGCCTAAGCGTAATTAAGGAATTTAATTAATAGTTCTATTACTTGCAATATGGAATGTATAAGAAAAAGTATTTGGAATTTAATTGAAATATTCTATTTAAAATTTGGTATCAAGTAAGAAGGAAATAATGTCAAGTATTCAAAAAACTGCATTGCATTGCAACCATAATTTTGGTTTACGATTAATTTTTTTTAGTATGTAAAAAGATTTAATATTTCTTAAAAATCTCTGCATAAACTTGGAAAACTTTAAAAAATATTTACATTTATTTGGAATTAAAATAAAACTATTAATACTTTCTATATTGCTTCCGGCGTGAATCTGTTGTTATATCTTTCTAATATTTTAAGTTATTAAATTATTAGTGAATTAACATTCAATAAATATAGTTTTTAATATGTTATGTCCAATTATTGGGATAGTAATTAGTTGCGGCAGCAATTGTTCACATTATACTTTTTAATCTAAAGCTGGATTGATATAAACAATAACAATCATGAAATGAATAATCCCAGAAAACTCAAGGTGAAAGTTACAGTGCGAATAAGAACTGCGATGTTATTATAGGCTTTTAAATTTCCTTTATTTCACAAATTTATAATTATATTTATTTCTATTCCCGTTCTAATTAAATGAACCAGCTAATCAATTTTCATAATATTTCATAAAAAGCGAATATAAATATATCAATTCTTTTCTGTTAACAATAAGTGTAACATTGAAATTTTTATTCAATTTAAGAGTGAATAACAATAATTCACTGTCGAGACAAAACGATCATCAAAATATAATTTGAATCTTACTTTTTTTTACCTGTTTTATTGTTTTACCACAAATATGTTCCAGTTATAGGATTTAATTAGTTCTGATACTTTTTGGTGATTAATTTGCAAACCAGATAGTTTAAAATTTAACGTGAATAACCCTTTATTTTTGGCTGTAATATTTTTCTATGATTCACCAATACTTATGAATCTCTACTCTTGCTCCTAAGCACCACTACACATATACTCGGATTTAAATAATTTTGACTTTTAATATACTCGGATTTAACTTTTGACTTTTAATATACACATATATTCGGATTTAAATAATTTTGACTTAAGGATTAGGAACCAAGTCATCCCATGGTCCATCAAACCGACCATTGGAAATGTCGAAAAATTGAAGAAAAATAAAATTCTATGAACTAGTTTCCTCTCAAAAAGGTACTGCTGTTACATATTTGGGTATATCCTTTCTCTAGTTAAAAATTTGAGCTCATGGTGAATTGGTATTACTATATAAACAGAAATTGTTTGTAGCTTTATTGTTCATATATCTTTACAAGTAAAAAAGACATGTTCATTCCACTAAATTAAGTTTGCGTTGATAAAATTGATAATAAAAAAATTAACTAAGGCAGGCATCATGTCACGATCACCTATTATTGGATACGTGATTTTGATTCATACCCTTAAATTCAAATTTGATAGTTTAATTAATTGAATAGTTTAAATTTTAATTTTAATGCAGTATTTCTTATCGAAATAGCAATTCAATAACATTTCTCCCAAACAATGTAGTGTTTCACATAAATTTCTCTGCGTAATTGCATAAATATCCTAAATTTATGTTAATGACCTTCAAGAAGAAAACGACACTACCAAACATTTTATCGACTTAAATTTAAATTAAATATAGAACATGTTTTAATCAAAATCCCCAACCTTTTGATTAAAATAATTGCAATTTCTAGAACCGCAGTTACACATCACTGGATTCGATTTTCCACTAAAATGTACTCCAATTAGTCAAATGTAATTTACTACCCAATCAATTTTCTCTATCTATTTCAATCTATTCATGAGATGTAAAAACGTAACGAAAGATTATTGTTTTTATTCACGCAAATATTACGTCCGAAAAGAATTAAGTGGAAATAGTGAGCATCAAGCTAGACATGAATGGAGAAGAAATATCCGCTTATGAAGCATAAAAGAAGTAAGGCTTCCCCAATGATATGACATCATCTTTCTAACTCGTCATCTTTAAGCATTATGTTTATTTTCTTCTTTTTCTTTAGCACGTAACGAAATATATTTTAATCGAAGTGCTTCAGTAAGTGTAATTCCTTTTAAGAAAATAGTTTAGGAAACAAGTAAAGTAAGACGAGATGACTAACCGCAAGGCATAGTGGAAATAAACTATTCGACTTTAAGGGAATATTGTCAAATTAGAATAATTTTTATTAAAAAAGTGTATTTTTGTTTGTTTTTAGTCATTTATATATTTATTTATTTAATTTTATAGAAAATATCTGGTTGTACCGTGAGTGTAAATTATTTTAGTAGAAAGTTTATTTATTTATTTATTTTTTGGTAGTCAAAGAAAAAATCTGTTTCCGTAAGTGTGATTTATTTTATGAAAAGTATTCAGGGAAAAGTGAAATAAGATGTGATAACTAATTTAAAGGCCACCTAGAGTTAAACTATTTGACTTTAAACCAATGCGGCCAAATCAAAGTTTAATTAATATTTAAGTGTATTTTGTCCTGACGGTCAAAGTAAAAAAATTGGTAGTTCCCTAAATATAATTGATTTTAAGAAGTATGCAAAGAAAAGTGAAGTGAGTCGTGACGTCAAAGTAAAAAAATTTTGTTTCCCCTAGTATAATTTATTTTATGAAATGTTCAGGGGAAAATAAAGTAAGCTGTTACAACTGATTTAAAGGCCTCCAAGAGCTAAAGTATTCGAATTTAAACAAATGCTGCTAAGTCAAATTCCTCTGAAAAACTAAGCGTATTTTTTTGACAGTCAAAGTAAAAATATTTCGTTTCCCCAAGTATAATTTATTTAATGAAATGTTCAAAGAAAACTATAGAAAGTCGTAAAACTAATTTAAAAGCCACCTAGAGTTAAACCAATCGACTTTAAACGAATGCTGTCACATCAGAGAGATATCTGAATAACACAGTGAAGTTTTTTTTAACAGTCAAACCAAAAAATCTGATGTTTCCGTATATTTTAATAGAAATGATATAAGAAAAGTGAAGTACGATATAGAAACTAGTGATTAAAAAAAGTATATGTGTTTATTTTATTTATCTATTTATTTATTTATTAATTTATTTAATTAATTAATTAATATATTTATTTATTTGAAGATGAAAGCAAAATTTTAGCGTTTCCGTAAATGTAATTTATTTTAACATAGTGCTTACGAAAAGTTGTGTTTCGGCAAGATTTATTTATTTATTTTGAGATTTCTTATTTTTTTATAGAAATGAAGACGTGGTTACAAACTTAAAGTTAAACTAGAGATAAACGATTCGACTTTAATTGAAAGCTGCCAAATCAGAATCATTTGAATAGAAATAAAAAGGAAGTGAAAGTAACATATCTTTGGTTTCAGTAAGAGTAATTTATTGTAAGAAAAGTGTTCAGAAAAGAGAGAAATAAAACGTGACGACTATTTAAAGCCTAACTGGGTATTAAGTTTTTAATTTTAAGCGTATGCTAGAAACATCATCGTTATCTAATTATAAAGTGCACTTTTTTAAAAGGCAGTGAAAGTAATACTCAATTTTTATCAATTCAGAAAACTACTTGTTTACAACAATAAGCAAGTAATATTAGAACTGTAGATGTTAGATTGTATATGTTAGATGTTGATCTTAGAGTAAACCACATTATCTCGAACATCTATATAATTTGGTACACTCTAACTCTGATGTTTGATAGTGGAAAAGTGAATAGAACAAAGTGAATAGAACAAGTGAATAGAACACTAAAAATAATTTGCTCTATAGTGAATTTAAAGAAAATAAATTTCAGATTAAAAAATGTATTGATATAAATATTAGTAACTTTAAGTACCCATTATTAACAGAAAATATCCGATAAATTTAATATTGATAAGCTTTTATAAAATTAATTGAAAAAAGTTCTTAATTTTCAAAAACACAATGCATGCAAAGAGGTTGATGTAAAAAAATAAATTAAAACTCTTACATGCCAGTTTAATTGTATTAGTTACGAATAATCAATCTACAAATGTTTCTAAAACAACTCAAACGTAGGAAATAAATTTAAGAATATTTCATATAAAAGTTTTATTCCAAGAACTAGATTTGATTTATAATATCATAGCTCGGTTTAAGAATTAGTTTGCTTTTGGCTTTAACATTTTTGTCATCTGTTATACGGGTGATTATCCTATGAAAAGACTTAATAAGATATCTTACCTCTACATATATCACATAAATTACTTAATTTGTGATAGGAGAAAATTATACTGCCATGCAACATATGAAATAAGACAATGAGTATATTAACAAAGTGGATGCTTCCTTCCGAAGTACTTATAAAATAAACTTTTAATAAATAAACTGGTAGTCACAAAAAAAATTAAGTGATAAGTGTGTGCAAAATACTTTTAAATATTGTAAACTAAAACCAGCTTGCAATATTTTCCAAGTGCCCGGAGACAAAAAAAATAGTAATAATACCGTATTGAATGGATATTTCTGGTAAATAAACCATAATTCTGGCTAATACAATATTTTAACTATTCATATGGTCACGGTATCCGTTTACATAGTTACAGTTTACCAAAATATCTGGTTTTCATCAAAATTATAGTTTTTATTAGCACTCATTCAGCAAAATTAAAAAACAACTGAAAAATAAATTTTACAGAATAAATTGTTTCTATGCTAGGCTCTACGGGATCATGGTAAAATTACAAAATTTTAACACATTCACAGAATTTTAACACAGATTATAAGACAATATTTTATGGTAAATTTAAAAAAAAAAATCGTTTCCAAATCACCTTTATAAAGATTACCGTGCTTTTTGGTTTTCCATAGAGCCAAAAATAAGGTAAATTTCACCTTATTCTGGGAGATTTTATTATTTTTTTTCTTAGAGTACGGTACTGGAAAAATTATAATATAAGTTTGTATATATATTATATATATATATATATATATTGTAAAATTATAGTATAAGTTTGCTTCCTTCAATTTAACGATATAGAAAAAAAAACGAGTGTTAAATGTTTTTTAAACATTTTATTCATACTTAATTGCTAAATAATCCATTTTCGAATTAAGATTTAATGTATTTAATAATTGTTATCTTTACCTTAAATGTCTTTGCCGTGGATTGGTTTTGTCATACCATCTGCAACGAATAAAAATGGAGCTATCTTCCTTGTAAATTACTTAAGTAAGACTCTTGAAAATTTCTGCAAGTAAAAGTGGTAATTTAAATGCTATCAGTTTAGTTATTATTTTGACGATATTTAATTTACGCCATCCTCACATTTCTTTTTACAGCAAATAATGGGATTTTTTCAAAGCACATTAGTTACTTTTATTGCTTAAATTTTAAATGCTTATGTATGATGAATAAAAAAAGGCGACATTTACTATCAAATTCAGGGAAATTTTTGTATTTCTTAACATTGGCATCTGTTGTTTTCGAATCGAATAAAAAATAAACTAAGCATAATTTAGAATGCATTTTACGATGATATATATAATTAGAAAGAAAGCAAAACAATACAGATTGACTCCAAATTGAGATATGAAAATTGGCTATAACTGAAGAAAATAACACAACAACACACACAATTAATCACGCAATTAGTTAATTAATTAGCTACACAATTATCTTTCCATTTACGTAGCAAACAAAGTTTAATACCCCAAACAAAAACTAAATTTACTACATTACGAACCCATCCATATTGACTTCAATTGGAAT
Source organism: Parasteatoda lunata (assembly GCA_949128135.1). Classification (NCBI taxonomy): domain Eukaryota; kingdom Metazoa; phylum Arthropoda; class Arachnida; order Araneae; family Theridiidae; genus Parasteatoda; species Parasteatoda lunata. The sequence goes on along the minus strand of OX421971.1, from coordinate 109,049,435 downwards.
TGTAAGTAAAATATAAAAAGCTAATAAAAATTTGTCAAGCACTTTTACCCAAATAATTTAATAAATGTATTTAATGAGCCAAGACAAAAACAATGTTTGTGCTTTTAATTATAAAAGGGACTTAAGTCAGCATTTTTAAAATAGAGATTTATTTGCTTTAGTACATCACTCCTTCATTAATATCTTCTATGATGAAAGTATAGCAGTAGAGTCATTAAAAATGACTCTAGCTGACTCTAAATGTAGCTTAATTTGTATTTGAGCTACTTTAAATAAATTTGAAAAAGCTCCTTATTTTAAAATTAATTTTCAAGAAAGTAGTTCACTTTTACTGTGAACAGCCTGTTTGATAGAACAGTATAATATTTTTCTTTTTTGCATTTTATGAGTATATTTTAAGAATAAACATTAAAATTCATTATATGCCATTAGGTAGAGAATTATTTCCGATACCACAACTCGTGGACAAAACACATAGAATGCCGGTTGTTCATTAAATTGAATTTCCTTTCTCTCAATTAATTTTAAACAATATAATACGCACCACTTAAAAATTTAATAAGAAATTTTTTTTCAATTACACAAAATGCAAGAGAGAAATCTGCATAAGATAAAAAAATAGTAAATTATAAAATAAAACTGTTTCAAATTATACAAAGAAATAGAAACAAAATTTATTTTTTTTAATCTTAAATTATTTTTAAAGTACCGTGAATAGTCATTCATCGACATTCCAGATCACATTACGTTAAAATGTACTGGCACATTGAGTGCAGCATCCGCAAAACTCATTTTACAGCAATATTTATTTTTACTCTAAAATTTTATACTGTAATTTGTGCATCAGTATTAATTTAATTACAGTGATTCAGTCATTTTTCTATTAAAATAACGGCATCTCAGATTTCAGATACGGCAAAATGTACTGGCCTTCACATTGCAGTCTTTTTACGGTAATTCAAGAATTTTTAACAGTGCACTAGCTCGTTTTCCATGAAATCATTAACTTCTATCAATAGTTAAAAATACATTCTGTTTAATTTTCATATATAGCCGTTTTATCTCATTAATTTAAAAAATATTCACTGAAAAAGGTATGGCTTAAAACCACCAAAATATGGTGAGATTCACCACGTTTCTAACGCTATGAGAACAACAAAAATATCGATAATCGAAGCGCTTTAGTAATGATTTTGATAAAATTAGCAGTAAAATAGTTAAAATATGTGCTTAAATTTAGCAAATGTTTTAAAGATTAATAATTTTATTATGATACTCTATAGGAATACAGAAAAAAACCGTAATTACAATACCGAAAAAATTGGTAATTTTTATCGAAGGGCTTTTCTTTTCAGTTTTGTATTTTTTACTAAGCAATTATTATTAAAAACTTTAATTTTGAGAACTAAAATTTTCCGTTAAACAGTTATCATATGAGCAGATAAATCCCCAAATGAATGGTTTAAATACTGTATATTTTGGTTTTATGATCCAAAATTATGGGATATTTTTAACCAGAAATGTTATTACCATGCAGTAAGGTAATTTTTCCTCCGAGTGAAATTTATATACTGTTACATATTTTTTAAAGCTTTCAAAGTGGATTTATGTTCTCTAAGAAATGGTCTTTATTTAAATAAATATGACTAATCTATTAAAAACTTTGAATAAACAATTATAAACTGGTAAGAAGCCCCTCTCTCTGCTAAAGGGACTTCTATACCCTATATACCCTATGAATGAATTTAATAATTTTGTAACTGAACGATAAACAGGTTCTTACGCAAAAATAATGTCACTAAAATTTTTAGTGTCTTTTTTTCCATTGTAGTAACACACGTATACTTTCGATTCTGTAGGGGGGGAAATTAAAACCCCAAACTTGTTTTTCATTTTTTTCTCAAATATTTATTTAAATGATTCTACAAGAAGAGCCAGTTGAAAGAAATATTTTTTTCAAACATATCATTTAACATAATATTTTTAATATATGCTAATATTTTTTCGAACATATGAATATTTAAATCTTAATGTTGCAGTGGGACTTTAAAAAGGTCAATTTGTATTTGTCGTTTAATTACGTACGTTGTAATAAATAGAATTTTACGTATCGTATACATTTATCGTTTAAAAATTCACATAAAGTAGCAAAATACTTTTATCATAAAATTCTTCATAATAATGTTAAAAGATATTTTTATAATATAAGAAAAGATAACCGCTTTTAATTTTAATATCTTATCTTTTACTGATAAACAACCAAATAAACTCAAATATAACGGAGAATAATTTTGAAAAGGATGATAAATAAATAAATAATTTATTGATAAATAACTTTATAATTTACATTAAATTTAGCTGATGAAAGCCATGAACATCTGAAACTTTTTCTACTATTAAAAAGCATATCATGACCTTTTTTTGCCAAAAGTAAAAACACGAAACAGTAAAACGACAATTTTGTGATGATAATTAGTTTTGCGATACCCAATATTAATTTTTAAAAAAAGTACTACACAACAAAATATATCTATAGTGTAGAAGATAAAGAAAAAGAAAGAAAGAATTCTATAACTTAACTCACTTATGAATGTTTTTTTCGTCAATGAAATTAACTAATTTAATGTACTTAAAAACAACAAGACTCTATAATGAACGTAAACATTTACATTATTTTTCATCTTCTATCAAGTAATTATCCTCTATCATAGTCTGTTATATCAGTTTTCAGAAAATTTTATTAAGTATAAATCTAACTTTTAACGGAAATTTAATGTGATTTTATAAAACACTTTATTCAATTTTACTTAAGACCAAGCATTCTTTCTGGGGTCTGTCGTTATTAACGAGCTCGACTGTTTTCCTATGAGAATTTAAAGGATGGCAACACGTGAGCGAGTACTCTCTTACAGAAGGTAAATCTTAATTTATGTCGAAACTACTATAGATAAATCTCCAAAATTTATAAAACTTGTCAAATGTAATGCAGAATTTGAAATTTTAAGCTATATTTATTCTTATTATTAGTGCATATCTTATGATTACATATCAATAACCCAAGAATAATACAATTTTATACAACTCAGAATAAAACCAAATATAAAGTAATACAAACAGAATATTATCAAGTACAATTAAGTTGAATTAAGGTTCGAGAGGATATATATATATGCTTTATGACATAAATTTATAGTTAGTAAATACTACGCAAGTTTGATTTACAAAGAGTTTGAAATGCTCTTCTAAATTCAAAACTTTAAGTTTTGGATCTTTAAAATGATCTTCTTCGCGTGTTATTTTTGTACAAAGTGTAAAAAATGCGACATGAGATATTTGAATTATGATTTAACCAAAACAATCAAATTACAAATGAAACTCAAGAATAAAATTCTTCTACATTTTAAAAGCATTGACTATATTTTAATTAGCAGAGCATTTTGAAAATTATTTTAAATAAAATATGTATAGCTGTATAGCAATTTATATATTTATGAAATAGACTGTATAAAAGTAAAAATGTAACTGCAAGTTAAGAATGTTGAGAAAACATGGGGAAAATATAATAAAGATTTATGAAAAGTAAATCTTCATAATAATGTTTGGAAATTTTTTTTAATTAAAAAACAATTAAAGAACCGATAAGAAAATAATGAATAGCTATAATCTCGTCCTCAGCTCACACGATTATATCTGCCAAAAAAAGTGCTTTCTAATATTGCATTCACACAGCCAAAGAAAAATATATCAGCGCAATATTGAGAAGACCAAAAAATTTAAACCCAAAAAAATATTTAAGCAATAAATGCAATTTAAAACAATCAAGCAAAAATGGAAATTAAAAACAAGAAAATACAGAATAAAATACAAAAAAGAAATATATAAAGTGAATTAGAATGTGCTCTTACACGCAATGGAATTATTAAAAATTATTTAAAACACTTTCGTAATAAGTTTCCCAGATTACAAAATATGAAAATAGAAGAGTAAATAGAGTTTGAGGAGATCTTTTTATGGAGCATTCTTAACATTGAAAACAACACACAACGGTACAGAACAAACAAACGGTACAGAAGTGAGTTGGATTTGTTAGTTACCTTGGATTGGACCGAAATGGATGCATGCAATGTAATAATATTATACTGGAAGTTTATAATTAATAAGATTGTACTTTGATTATAAAAATTTTTATATTGATGATTTTGAAATCGGGTGATTGTCGAGCGGAAGCAAGTGGGAGATGAAGCCCCTGGTAGTAAGTAAAATATAGATTCATCAGTGTCAAGGTTATAACAAAAATAATATTAAACATAATTTTTAAATCTTTAAAAGTAAACAGTTAAACGAAATCATAATTTAAATCAGAATATTAAATTGTAAAATTAAATTATCAAACTGTTAAAATAAAACGTTCTAAAATAAAAGAATAAACAAAATATTTCTAAAACAAACTTTACAACACACTATCCAAATTTTTGCATTTAATAATCTATAATCTATTTAAAAAAAAGCTATATAAATCTATATCAATCTATTTAAAAAAGCAAACACTAAGAGAAAAAGTACATTTAAATTACTCTTTTTAATGAATTTATAAAAAGTCATTAGTATTAAAAGTTTTATTTTTATTATAATAAAGATATTTTACCGATCAATAACTGTGACATAATTTTTTAAACTATATTTTAAAATATTTTCTAAAGATATTAAAGAAAAAATATTTCAGCAAAGTTAAGAATATCTTTTAAAAAGAGTTAGTGATTCTATAAAAACTTATTTCGTCTAGCAAACTTTTCAACAGCTCCCGATCATCAAAGAACATCATTAAATTTTCATAACTTATGTGGCAATCGGATTTTTTTTATGGACGAAGGTAGAGGCATTTGTCATTGTGTATAGAATTATAGACGGAATATTTTATTCTTTTCTTAAATTTTAAAATGAGTGGTATAACGTAAAGCATTGGATTGCAGAGAAAAATATTCAATGATAGAAATAATTATACTTCATCTTTTTAACATAATCTATCATGCTATATCAAAAAAAAAAAAAAAAAAAAAAAAAAAAGAAATGTGGTTTTTAAATATTAACCATAAATAATATTAATGTTGTGTGTGGTTATTAAATGTTAATAATTTAAATATACTTTAATTATGAAAAATAATACCAAAAACAAATTTTGCTTTTACTAAATTTATCAGGCTAAGCAAAAAAAAATTATTATGATCATAAAAGTATACCATCTCCATCATGAAAACGTACACTTATGTATTTTCAAGCTAACACATAAAAATATTAAATTTCAGTGATAAGCTAAACATCAAACATCGGAAGTGCTACTTGTTAATGACAAAGAGGAATTCTTGTTAGGTACCGTTGATTTGTGCTACTGATTGAGATAAAGAGAAAATTTTATCAAACTTTTATCATGAATATAAGTTAACAGGGTGCCAGGGCATGAGCTAACATGAGTCTTTAACTTGAGTCAACAGAAAATGAGTTAAATGTAGACTCAGATTAAAAATTTAGTTTCGTTTTGTTAAAATAAATGTGAATGTAAGGTAAAACTAGGAAAATTTGTGCTCCATTCAACACCATATATTTTTTAAAAAAATAGTAAATCCAAATTTTTTGCTTAAGGGGTCACAATACCTTTGCAACAATTTTTTTAAATAAATGTATAATCAGTAATTTTGTGGTTGCTTTAGATGCTCATTTAACTTATAATCAATAATTTATCTTCAAAACATAATTAAACTGTTTAACTTTTTTAAAATGTTAAAAAAATTGAAAAAATTCACAATTTTTAAATCACTAAGGCTTTTTTATTTTAACATATTTAAAAAAAAAAAAAACAATTTTCTTCTTGCTTAGAATATACATCTTAACAATTTTGTGCATTCATTTGTTGATACATCAATTAGAATATTTTTCATAGATTATTTTGTAAAAAAGTAGAAAAAAAGGTTAAAAATTCGTGTTAGTTACATATAACATGCTGTAAAAATTTTAATACCTCCTATAATGCTTATTCCATGAACATTTTAAATAAGTGTATTATACTTAAGATAAAAAAGTTTACTTCAAAGCTTTATCTTAAATAGAAAAAATTCCTTAGGGATTTAATTAAGATTAAAACACAAAATTATCATCAATGAGAAAAAGCACTTTAAAGTCTGTCTGCTAAGAAAGTTTCTGTATTAGGACTATCTAAAATCATTCATAACTTTTTTAAAAATGTAGATAAAGAGATGAAGTTTTTTTCAGTGCATTCGAAATAGTTAGAAGTTTTTTTATAAGCACTAAAAAAAATTTCGATATTTTGGTCATTTTTTGGGTACTGTGACCCTTAACTGACCATTAAAAATGTTGACTACATTTACTTTTTATGAATTTTCATAATTAAATTGTTGTTAAGTTTTAGTTTTAAACAACAATTGCAATTTAACTAAGGAACCGTTTTTAAGCAATTTTTCATATAGGGGTAGAATAGAATACCCACATATGGAGGAGATAATGTTTTTGATAGTAACTATATATAAATAACTGAAACTAAAGGAAGTTTTTTTAAGATTTATTAAAGAACTATAATATTAGAATATGTAAGAAATGTGAATATTTCATAAATGATTAAAATACACCGGAAAAATGAAATAAATTTCACTATAGCAAGTATCAGAAACGTAAAGATCCCTGAGTAAAAGTCACACTTTGTCAGCTTCTTTTTTGACTGTTTGAGAGCGCTACGAAATCTCCCCTAATATAGAAACATTGCCCCACTTCTCTTAAAATAGAAACAAAGCTCCATTTCTCCGTGGTAGAAAACGCACAAACTCTCCTATTTTGGTGCACTGTAAAAAAATTAAGAATTCAATGACAGCAAAAAGTACTGGAACTTTGAGTGCCGTAAAATCCAGTTTTAGAGTATAATTTTATGCCGTAACTTATACAGTAATATTTATTTAATTAAAGTGATTTTATTATAAAATTTACTGAATAACATTTAACTTTAAAAATGGATTTTATGGTAAAAAAAGTAAAGACACTCAGGGTGTCAATATTTTAAATCTTAAATTGATCTGGAATTTTTTACATTATAAAAGAGATAGTACCGCCTTTTATTTACCACTTCAAAAAACAAGCATTATTTTACACACTGTTAGTCAAGGTTCACAGATAACGAGAAATTGCTTAACATTTTTAATATTTTACAATACTGGCATTCTGTAGAAAATTAAGGAACTTGATTTGGGAAAACAAACCAAAATAGCTTTGTTTTAACCTAGACAGTGGTAACAATCTCTATACTTATGCGCCGATATTCATCCATGTACTCACTGTAGTACTGCTGTTGTGCAAGTGCGTAAACTTACAACAGGTATACTGTTCTATCCCTTTGTTCTATCCTCTGTTCTATCCCTCGTTGTGAGAGATTTCTCCCAACTTTACTTTATGCCAATGTTTGAAAAAGTATTTTTTTAACAAATATTTATTTACAAGTAGTTTTTTAGGTAAGATATTATAAATAAAAAATATTCAACCTTCTCTTTAAAATAAACACATCATTACTTTATTGAGCATTTATTTCAGAAAAATTTGTGTACTGTACATGATTAGGTATGAACAACATCCTAATAAATTTTAATATAATAGTTCTAAATAATTTTTCCAATAGCATTAGCAGTAAGTAGTCATAATTTTAAAATTTTATCAAGAGCATTAATAAATAATAAAAATTTTAAATTTTATTCATATCATTACTAAGTAGACATAATTTTAAACTTTATTTACAGCATTATTAAGTTGACATAATTTTAAAATGTTATCTATAACTTCAATATGTAGTCATAATGTTAAAATTTTATCTACAGCATTAATAAGTATTAATAATTTTAATTTAGACAAAGTATACCTAATTCGGAGGGTATCTCCAGTAAAAGGATATATTGAACAAATTGGATAATTTTAAAGAAGAAAAATAATATTTTTAAGACTAAATTACGATCGAAATATTGTAAATTATATAGAATTATAGTTAGTCTTATTTATATTTATTTATTTTTTAACATTATTCGGAAAAAAAAATATAATTCTTTTTTAGACATTAGAAAGAAACAGATCACAAATATTAGTTTAGAAACTATATTCAATGCGAAGAACTTTTTCCGTAATGGCAATTCAGCTAACTACAAAGCCAATTTTCTAATATGTCATACATTTTCTGACACAATAAGTTCGAGAGCTTGACGTTCTCAGCATATTTGGCAGCAAAATGTTTCGAAAGGACTAAATTTCAGGAGAGAAAAAGAAGAATTGAGAATCAAGAGTTCTGTAAAAAGGTTTTCCTTGCATCAATTGTATAGAGGCAGTGAAGCGAATATCTTTTCACCAGCTGCCGCTCTCCCCTTCGTAAGTGACTGTAGTGCCAGTTCTCAATCTTTAAAGCTGCTTTTTTCTATAGTTTTCTATGGAATTTTTCTACAACTATATGAATTTATATTTACAATGTAAATGAATGTCACTTTAAATAAATAAATAGTTTTCTTCTCGTTCAAGAAGAGAATGAATTTTGTGTTTTATAATAAAATCGACAAAGTTGTAAAGTTTTTGTTTTTTAATAAAATAAGTTTTTATTTCTCAAAATTCGTTATGTGTGTTTCTTATAAACTTAATTTTCTCCATATTAATTTCCAACAGCAATATATTTGAAATGCGGAAGAATAACTTAAATACAAATGAGGTATATTATAATTGTATGGTAAATCAATTCCTCTATTATTTAACCATTTAGTACACTAAAGTCGAAATATATATACTGACAGTAATCTTCCTAACTCAGAAATCTGAATTACATCAAAAAAAAATTATTTTAACATATTTAAAACAGTGTCCCTACCTTTTAAATACCGTTTAATACCTTTAACGGTAGGGACACATTTGAAAATATGTTAAAATAATTTTTTAATTTAAACTGTTTTAAATTTTCTAAACAATCACCTAAAATCATACATTTTTTTAATATTAGTTATAGATTAAATTTTTTTTTTAAAAAAATGCGTTTTTAATTTTTAATATAACGGAAAATTTTTATTCTTCATGATTAACTTTTTTGGCTTAGGCACTGCTATTATTATTATAAATCCATACTTTAAAATTCTAATTTATACTTATTCCATAGTTTAATATACTGTATAGCTAAAAGAACTTTTTAAGCAACTATCATCAAAAATTATGATTCACTAACTTAAAATTTGTTATTTACAAAAGTTATTAATTAAAAAATATGTGAACTACGTCATCTCTATTACTTGTGCCTACACGGAATTTTACAGTTGATACCATCAGATTCTGGCAGAATAAAATAAATTTTTATATTTGTAAGAAATTACGATGGACGAATTTAAAATAGTTAATAGTATTATCACTTATGGTATTTAATTTTTCAGTTAGTTTACGACAGTACAAAAGAATCAAAATTTATGTTAAAATTTTGAATCTTTTCTACATTTATCTTTTGCATTTTTTGTTAATTTGGAATATTTTATGCTTTAACTATGTACTCTGAAAAATAGCTGTGAATTTTTTTTCTCGTAAAATACATGGTCATTGATCGTCAAATAACACTATGTTCGTACTAGTTGTCCTGGACCTTGATGTCGTTTGGGACTAAGGCTATTTGTTTGTCGAATCAAGGCACACCATGAAATGAGGCAAAGGAATTTAGTGCTGCCATCTGTTGAGGAATGAGAGGTTGCGTGTTCGTTGTCACCAATGTAGAGGTAGTGCTAGCCAGATGTTCTTTGGTGCCATCTTTGCTCGAAACCGGGACCTTTGTGATAGTTTGAGGCTGTGACCACCATGGAAGTCACTTCCGAATTGAGTTAAGAAGTTTTATAAATTAAACATTTAAATTAAAGACCAACTCAAATAACTTTCCTAAAGTTCATTACAATTTCGGGTTACGAATTTGTAACGGCCAGCTTTTTTCTCAAGGAAGAAAGCTGGCCGCAAAAATTAATGGCCACCTATTCGATGTTTAACACTAATTTCTACATGGTATTGTTAGCGACCGTTTCCCAGGACAAAGCTAGCAGGATAATTTTATTTTTAATTTCTTCAACCATTATATATTTTTTTTTCAAAGTTATTTCAATTAGTGTCATTTGTATTTTTTTTCACGAAATATCGTTTGTCATCCTACCAAAATATGAAAGAAAACTTCACTATGCCAATTTATCATTTGACATCTTCTTCTATAATCCACTATAATCCTTTTCACTTTTTTGCCTATACAGCCTCTTTAAATATGTAACAAATATGTATCCAGTTTATAGAGCCAGAATTATGTGTTATATCCACTATAAGAAATTAGCAACTTAGGGATGAAAAAGTAAAGAACATTACAAATTGATAAAGCAGTTTCCACGAACAAAGGACAATTTTATTGCTTAATTTCTTCAACCATTTCCTATCAACCATTAGATGGAATTTTTTTTTTTTCAAAATTATTTCAATAAGTCTAATCTATATTTTGTTTACAAAATACCGTTCGCAATTTTGCCGAAATATAAAAAACAACTCAAATATGCCTCATTTTAAATTTAAACCTTCAAGGGCAATTTTAAAAAAACCTTGCTTGTTTACGTTAACAGCTTCTCTAGACATGTAATAAATATGTCTTCAGTTGATAGATCCAGATTTATATCTTATATCAGATATGAGAAATCAGCATATTAGAGAGGAAAAAGTAACTTATAAATTAATTCAATCGAACAAACAGGCAATTTTTGAGAAACCGTAATCCGAAAAATAAATAATAGTAGTAATTACTTTTTTATTTAGTTTTTCGATAAATTATTTACTTATTTGTTTATTAATCGTTTTGCTTTTATTACTATCATTCTTGTATTGTTCCATCTTGTAAAAAAATATGATTAAATAAAAGCTTTTTTCTTTGAGGTATTCAATGAAATGGCTTTAATTTTAGAATGAAATCAATTTTAAATGACACATTTCCCAAAGATAAACAATCAATCCCTCCCCTCCCATATCAGAACGAAATGCCGCAGTCTATATAAGGTTAAATAAAACATTTAAGTACGGAAACCAACTATTGGGTGGTGAATTTAGTGTCCATAAAACAGACGAAGCGACGTACAAGAGATAGATATAAGAGATAGATAGTTGTCCACAGCGCATGGAAATAATTCGCATATTAAAATAGTCTTTTATGAGCGTCATTTGAAACATTTATCTACATGTAAACTACCCCAACCAATTAGAAATGGGAAGACGGGTGTGGTTACGTCACTGACAAGCTAGTGACGTCAAAGTTTTTCGCAACAAGTTGGAAAGGATGGTCGAGTTTTGTTGTTTTGTTAATGTATGTCGGTATAGAGAAGGTGTGGTTGTGGTTCGCCTGCAAAGACGAAGGTCAAGAGAAGTATTGATCGTCCAGACATCAGCTTTCAGACATTTGACAGGAGATATTTAAAAGAGGGTGTGAACGTATCACACACAAAATTAATATCATTGTTAATGGAGCAATTTTATTTAAAATAAAAGGCATAAGAAATATTATAGCTCGAAGCTTAATGTTACTTGAGAGGAGTTGACTTTTTAGAAACACGGTCTCGTTTTAGGGGTAATTCTTAAAAGACATCATAAGCTTAGAGATATTATTTTCATAAGATATCTCATAATTTTAGTTTTTGATTGCAATCAAATTATTTGTAATTTTTTTTCACTTTCTCAAATTAAAGAAATAAACTAAATATTGCTTTTTTTTTACATTTTGTGTTAATTTTGCAACATTTAATTTCAATATGCAAAACTTTGTTACAGTTCTATTTATTTCACTAGAGCGATTGCAAACTTGAGTGGGTTGTAAGGCACAAAATGAGGATGGAGAATTGTATAGTAACGTGGAAATATCGTGATCAATGTGTACACCTCCTCGAGTTTTGGTTTCCCTATTTTGAACAAGCTATTATTGCGTTACTTTAATTTATCTGAATTGCCTTAATTTCCCTTTAAATATTTGTTATCCAGTAATTATGGTTAAAGATTGCCCCCGAATGTGTTATTTTATCATAATTCAATATTTCGCTGTTTTACGTATCGCTGCAATATGTAAATTTAATGATTTGGCAAACAAATCAGACAGTTTGACAAATTAATCACCATTACAAATGTTTTACACCAATTACTGGAAAACGTAAAAAATAATTTTAAAACGAAGATAATCTAGTCAATAAAAACACGCTGTGTATATATATATATATACATATATATATATATATATATATATATATATATATATATATATATATATATATATATATATATATATATATATATATATATATATATATATATTATATAAAGAAAGCGAGAGAGAGAAAACAAGGGAAAATTTACAGTACGGGGAAATAATAATAATAATCATAACAAAAAACCGGGAAAAAAAGAAAAAATGATTAAAAAAATCCGGAAAATAAAAGATATAATCTTTTCATCAGCTCACACATTTATATCCACAAAAAAGAGTGCTTTCTAATATTGTATCAATATAGCCAAAGCAAAATATAGCACTCAAAAAATTTTACAAAAAAATTACAACAAATAAAATAGAACACAATAAGTAAAAGTATCACGTAAAAACAGAAAATAAAAATGTAAAGACAAAACTGAATAAAAACATGAAATGAAATTAAAAAAAAGCGAGCAGCGAAATCAAATGAACTTACATGAACGGGAAATTTTTCAAAATGATTTATAATATTTTCCTAACTAGATTGACAGATTGTAAAAAGTAAAAGCAAAACCACAAATTGAGATAAAGGCGTAACTAGAGGATTTTTGTATTAAAGTGCGTTTGATTTGTTAGTTACCAAGGATGAGCCCGAAATGGATGTGCGCAAGGTAATATTATACTGGATAATTTAAAGAAGTTCACAATTAATATTTATAGAAAATAAATATTTATTTTAGAAAAAAATATATAAAATAGAAAAGAGAAAGAAACATGAATTGCCTGTTTTGCACATAATTTTAGCCACGGATTTGCCCGAAATGGATTTGCACATTGGAAAATTTTATATATATATAAAGTGTTGAAAAACCGATTCAGCAAACCTTCCAACAAGCGCGAGTACGTTTGAGATATACTAGAAATGAATTTTGTTTTGTATTTTTCTTTGACTGTTAAATCTGGCCTACGGCAATTCCACTACCTACTTTTGTTCTACTTTCAGGTATCGTTTCTAAAAATCGTTCCGAGCATTATCTTCTGATATTTCTTAAAAACGAGATAAACGTGTTTACAAAGTTCTTGGATATAAAAATGGTATAATTTATTTGGTATAAATCCATTTTTATAAAATGGTATAACTCCATTTCTAAACATGTTACTAAACTACTAAGCTATTTTATCAATTTCTTTCTATTTACCCTTTGAAGCGATGGAAAACCATTGTCCCTTTTATGAATTTTTTTTCTAAAGCTCAATTTGCAAGCAAAAATAAAATATGGTATTTTTTAATTATAAAGTAACGATGTAACAGTCACTAAAGAAAGTCTCTTAGATTATTGGAATTATATTTGTTCTAAAGTAATCCAAAAAAATATTTAATTTTCTTTTCATTTCTATAATTCCCCCCCCCCCTATTTTTTACATTTTTTTATTTATATTATTATTTTCAATTCATTATTAATAATTAATTTTGTAAATTAAATTCATAACTATTTTTCTTAGATCTAAAGAACTGCAAATAAGTGTAAAGTTGGAAAATTATTGTTTGGTAGTAAGCCATATTTGGGAGATTTTACCTTTAATGCAGTAAAAGACACCGGTGTTTCATGCTGTATTTAATGACCATAAATTTTTAAACTGCTAAATATACTTAAAATAATTGCTTCCTTACTTCATTATTTTACTTTGACCGAACTAAATACAAAATAAAAATATAAAAAAGAAATGTTTTATGAAAATTCTCTATCGAAGGGTTAAAAAATAATTTTTACTCTCAAAATCTTTATTATTAAAAAATTTATATCATGAATTTCAGATTAAGTAACTTTCTTTTTAGAATCTGCAATTTTGTATCCTGTTCACGTAAGAAAAGAAAAACAGGATTGTATCAATTTCGTAAAACACTAGATATCAATATTTTATTTCTGAAAATAGGACACACATTTTTCAGAAACGAGGGAAATATTTTGTTTCTCAGGTTTTTTTCACCAAAAACATATGAGGAACATGACAAGAATTACAAACAAAAAAAAGGTAAGTTATAACTTTATTTCACAAGAAAACCTAGACTAGAATCTACAAATATTTTTTTTTTCCAAATTTGTTTTGTAATATCGTAAAGAATATATAGTCAGGAAATGAATTTCATCTATTACGAAAATTATAATATGCATTTAATACATGCATGCTTTAATTAAATTTAATACATATGTATTTTTTAATTCAATATGTGTATTAATACCGTGAAACTTGTTTATGTATGGAATGTAAAGTCCAAAAAAATTCACCTGTCAAATCAGGTTGCAGTTTAGTCCGAGTCTATTGAAATTATCTAAAACCAAGACTACGATGTATAACAAATTAGAACTAAAATAAGCTAAAAAATATTTGAAAACGGCTACTTCAATAACATTGAGAGGGAGGGGCAATGCTCTCCATTAGCGTTTTTAGAAGGGCAACCCACACCGCCTGCTCCTAGATGCCTATAAACGCACCCACCTTCTACATTTTGCAAAAATAAGCCTCCATCCCTTAAAAACACTGCCTTTCTATTTTATTTTTTCAGGAAAAGATTGTTTACTTGAAATGAAATGTTCACTTCTGATTTATTAATGATAATTATTTTACTTCAATTTTTTATTTTATTCCTTTATATTAGTAAAATTTTTCGTACATTGTTCATTTTAATATTTAAAATTTGCATGTTATTCGGCCCCTGAGATATTCACATATTTCTATATATTCACATATTTATTAATAAGTTTTTCAGTTATTTTAAATTTCACTTTCATTTTATAAATATATATATTATATAATACATACTTTTATTATTAAATACACCATTAAATGTTCATTTTCCAATAGTTTCTGGTTTAAAATATAAAAAACATTGAAGTTATTTATCAATTAATCCTTTTTCAAGCTTTTGAAGAAAATTTTTACAAATTGATTGTTTTTTAGCTTGCCTTTAATGACTTTTAAAAAGTTAACATTTTCATGTTATCTTAATAATATATGAGAATTACTTTGTAAAATGTACACATAAAATAGTACAAGAAGATAATTTAGAAATCGACAGTCAGTTATTATATAATATTAGATATTCTGATAGATTGTAAAGGTGGTAATTGAGTGCCCGTTTCGATGAGGGAGAACCCTGCCCTTTTTTTAATTCCTAGAAGAACTGATATTACTAACACTTATTAATCACAAAAGTGCTTGCGCTTTTTTTTTTCCTTTTCGTATGAATAATTTTGTTTCTTTCCCTGTCAGTTTCATCACTGCAAGAGTCTATACTGAGGAAAAAAGTATGATCAAAATTATCTAAATATAGTAAAATCAACCGTGCTCCTGTCTCTTTTGAAGCACCAAAAAAAGCTTTGGTAAAGATTTTTGTATGCATTGAAATTCGGTAAACCTGGTAATTTTATCATAATACGTTAGAGCAGGACATAAAAATCATTTACTGCTAAGTTTACTTGACAATTTTGCATTTTTTACTAAATGGGTGGTAATAAGACTTATAATTTGGAAACCAAAATTTCCAGTAAACCGTTACCATACCAAATTACCAAATGAATTGTTTAAATACCAAATATTTTTATTTCATTAACCAAAGTTATTTTTTTACCAGAAATGTCATTACCATTTTATCAGAATTTTTTTCTCCGCGTGATTTTTATAAAGATATGGTCAAAAATATTTAAGCAAAACACGTAAGAAACACAAGATATTGGACTTATTCATTGGTCTTATCTTATGCTAGTTATTTCTTGGTGATACAAGGAAAAACAAATGAGACAATTATAAGCAGACACTGTAAAAAAGTGTAGTCAAAACTATCAGAATATAGTAAAATGTCCCGTGTTTTCTGGCTCCATGCGGGCCTCAAAAAGTACGGACATTTTTACAGTTGTTCTTTAGTTATTATTTTTATTTAAATTTTAAAAAAATCTCATTTTATTATTAAGCTGTTAGATTTTATTTGGTAAACACTTATTAATTTAGTCATTTATTCGGTTATTTTTTTATTTCTATGTGAGCTGTAAGCTAACATCTATCAACTTTCAAAACCATAAAAAGTATCACATTAGCCTGAACAAAGTTGAATGGGATACCTGCAAGCGAGGAAGTGTGGGCATTTTTATTCTGATTGATTGTTGAAACGTGGCATTTGTTAACGTTAGTAACAGTTCTTTCCATTCTATTTCTAGTACGCCAAACCCGTCGAATATCAATTTTCTTAAGTAATTTATTCTATATTTTTCAACAAAGATTTCAAATATTTCACTGTATATTTCTTACTTAACACAAAGGCAGGCACGAAACCATGTAGAACATAAAAAAAAAAAATAATAATAATAATTATGTATCGAAGTTGCCAGATACACAAAGCAAAAATATATCACGGTTACAATAAAAGACAAAAGCAAATTAAACAAACCTAAGTTAAAGAGATGACGTAGACGAGAAATAATTGTATTTCAAAATTTGATGTGTGATACGGAACTGTAGTTAATTAACGGCTCGTTAATTAACATTTTGCGATTTGCTTATGACCCATTTTGCTTATAAACTATCAGCTGGCGCTGACGTCATAGATCACATGTATTTGTAGTCTTTTTTTTTTCCCTTAAATGCAAGCACTCAATTTTTAGATTTTTATATTATCAATAAGTTTAGGATTTTGCTGGCATTAACATTTAATATATAAAAAAAATAATACAGAGAAATATATTAATAAACTATCTTTACTAGTCTTTAAAAAAATTTGACATAATACTTACATGCAATGATTATATGCTAAACACATTTTATTTTTCTATAAACATTGAAGTTGTTTCAAAGTTACTATCTCGTCTATGCTGAAACCAAGCTTTGTATTTTATTTATCTCTTTTTAAACATCAAGCAGAAAGTAAGCACTATCCTGATTTGGTTGTAGAAATTCTAGTTTTAAATAAATGAGTGGAATTTTAAATTAAATGCGCAACCGAGCAATAAAATCCTTTTCAGAAACTCGTTCGATATCTTGAACTCATTGCTTATTACAAAGGGAGGATAAATTTACTCCTAATACCAATACTTTGAAGTCATGGAATTTATTCAGTTGAAGACAATAGACTGCTTCAAAGTTTTGTTTAAATGAAAACGGTCGATTTTTTAGTTGTATGATGGGAAACAAAGAGTTAAAATTTATGACATCTAATTACATTATGAAACTAAAATTAGTTATTAAACTTTATCAATGCAGTGTTTTTAAAAGTAAAACTGAAAAACTTCAGATTAAAATCGAAATACTCACTTTAGATAGTTTTTACAAATTCAAAAATACAGTATAAACAATTCGACAGAAGATTTAAATTTATGTGTTCAGCATAGTTGCAAAAAGTAATTTTACTAAGAGCAGGTTCACCTACCCAGATTCACAGTTTCCTGTTTTACAACATCCTTCTCTTGCATGAACTCATTGCTTCTCAGTTTCACGTTAGTTCCTGCTGCCTTCGGCATGATTGCCCTGTATCCTTGCACTTAGAATTTTAAGTGCAAATTCGAAAATCTTTCTCAGACTCGTCTGTTGTTGCCAGTTGGTCCAACGAAATAAATTCCCAGCTTTCACAGTATCACAAATTCGTCTAATTCACCTCTTCTCGTTATAAGGGCACAAAATCCGGAATCGGCTATTTTGCGCCAAACATACGGTGGTAATTCATGGGAACATATTTCACAGCATAACCGTCAATTAAGCTAATTACCTTAAAATTTCCCCGATTGATTTTTTAGTTTATCTTTTTATCCAATAAAGAATACATGGTCCAAATTTTTAGAAGTCTATCTCGGTAAAAAAACATTTTAGCATTGCTGGTGAGTTGGCTAATTACCCTGTAATTACTAAGATAATTTCAAATTAGTTTTTTTTAATTTAATATAAATAACACATGGTCAAACTTTTAGACTTCTATCTCGGTGTGAACAAATTTTAGCATTACTGATAAGTGAGCTAATTACTTCAATAATTTCAAATTAATTTTACTAATATCACAAAGAACACATGGTCGTACTTTTAGACTCCTATTTCGTAGAAAACCTTTTCTTAGCATCGCTGGTAAGTGGGCTAATTATTTTTTCTATTTTTGTCATAAAGAACAAACACATGATTAAACTTCTAATTTGTTAAAAATGTCTTATTTAGCATAAATGTTAAAGACTAATCCCACCGATGATCAAAAATTGAGATTAAATATTTTTTTTATATACTTGATAAGAAACAAATGGTTCAAACTTGAGACTCGGTCAGAACGTGTTACAAAGCATTTGTGTTAATTATACTGATTACCACCCAATTACTTCGAATAATTCAAAATATCCTGATAAGACTAATTAATAAAGTTTAAAACATTGCAAATATTTGGATAGTTAACTCATTTTCTAAGACAATTGAAACATGCTGCTGAAAATATGTAATTCATTTGTTTCTATCATCCATTGTTTTTTAGACATGCTCCTTCAACAATTTATAATTCACTAGATCTATTTTCAGTGACTCAAAAATATAGAATCAGGTAAGAAAATAATGAGACTCAGTCGCAAAATAATACCGTTTAGAAATATATTATTCAGATATATAAATAAAATATAGTTTGATTTATAAAATACACACATCTTGAAAATACTTCTTTTTATCCGAGTTGTGTTTAGTTTGGATTTTTGACTGTAGACTTGCATCTCCTCTGATCATTAACATATTACATTGAATTTAATGATTTGACTGTAGACTTGCGTCTCCTCTGATCATTTGACATATTGCATTGAATTTAATGATTTGACTGTAGACTTGCGTCTCCTCTGATCATTTGACATATTACATTGAATTTAATGATTTGACTGTAGACTTGCATCTCCTTTGATCACTTGACATATTACATTGAATTTAATGATTTGACTGTAGACTTGCGTCTCCTCTCATCATTTGACATATTGCATTAAATTTAATGATTTGACTGTAAACTTGCGTTTCTGCTGATCATTTAACATAATACACTGAAGCATCCCTGAAGACCTAACTGTACAATGAACTTACACTGAATTGAACTGAAGCAGAATGAGCCAACATTACTGCTCTGTGTCAACCAAGTACCATGATTCCAATACCGAGATGTCTTGTTGAAAACTTTATCCATGAATTTCACTGATTGATCCTAGGTTTGAGGCCAAAATATGAATTTTGAGAACACATGCTGACATCCAGCTGTGTTTACCCACTCTTGCACTTCTCAACATTCCTATGCTCATCAGATTTATAATTTCTAAGGAAATCTGTTCAACTGACTTGAATTGCATTTTTTTCAACATCGTTTAGCATGATTTGGAAGTGGTTGTCGACTTCCTTACTTCCGGTTCTATAAAAACATTCACTTTCGTATAACATAACTTCGGGAATTTGTTGCACAAGTATCGAAAAGAAGTCTAATGCGTCGTTGTTTTGTGTTTTCTCGAAATTCTTCATTAACCTAAATATAAGCGAAGTGATGTCAAAATAGCTTTGCCACGGCAATCAAGTGCACACTAGGAACATGTTTATTTCCTATTTGCATTATGTTTTTGATTAACAAACTTTCTCTTTATGTCTCTTTATTTAATTTCTGACACTATCACCCGTATTCACATTTCAGTTTGAAAACACTTATATTATCAACACCCATAATATTTATAATCATGAAAAAGTACTAAGGCAGCTAAATTAAAAATTATCTAGAGATAATTATCTTTTGTCTTATTATCGTCATATAATTATCCTTAAATATATAAAATATATCTTAATCTTATATCTCTAAATATATCTTTAAATGATTATCTTTATATAATTATCTATAATTATCTTCATAAATTTATCTTATTTCACTTTCAATGGAAAAAAAAAAGAGCTGGAATAAAAATGGTTAAAACAAAAAAAAATTAAACAGCATTTGTATGCTTTGTTTTATTAAACACCTGTGTAAAAAAAGCCCAAATTATGATATTTTATCATTAGCTAAAAGCAGTAAAACTTTATTAATATTCTAATGCTACTCTTTTTCTTT
The DNA here is from genome assembly GCA_949128135.1 of Parasteatoda lunata. NCBI lineage: Eukaryota > Metazoa > Arthropoda > Arachnida > Araneae > Theridiidae > Parasteatoda > Parasteatoda lunata. The sequence goes on along the minus strand of OX421971.1, from coordinate 109,029,105 downwards.
TAAATTTTGCCAAAAGTTTAAAATATGGAGATTATCCAAATTATTCTGATACATACTAATCTAAATTATCCTAATAATCTGACAATTTCATATCCTAATACATTATTACGCCATGCACACACTTATATTAAGACTTCTTTTCATCAAAACGCTAATCTAAGTCTTTTCTTTTTCTAACAAATCCTTTTTTTCCAATACAGAAAAGAACTCAATTATTTCTAAAGCAATAGATCTTAGTAATTGAAAAGATCTAGTTGCAAACTCCACAGTCTATTTCCGTGATAAATTGAAATACATTTAACATTAATTATTAAAGACAAATTTTATGAGATAAATAAAATACTGAGAATAATTACTGGCTAGTTTTTATACCACATATCTCCTTGAAGCGGCTAAGCAAATGTTCATGTTCCCCCAAACGGAAATCGATTCCATGGTTTATTGGACAGAATAAGATTGAGAAATAGGCTTGATGGATGTTCTGCAAGCAGAAGGGAGGTGGGGACTTATCCACTTAATGCCCCATTCTAAGACATTCTATTTTATGGCTTGGCAAACAATAGAGTTCGATTCTTGTCATTGTAACTGGTTGAAATGTTTTAATACTTCGGGACTTAATATAAAAGATGAAATTCATAATGTCAAGAGGAAGAGCGACAATTTGAGTAGAATATTAATTTCCAATAATCATCTTTTTTTATTAAATCTTTAATTGGAATATAGGATATAAGAAATATTTTATCTCCTTATTAGAAGATAAAATCCTTAGTTTTTTTTTTCTTCAAAAAATTGGAATATTTATTAAAAGTTAATGGATCTTTATGAATTGTTATTCAAAAGAGATGTATCTATGCAATTGTATTATGTAATTGCATTATATAAAAATGGTTATAAAGTTTGTAACAAAAATATGAGTATAAATTATGTATATAATATACATAACTAGTTGAATACCTGTGCTTCTTACGGGGTGAAAAAAATCAATTAATTAATACTGAGCAACAGTACAATACCATATACACGACTGAAAAGCATATACCTATACAATTGAACAGTTTAGTAAAAGAATCAAGTAATTGTCCTTTTTCGGGAATTTATGATTTAGTAAAAATAGTACGAAGTGATTGCATTAATATAAGAATGTTAAATGTAACAAAATTGTTTTTACTTTTACTTTAATATTACCATATTCAATCCAAATTAGCATTTTTATTTTCAAATTAGACAGTGGTAGATAAAATAAAGCACAGAATTATTAGTTCCGCCTTCTAATAAATCGGTAATAAAATAGTTCGGAGACAACTTTTTTCTTGTTACCCACATTATAGCCTCTCTGAAAATTTTCTGATTCCTGATTTTCCACAATTAATAATAACCGATCTCCAATTAGTAAAATAATTTCATTTTTTTTAAATTTATTATTATTTGTTGTCCTTACCGGCGGCTTTAAATTATTATATTAAGCAAAACAGGGTTTTTTTGCAGTTCATCTGATCAGAAAATGGCGAAAATTAAATGATAAGAAAGGAGAACAAATAAAAATTTTATTCAAATTATTTACAAAGCTAGTAATAAAATATTTAAGTGACATTAAAAACCAAACCTACTTAGAATGACATAATTATTATATACTAGCTGAATCACCGTTCTTCGTAAAGGGTGAATAAGAAAAAATCAATTAATTAGTACTGAACAATACTACGAAATCATGCACAAAATTGAAACGCGTGACTATTAAAGAGCTTCGTGGAAGAACAAGGTAAACGACATTTTAAGGTGTATTTATGAATCAGTGAAAATAACAAAGTGGTGGCCTCAATATAAGTTTGTTAAATCTAATAAAAATGTTTATCTTAACATAATCTTAACATAACTAATTCACATTAGTGTTTAGTATGCTTGAATTATTTTCATTTTCAAATTAAGCCGTGGAAAATAAAATTAGAGAAAGAATTATTAGTCCCACATTCCAATAGATTGGTAATAAAATAGTTTGAAGATCACTTTTCCTTCTTACCCTGATTATAGCCTCTCTGAAAATATAACTTACCTGTTTTTTCCACAGAACTCGATCAATAAAGCTATGACAATTTAATTAATTAATTATTTTTTTTTAATCATTGCCCTTTCAGATGGCTTAATGTTAATATAATAAGCAAAACACGTTTTTTGTTGTTAATCCCATCAAAATAGTGATTATTGCTCGTGATAGTCAAAATTTACCACTATCAAGTAATTTTTCCGGAAATTTAAATACATTTATCAGTGGCAGCAAACTGAAGCTAAAATTTTAAAGACCTTAACAACGATTTTGGAGCATGACCATTTCTCTATCCACTTTTTATTTACTGTTTAAAATATTTATAAAAAGTGCGGAAAAATTTTCTTTTATTTCTAATATATAATGAAATATTATATAATATTAAATAGTATAATATAATAGATTATATAATTATATAATATAATATTAAAATAATATATAATCTAATATATATATCTAATAATAATAAAATATTAATTCACTCTCTTTGCTACCACTGGAAAAATATTTTCTGGAACTATGGAAAACCTATTGTTGAATTTTTATTTTAAACTGCACCAATTACCATAATACCAGTAGTACATATTAATTAAATTAATTAAACGTCTTCTGTGTATGGAGAGTTTCGACGGTTACCCTATACGAATTTTCCATTATCTTTTCTCCGTTAACTTTTCTTTTTCGCACGCAGTTTATTTATTTTTTTTTTATTTCAACTAATACACATTATCAATTTTAATTAAGCTTTAATATCAAGAATAATATAGCGAATAATAATATCACCAAAACGAATAGACATCTTTTCTCCATTAACTTTCAACATGAACTTAATGCACGTAGTTTATTTTCTTTTTATTTCAACCAATACATATTTTCAATTTTGATTAAACTTTAGTAAAAAGAATAACATGGCGAATAATAATAAAACTAAAACGAATAGATGTCTTTTGTCGATTAACTTTACTTTTTAGCCCGTAACTATTTTTTATTTCAATTCACATTACCAATAGGGCAATGAGGTGAACCGGGTTCGAATCCCGGCGATTGCTGGATGGTTTGAATTCCATCCCCGGCTCTCACAGATCATAATGTTGACGTAAAAATATCTTCAGTGATAGATGGATCAAGGATTAGAGTGGCTAACTATCTAGCTAACTGCGGGAGATTTTCGTGATTTTCATCTCCATATAACGCAAATGCTGGTTAGTTCCATCAAAAAGTCCTCCACGCAGGCAAATTTCTCCCAATACTTGATCCAAGAGTTCCCTTTTCTTCTGAATTGGGTTTAAAATCACAAAAGAATAAGACACGTTATATATATATATATATATATATATATATATATATATAGTTAAATTTAAAACAATGGCTAACGCTTAACCAATCAGAAAATTCTATTTTGTTTTTCGCCTATCCCACTCGAACGGTTCGTCGTAGAATATTCTAATGTCGACCATGACCTATATAGTGCTTCAAATGCCAAATTTCATCATTTCTGTCGAATTGATTAGACGTCCAAAAAGACGCATACAGCAGGCAGGCAGACATTTATTTTCATATATATAGATTTAACTTCTATGTTAAATACATCTATATGTTAGTAGTAGTTTTAAAAAAAAATTTGTCCATTAAAACATGATTTCAGACTTTAAAACGTATTAGTAAAAACAATATAACCCTAAGAAATAAATAAACGAATGAAATACATAATCATTTCTAAAATAACATTATGAAAAAGAACTGAAGATATGGTCTTTGTAATTTGGAGGAAAAATACAATTCAACAATATGTGTATAGTTTTAAGTGTATGAAGTTTGTAAATTCATCTAAAAAAATTAATAAAGTATTTACTAACTAAAAAATTTAGCAGAAATTATAATTCATATTTCTAAAACTAACAGCATTTACAATTATATAAAATCAAACTGTTCTCTTCTAATATACGGAAAATGTCTTAGAAAAAAATCAGAAAAAATATTTTCGTATATTTATTTTATTAACTTTTAATTGATTTTACTAGCTTATTATTTATTTAAATAATTTATTTGCAATTTGTTGCACTTTTTTTAGTGAACGTGTAAAACTATTAGCTTCCAATCGTTGCTATATTTTTCGTTAATAGAGAACGTCTTGAAACAATTTTTTGTAAAAAAAATTCAGCTTTACTACAATAAAGAGATATTATTAATTTCTAAATCAAAAAAAAAAAAAATTTTTTTTCTCGTTTTAATAACATATTTAAATAAAAAAATGCTTTCTTAGTTGCATGAAATTGATTGACGATAAAAATAAACATAAAAAATCTTGAATTAGCTCCACAAAAGACAAAAAAGACAATTAGCTGATTTAAAATTACAAAAAAAGAATAATTCTTAATCTTTCAGTAATTATTTTAAAATTATATCGTGTTACTTTTATCATGCATCTTTCTGAACTTATATCATGCTGGATAAATGTCTATGGAGTATTTCGTTCACTCTCAATAACTGAATTTTTTTTTTTTAAATATTTTTGTTTAAAATGTAATCTAAAAAAAAAATTAAAAAAACACAATTTGCCTAATTACATGTTGAACAATTATATTTCGCACAATACATTAATACGATGCATATTCTTAATAAAATAAATCTATTTCCGAATAGTAAAGTTCCAAATTGTGTTATTGAAAAGCGCCTGCCTTGAAATTTAGCTATATGCACTTTTAGTTAAATAAATTCATTTAAATCTGACTTTGTAAAATATATTTTATTTAACTTCGAGTACTAAGAGATCGTGTCTAAAATATTAAATCTCTTTTTTTTATTCCACACAAACTTTTGCGTAGTATTTAAATAATTTTGTGTAGTAAGATTCCTTATTTTTATTACAAAAAGAAATCTTTTAAAAGCAAATTTTAGAAAATAAGTTATTAATGTGGTTGATGGTTGTGAACTAGTTTTTTTTATTTATTGCGTTACAGAGTTTGTAGAATCTTATAAGAAAAGATCAAAAGTTCAAGTAACGAATTTATGTAAAAAACATTATGTCATTATAATTTAATGCAATTTTTTTATCATTAGATTGGAAATTGTTGCCCATGTATTTAACAACCCTTGCACCATTTTGTTTTGTATTTTGTTTGTTGAATTTGTTTTAATTTTTTATTTTTAAAAGTTTCATTTTGACTTGCAATTTACTCATTTATAACTTGCCCACAATAAGTAGTATAAATTGAAAACATTATTAAGTAATTTAGTTTGTTCATTATGTTTTGTTTGTATGGGTTGTTTATAGGTATGTGTTGTTTAGTTTGTTCAAAAGTTTCATATTATGTCGATAGATGTCAGCATGAAGGCATCATTGAAGAAAAGTTTTCCCAATTTAGCTTTTTCAATGATTTTAAGAAATAAAAAGAAAATAAGATTTCTAACTATCTCTCTAATGTCAAAAGTAAATATATGAATTTCGTCTCTTTTTTGCAAATACATAAAAATTTACACCAGTAAAAAATTTACCCCATCTTAATATTATTGTTTTTTCTCACATAATCTTGTTAAAAAAATTAACATTCTATTAATTTATATATTTTCTTAACTTTAAATAATTATTCAATTATTATAAATTATACAGTATATAACTAATTTATTGTTCATGTAAGAAAACTTTAAAAAATAAGTTAATAACATTTCTGTGTTGTTAGCAATAGTGATAGTGATTCAAGAAATTTCCTGTTCCGCTGCAATCAAATTTGTCACTGTTTAATAATAGATTTACTTCTTAATACATTTAGGTAAATTTTACTCGTTGCGGCTAATTACTCAAATATCACTCAAAATATAAAACAGAAATTTAAGAAATAAAAAAAAATAGAAAAACGCTAAATTTCCTTTTTAACTTTGATACTAATGTTCGGAGATTTTCTAAATTAGTCATCTAACTATCTAAATATACTTACAAACAACATTAACACATAGTTATAAAATTTTTTGTTTTATAAAATATAATTAAGTGTAAAAATAATGCAAAATTGATAAATTACGCTCAAATGAAAAAAATCTACTTAAAAACGAAAAAGAAAGAAAACTGAGCATCTTACAAAATACTGACAAAATGCAAAAATCTGTTGTGTCATTGCAAAAAAGATATAAATTTGCTTTATGGCGATTGTTACAAGACATCAATATATTTGTATGATAAAGCAACCCGCCAAACCAGATTACCTCGTTACATACAAAAAAAAAATCTTAATATGATGCAAAACATACTCTGAAACAATCAAAAACAATCACAAATAAAATAACTTGACGTACGGTAATGTTTATTGACTTTAGAAATCAAACTAACCTAATAATGGAAATATAAATCATTTTTAGTGAACTACGTCATCAAAACATAGGAATGAAACGACTAGTTCAAAGCCGGAAATAAGATATACGACTAATAACAACGCTCTGCATTGATTATTTCCCCGTTCATTCCATTTAGAAATTTCTTAACTTTTGTCTATTTTTTTTTTAATTTACGTATTTTTATACTAAGAACCAGGGATCTAAATCAATGTTCGCATTAAAAAAAATTTACAAAGCTGATTCAATATACACTGAAGAAAAACTGTTCCTTATGATTTTAGTATAATAATAAATTAAGAGTCTCTTATAAAATTAGAGGAAATTTAAATTGGTAAATTTTAGTAAAAATAAAGCGGCGGGTATTTCAGAACATTTTCATTCAATATTTTTATTTAAACATTTATTCAATATCCACAAAAGATTCACAAAAATAAAGCAATTTAACTTCTAAAAATCCATTCCCGATATTAGACATTAAGCCTTTCCACGCTCTACAATGGCTGAGATCATTGCATAGTTTTTTTGACTAATAAAACCATAGAATCCGAACCAAACACGATCTGTGAAGGTGCAAACTAATCAGAAGTACAGCTTTTAACGCGGAGATTCGAACCTCAGCCGAAGTAGAGAAAGGTTCTACCAACCACACTGAATGAACAGCTATAGTCTGTCTATGGAAAGAACTCCCCTCACCTTTCATCTGAAGGAGTGACGGGTTTGGTTACGATGGTTAACTATTTAATATAGAAATGTTGGGTAAATATTAAAGAGAGGTTGGGAATGAAGAGAGAAAGAGCTCCTCTTAGAAATACTTTACTTCTTGTTTCCATAGCAGGAAACGTTCTTAGAATTTTTGACAAGGGGAGTTCTTTCTGGAAACAAACTATATTTTATTTATGAAATAAGTAGCAATACATTGAACTATCTGAACAAAGTAACTTTAATTGAATAAGTAAGAGTCGTGATAGCTCAGGGTATAGAGCGTTCGCCTTTCAATGAGATGAACCAGATTCGTATCCCACTGATGACTGGTTGATTCGAATTCTGCACCTGGCTCGCACCTACCATAGTGCTGACGTAAAATATCCTCAGTGGTAGAAGGATCATGGGATAGAGTCCCCTTTCCGTCAGGCTAACTCTGGGATGTTTCCGAGGTTTCCCTCTCCATGTAATGCAAAGCGGGGTATTTCCATCAAAAAGTCCTCCAGAGAGGCAAAATTTGTACTTGATTGCAAATTTTGTACAAAACAATACTAGATTCAGGAGTTCCCTTGTTGTCTGGATTGGGTTCAAAATTACAAGGCTAAGGAGTTGACCATTAGTTGAACTATAGTTGTGAAACCCAAAATAGGGTCGGCTGTTCAACGATGGTTATTAAAAATAAATAAGTAAGGAAAAACCGGTATTTCACTTAACTCTGTTATACGAAAAACTCCGTTATGAGTTTGAACAAAAACTCACTTAATTTAAACTTATTAATTTTTATTTTTCCCAAGTATATTTATTGATTTTTTTATAGTGTAAATTAACATATTATGTAAATATATGAATCTTGCGTTTGTTTTTTTTCTCAGAGATTAAAAACAAACGCAACTGAAAATAGAAGTAGAGACGAAAAACTTCTATTTTCAAAAATATCAGTTAAAATTGATAGTTAAAGTTTTACGTTTTTCTCGATCTAGTATGAACACCAGACTTGCCCTTTTTTTCTTCTTCTTACTTCTTCAAAATTTAAATTCTTGTAAAAACACTTTGTCGAATAAAACGCTGAAGAAACAAATTATTTTAGCTCCATATCATAGGTGTTCTGTGCAATTCACTGTAAAAAATTTTGCTGCACATTTGCTACCATTTAGGGTGTTAAGGTGTTAAAGTAAACTAAATACATTAGGTAGAAAATTGTAGTTATCGTACAAAAAACTACATGAAATTGAGAAATTAACAAATTATTTGTAAAAAATAGTACGAATATATTACTAAAAATGAGCTTTTTTTTTAAATGAAATGTTTTGCAATGCAGTCATAAATTGATTCTAAAACGTATATGTTGTCAATAAACAAACAAACAAAAATTATAAATAAAACTATTTAAGTTAAAATGCAAATAAACAATGGCTGCATGAACTGTGAAAATTTTAGATTACATCAACACCGAAATTTTTACAATGGTATACACGTACATGTATATAACTGGCAGAAATGTATTCAGGTGAAACAATAAAATATTTTAAAATAATATTGTTAAATGACATTATATATAAAATTTTATATGATAGAGCAGAAATCTACTTAATATTTGAAGGAATACAGTTGTGAGCTGACCTGATAAAAATAAATTTTATTTATCGGTTTTCTTTGAAAAATTTTGCAATTTCATCTCCAATAGAAGAGCATAAAAGGTAATGCCGTAGTAAAATTTAACTAATCAAGAAATTGCACTCTTTTGTGTGCAGTAAATGTTTTAAGAACTTTTTCTCTTCAAGAACTAATCTAGAAAAGACCTTAGGCTGCACTGCGAGTCAAAGAAACGGAAAGGAAATTTTAATTAAGTATCTATCAAATCCACACTTTCATCACTAACCCTTAGGACACTAAAGGAAAAAAAATTCCATTATTTTCACACACACTTAAGTGAAAAATCTAGATTAAACGACAAAATTGAATTTTAAAAAAATTAAAGATGGAGCGTTAAAATTCTTTTTTAAAAGAAATATGCGAGAGTTTCTAAACAAAGGGAAAAAATAATCAATTTTTGAATTTTATTAATGATACTGAATGAAAAATATTCATTTTTATGTTATATTTTATTAGAACAATATATAACTTATCAAAAAATTATTTTCACTAACTTTATTAAGGTATAAGCGAAAAGCATGAAATTTGTGCCAGAAAAAAAAATTCTAAATTTTATATTTTATAGCGTGTATTGTAAATATGTTAATATTCATATTCAACTTGCTTGTATGTTTTGTTAAAATTAAACCTCATTATATCTCAATTAAGAAAATATCTTAAACTGTTAAATAAATTAGAGCTAATATTAAAATATATAACTGTAAACTCAATAAAAAATAAATTAGACTATGCTTTAAGAGAAAGGTTTAAAGAGAAGCAAAAGGTAGTAGGAGGAAATATGGGAATATGTTTTTAAAAATATTTTCTATTTATTGTCAATATTTGTAAACATATTTCCTAATATATTGTTGCTATCGTTTTGCTATTTGCTTGTATATTTTATTAAAATTATATCTCATTGTATCTCTATTAAGAAAAAAAAATATCATAAATTATTAGATAAATAAGAGCTAATATGAAAAAATATCTAAACTCAATAAAAAATTATATAAACTATGCTTTAATAGGAAGGTTTAAAGGGATGCATTAAGTTGTAGGCGGTAATATGGGAATATTTTCTAATTATTGTAAATATTTGTAAACTTTTTTTCCTAATATATTGTTGCTATCGTTTTGCTATTTACTTGTATATTTTATTAAAATTATATCTCATTGTATCTCTATTAAGAAAATATCATAAATTATTAGATAAATAAGAGCTAATATGAAAAAATATCTAAACTCAATAAAAAATTATATAAACTATGCTTTAATAGGAAGGTTTAAAGGGATGCATTAGGTTGTAGGCGGTAATATGGGAATATTTTCTAATTATTGTAAATATTTGTAAACATATTTCTTAATATATTGTTGCTATCGTTTTGCTATTTGCTTGTATATTTTGATAAAATTATATCTCGTTGTATCCCTATTAAGAAAATATCATAAACTATTAGATACATAAGAGCTAATATGAAAAAATATCTAAACTCAATAAAAATTATATAAACTATGCTTTAATAGGAAGGTTTAAAGAGATGCATTAGGTTGTAGGCGGTAATATGGGAATATTTTCTATTTATTGTAAATAATTGTAAATATATTTTCTTATTTATTGTAAATATTCATATCCTATTTGCATCAATGTTTTGCTAAAATTATACCCCATTATATCTGAATTCAGATAATATAATAAACTGATATATGATTTAGAACTTATATAAGAAAAATTCTTTTAACTCAATAAAGAATTATGCAAACTATGCTTAAAGTAAAAGGTTTTGAAAAATGTGTAGGGTTGTGGAGCGAAGTATTGGAATATTTTTTAAAAAAATATTCCAATATTTCCTCATATATTATAAACACTCATATCCTATTTGCTTATAGTTTTTGTTAAAATTGTTTCTCATTATATTTCAACTAAAAAAAATATCATAAACTGTTTGATTCAACTAAAAAAAATATCATAAACTGTTCGATTCAACTAAAAAAAATATCATAAACTGTTCGATAACAGTTCTAAAAAAATATATTCCTTATATTCGCGGAAAACCACATATCATTTGAGAGTTACGTTAAACACGTCGATATTAAAATATTTATAAAATTTAATAATTTTAGTAAAATTTTTAAATAAAGTTGAGAAAAATTCTTTTTAGGCATATTGACTCCCAAAATACTAAAATACAGAATATCTAAAATTATTAGAAAAAAATTTTACCATTTAATAGATCCTAAAATCAATTGCTTACATACGTGGAAAATCACATATCATTTGAGATTAACAACAAGGATGCCAAAATTAAATAAAATTATAAATTTTAATAATTTTAGATAACTTTTTGAAAAAATAGAAACCCTATCTTTCTATATATTTCCTCTCAAAATGAGAAACAAAATTTTTATTTGATTACAAGAAATGATTAAGGATTATAACATTTAAAATATGCTAAAATCCATTTCTTATACACCAAGAAAATCGTATATCATTTGCGAGTAAAGCCAAGCAAGATTAAATAAAATTATAAATTTCATAATTCTTGACAAATTTTTGAAAAGTATACACATATTTTTTTACATATTTCCTCACAAAATATTGTGAAACAAAATTTTTCAAAAATTATTATAAAATAATAAGGGTTATATACTATTTAAGAAAAAATCTAAAACCTATGCCTTACACACGCGATGCTAAAATATATTCCCTACATTCGCGGAAAACCACATATCATTAGAGAGTTAGGAAAGATTAAATAAATACATATAATACCATTTTTAAAAAAAAAAAATGCTAAACTCCATTCCTTACATACATGGAAAATCACATCATTTGAAAGTAAAGCCAAGCACGTCCAGATATATAAATAATTTATCTTGACGTAGATTAGACTTACAATCTTAAAAATAGATTCAGAAATTATAATTAATTCAGACAAATTTTTGAATAAAGGAGACACATTTTTTTCTATACATTTTCCACCAAAATATTGTGTAACCAAATTTATCTAAAATTATTAGCAAAGATTAAAGATTATATCATTTAAAAAAGTGCCAAAATCCATTCCTTTCTCACGCGGAAAATCACATATCATTTGAGAGTAAAGACAGGCATTTCGAACTGTCTAAAACCCAATCGACAGTTGACAAGCTGTAAACGAGGGGAGAGGTTGTACCATTCTGGGACACAAGGATCCGGCCTTTCTCCTTCATTATTTATCCGGTTGTCTAGAGCGGACTCTTGAGTATTTTTCACGAAAAGGAACAGGAAGAAGGAGGAAAAGGGCTGTCAAAATCCATGACAAAAGGCCGAAAGTTTGACGTCATCGAAGGAAGTCACATTGAAGAGCCGTGAAAATTGCTTTCGGCTTGTTGGAGTAATTGACAGTTTTGTGCTTTTTCATAAGTATTAAATGTTGCAAAAAGGAATTGGCTGAATTTTTTTTTAAAATTTTTTTGTGATAAAATTAATACTAAGTAATTTTGAAGAAAAACTAAATATTATATTAGAAAAAACTCATTTTGGGAGGGAGAAAGAAATATAAATAGGCTCTAACTAATAAATAGGCTGTAGCAATCATTCACTCTACAGATTATCTAGTTATCATGCAGATTTACTGATATACTCCATTAAACTGTTAAAAATTACCCAAATTACCAAGATAGTCTGCAAATTACTTATATAATCTGTACATTAACTACTTGCTAGAGGGAAAATAAGGGCTCTGCCGAAACAAGGTTTCTGTGCGTTTAAATGTACATGACATTATTTATAAATAGGAAATAACAATTGACATGCTTCAAACGCTGAAAGATAGGCACCTATTTTTAAAAATTGTCAGACGTGACTAGGAAGACGTAAAGTTGCCAACAAAAAAGACTAAATAAATAAAAGTGAGAAACAAAACTGGAAAGAAACTACAGCCGAGAGAAAAAAAAATAGATGAAAAACAAGACAAGAAAAACCACAGTGGCCGAAAGAGGCAGATTAGGGTAAAATGTATTACACGCGCTGAAGAAAGCTGGTGAGATAAAGGTGGACGTTAACAAGAGAATCAGTATTCATAGTATTCATATGAATAAAACAAGATTCCAAGGCATCACGATGGGACTGGAGTGGAATAAGATACAGGATTGTCGAAATTCAGTTTAGGCCCAAGATTTCAACAATATGGAGCTAATGTTGATTTCTCGTATTCTTGATAACGAACATATTTATATTTCAAATTTCTTTTTTTTTTCTAATTATTTATATCTGGCAAATCTTTAAAATGAGAGCCCATTTTTGAGCGTTTGAAACATCCCAACTATTATTTCCAATTCGTATACATTTGAAGTGAATGAAGTTTTTAATCTTAGAACTACAGTTTTTTGGAATTATTTATTTAATAACGTTATTTACTTATTTCCGCTATCTAAAAAATCTAGCTACTAAAATCATACAGTAAACAGATAAGTTGACAGAATAAAACATTTTGAAAGCTATTAGACCAAGAATTAAACAGCTTAAAATATTATTACAATCAACGTTATAAGTATTTTGTAATTTATTCAAAGTAATCGATATATAAGTAATATTCAAAGTAATCGAAAATTAGCTGATGGAATAGGTGAAACAGACTTTTGAACATTAACATTGTAAAAGTCGTTAATATGCATATTAATAAGGTAAAAACACTTGTGAAACAGTTGATTCCGCAATTTAACTGAACGAATCAGTTATTCAGAAGATTAGACTATTCGCCCGATTTCATTTAATTTTTGCATTTTGCTATCTAAAATTACAATCTTTAAAATGATGTAAAAAAAAATTTATACCATATAAATCGGTATTTTTTAGACAATTTTTAAATAAAATAAAATAAATAAGATGTAAAGAAAAAGTTATTTTTTCATAAAGTTATCTTTGGAAAATCGAATTTCATAATTGTGTGCAAAAATTTTTCAATTCGTTTAAGAATTTCTTGAGATATGGTGAAATACGTAAAAAGTAAAACTAACATTAAGGGGTCCAAACTATAAATCGCTTTTTTGATCAAACTATGGGGACCCTATTTCCCACGTTGCGTCTACTTTCTATATTTTTGGGGTTAGAAATCCGAATTCGTCAAAAAAAATATGTTTATTTAGAGAAAGTACGTTTTTGTGTCTGATTTTGTTATTTAAACTATCGTCTGCGCTAATTAACTTATTAGAGGTCACTGTCTCTAACCATTCAAATTGAGTTCTAGAGCGTAAAGAACCGATCATGATCAAAAGTTATTGAGGTAGACCCTTATTTTCGTTTCTTTTTTTTTCTTGCGCAATGTACGTCAATCTAAAAAATTACTTTTAGAAGTTAGCATTTTTAAAGAAAAAGGGTAAAAATGCTGATTTTTTTTTAAACTATTTTTTTTCGGAGTATCATTTTTCACGAAAAAGCACTACTTTAAATAAAGATGTATATTTTTATAAAACTAGCTGCAATATTGTCTTAAAATTTAACTACTATTCCCTTCGATTCTCTAATACTTGCACTATTTTTTTTTATTCGATAGGATTTATTATGAATTTATAATATCTTATGTGGTTATATTCATTACATCATGATATTTATTTTATCAAACTAGGTTTATTATGTCTTTTTATTTTTTTTTTTTATAAATTACAATTCATAGTAATGAAGTCTTTATAATAAAATAGAGTCATAATGTTTTTTCTTAATATCAGTTATTGAACAACCAATCAAATATTTAGTTTACGACTACCAATATTCAACTCTGTAGACTTGTATTTTGTAATCTGTAGACTTGTAATTTGTAATCTGTAGACTTGTAATTTTGTCAACTCTGTAGACTTGTAAAGTATTGGGAAAAATTTGCCTTCGAGGAGAACTTTTTTTACGTAATTAACATAGTTAATCCAACAGCAAAGGAACTCTAACCCATGATCCACTGACGATATTTTATATCAGCATTGTGGTCGATGCAAGCCGGGAGCAGAATACGAAATGATCAGTTTACTCTGGGATTCGAACTTGAGTCTCCTCATTTAGAGGCGAGCACTTTATCCCCCTGAGCCACCACGGCACTATATCATACAGTATAAAAAAAACTTCAGTTTTAAAACAATAAATTTTTTAAAAAAAATTAGAAAAGAGAAAGAAATAGGGGGGGGGATATACTATTTGTTGAAAAGTATTTCTTATAACGTCGTATTCTGAATTAAATTTAACTCGTATGTTTAAATTATTTTGTCTATAATTTATTTTTAAAAATGGAACTGCATCAATAACAATTTCTGAAGTAAACAATTTGGCAATTTCTCTACAAAACTCTTAGAAAATACTATGAATAAAGTCTTGCTAAACATATATGAAACATTTTTATTGAAAAAGAAAATTTATCACGACGCAGTAAATGCATTCCATTCAGGTAGTGAAAAAAAAAGAAGTAGAAAAGAAATTTATCAATAAAATATACAGCATTTTCTTAGAGCGGAAGGTAAAAACAGAAAATGGATCTTATCTTTACAATGCCAGGCAAACAGAGACAAATTGTATTTTCTTCATGTAAAACTAAACTACATTTGAAAGAGAAAATAAAATAGTGGCTGGCAACTATAGCCTATGTCGAAGTATAGGTAAAAGAAACTCTTAAATGAATTCGAATGTGTTCAGCAACACTTATTCACAGAAAGAAAACGCACAAAAGCGCGGAAATGTAGAAAAATTGAATTTGTCGGCGTATTTTTGTACACATATAATTTATATCCCGGTTCCAAATCTTGTTTTTTGAAATAAATACTTCAGTTGAAATAAGTAATAAAAGATTTATAAGGGAGTGTATAAGATTACTTTTTTATATTAGTATTTTAAAATCAATATTTAACGCTGTTCGCTTTCATATTTTTTTTATTTTATGTAACTTTCAAAAAGTAAGCATAAAAGTTACGAAGAAAAGAATTCTAAATGTTTTCAGTATTTTAATACTTAAAATATTTCAGGGAAAATAAGACTTCAAATAAAAACTGACATTTGGAAGTATTATTTTTAGTTCACTTGGATAATTTATATTTTATCTGTTATGTGATATTTCAGGAAAAGAATAGGCATGCAGAAGAATTTTAGATTCGAAATAGATGCGAAATACTAAATTATTATAGTACCTAAAAATATAAGGTATAAATATTTTACACGGAGAAAAGAAATCTGTTAAAATTACCCTTAGTGCATGTTAAAAAGTATTTCTGGTAAAAAAATATATATAAAAATAAATAGTAAAAAAATCAAAATATACGGTATTTATAATAAACGGTGTTTATATATACGGTATTTCTGGTAGAATTAAATAATCAAAATGTACGGTATTTATATCATTCATTAAGTTAATCTTGCCGTTCATTTAACGTTTTACCGTAAATTCTGGTTTTCTAAACAATGTTTCTTCTTACTACACATTCAGAAAAAAATACGGGACAGAAAAGTAAATTGAATCAAATAAATGGTTTTTATGCCATGCTTTAATGCATCATGATAAAATAATCAAATTGTATCGCGTTTGTCAAATTGTATCACGTATAAAACCTCTTTAATTTCTCACCAAAATCATTACCAAAGCGTTTCCGTCGAAACGATCAAGCTTCTTGGTGTTCCCTTGGAGCTAGAAGCACGGCAAATGTTACCATATTCTGGTAGCTTTGATCATAGTTTATTTTCAGTATTGAATACTCTGCCCCAGACATCAGGTCAAACTATCAAACCATTATGTATCAGAGGAGTACCCATTGCACTCCTCTGATAGAATGCCATATACTTAATGTACAGTTTGCCCCTTCATAATAAAGATTTAAACACAAAATAAAAATTCTCTGTTGGTATGTCTATCGATTATTAAAAGCATTCCACGTTAATTGAGTACGCGCTTTATTTCATTTTCAATACTTAGCATCATAGAGAGAAAATTACAATTACATTCATGCAAAGATAAACCATACAATAAAAAACAGCATATACACTTGTGCATGTTAATCAATGCGTTAAATTGTAAAATAAACAAATACAAAAAAAACATGTAATAAGAACATCTATAAGGTTTTTTTCATTTGTTAATAGTATTATATGTTCTCAAATTTTAAGTATTTTTTTTTTATTTGTTTTATAACCATTTTTACGTGTAAATTGTCTACTTTTACAATTGATTTTAAAATCATAATAAAATGGATAAAACAAAAGGAATAAGTATTTTAAAAACTCCATGCTCTTTTTAATGCCTGTTTTTCAGACATTTAAAAGAACGTCAAATAAAAACTTAAACTGAAAAACTGGCTTCGTATGAAAATCTTAAAAAAAAAAAAGAAATTTTAATTTACTTTGTTAATTATATTTAAAAAGACACATTTTTCACTTTACATTTGTGTTGAAATGAATTACCTTTATTTACTTTTTTAAAGAAATATTCGTTTTATTTGAAAAAGGTTAAAGAAAAATATATCAGACACATATCCTAAGATCAACATTAGTCTCTACGAACCCTTTTTCCATTAGCGAAGGTTAAGAAGAAGTGAAAACTATTTCAAGAAAACCTAAAAAAACTCTCGGGATTCAAACACAAACATTTTATCAAAGTAAAGCTTAAATCAACACATAAACGCTTAAAGAAATTCTTTTTATTTTCCCAGTCATGTGAAACAGCTCATTAAATTCTTGATGACACTACTTAGAAAAAAAAATTTCATTTTACACGATCAGTATTGAATATATTTTACCTATATTCTCACAGAAATAAAATTCTTATACTCAACTACTTAGCAATCTTTCAGTCTTTTTTTTCCTCCGCCGGATCCCCCCCCCCTGGCCGAAGTCTCCCCGTGTAGTAAATGATGACTGATGTACGTTAAATCTGTCGACTCACTAAGTCCTTCATGTTCTAATAACAAATCATATCTCTGGGGATACTGATCCAGGAGTTTTCTTATCTTCTGGATTGGTTTGAAATTACAAGGCTACGGAGTTGAACATCAGTAGTCGTAACCCCAAAATTATTTCGACTGTTCAGCGACGGTTATAAGATATAAGATAATGACTCAACCGTTGTGTCTCATGTGATAGAGCACACCCGGTTTACTTCCTAACGAGGTAAACCGGTTCAAATCATTGCGATGGCTGATTGCTTCGAATTCCGCACCCGACTCGCACTGACCACGGTGCTGACGTAAAAATAACTTAAGTGGCTTAAGCGGAACTTACGGCGGATCATGTGTTAGAGTCGCCTTGCCGTCAAGCTAACCGTGGGTGGTGTTCATGGGTTTCTTCTCCATGTAACGCAAATGCGGGATAGTTCTTTTAAAAAAAGTCCTCCACGAATGCAAATTTCTCGCAATACTTGATCCAGAGGGGCCGGGATAGCCTGGTCGGTAGGGCGCTGGGCCCATGTCCAAGAGGTCGTGGGTTCGATCCTCGCCGACCGAAGACTCCCCGTGTAGTAAATGGTGACTGATGCACGTTAAATCTGTCGAGTCACAAAGTCCTCCATGTTTCCATAACAAATCAATACCTCTGGGGGTACTGATCCAGGAGTTTCCTTGTCTTCAGGATTGGTTCAAAATTACAAGGCTACGGAGTTGAACATCAGTAGTCGTAAACCCATGAAATTGGGTCGGCTGTTCAACGACGGTTATAAAATACTTGATCCAGAGGGGCCGGGATAGCCTGATCGGTAAGGCGCTGGGCCCATGTCCAAGAGGTCGTGGGTTCGATCCTCGCCGACCGAAGACTCCCCGTGTAGTAAATGGTGACTGATGCACGTTAAATCTGTCGAGTCTCAAAGTCCTCCATGTTCCCATAACAAATCATACCTCTGGGGGTACTGATCCAGGAGTTTCCTTGTCTTCTGGATTGGGTTCAAAATTACAAGGCTACGGAGTTGAACATTAGTAGTCGTAAACCCATGAAATTGGGTCGGCTGTTCAACGACGGTTATAAAATAAAATAAAATACATGATTCAGGAGTTTTTGTGCCTTTTGAATTGGGTTAAAAATTACAAGGATACGGATTTGAGCATTGGTAGTCGTAAACTAAAAATTTGATCGGCTGTTCAACGACGGTTATAAAATAAAGTTTAAAAAAAATAATGATGCATCCAAAGTACCGGTACTTTATGCCATAACTAGAACCGGAATTTTTTGTGATGTTTTAGGAAAGATAACCTCAAAATTTTTTCTTTAGAGAGACGTTTAATAATGAGAAAAGTTCACAGATTCCTGATTAACGATAATAATGGACTACGTCATCCACTAGGACATCACGACTGCTACTCTAGCATTTTCCTTAAATGGTTTGCATTGTAACACGGGGAAGTATATTAGCATATATTAGTGCATATATAGTGCATATATTAGCTGCAAATTTACTTATTAACGTAAAGAATAGTTATTAAAGAAACATAACTCGTTTTTCTGGAATTCGGTTATTTTATTTTGAACTTAAAAATTGGATGAGAACTAGCGCAGTTTTTAATAAATTTTGATGTTTACTTTTTCTGGTATTTTTCTTAAATAATTTTACAAAAACACCCAATGTATCAAAAAGTAATAATAATTCATTGTTTAGAATAATTCATTGTTAGATAAAGTATAAAAATTTATTCATTCAATAATAATTCATTGTTAGATAAAAAATTTAATTACAGGTTTCAAAAATCATTACTGATTTTAAAAATTTAAATACTCAAAGCCAGAAAGACTTTTCCACGAAACATCATACGGGAACCACTATGCCAGATCACAGAATGTACTAAGAAACTATTTCGTTAATGATAGAGAAAACTTCGTAAATTTTTAATACCTATTTCAGTGATGTACAAAACTATGCAGAATAAAATTATTAATGCATTAATGGCTGCAAAAATTAAATATAACATAAAATCTAAAATGCAGAAGTACAAAAACTAGCATTGGATATTTGTTTGCATGAGAAATATTTTAACTTTACATTTGTTTCAAAATAATTTACTTATGTATGTCTGCCTCTTTGGAACATCTTAATCATTTAAAAAGAAGTCAAATATTTTGCAGAAAAATATCAACGCTACATTATACGAAAATCAACATTATTTGATAAAATTTCCATTAGTGAAAGTGAAGGGGAAAAAAACAAGAGCTGTTTCATGAAAACGTAAATAGCTCGCGGGATTTAAGCACAAACATTTTATCAAAGGTAAGTTTAAATCAACACAAAAACGCATAAAATAGAATATAATGATTTGTTTAAAGTATTTTGAACGATTTGTTAAATCTACAACGTTACTGAATTATATGTTATAAATTCATGGTCTTTTGCACTGAATAATAATTCATGAATCAATAAACACTGTTGTATAAAAATTTTTCCACAGTAGTTATAATATCTTTAATTTACTAAGTAGAAATAAACCACTATTTATAACAATGTTTAAATCTATGCAATGGATCAAAATATTCATAAAAAATGAATTATTGGCCTTATACCAATATTAATACAATGCTAATTTATACTAATGTTAATACTGTAATTAATACTATAATAAATACTATAATTAATGCTATAAAAATACTATAATAAATACTATAATACTATAATAAATATTATAATACTATAATTATTACTATATTAATATTAATTTTATGATTAACCATGATTATGATTATGATTAAGTAATAATTAAATTTCGAGAATAACTCTTTTATAACCGCCGTTAAGAGCAGCCGACCCAATTTTAGGTTTATGATTACCAATGTTCCGTAGCCTTGTAATTTTGAATCCAATCCAGAAGACAAGGGAGCTCCTGGATCAAGTATTGGGAGAAATTAGCCTTATTGAGGAATTTTTTGAGGAAACTAATCCGCATATTTGTTACATGAAGAGAAATACCACGAAGACATCCCATGGTTATTCAAACGTTGAGAGTATCCTAACCCATGATCTGTCTATCACTGAGGATATTGTACGTCAGCGCAGTGGTCGGTGTCAGACGGGGGCGGAACTCTTATCGATCAACTATCACTGGGATTCAAAACCAGGTTACCTCATTTGGAAGCTAGCGTTCTATCCCCTGAGCCACCACGCCTCTGAAAATAACACGTAGTGATATAATGGAATTTTATTTAAAAGCGTTTAAAATCACAAATAAATATGACCCATTAGCTCAGTTGGTTAGAGCTCGTGCTGATAACGTAAAGGTCCTGGATCCGTTTCCCCTTCCCTCCATGGGCCAGAAGAGAAATTTTTGTCGAATTTTTAAGGACGGGATAGCCTGGTTGGTAGTGCATTGGACTCCTGTTTGTAGGAACGAGAGTTTGAATCCAGCCGAACAAAGAATTCCTGTGTATTAAATAGTGACTGGTGCACGTTAAATATGTCGGGGTCACAAAGTCCTCTAATCAATACCTCAAACGCCTAGAGGTATTGATTTGTTATGGGAACCATAGCAAATCAATACCTCTAGGGCAGGTGTTCTCTCGTGTCTTCTGGATAAGTTTGAAATTTACAAGGTTATGGAGTTATACATCGGTAGTCGTAAACTCCAATTTGGATCGGCTGTTCAACGACGGTTTTAAAAATAAAATAAAAGAAGTTATGACTTCAACTCGCCTCAACCGCAAAATAGTGCAGGATAGAATGACATATATTTAATTTTTCCTTACATCATATCATATTTTATTAAAATGAACTCTATTGTTTATGATCTTCCTGCTATACTATTAGGTTATATGGTAAATAATTTCATTTATTCAAATGAAAATGAAAAACGATTTTCCTATAGTGAATAAATGTTTTACCAAATTATGCACGACAAAATCTGTCCAATACATTTCGCAATCTTTCTGGCAGTAGCCACATTTTATGCTCATAGATTGTTTGTAAATGAACTCATTTGAAGTAAATGTTTTACCGAGTAAGAGATTTTGAACAATTATTGCAGACCACCCATTTTTCGCCTCTAGTGAGAAAGTGCTTTAAAAATGGATTATTTTTGTTGACACTTGAGAAGCAAATCACAACCATCAACGCGATGACACACCTTTACTTCCTTAAGAACATGAGGACCCCATATGTACAGTTTTGTGACTAATACTAGGCGTTTCAAATGATCATGAACCCTCGAATTCGACAAATTTAATCTCCTAGTGACTGCACGATTTTATTCCATTCACCGGTTTGCGACATTTAATGCCTTTATTGTGTTGATATGCATCAACTAGCCTTCTAGAACGTGGTGCATCTTCGACATCAAAATTGTGCAATTGGATCATTTTTCTTGATTAAACAGCATTTTTGCATTCTCTAAAATGAAATAAAAAAGGTAAAATATGCTGAAAATGCTACTTTTCCCTTTCCATATTTGAATGGACACTAACCAAAAACTACTGCTTAGTATCAACTGAACTTTTTCACAAGCAAGCCTTGCAATATTAATTGTCAAAAAGTATGATGATTATGCGGCTTAAATACGAAGTATGCTATGAAAAAATACAATTGAATTCCTCAGTTGGGAAGAAACAAGATTACTTTTGAACTACCTAATATAGTTTTTTAAGTATTCAGAAATCATTATTTTTATTCAAATTTTTTACAGTAAATTTGACAGTGAGTGTGACGTAATTTGTGACGAATTACATCATCTCCATTTTATCACTCCTTCCACTTATCCTATTGATGGAGGTGCCCTGCGTAAAGGTTTTGTAAAAATTTTGGTATTTGTGATTTTTAATCATTGTTTTTAATGAAATTAAGAACGTAACAAAATAAAAAAAACTTTAAAATATTGTAAAAAATTATTATAAGTTTATGGATTAATATAGTTGTTAAGTGAACGACATATGTCAAATCAGAAAAAATCATTTAGAGTTATAAAAATTTACAGAAATCGGTAATCAGGAAAAGTTCTTTAACATATGCTTGCAGAATCTGCAACGGCTAATACCACGAAAGATAGTACATGATGATAAAGGTATCAGCTGCATTTACTAAATAAATATATAGTAAGCTAATGGGTACAAATATTTACACTGTATCAAAATATAACACTCTCATTACTATTTTTCTTTGTGAATAACGTTTGTTTAACATTACTAAAAACGAGTATTTTTGTACTTATTTAACATAAAAATATAGGGTTGATTATAAATTTTCTAATATAGTTTTAAAGCATCTTTTGCGCTGTTTATTTAAAAAATTTGTATTTAAAAACATGAAATTGAATTAATGTTTTTAGAGGATTTGAAGAAGTGAAATACCTGATACACACGCGTACTAAGCTAAAATACAGTGTAAACAAAAATCTACGGATTTTGCTTTTACGTAAATACTATTGAAAATTTTTATAAATGTTTAAGGAAAAAAAAATTATAATATTTCCAAAATATTATAATTTCTTTAAAAAAGTAAAATGCTTAAAGATATTTGAAATAAAATGCTTTACGTTAAAAATACATTTAAAAATAATTAATAAAGATATCTGAAATAAAATGCTTTACGTTAAAAATACATTTAAAAATAATTAACTTTTCAGATGAATTTTACATATTTTTCGTTCACATGTTTAACTATATGTTTTGAGATATCTATTAACATTTTTCATCTGAAGGTCGTTAAAATTAAAAGGGTTCAGAAATTAAATATATTTTATGACTAATACAATTCACATCCCAATTTGTCATTATTGTATCCCTTGGGAATTCGGAAAAAATTAATAAAATTTGAAACCAAAAAAAATGTTTTATTAATTATGACCTTTTGATACTTAATAACGTTCAAATATGCAGGCTGAAAAAAGGCAAAGTGGTTAACAAGGTAGAGGAAATCAACTTATAAAGTAGATCAACTCTATTTTAAAAGATTAAAACAATTTAAAACTTTTACATACTTTTTGACATCTACTCAATTCTCAATTGATAAGAAATCATAGATAAAAATAAAGCTTTCCATATGTGTGTCTATATATATATATATATATATATATACAGCAAAATAAATAAATACAAAAAAACCAGAAAAAAATTAAGAAAAACAATAAGTATCATTTATTGTGCATAAGCTGCAAGTAATTAGAACTCATAAGATAAGTTCAAAATGAAGAAAAAACAAAGGTAAATTACAGACAAATGAAAAAAAAAGGGGGGGGGGAATAATAATAATAACAAACAACTGGGAAAAGAAAAAGAATTAATTAAAAAAAAAAGAATAAAGTTTTATTAAAAAACCAAAAAATAAAAGATATAATCTTATCATCAGCCCACACGATTGTATCCGAAAAAGAGTGCTTACTAATAGTGTATCAATATAGCCAAAGCAAATTATATCAATACAATAGTGTGAGGAGCAGTCAAAACATTTTTTACAAAAATTACGACAAATAAAATTAAACACAATAGGTAAAAATAACACGTAAAAACAGAAAATAAAAATAAAAATTAAAGGAAGGATTTCCTTTATTTTTTATTTTCTGTTTTTACGTGTTATTTTTACTTAATTTGTTGAATTTTATTTGTCGTAATTTTTGTAAAAAATGTTTTGAGTGCTCCTCACACTATTGTATTGATATATTTTCCTTTGGCTATATTTATACAATATTAGTAAGCACTCTTTTTCGGATACAATCGTGTGGGCTGATGATAAGATTATATCTTTTATTTTCCGGTTTTTAAAAAAACTTTATCCTTTTTTCTTTTTTTTAAATTAATTTTTTTTTCTTTCCCCAGTTGTTTGATATTATTATTATTCCCCCCCCCCTTTTTTTCATTTGTCTGTAATTTACCTTTGTTTTTTCTTCATTTTGAACTTATATGTATATATAAATATATATATATATATATATATATATATATATATATATATATATATATATATATATATATATATATATATAGATATATATATATATATATATATATATATATATATATATATATATATGCAGCGCGGGAATTGTTTTACTACTATTAAAAAATATTAAAAAATCCGTCTCTTTCAGGCAAGTTTGTCATTTTCGATTTTCCGAGGGGAAAAAAATCATTTTTTCACTTTTTCCTACCAATACAAGCGCAAATTAAATTTCATTCACATGATTTAAAAACACTTCCCACAAGTAATAATGTCATTTTCCTTCAATAGCATAATCAGATTTTCTTCAAGAAACAATTAAAAAGTAACCGCACACCGTTGAATTTGCACCATTATATTTATTCATTTACAAACAGCAAAATTATTCAAAATATATACTTATACAAAATATATACATAATAAGCTTAACAAATTAGGCTTAGATTGCATTTTTTTATACATATTTAATTTCTTTTTTAAAATACATACATTAGATTTTTGAAAAAAAAATTTAAACGTGCCCAAATCCTGTTCAATTTATACGTAAACAATAAGGTTTCTGAAACGCAATTTAATAGAAAGTATATATCAAATTAGAAAATTCGGTACAAAATCCTATAAAAGTTTTTAAAAGTTGTATTTTTAAGACACGCGATTCATGTTTTTTTTTTAATTAAAAATAAACCTATTTTTAGTAAGTCACATAATAGTCAAAATGAAACATCACAATGAATAAAATAACGTTAAATGAAAAAAATATTTTGAATCAAACTCACATCTTCAATGATTTTAACGAATTTCTTATTTTTTTTAAATTTCGTCAAGCCGTTTTTATGAGTTTTAAACTTAGATATATAATTGGGCATGTCACAAAGATTTACAGCTTACATGTTACCAATATTAAGAAAACTATTTCCTTAATTAATGTAGTTTTATAGTAAAGCAAGTTTTCTTTATTATAAAACTATTAATATAAGTTACTAATATCTGAAAAACTACTAATATAAGTCAATAACTGAAAATACTTATACAATAGTATTTACATATTTATTGTTTTACATAGGATTTATTTTTGAAATAAAAAATCTGACTTGCTATCAAAAATTTCTAAAATTTTGCACATTATGTTACTTCTGAATTTATAGTTTTTTGATGAAAAATGAAACAAAAAATACTCATTCAAGTTTTGTAAAATATAACACCGTCCAATCGTGAAATAATCACCCCCTGGCTAGAATTTCCGTTAAAGGGAGGGGGATTATTTTGTTTTCTACTGTTCGTATCTTGAAAGAAATTTCTGAGATATATTGTCGAGCACGCAAACTCCATATTTTATACCCCGAGTGCTTCCCCACTCTTTCAAAATGTATTCCAAAAAGTTTTCCAAAATGCAATTTTCTCCCTTCACCGCGCAAAGCTGAGGTTCGCACACATCTTGTTTTTGGACAGTCATTTTTTTTTTTTCCGAAGTACTCTCGAATTTGATTTTAAAGTCCATTTTCTGCCACATCGGACCTTAGATGATTTTATCCACAAAACACGAAATACGTGTACGGAAAATATTATATTCAAGGTTCATTTTCATGTTCTGTAATCTAATTCACCCTGATTTAAAGCTGGATTTCGCTAAGATTTGTTGTATACGTGTAATCTAAGGGGCGAAAATTCTATCTGTTACATATGTGTATCCTACAAAAGAGTTTTCTAGTTGAAAAATAAAGAAGAAATATTCCTTTCCTTTCCATCTGTTATATAACGTGATAATTAAATGGTATAGGAAAAAACAGCGCTGAAAGGTCATATAAGATTTAAGAACATTTTTAGACATTTCTCGGTAAAAATGGTTAAATAACAATTTATTTAATTGTTGTTTTACTATATTCAAACAAAATAGTCAGATAAGCATAAATAAGGTAGTGTTCAAACTATTAATTGTGAGAAAAACCATTTTTTAAATGCTTTAATCTAATACCCAATCCAGTTGACAAGGGAATTCCCGGATCAAGTATTGGGAGAAATTAGCCTTAGTGGAGGATTTTTTGAGGAAACTAACCCACATATTGGTTACATGAAGAGGAAAACCACGGAGACATCCAATGGTTATCCAAACGGCGTGAGGACCCTAGCCCATATTATAGCCGAGAGGGCTGATCTGTCAACCTCATGACAGACATAGAGGGGTTCGAGTGCCAGTGCTAACACCACAATATTTCCTCCATTTCCTTCAACGCAAGAAGAGTCTCCGCTGCCCTGCATTTCCCAATTTATGACCATTGACTATTAGAATACAATACCCTCATTCAAGCATAGATAGCAGCACAATAAAGCTGCAACATCAGCACGATGGCAAAACTAATTGATAAAACAACAAGATAAACTAATTGATAAAACAATAAGATAAACTAGTTGTTGAAACAACCACATGAATTAATTAAACTATATTTCACGCTTTATTTGATAAAACCCAACTCAACCACATCCTAACTCCAATTGCCATTACCTAACGAAAATCCTAGATCCAAAATCCAGTTAAATTTATTTTTACAGTTTTGTAACTATGCTAGTTGTAAATGGTTAAAAACCGTATAGTTAATTTTCAGTTATGGCATATTAACTAAACTGTTATTATCGGTTTTAAATCCGTAAAGCCGAAACATGTTCTTTACTGTCAATTAGATCGACAGACTGCTAGCTATAATTTCACCGTAATTAAGAATGACAATAATGACAGTTGCAACAGAAAGATAAAAAATTTATACGGGAAGAAATTTTAACGTATGTTATTTTAAAATAAGAGCGTCCATAGTATATTTTAACTATCTAACAATTTTAAGCTTTTTGTCATACTAGAACTCTAAAATCCTCGGTTAAATAAGAAAACTTCCTTGTTCAAAAAAATCATTATTTATTTTGAACTTTTTGGAGGTATAGTACAGAGATACTTTAAGAAATTTTCACCTTGCAAATTAAAATAACGAACAAAATAAAAAGAGGCTGTATAAAATTTAAATTGCAGCAATTGAAATATATGAAAGCAGAATACATTAAATGCAAAAATGTCATATTTTCAACTGTGCAAAATAGTTTTCTAGTTAATAATAGTTAGTAATGAAAATATTTAGCAAAATAGTAGAGGTTAGCAAGTTCAAATCCCGCCTTCAATATGGTTGTATTTTCATAATGTCCGAAATAATGTATCCTTAATTGAGCTATGTGTTCTTTAACTTGACAAAGGCTTAACAGCCGTACTTGATATTTAGCGCACACGCCTGCATAGTTATGCTTAAACATAAATACATATAATTCTTTCTTTGATATATTAAAAAAAACTATCACAGATTTTGGAAAAGCTTTACGTTTTCTATTTTGACTATTTGACACTAGTGATTACATACAATGAGGTCATGAAATATACATATTTGAGAACTTAATGGATAAAAAAAAGAATATTGAAAAGAACTATTTAAAAATACAAGAAATTCTTTAGAAACTGTGGAATATAAGACAAATGTCTTATAAGCAATAGTGAACGATTGTTAAAATATAACCTGGATTGCAAAATTCTTAACTACTGCGACGTAAATAAACTACTACTACTACTACTACTACTACTGCAAAACTCTTATAAAAATATTACTCTCAAAAACAAAGTGGAAAGTATAATTATCTCTAGTAAAACTGATTTATCGAAAATTATATCTGAAGCTAAACACATTTTCATTATATTTTTTCTTCTTAGCAATTTTCTGTAACTGTTAGATTAAGAATATCTAATTTTAACACATGTTTAATTTATTTTACTTCATATCGGTAAGTATGTTTTCTGCATTTTCTTCTTTCATTTTAAACTCATTTAAAGTTTTTTAAAAAAATTTCAATTTTAGGAACATAAGCGCATTTTTAAGAATGATTTTTATCTTAGGACAATTATTCTTTATTTTAAAATGTTTCTTTGTTTCTTTCGCTGTAATGAAAGGAATGCTTCTTGATGAGAACCTTTCAGTTTTTTCTTCAAATTATTTATTATTTTCCTCATTATATATATATATATATATATATATATATATATATATATATATATATATATATATATATATATATATATATATATATATATATATATATATATATATATATATATATATATACATACAGTATTTTATTTCATTGGCGAAGATAAGGAAATAAATTTTATATTTTTATCCCTGAGAGCAACTTTGGCAATTTCAAAAAACATTTATTTGTTAAAAGAAAAAGACAAACAAATATCAAAACTAACATCATAAAGTTTCAGAAAAAAAAGTTACGTTCGGTAACTATAGAAAGTAAACATAAATTTTTAAAATTCTCTAATGGTTACAAGAAAAAGTTTCAATTTCGAAAATATTGTGTCGAACTCTTGAAAAATAATTGTTATTTCTATAAATAGTTAAAAAAAACATATTATTGAAATGCTTCCACTTGTTTTTAAAAAATATCAAGATAAATATAATTTATATAAATCCGAAAAATAGCAGTTTATTTAAACAAGAGCTTTTTATGTAAACAACACTGCGTAGCTCACCAAAAAAAAGAACCATTAGATATTAATGATTTTTGATCCAGTGATTGAGTTTTCAAGCATTAAATTTTGGATTTGTGACATCTTATGGAAACGTATTAGAAATTGTCCATCAATAATTTCACTCTTGAAAGAAAGGTAGAGAATTTTTAAAATTGCGATAGTTATAATGACAAGAGGTGAGTGTGTAAATAAAATATGTCTATATTATCGTGTGTTTTTTTAATTTTCTATATTTTGAGTTTATTTTAAAAGTGCGATTTTTTTTCTAATGATTTCATTTTGAATTTTATTTTATTTAATTTTGTTACAGAAAACAAAAGATGTCGATTAAAGTTTATATTAGTCTTAGTTTAAAACTTTAAAAAAAAAAAAATTCTTCTTTGAAATTTACACTTTGAAGAAAAAATATCTTACTTTTCCCAAAATGTGAACAATCTTAAAAGGGAAAATAAGAGTAGTAACAAAATAGTGCAAGTTCTATTTCAAATTCGAAAATGCTTTTGTTTTCAATTGCTTTTTAATAGTAATAGTTTATAACTATATTATGTACTGTAATTAAGTTATTTGCTGTAAACTTAATATTATTTATAAGTAAGTATACATAGATTACCAGGTAAATATTTTCATCGTAGCAAATTTTATTAAAACACTTAGTAAATATTTAAAAATAAAATTTAAAAACCTGATTATTAACTTTTTGCTTCTGATAGACCAGTACTGTTTTTTTTTATGTAATATACGCCGACCGAAATTTGTAATGGTCAGGGAGCTGACCTAACATCAGAAAGGTCTTGAGTTCGAATCCCGGACAAGGCATGGATATTTTTTCATTCGCTGTATTATCTATCCTTTATGTGGGAGCAATGTTTGCCCACCTAATAGGGTGCCTTTGAAAGAGTGGACAACAAAATATTCCCTACTCATACCTGAAGAACGAATGTCAATCATATAGGTATTGGGAAAAAAATATGTAATATACTTGTGACAGAGGGGGAAGGGGTAGTGACAAAACAGAGGAAGGGGACAAAAATATTTGAAAAAGGTGTGACATAATTTATGATCTGCCCTTTAAACGATTTACGTAACTCTTTAAATAAATATAAATATCAATCATCTTTCTCTCTATATATAAAACCAAAAGTCAGTGTATATGTAAATTCTCTAATAACAGGAGCACTTATTTCGATCGTATATATTTTAGCAGCTTACAAATTTTAAAAGGGGTGGTCTGTAAACTCTTCTTTCCGACACCGTGTGACTGTGGCGCACAATCAAAAATAAGAAATTTCATTGATGAAAACCATTGTTGTAGACTAAAACGTATGCTATCAGCAAATATCGTCTGCACTAATTAATTTTCAAATTTGAGGTCACCCCCTCGAAATATTAAGATTGAGTTTTAATATATGAAGATTCAATCAATAGATCAAAAAATATTCAGGGTGGTCCTTTTTGCTCACTATAAAGGCAGATTTTAATTTTTTTACGTAATGGTTATGCTGCCTTTAGTTCTTGAACACCACCATTAAGTTAAATTATTTTTTCAGTTTATTTCTTGCTTTTAAATGTACAATTTAATGTTTTGGATGTGTGTATCCCTTTAACTCAAAATTTATTGCAGTTAAAGTTCATTTCGTTTTGGGGGAAAACCCACGCACAAATGAAATTCATTGACTCACACAATTAGTAATAGCAGAGTGCATAGTTTGATTTTGACTAAGTTGCTATAATTCATTTTATTATCTATCAATGACGTGATTGAAATGATTAGTATATTTATTTCCTTTTTTAATGTCAGCATATGTTGTATTTAATATTTAATTACAAATTCACTCCGATACCAAATCATCATGTTAGAGACAAAATTAAATTCACTCTCACTTAAGCAATATGAGTTTATTTCATTATTTTTATAACCGTCGTAGAACATCCGACCTAATTTTTGGGATTACGACTACTAATATTCAACTCCGTAGCCTTGTAATTTTAAACCCAATCCAGAACACAAGGGAACTCCAGGATCAAGTATTGGGAAAATTTGTCTTCGTATAGGGCTTTTTGATGGAACTAACCTGCATTTGCGTTGCATG
Organism: Parasteatoda lunata; assembly: GCA_949128135.1. NCBI lineage: Eukaryota > Metazoa > Arthropoda > Arachnida > Araneae > Theridiidae > Parasteatoda > Parasteatoda lunata. The sequence continues at coordinate 108,997,911 of OX421971.1, read as the reverse complement.
GAGAGGAAGACTACGAGAACCTCCCACGGTTAGCCTGACGGCAAAGGGACTCTAACCCATGATTCGTCTACCACTGAGGCCATTTCACGTCAGCACTGTGGCCGGTGCAAGCCGGATGCGGATTCGTATCCACCCGCAATCGCTGGGTTTCGAACCCGGTTCACCTCATTGGAAGGCGAACGCTCTATCCCCTGAACCATCGCGGCTCAATATGAGATTATTATATTTATAGCTTTTTTTTTACTATAAGATTTTAAAGCTCGAAATCCTTGAAATTCTACTTATTTAAGATGGCAGTGCAGCTGGTCGCCGGAGACTGCTAGTGACAGACATATAAAAATAATATGAAAATTCATAAACAAATATAAATATCTGTAATCAAATGAAAGTCTTGCATATTATTTTTAAAACTTTCAAAAGTTAACAAAAATAACTCTTTTTTAGTTAGTAGTTTTCTATTTACATATATATATTTTGATCAAAACAATTGTTATTTTTTTTCTTTTTGCTCTCAGCAAAACGCTAACATGCATTTTTACTTTTAATGTTTATAAAATGAACTTTCCATAAAGTAAAAAAAAAATATATATATATATATATATATATATATATATATATATATATATATATATATATATATATATTGTTTGTACATCATGGTTTATAACCCAGTATATTATGTAATCAGCTTTATTTTAAATGTAACAAAAAAATAATTTTCCGTAGCTTACTATTCAATATTTACTTCATGAATGAATAAACGCAAACTTTAATCTGCGTAACGGTAAATATATATTAGCTATTGCTTTCAATATTTTTACTTTGAATACCATGCCTAGGTTATTAAAGTTTTTCGTCATTGGCTTTTAAGCAATTTTCGAAGAAAAAAAATTAATCTATTGAAATCCTGGAAGATTTTTCCGACAGTTTCCATGGTAACGATTGTATGACTACTACATCCGCATTTAAATAGCTTTTCCACAGGATGCATAACCAACTATTTCTAATACTACCCCTTTTTAGTAGTTTTTTTCCCCTCCAACTACGCTTTTTTTTCGTAGATTAAATATTTAAGTGGTGCGGTTTCAGTTTCAAGTGTATTTGCATCTACTGTTTTAAAGCGTTCCGCAGAAATAAGAATTTAATATTGTTTTACAAGATGAGCATTATAATGCCTTTTTTGATATTATATTGCATTTTGAAAATAAGCATGTCTAAAAAATTTGGTGTTAAGCGGGAATGACGTTATTTGTGAGAGATGTTTTGTAGAAATGAGATAACATATTTCCTCATAAATGCCTTTCTCAAGTTCGTTTTTTTGACTAAATTAAAATGCTTAGTGTTTCATCATTACAGATTTGACACAAAGAAAACCAATTAATTCGTCATATTATAAGCATAGAATCAATAACGGAAATAAAACTAATAGTTATTTTCAGGAATAATTGTTATTTCCTTTTTTTTTATCAAACTAGTCAAACCAATTTAATCACCTTTCAAAAGTTTCTTGTACAACATATAAACTTTAATGGTAACCAAGCCAAATGCGCAGCACAGTTGTATTAATCTATTCTAATTCTGTAACTCCCCCCCCTCAATAGTAAATCTTAATTGGTTTTAAACAGTATATTAACCTTTTTCTTTCACCGTTTAGCTGTTGTATTACTTTGATTTCAATTTTAACTGTGTCCGCGATATAAGTTTTTATACATTGAATTTTAGTAATAATTTAAAATCTGTCCGACAGTCATTAAATCATACAAACCGCCGTGAGTATGAGTTCGGGACATTTCAGCATAGTAGGCAGCAGAAGTAGTAAAATTAATTCTATCAATGTTGTGAGATAAAATTTAAAAAAACCGAAGTTCCATTATGTGCTGTATTACTTCCTCACGCACCTCTCGAACCATAACTTAAGTATAGCATAATATATATGCTATTGCTTAATTCGGTTCACTGGCAGTCGGAAACTGGTGATTATGCTGTATGCATCATTGAAAAGTGGTAATCAATAAAAATCAAAATTAAATGTTCTTTTTTGGCAATCATTTTAATTTTAAACTTTTACTGTAAGTTTATTTCAATAAACAATATTTTATTTTAAGGAGAAAATAACATATTATCTTCAAAAATAGTTGGAGGATACTTTGCATCTTGCAACCACTTGATCTTATTTTACCGACACAGACTATTCAGACACAAATTACACGGTAACGAAAGTGTTAAAAAAGCAAGCTCTGTCACCAATAATTGGTATGGCAGTACGCGGCACCATAGCACAAAATGTTTAAAATTAAAATTTTTTAATATAAATTTTTTAAATATTTTTTAAAATGTTTAAAAATTTTTTTAAAATTTCTACAGCCATTTAGGAAAAAAAAAATTTAAATAATTACTTCGTAACTAACAAGGAAAACTAGGGAAGTGTGACTCGCCAATTTTGAGATAAACTAGTGTGATGTATGCCATATGAGGAATAATTTTAGGGGGCAACATTCGTTTCGGCCCATAGAAGGTCCTATGAGAGATAAAAAATAATTCAATATATAGAAAAATCGGTATTTTATTACTTCAATGCAGACTATAAGTTATTGTAATTATCTCATACTCCAATTAATTCGCAATTAATTGTTAATTAATTAATTTGATTAATTGATAATCATCAAATTAATTAATTAATTATTAATTAATTAGTGATTAATTAATTATTAATTAATTAATTAATTTGCAATTACATACTCTAATTAATTTGGAAAACTTTTTGAAGAAAAAAAATTTTAAAAAATATGATGCCAATTTTTTTTTTAAATTAACCTAACAGATTTTTCTGAAAAATTTCAGATATATAAACCTACTAGTTTAGACGAATCGGTTAGAAGCGCTTCGCGCTTAATGCCGAGATACAACACATTTCCAGCGTTCCAACAGATATATAAAATTTTCGAAATCAATTTTGACAACAAATATGCATTATATAGTACGTGAAAGTACCACAAAACTCACGTACTGTATAACGCATATTTATTGTCAAAATTGATTTCGAAAATTTTATATAACTGTAGTTTTTCAGAAAAACCTGTTAGGTTAATTTTAAAAAAAAAAATCGGCATCAAATTTTGTTTTTTTAATTTTTTTTTCAAAAAATTTCCCACATTAGTTGGAGTATGTAATTACAAATTACTTAATTAATTAATAAATAATTAACAATTAATTAATTTGCTAATTAATTACTTAGTAAATTAAATAATTAACCAATTAATTGCAAATTAATTGGAGTATAAGATAATTACAATAACTAATAGTCTGCATTGAAGTAATAAAATACCGATTTTTCTATATATTGAATTATTTTTTATCTCTCATAGGACCTTCTATGGGCCGAAACGAATGCTGCCCCCTAAAATTATTCCTCATAAGGCATACATCCCACTAGTTTATTTCAAAATTGGCGAGTCACACTTCCCTAGTTTCCCTTGTAAGTTTTTATTTCTATAAAAATACAAAATTAATCAAAATATATACTTAACGTATCACTAACTATTTAATACTACTTAAATTATTATTTACGACAAGCAAACAAAATGAATCTACATAAATATTTAATGTATAACTAATTTGTTAACACAGCCTAAGTTACTTAAAATCACCAAACAAAATGAATAATAAATACTTAATGTATAACTAATTTGTTAACGCTACTTAAATTATTACTTAAGGACCTAAACAAAAATAATAGATACTTAATGTATAACCAATTTGTTAACACTACTTATATAATTACTTAAGGACACCAAACAAAATTAATAATAAATACTTAATAAATAATTTGTTAAAACCAGTTTTGTTGTAGTTAGTTTGTCTAAGCTAAGAACTCCTCCCGCCTCAAAGTCTGAGGCCGTCTGGTGCTATGGAAACAAGAAGGGCGCATTTTAGGGAGGGTAGCTTCACTCTATGACTTACACAATAGACCGAAGAAAGAGATTCCCTTTCTCTCGCCGACCCGACCCAGCACTCCTACTTGAAATAGTCACTCCTCGTTACCATAGTCACCGCCACAGGTCCAGACGAATGTCTGGGGGAGTTCTTATTTTAGACAAACTATACTTGTATTATACTTAAGGTCACCAAACAAAATGGATAATAACTATGCCAATCTATAAAGTTATACCCGGGTTTATGGAGCCACATAAGAGAAATATTTCTATATATAGAGACATATTATTTTTTTGAGATTGAATGAGGCAAACAGCGGGCTACCAGTGGCCCACAGGACACGTTTTAAAGATCAGATGTGAGAATTGGTTTTGAAATTCAGATATTTACCAGGTATTAGAATCATGTCTGTCAAATATTAGAAGCAAACTTTCTAACACATATTTTAAATTTTATATAAAATATATAATACTGACATGACTGGTTTTAAGTAACATTAATAACATTTGATATTGAGTTAACAATTAAGTTCCTGCAAATTTTTAAAAATTTTAATATGTGGGAGCATATAATGTTTTAATCAGTTTCGTTTGATGAAAATATTTCTACAAAAACAATCATTATCCACCGTCACAATCAACTGGACAGCCAGACGGTCAAAATTTCCATTTTTAAACCCAGCATATCAATTATGAACGGTGGGTTGTAATAACCCAGTGGTTAGAATATCGGACTTCGATTCGAAGGGGCTCAGGTTCGATTCTTGACTCCGTTAAGACCCACAGAATACCTGCGATATACGTGCTCGTAAAATCTGAGGAATCGAAAGTCATGTGGTCGGTCGCTGAGCACTACCAAGAGTACGGGGATCGGGAGAAAATTTCCTTCCACTTCAGATCTTAGTTTAAATTCAGGAAGTAGGCTTACGACTGATTGATTCCATCTATCCGCGGGATTCTTAGCTGAAAAATACTTTCACCTTTGTTGTGCTCTCTTGTCAGGAGAAAAGCGCATTTTCCTGATATGTTTCGAAAAAAGTCAATGGCTGGTGGTTTAGACTTGTATACGTTTTATTGGAAACAACATCATGTACGGGACTTTTAGCTATGGTACCCTCTCCATACACCGCACAACTATCAGGAACAGCTTCTGTGGACTGAGGACCATGACTTAAACGAAAAAGAATGTACGTATAAGAAATGCTCCTTTTTCTCACTTTGACATTTCATATAAATAATCTGAAAACCATCATAAATTAACTCTAAAAAGAAAACAAAACAGATTCCAATACAGAAAATCAACCTCTATTAAAAAAACCAAAAACTTTTTAGAACAAACATTTATTGACAGAAGAAATGTTAAATCTCAAAAAAAAGAAGTGTACTTAGTAGCCAACCCAATATTATGACTTAAGTTTCTAAAAAAAAAAAACAATTTAATTTTTAAAAAGGATTCATTGAGAATACATTGAATAATAGCTCACAAGGAGCATAAATCCTCACTTAAACTAACCAAGTATGTCAAAATAAGCGGACTACGAGGCGCTACCTCGAATTTAGATGCATACAGATCCCTAAAAATCCCAACTTTCTCTCTTAAGATGTTGACGTGGGGAATTAGCCAAATCCTTCTAAATTTATGGCGTACGGAAAGCCACTCTGATAGTTTTTTCTCTTTCGACGAGCCACATATTGGCGACGAAAAAAGGCAAAATAATAAACAAGTTTCGCTGTTGGATAGAACAGCTGATGTTGACATACTATAGAAATTTCATTTTTTTCCGTTATTTTCTTGCAATAGAAAGTTTAGCGCGAGAAAAACAGGAGTAAAAAAAACATGTTTGTTTATAATCACTTCAGAATTGAAAGGAGATGTAAAGTGATCCTAATTTGAGTTTTAAAATTTTAATCAAGTTAAAGAGATTTCGAATAACGAATTTGACGTAGTAATTCTTAGAATCAAAATGATGTATCCAAATTTCGAATTTATTCTATTAATTAGAATTATTGTAATAAAAGTGATTGTAATCATGTAATTTGATTGTAATCACTTTAATAAAAACGTGATTCTAATTAGAATTTTAAGATTATAATAAAGTTCAAAAGATTTCGGATAAAGAATTTATTGTAGTAATTCCGTTGAACCTTAGAATCTAAATAATGCATCCGATTATCGAATTAAAAGAATCAATCAAAATTATTGTAATAAAGTAATTTGAATATAATCATTCACCCCTTATAATTATTAAAGTAAAGCTGATGAATTAACTTTGGGTTGAGTTATACCGCCAAAGTATGAAACGCCTGCATTCTATAGAATGCCTAGGCATTGAATATATTGCCGGATGTTTTTAGGCAATGTATGAAATATTAGAAGTATTACTTACTGTCCCTAGGCATTGTATATAATACCAGGGCATTCTATAGTATGGCAAATGCTATTTGGGCAAAGTATGCAACAAAAAAAAAACGTCCTGATGAGGCTATTATGGAAATGATATGCATTTCTCAAAAATTAAAATGTTATTCTGAAAAAAATAATAAGAGTACCATTAAAAAAAATTTATTCAAAATGCGTAAAGAAAAATGAAAGTTGTACAAAACATAATTTATAACTTTTTTTTTAAGGGAAACAAAATTTTCATATAAAAAATTCACATTTAAGTCACAATATTATTTTCAATTTAGAAACAAATATTGCACAAAATATCTATTTCATCACCTTTACTAGCATAGCCACAGAAGATTTTATACTTTGCCGGTTTCTCATTTGACAATCTATAGAATTCCTAGGAAATGTGTGAAATATAAATCGTTTCATACATTGCCGGCTAGTTTTAGGCATTATATAAAATGCCTGGGTATTCTATAGAATTCTGGATTTCAAACTATGCCGGTAACATAGATTATCAATAAAGCTTGAAAATCGTAAAACTGCACTTAACCTACCTAGTCCGCTCATGAACTTGAATGATCCGTTCAAGTGTGGAATCAAGAGTTTTCCGCTTTTTAGCTATACTGACGATATTCTCTCATTGTCTTTCGATTCTACTTCCACCTCTCCCACCTGCTTTTAGCTTGGTTACGCTAGCGTCTTTTTGAGCTGATTGTTTTTATTTAAAATAATTTCATCCTATTTACCTGTTTATTGTTACTTGATTGTAGTGTCTTTATTTTTTAGATTTCAATTTTTTTTACTTTTTTTTTATTATTATTTTTTTAATTTACACTAATGTAATAATATTTTAAACTATTAGATACTTTGCATTGTAGTATTTTATTTATTTGAAGATTGGTTCTATCAACAAATTTATAACTTGTATGATTGAACTAACTAGACTCTTTAGATATCGAAAAATTAACGACTTTATTTAATTGATCAATTCAAGTGAACAGTAAGGTTACTTTACACACAAAAAAATCTAATATTCATTTATAACGAGTGCCGAGAAGGTAATGAGCGGAATTACTTGCGCCCAGAGGCGGATTACCCATTAGGCCAGACTAGGCTATGGCCTGGGGCACCCAATGATTAGCGGCCCTCTAAATAAAATTTGAAAATAAATTATAAAAAATTAAGAAAAACAATGACTTTAAAAAAAAATCTCAAATATATATTAATAAAATGCGATAATTTAAAAAAATTATCACATTTTATTAATAGATAAGTTCTAATTAAACAAAATAAAGTAAAATTTAATTTATTATTATTTATTTTTATTTTAAATATGCTTCCTTAAATGAAAAGATATATAAATATTTTTATATTTGAATAATTAAAAAATATACGAGAAAAAATTTTTATCTAAGGGCCCCAAAAATTTGAACGGCCTAGGGCCCCGCGTACGTTTAATCCGCCCCTGCTTGAGCCTAGAGAAAAATCATTAAATTATCAAAGTAAATTGAGAAATATAACAATTTTTGACACTGTCACGTATCACCCTTAACAGGATGCCGTTTAATACACTAGCGTTAACGGAATGCAGAATAACTGATTGTCTTCAGAGTAATTTATTTAGGCCCTTTAGTAGAAATAAAATATGTGACTAAGGCGAAACAACAATAAGACCTAATAATATAATAGAAACAGAGAAATGCAACATTTTCGGAACAAGAACCATCTTCAATATCGAAACACAAAATGAAAAAGAGGAACACAAAGGTGCAGAAGAGAAATACAAAGAAGTTTAAATAATGAAAAAATATAGAGGTTGACCAATAAAATGTAGAGTAAATAAGCCTGAACAAGATAATAAAAAAAATAAAAAAAATAAAGATTAAGCCCCTTTCCTATCTTGATGGTCAATTCCCAATTTGTTCTTTTCGTAATTTAACATTCTTAAGTACCTTAGTGCTTATTATTCTGTATTTTAATAGTGACGAAGATCTAAGACTATAGAACCACAGTTAAAGTATGTCTGTTTCTGTGGTATTTTCTGCTCGCTTTATGTTATTTTTTAACATCATTTAAATGTTATTATTGATTAAGAAAGAAGACTTCCTTTCTGATTTAAACACTCGCTTAAATTTATTCGAAGTTACTTTGAAAATTCATTTTTCCAAATTTTATTTCTTCCATTTTTTACAGGACAGGATTTATTTTTATTTTCCCATAAAGACCGTGATAAATTTTCGCACATAAAGTTATCGAGTTTCATTAACTTCTAAATTAGATTAAAAACATATTTATATGAAAGTGTTGTAATTATAAGAGTTAATAAAGAACTAGAGTTCCTAAAAAAATTAAATTCACTCAGCGAAATATAAAAAGAAAAAGAGTTATTTCTCATTTTATCATAAATAATTAACTGTCGTCTTACTGTTGCGTGCATTCTCATTGGACCGAAAAATTATATATGTTGTGTTTATAAATATAGAAATAAAATCCAGACGTCTTCCACTGACGTAACTAGAAATTTAATAAAACTTATGACGGTATTTACGAGTAAATTATTTATTTTATCACTTAATTCACTATAAATATCAGTAATACGTATTAACATTATTCTGTATATTAATATGTTTTAGATCATTCAAAAGTAAAGAATTGAAGTGTCTTAGCGTTATTATACTATAAAAATATACTCTGACTGTTAACATTTTATGATAAAGGTATTTAGTTATTTTGAGACAGTAACTATTTAATAAAATATGTTACAATAAATTTTAGGCATTAATGAATATGATATTCTTAAGGGATATTAAGAAGTACATTTTGGAATTTCTAAGTTATGGTATTGCTGAGAAGTGGTATTGCTACATAATATCATGTAGTGGAAAATATTCAGAGATTTATTGTAATAATCATAATTTATATTAAAATTCGAAAGCACGTTTGTGGATACAGTTAACCGAGAAAAATATTTTCCGTTTAAATTTTATCGCGAAACTCGGAGAAAAATTCTGTTAAAATTACATTATTGTATAGTACAAACATTTTCAGTAAAAAAAAAAAAAAAACTTTGTTTCTGACCTGCAAATATACTATTTTTGACATGTGAAAAAAAGGGAGTAGAGAGTAACACGAAGTGTGACACTTTGAGACAAAGTGGAAGAAACGATAAAAGTATTTAAAAAAATGTAACATCTTTCATGTACTGCTCCTTAGAAAGACGTTAATTATTGTTTAAAACAAAAAGCTTCCGATACGTGCATTTGAAGAAGTTATTTTTGAAACGGTAATATCTTAAATAACGAAATAAGAAAAGAAAAAACTCGCCTTTGTTAGAGCCAAATATATATATATATACACATACAGGGTGATTCTAAAAAGATGGGCAAAAGTTTAGGAAGTGATAGTATACAGAATGCATGGTCGAAAACAAAACGCAAAACCGCTAGAGGGCGTCAGTTTATGTTCTTATAAGAGGCAAAAACACACAAAGAACGATGAAGTTAAGTTATAAAAGCAAATTTAATGGCATGTGATTACAATAAGTGTTCAAAACAGTGGCCGGCAGCGGCTATGCACGCAGTACAACGGCGATATAAAGATAGGCGAACATTCTGAAACACACCAGGCATATCACGAACTTTCCCTGCAGCGGCGGAAAGCTTGGCGACAAATAACACAGAGCAGTAACTCGCAACAGGAATGGAGCTTTCACGTTTGCATCAAACAACTTTCCAAATGCGCCAGCACCTTTGCGTTTTGTTTTCGATCATGCATTCTTTGATAAAAATGGTTTGCTTGGGTGTGTACTATCACTTCCTAAAATTTTGCCCATCTTTTTAGAATCACCCTGTATACATATATATATATATATATATATATATATATATGTGTGTGTGTGTGTGTGTGTGTGTGAGTGTAATACAAAATTATAATACTTTTGTATTAATAAAATAATGAAAACTCTTTCGTTTTCATAAAATGTCTTTGTTAAAGAATAAGTGTAGAGATATTCCATTTTGGGAATTCAAGGCTGAAAACATGCATTGAATTATAATTAGATTTATATTTCAAAGGAGGAGTTATTTTTAGAATCTTTCCCTCTGTCACTTCCATATTAGGAAGCATAAAATGATTTTCCTTAAGGTGTAGGAATACAAGGAATGTAACGACTGGCCTTTTCACCCCTTTGGAGTAATAGCATATAATGCAGAACAATTGTTTTAGCGTGTCTTTTTGCTGTACGATGTTGTCAACCTAAGCTTCGCCACTACTGTCTGGATGTTAGTCCACCCCCCTCCAGCTGGGAGAGTAGGTGAGACTTCTGTTGTCACCAATTGTCATCTAAATAAAGCTTTATTAGAATTTAATGACTTATTATTTATATTAAATTGAACTAAAGTCAACTAAAAATATCAGTCATGTAACACGGATATATATATATATATATATATATATATATATATATATATATATATATATTCAGATTACCTAGATAGTTTGAGAAAGGACACTATTTGGCACTTTAACGGATCATCCTAGCTCATCTGTACATTAACTAGATAATCTGTAAATAATCTGCCCACTATACTTTAGCTGCGACCCCACAAATTTAATTCCTTAATTTTTATTATTGTGTACAACGCTTGATTTCGTGTAAAACAATTTTAAAAGTGATTGACGATTGATTCGATCAACTAATGAGTAGATTGTTTGATTAATGTAATCTGATTTTTTTAATGGCAAAAAATAAAAAACATCTTAATTTAAGCATACGGAAACATGTTAACTTAAGCATACAGAAACGTTAGAGTTGTTTTTGTAAATATATTATTTTCACTTTAACGAGTGCCTAGTAGGTATATGCAGATTATCTATGGAGTTTTCAGATTACCTAGATAGTTGAAGAGATGAAACTCTCTTTTGTACGTTAATCTAAGCATTAACTAGATAATCTTTAAAATATCTGATTTCTATACTTAAGCTGTGACGTGTATTTTGAGTTTTATGACCCCCATAATTTTGAAAATAATGGCTAACCCTTTAACGCAGAATTTCGTACTTTTTTATTATTACATTAATATACGTCAAAATAAGTAAAAGTTATTATATGTAATATTTAATAATTTATGGTTACAAAATACAGCATGAAACTCTGGTATCTTTTTCTGCATTAAAGGTAAAATCTTCTAAACATGGCTGATTTCAAAACAATATTTTTGTTTCTTCAAATTTGCCTTTATTCGCAGTTTTTTAGATTTAAGAGAGACAGAAATTAATCATTGAAATTTCTTTAATTTAAAAAGTTAATTATTGATAAATTTTTTTATTATGAATGAAAAAAAATTAACCTAATTTTTGTATTTTATATTTTAATACAAATAAAATTCTAATCATCTAACTTATTTTTTAATAACTATTAGACTTTTATTTATAACAGAAAAATAATAAAATATAATTTACTATTTGAGCGTCAGAATAAAAAATATATAAAAGGGACACCGGTGTCCCATCAAAGAGTTAACGCGTGTACATCTTACAATCACAAGCGTTGTTATTTCATCTTAATTCCTATTCTATAATCCATGTTTTAAAAATTTGACGAACTCAGAAGAAACTGTTCTTTCTATTTGTCTGAACTAATAAACTCAGACTAGAAAATAATAAGTAAGCACGCAGAAATTATGAAAATCAATTAGATTTGATTAAATTTTAACTAGCTTTTCATAACCAACTATTTCAAGATAATAGATTTTTTTTTTCTTCTGAATAATTATTTTTCCAAGTTGTTAAGTAAAGTAATTTTAAAAAGTAATCACAGTCACTGGATGACAAATTACTTTCAAATGAACAACACACTTAATTTAATTGTAGACTAGAAGTAATCAAATTTACGGCAGGAAATGGCACTAACATAGTCAAATAACTCAGTTGATGAATGTCTCATTTAAAGTCAGACGAAAAAAGAGACAAATTTTCGACATAAAAAATAATTTAAACCAAACAAGCAGCTTATGTAGTTTGCGTTCGCAAAATATATTTCTCTGCTCTTTTCAAAGACGCAATTAAAAGTAGGTGCTTGAATTTGAAGTCAGAGATATATTATGTAGTAAAAAAACAAAGGCTTCTGTAAATTTACTTTTAAAAAGTTAAAAGAAACAAAAACAGCATAATTTTAAAGTAAAAGCAATGCAAGCTGGTAAATAGTGTTCTATGATTAAATGGTTTTTTTTTTTTAAATAAACTTCGGAAAAAAATAATTACGAAACTAAGAAGTTTGAAAGCCTTTGAAAATTTATTTAGCTAACTGCTGTTTCACGGGTAAACATTGATTTATTCTGAAGTACTTAAGTAAAATTTCTTACTCAGATTTCCTTTCATTTGTATTAAGATACACGAATATATTTTATGCTGTTCACAATTAAGAGACTCTTTATATTTGGTTCACATTATCTCCAGAACTGCAGTATAGATTTTAATAAAATTTACTTTGAATATAGGTTGATATAATACAAAACTAATAACATTTAAATAGTTATAAAACACAATCATGAGAGTGAGTGACACTGATCTGTTTCAGATTTTATCAAAGAGTAGTTACATAATTGAATAAAAAATGTTTTAATGGAACAAGTAAACACCGTGATTCCATACTGGAAAATAAGATAAGTTTTTGTGACAGTTTTGTCTCATTTTTTCAGTAACGCTGTTTTCAGACACTGGATAGTTCTCGGGTTCACTTTTGCAAGTGCCCTCCTTAAAGTGTCCCAGATATGTTCTATTGGTCAGAGGTCTTGAGATTTGGCTGGCCAAATAATCCGATAAATACCTTAATTTTTCAGAAAAGGGTCTCTGTTTGGTGTCGCATTGTCATTCATTAAAATGAAATCAGAACCCACTGCACTTCTGACAATGTGAACATAAGGGCTCCAAGACCTTATATATATTTCACACATCAGTCACAATTCGTCTTTTAAGGACATGGAGGGGAATGCCGGTATACAGAAATCTACCTGCCCAGAGCAACAAACTTCGGAAGCGATATTGGATGATTTCTCGGACATTGGAGGACAGGTAGCGGATCTTTGGTTCTCTTCATATGAAAGTACGCCAAGAGTCAGTCGTCAAACAGGAGAGGGACTCATCAGGGAAGAGAACATTCGACCATTGATTCACTCTCTAATCTCTATGATCTCTGTTCCATCCTAAACGAAGTTTTGTCGTTTAGGATAGTACAAACGGGTTGCAAACAGGTCTACTTGTAAACGGACCAATCTCATAAAGACTTCTGGAAACAATAACCCTTGAAACTTGGCTTTCCAGTTGCCGCATAGAGGTCACGGTAGAGTCAAAAAGCTGTAGCATCCCTGTTACGCTTCACTGTAATCAACAAATACCAAACTTCGTTAGCCGTTGAGCTTCTTGGTTGACCTACGTAAGGCTTTCTCTCTACAGATACAGAATTCTGGAATAGTTTCCCTAAATAGTACAGGACACTGGGTGTTAAATTCTCAACAAATTTCGATTTGAGATTGACCTGCTCCAAGTCTCCCCACTATTCATTACCTCATTTAAATGTTGGTGGTTACTTATATTTGTTGTTTGAAATTAAATTGAAAGCATCGGTTAAGATTGCTGCCAAAAACACCAAGAAATTTGGCAAGATGTACAAGTGAGCGAAATGCAGATTTTACATGCATGGTTATTAAATTTATTCCTCTACTAGCGCTGCCCCCACACACGTACATACTTACGCATACGATTTATTTCTTCGTTTGAAAGCAGAAGTTTTATATTTCGCTAAGTTGTTTTCAAGAAATTAAACAAAATACTCAAATTCTCTTAATTTTGAATACCAGTGTAGTTGGAGAATAATCTTTGTTTTAAGAATTTCCAAATAAATTTGGAAGTAAAATACTATTCTAAGAATGTATAAAAAAATGATATTATATATTGAATCAGGTTCGTAAAGCCACAGATCCAGAAGTATAAGAAACAGAGGAATGACAAACAAAATGCACTTAGTTTTTTTTGAACTGCTAAGTAGGAATAAATTTTAATATGCATTAATATTTCGAAATCCGTGTGAAAGTTGAAACGTCTCTAAAATGGATCTCACCAAGGATATTCAATTATTTCAGCTTGTAGGACTTAGCAAACTACTCCTTCTCCACTAAGTCCCAAGGTTGAAACCACATTAGTACAGGCTTTATTTTGAGGGAAGATTTTAGAGAACACTTGAGTTCCAATTTTTGTTCTAGTCACTTTGACCTCCTAAGTAGGATATTTCGATTATTTCGTCACTTTGTGCCTGCTAGGAGTTCAACATAATGTAGTTTAAATTGGGTAAAATTTTTAGTTTAAAGAATTAGTCCTGTGCATCTACGGCACAAGTGTACGCAATAAAATACAGAGAATGACAGAATACGAAATTTGCTCGAAGTTTGCTAATTAGTTTGCAAGTAACAAAATTGCAGTAAAAAGGTAGTTTATTTTTTTATTTCTTTAAAACTATTTAAATAATTCCGTAAAAATTTGGATTTTTTCATTTAAAATTACATAGTTTTAAATAAAAGGACATTTACTTTCTATATCAGGCATGATACTGCAAGTCTGATTGGGAACGCTGAGAGCCAGCCCCAGAGCCACAAGATTTGAACTTTTAGATTACACATGTTTCATATCTTGCTCATAGTGGCTGTGAACTTATAACTCGCAGTATAAGCAAACTTAATTTGTAAAATACTTGTTCATTGAAAATATTATTTTTTTAAAAGTAGAATGCGACAAACTTCGCGAGTTGACAAATTAGTTCTTGTTTCATTTTGAAACTTTTTTTTTAATTCGAAGATATTATTTCAAAAATTAATAAATTTAAATAAATAATTAAGTATTTTCAATACTAATAAATTTTGAAATAGAAAAATCCTTCGAATTAGGAAAAGTTTGGAGGAAAAAACAGAGAACTGGTTTGTAAACTCATGAGATTTGGGCCTATATACTTGAAATGAAGAAAAAACAATATTTTTACAACGAGGTATTTTACGCATCAAGTTCGTGTCTACTGCGAGTTATAACTACAAAGTCACCATTCAATATTAGTAGCAATAATTTATTAGTTACATATTTAACTAACCAATTTAAACAAAACTCCTATACTAAAAACACTTAAAACAAAACTTTCTAAGACATTTAACGAAACTATATAAATTAAGAGTAAATTGAGAAAAAATGGGCAAAACTTTTTCTCTTCTGAGTTAAATAAAGTATTTTAAACTGTCAGTGGTGGGAAATTTATACCACCATTTAACTTCAGGAAACAAGGTTGCTAGCCCAACAGCGGAATTTTTCGATTCGTATTTCACATCACAGAAATGAACGCATCTATTTCTTCTTTTATCCAAGGGAATAGGAGGACCATCAAAGTTATGTCTTCGGATTCATATGAAGAATTCAATTTCTGTTTTTGAAGTTTCTAAACTATCTAAACGATTCCATTAAAATTTCAATTTTTTAATTTGCAATTACGTAGTTTAAAATAAAAGGAGAATTACTTCATACGTCTGGCCGGATATTGCAAGCCGGATTAGGAATGTTAAGAGTCAATCTACGAGATACAATTTTTGAACTCCAAGATTATACATATTCCATGTGTTGCTCATTAGTTTTAGAAGTATTTTTTTCAAATTAAAAAAAATAGGTTTAAAAATGAAAGAATAACTAGTTTGTAAACTGATGAAGTTTGCACTTATTTACTAAAAATTAAAAAAAATTATTATATTATTAACAACCAAATATTTTTCAAATCAAGTTCGTGTCAAAGAGTTATAAGTTCACAGTCACCATTCAATATTAGTAGCAATAATTTATTAGTTACAGATTTAACTAAACATTTGAAACAAAACTCCTACGCAAAGACTTAAACAAAACAAAACTTTCTAAAACATTTTACCAAACTATATAAATTAAGAGTAAATTGAGAAAAGTGGTCAAAACTTTTTTCTCTTCTGAGCTAAATAAAGTATTTTAAACTGTCAGTTGTGGGGAATTTATACCACCATTAAACTTCAGGAAACAAGGTTGCTGATAGCCATAAGAAACAGGGGAATTTTTCGATTCATATTTCACATCACAGAAATGAAATCCGAATCCTTCTACGTATCTTATTTCTTCTTTTATCCAAGAAAATGGGAACACCATCAAAGTTTTGACTTGGGATTCTCCGGAAGAATTCTATTTCTGTTTTCGAAGTTTCTGGGGGCACTTTATCTAATATATATTTTACTTATATATAATGGCAGTGGAGATGGAATAAATACAAATATATTTTCATGTATCAAAATAATGAAAGTATTTTGTATCGAAAACTGAATGAGATATCCATTTTGCTTGGATTACCCCCATGATTTAAAGTGGAGTTTATCTGACCCTGGACATGTTGCTAAAGGCGTCAACTTTTCTTCTCTACTTAAGACGAAATTTGCGAAAAAAATTGGTTTTATCCATTTCTCGCAGAACTTTTATTAAACATATTTTTTATTACTTTGTATTTATTTGGGTCAAAATTAGTGATTGGCATTTAAATAATCTTAATTAATTTATCTGCGTTAAATGTAAAATCAGCCAAGCACGGCTCACTTACAAACAATAATTTTTCAAATTTGCTCTTATTAGAAGTTATTTAGATCTAAGTGAAACAGTCATTCATCAACTTGCAAACAATAATTTTTCAAATTTGCACTTATTAGAAGTTATTTAGATCTAAGTGAAACAGTCATTCATCAACTTACAAACAATAATTTTTCAAATTTGCACTTATTAGAAGTTATTTAGATCTAAGTGAAACAGTCATTCATCAACTTACAAACAATAATTTTTCAAATTTGCACTTATTAGAAGTTATTTAGATCTAAGTGAAACAGTCATTCTTCAACTTACAAACAATAATTTTTCAAATTTGCACTTATTAGAAGTTATTTAGATCTAAGTGAAACAGTCATTCATCAACTTACAAACAATAATTTTTCAAATTTGCACTTATTAGAAGTTATTTAGATCTAAGTGAAACAGTCATTCATCAACTTACAAACAATAATTTTTCAAATTTGCACTTATTAGAAGTTATTTAGATCTAAGTGAAACAGTCATTCATCAACTTACAAACAATAATTTTTCAAATTTGCACTTATTAGAAGTTATTTAGATCTAAGTGAAACAGTCATTCATCATTGAATTTTCTTCAATTTACAAAATTAGTTATTGATAAATTTTTAAATACAAATGAAAAAAAAAGTTTTTCTGGATTTCATATCACAGTACAAATTTAATTCCGATAATCTAACAGATTTTTTGGAGACTATTAGAATGTTTTATATAATTAAAAATACCAAAGTATATTTTTGCTTGCAACTAAAGAGTCAGAAAAAAATATATAAAGGGACATCGGTGTCCTATCTGCAACAAAGAGTAAGACGAAATTTTCATGAAAAAAATTATATTTATCAAGTTTATTTTATTTAAAAAAATAATGGTTTTGTTTCATGAAGTGTAAAACAATATCTAAATTTAAATATAATAAAGATAACAATATCTGAACATAAAAACAAAATTGCCTAAAATTCAATAACTAAAGTTTATCTAAAATTGAATATCTAGCTAAAAGCATCAACTTTTCTTCTTTGTTTAACGGTAAGATATATTTGCAGAAAAAATTTAGATTTATCATATTTATTTTATTTAAACAAATTCACCAAACTTACAAAAATATTTAAAACTGAATATAAGAAAAATCAAAAATATCAAATTACATAATCTAAAAGTAAAACTTTGTAAAACAATCAACAGCTAAAATTTACCTAAAACTGAATATGTTGCTAAATGCGTCAACTTTTCTTCGTCGTTTAAAACTACAACAGAATTTAAGAAAAAAAATTAGATTTATCTGATTTAATTTATTTAAAAAAAAAGAATATGATTGCTTCATAGAATAGAAAAAAATTAAAATTTAGCTTGCATTAAATTATTTTTATTGCTTTTCAAAGAAAAAATCGAAGTAGTTACTCGAATCTACATGTTTTAGAGTGCGATATAGTAAGGCCAAATCGACAACTATAAAATATATTTACTACGACCTCTAAGACCTCCACTATCATATTCTTTGTTGTTTTTATTTTTTTAACTTTCCTTCCCTTTTTGCGTTACAAACATAGTCTCTAGCGCCATTCAATTTTGTTGCCTTGATATTGATATTATTCCGTATTAAAAACAGAAAACGAATATCTTACGCAATTACAAAAAATTATCAGCCATGGATATTGTATTGATTTTACATTTAACAGAGAGTAGTAAATAACGCAATAGTCATTAAATTGATCAGAGTAGCAGCAACAAAAAATACTCCTGAAAATTAGTGAACAAATTTGAAATCTATATATTTATGCATTACGCGTAGTACAAATAGTCCATTGCTATAAATGATGCCACACAATTTTGAAATATTTAATTCCCCCTTTTCTTCTTTGTCATACAAATTACCGTAATCCTCACCCCTCTTGGTCACATGTCAAGCTTCATTATATAAACATATACTAGCAGTTCAGAAGCAAAACTCTTTTTATATTTGATAGCTTATATTTTAAATTTTATTTTTAAACTTTAACTACATTTTAATAACATTTGTAAGCATAATAATAATGAAACGAGTACTTAATTTAATGGGGGGGAAAACTAAAAAATATATAACAAAATGAAAATATTTAATCAAGTGATTTTAAATATTTTTATTTTAACACAAAAATGTGGAATGCCACACATTTTGTTACCCCTCACTCCTCTTTGTCACAAACTGTCAATAACTTCACGAAACTCCAACCACCCCTTTCCAGTATGACATCATTTATGGACGAACATTTATTATTATTTCACTTCATTTCAAATTAAGTTTTTCAATCATTATATGAATACCTACCCTTCAATTAACGGAATGAAAAAATCCAATTTTTTTTTCTGCAGTAGAACTTGAAAAAAAAAAAATTGCGATTCAGGTATAGACAAACATTAAATAATTTAATAACAGCTTTTCAAACACTATAAATAAGAAATAATGTACGGAGAATTGAAAAATCGCTAGTAAGTTTTAATGCATAAACAATTTGGGGTTTGAAATAATCTAAAGTACTTGTCATAACGTGAGTAACTAAAATATTGAAAAATTCCCTTTGAAAGATTTACGTTCAATATTCACTTAAACTTAAAAGAAAATACATTATAATAAGTGAATTTCTTTCTTAAACTCCTCTTATAAATCATATGCGCACATTCTTAACATTATTATCTTCTGGAAAAAATACAACTTACATATCTTTCAAATTTTTATTTTCTACGCATCTTTATTTTAATACAAGACTGATGGGTTTGAGAGAAAAATGGCAAAAAATATTTTAAGTTCCCCCCAGAGTAAAGTTTTGTGAGAGTTAAATTTAGAAAAGAATCGTCTCTCTTCAAGACGGAAGATAATATATAGAAGGAAACAAGGAAAATCAATCGAAGGTATAGGTAAGGAATGCTGTCGAAAGTGAATTTTTTTTTTATCCTTATGCAGCTTGCACCTAACTTTCAGCTCTTTTGGCCCATGTCGTTTTTTTCTCACTTTTCTTTAACTGTCACTTTTGACATTTAACTTGAGGGAAGTAAATAGCTGAGATAAATAAAATATTTTCTTATAGATATTTATGCGATTTTTTTTTAGAAAAAAATAATTTTAGATATTCCTGAATAATGTGAAATGTATTGTTTAGTGACTTGAAGTGCTTGATAACTTTAAATTTTTTTAACTAGAAAATAAATTTAAAAATATATTTTAAATTTTTTATGTTTTAAATTTATTTTTATGTGTTTATTTTTATTAATAATTTATAAATTTTGTTTTCATGTATTTGCTTTTTTTCTATATTTATTTTCCATTTATGTACGTATTATTTATATATTTAAGACTTCATATTGCTTCGGTGCAAATATTAATAAAATAAATCGATATATATATATATATATATATATATATATATATATATATATATATATATATATATATATATATATATATATATATATATATATATATATATATATATATATATATATATATATACATATATATATACATATATACATATATATATATACATACATATATATATATATATATACATATATATATACATATATATATACATATATATACATATATATATATATATATATATATATATATATATATATATATATATATATATATATATATATATATATATATATATATATATATATATATATATATATATATATATATATATATAGGCAAATTTACAATTTTACACTTAAGGGAACACAATGAAATTTTCAAGAGATTTTCTTTTCTCCATCTCTTTGCATATCTTGTTAGAGTGTTTCTTGTAAGCTTTTCCTTTTGCATTTGACACTCAATATTATTTAGAATAATTTATTTGGAGTAAATAATATCTTTTATACTCTTTTTTATTCCTTTCTTTTGATAATTTTACTAGCTTGTAAAATTGTTTTTTTTTTTTTTTTTTTTTTTTTTTTCACTTATAACCGCTATACACTATAAATGAATCTTTTTTGACAAAATTAAATTTTAACTTATTTAATTACTTTCAAAATACTTAGATTTGATTCTTAAAGACCTCAACTAAGTCTATAGTTTTTATAGAGAATGTTTATAATGAAAAGATTACGGCTGTTTTCTAACTCTATCTGTCATTTTGCAACGTGCCTGTCTATTGAAAAAATCTCCCGTATTTTCTAATCAGCCCAATAGTTTTTAGGACAATTCCAATGAGTTTATATATCTTTCGACTAATTAAATATATAATTTATTGCTGATTTAGCGTGATACGATTAGTTCTGATCTAAAAACTGAACAATGGTTTGGGTTACGCCTTTTAATTTTTATAATGTCATCTTGGTTTTTTATGACAACACCACTACCAGTGTTGCCATTATCAAATTTACTTCCATTCGTGAAAATATGTAGGGGAGAGTGGGGTCAATTGTAACAGGGTACGATTGTAACAGAGCAAATATTTCGAGTGTCGGGTTCTTGATTTGGTTCCTAAGTGGCGTACAAGGTGTATTTAATAAATATACATGTACACCATTGCAGGCAACCATTTTTAGGTACTTTTGAAAGAGTTACATCACAAAAGATATTTTCACGCTACGTAAGTACTTTTTTTGGTATTAGAATATTATATTGTAACAAAGTAATTTTGTTTAAACAAATAAAAATTATAAACTGAATATGTTAGTGGACACCTTAATTAACATTTCAACAAAAAAAGATTAGTTTTGTTAATTTACTAGCATAGTTTTTAACAAATGAAGCTGAAATGGCGTCTTGGGGACGATTGTAACAATAAGTAAAGGGACGAATGTAACAGCTGAAAATAAATAATCTTATGTTTACAAACCATTACTTAACTCTTTAAGAACCACCAATAGTTTCCTATATCATTTATATTATGTTGCATGTGCATTATTTTATTTGTCACCTTTCACAGCATAAATTAAAATTTTTAACCCCTTAAAGTTAAAAGTTTAACCCTTTAGGTCTCTGCTCATTATTATTTTTACTCCTAAAATATCACTACTATTTTGATCAATAAAAAAATATATCACAACTATGATAATATGTATAATTAAATATGTTTTAGTTGAATTTATGAACTGTTACAATTGACCCCGTAAGTGGGGACAATTGTAACAAGTGCACGACTGTCAAAAATTGTTAATAACTAATATAATAACATTTAAAAGAAGGTATTAATTTTTTTTCTAGTAGAGGATAGTCTACTTTACTCGTCTGTCAATTAATACTAATAATATATAGAATTTTTTGTTTGTTAAAAATAGTTAAGTAAAAAATTTTACAATTGAACCCACTCTCCCCTACTGCTTCAGTTGGGGTGTTTTGGACTGTATATATATATATATATCTTGAAAAAGAAAGAGAAAAATTAAACATTAAAATGTAAACTCTACAGAAATAACATAAACAATCTCGTAAAGTAAAAAATATTTTATACACGAGTTTTATTTAAATTGTAATTTATATTTTAAATCAAAATATAAGTAAAATTTATCTTCGAAAATCATTACAAACTGTGAAAAAAAAGTATGATCAAAACCACCAAAATAGGGTAAAATTTAACGTGTTTCTAGCTCTGTAGAAAAAACAAAAAGCTTGGTACATTTTACCAAAGCGCTCCGATAATGATCTTGGTAAAATTAACATTAAAATATGGTTATGTGTTAAAATTCGATAAATGTGGTAAAATTTGATAAATTTTTCAGCATGGCATTAAAACCATTAAGTTAAATATACATTTCATATTTTTAACTA
Source organism: Parasteatoda lunata (assembly GCA_949128135.1). Lineage (NCBI taxonomy): Eukaryota > Metazoa > Arthropoda > Arachnida > Araneae > Theridiidae > Parasteatoda > Parasteatoda lunata. Next base: position 108,975,167 of record OX421971.1, on the reverse strand, counting down.
AATGAGCGGTAATAATATCTACTCACTTAAAATGAACGAGTGAAAATAACTCAACTTGAGTGCTATTTAACTTTTTCTTCTAGAAAAAAGAGGCCTTCTCTTCTTGAGTTAAAATCACTCAAGTGAAAGAGTTATACGGAAATAGCTCAAGTTTTAGTGAAAAAAATTTCACTTAAACTTGAGGTATTTTCACTCGTGTTTGAGTGATTTTCAGTATTACTTGAGTGGCTCGTTTTCACTTAAACTTGAGTGATTTTAACTCGTGTTTGAGCGATTTTCAGTATTACATGAGTAGATCGTTTTCACTCAAACTTGAGAGATTTTCATTCGAGTTTGAGTGATTATATGTATCACTTGATTCGGTACTTTTAACTTGAATTTGTGTGAATTTCAATCATTTTTTATTCATAATTAGCATCATTTAAGTGAATATATTTTAATCATATTGTTCAATGTGGACGATCCATCGAAGTAGGCGTTACCAGATCGAAGTGGACGTCACTGCGTGTTCCAATCACGTTCGGAGGTCACCAATGTGGGGGGAGAAGTCATCGACAATGCCAACCTTCATCTATCAAATGGTACCTCATGATTAAATCAAGTTAGCATGTCTTATATACCAGTGAATTGATGTTTATTTTTCGTAGTGGTAGTTACGCCACTAATGTAAAATAAAGGCGAAGACATAATCTATTGAGATCACAGAGCATAACAATTTCATTTAGATTTATTATTGCTTGCTTTTTAAAATAAAACGATAGAAATTCAGCTTATAGCTCGCACACAATTAAATAATAAATAAATCACTCAAGTTTGAGCTAAAAGCACTCAAACATTGCTTAAATAAATACTACTCAAGTTTGAGTAAACGCAAAACGAAAATTTCGCTTATAAGAGTGTATTTCACTCAAATTGAGTTAAAAAATTTTAACTCTTTCTTGAGTAGGGGAAATCACTCTTTCATTTTAAGAGAGTATAATCTTGAAAACTACCATTTCCGATAAACCGTTACGATTTAAACGGAAAAGTTACCAAATTAATGGTTTAAATACCGTATTTTTTCCTTTTTATTACAAAAATTATGTTTTAAAATTTTATTTTATTATTTTACCTTACTTTATTATTTTATTTATTATATTTTTTTATTATGTTATTAAAAAAAACCAAGAAATTTTCGAAATTTTGGCTAAAAGTCATTTTCAACTAAAATATGTGTAGGCAGTTTTAATATAGCCCAAATTAAGTATTCATAGTCAATCCAAACATTATAATTTACTTTTTGGACCGACAAGAGTACAATGCAGTGAAAAATATGTTTAAAAAAATTTTTTTTAATGTAGCTTTTAAATTTATATTTCAGAAATATATATAGGAATTTCACCTTACTGTGCATTTTTATCAGAGTAATTAGTCAGAAATTATAGTACAATTTTTCAATTTGTTGGATTATTTAATACTCTTGACAAACTTATAGTTTAAATCTTATCATTTGACATTTTACAATGTTTGAATGACTTTCGAAACTTAGTTCCAAAAAGTTCCACGAGGTAATTAGCTAAACTTTTTTTTTCGTCTTCTTTGAAGTTCTTTCGAAAAAACCTGCCCCATTTTGTCCATATTGCAAAGGTGGACTAAATATACAGAAAAACAAAAATTATGTTTTTTTCATGTTTTCGCGTTATTTTGTAATATTACTTCGGAAATATAATTTGCTTTTCATTTCTAATATATTTTTTTTTAATGGCGGGCACTTGGCATGTATTGTCCCATTGGCCAGGAATGCCAGAACTGCTACTCTCTTCTCGTTACCCAGTGGGCACCTGTGGCGAAGCCACGGCGGTGGAACAGCGTCGCCCACGTCACACAACCACAAACCCGTTTATAGGGCGGGTTACACTCACACATTCACACACAAAGGAGAAAGGACATAGAACACAGATAGAGAGAAAGAGACATCCATGGCTTGCCCGAGATTCGAACCCAGAACCTTTCTGATGCAAGGACAGTTCCCTGCCCCCTACACAAGCCGGTCGGCTATTTTTAATATAAAATTACGAAAAATATTATATTTTCATTGCTATATTTAATTATTTATTATATATTCGCCATATTTCAGCCGCCATTTTGTTTGTTTTTTGGTATTTTTAGTGTATTTCAAAATTTCAACTATGAATCCAATTTACCTGCATATAAAAAACCCCAAATCTTGAAAAAAATTTTATCGAAATACTAATTTTGGCCACGAAACCTTGGATGGCTCACTGTGCATTAGACGAAAAATGACTTTTTTAACTAGAGGATAAAAAGCCTATGTACTATGTACTCAAATAATATAACTATCAAAGACGTTCAATCAGAATTTTCCAATGTAGAACCTATATTTTTAAAATGACATGAGAAAGCTGAAACTAAACAATCTTCTCATAATGTATATTGAGTTAAAATACCTTTTACAACTTTAATTTCCCAGAAATACTTTCGTGATCTTTGCAAAAGGAAGACTATGTTAATTTCTCTCATAAAATACCATTGCAGTTTAAATACTATTACACCCAAATTTCATTTTGAAATAGGCGGAGACAGTAAATTATTTTAAATAAATACTCAAGCAAAGAAGAATATAAACGATAATTTTAAAAGTGAAATAGAATTCTTTTGAAGTTTTGTAAGAAAACACTTATGGCGAAAGGGTAAACATAGATTTTCTACCCTACAAGACTTAAAAGCAGATAACCCGATTTATTCTCAATGCAATGGAGGCTTGGGAAATTTATTAGCGGCTGACAAGAACCGAACAAACCCCTTCTATAAAAGAAATCGTCTTCGAAGATAGGAAATTCGATAGAATGTTTTTTTTTTTTTTTTTTTTTTAGAAGCCGCAAAGAATATGGCTTTTGGCTTATAGCGTGATATTTTGCTCCCCAAATAAAATAGTTTAGCTAAGTTAAAGTTCTGTTGTCAAACTTCGTCCGACGTTGTATATCTTACATTTAAATTAATTTGGGAGAATGTAAATTTTCACGTCAAACCTGTTGAATCATTTTTATTATAGAAATATTCGTTTATTCGGCATCTGTATGGATAAAAAGAGTTTTCCCTTTTTAAAAGAGGATAATCGAAAAAAGTGTGATTTAAATTCGGTATTTAATGTTCAAAACAGTTAATTAAAATTTATCAAAATATTCGTGAGAAAAACATTTTTTGCTCAGAAACTAATTTGTCTCGAATAATAATCTCAAATTTGTCCGATTGCTTTCAATTATTAGACTTTTTTCGATTCAAAATTGCAATATTTGAAAAGGGTTGAAAATCTGTATACCTTATAATTTAAACGTTTTTTACAGTAATAAAATTATAAATAATTGTTAACAAATTTTTTCATTCTCTTTCTTTTTCAAGAATTTCTAAAAAAGGAAGGAAATAAAGCATAAATATTATTTGAAGTAGAATAAAAATCAAACAAAATTATAAAACTACAATAAAATGTCTGCCAAAAATACATATATATATATATATATATATATTCGTAGAAAAATGTGAATAAGTGTTATATTATATAATATAAGCATTATCTAAATTGAAACATTTATTGTTACATTACTTGGTATGTGAACATCCGAAAGCTAAATTTGATTATAGTGTTTGGATGAACGATTTGTCTTGTTTGCCCAACAGTCTTGAAAATGTCAGTCATCAATAACTATCTATTGATCTAATTTTTACGTACTTAATTTTAATGGTTTTAGCAGCTAATCACTAACTAATAATTGCAGATGACGTTTTAAGTTACGAAATCAGATACAATAACGCACTTTATCTGAATAAATATGTATTTTGTCGACGAATTTGTATTTTTGACCCTCAACTAAATGAGAGGATTTCGTTATCTAGAAAATAGGGTCCCCAACAGTTTATACAGAAGAACGGTCAGAGTTTTGGACTCCTTAATGATATTTTTAAATGAAAGAACACAAAATTTAAATTAAATCGGTTAACTAGTTCTCTAGAAATAAAATTTTAAAAACTACACTTTAAAATTAGTTAACTCTGAAACTATTGGAAAGACTCCATTCTGAATTTTGGCAATTAAAATTATTCACCTTACAACGGTGTAAATATTTGTATAACTTACATATCAATATTTGTTATATAAAATAATAGTAAATAAATTTATTTTATTTTATACCCAGCATTGAACAGCTGAACCGATTCTGAGCTTACGATTATCAATTTTCACCTCCTTTGTAGCTTTACAGCTTTGAACTCAACCCAGAAGACCAAGGAACTCTTAGATCAGGCATTGGATCAAATTAGCTTCCGTGGAGGGCTTTTTCATGGAATTAATCCTCATTTACGTTACATAGAGAGGAAAATCACGAAAATTTTTCACGGTTAATAAAACGGAAAGGGGGTTCTACCCCATAACTAAATAGTTAAAGTTATTTCTTACGTGAAATTATTTTATCTAAAAAAAAATTTAATAATCGTGTGCAAAACATTTTCAATTCGCTTAAAAAATTCTCTGCGGCGAAATGCTCAAAAGGTAAAATAACATTACGGGGAACCTCCCAATATTCTCCTAGTTAAAGTATCTGACTGGTTTCAACACATTTTTTTTAAAAGGTTCAATTAAAATTTTAATTTTATCTTTGATAAGCAGGCGTCTTAAAATTATAAATTTAAATTAAAGTTTCAAAACTTATAAAATATTTATAAAAATAAGGGATTTGTCAAGCTAACAGCTCTACAACAAATTGTAACGCATAAATTTCAAAATAATTTTTTTCTAGATTACCTGCGCTTCACATTTCAAAATAAATGTGATTACCTGCGTTTTAAACTAAAACCTGGAAATTTTTTTTTTTAAAAAAAGCAATTAAATAGTACTAAATACATTGTTAAATATCTACATTTTAAAGAAAATTCTGAATATTTTTGCGTAAAACTTTATAAAAATAAACTTAGACCTTAGCTTTTACTTTAAGACATTGCTAATATTATGCTAAATCTACATTTAAAGAATTCTATAATAATTTTTTTTTAATGTGTGTCAATGTTTTTCAGAATACGCATTAAAAATGCAAGAAAATTCTAAAATATGAGAAAATTCTGACAAAAAAATAGTTCGAATAATAGTTTTTGAAAACAAATTTTATTTTTCTTAAAAATAGAATTTATTGATCTAAAAAATTTTTCAATTACTCTAGGCAAAACAAAAAAAAAAAAAAAAAATTAGTATTGTTTTTGCGCGTTTACTTCCGGTTTTGGTTTTGTCTATCAACTGTGACTCCATTTCTAAAATTCGGAAAGATAAAAAATTAAAAGGAGTTTGGAAAGCTATTGATCTAAAGTTTAAATATGGACATTAAAAGAAAATTCGAAGTTTACGTCAAAATTCCCCACTTTCACGCAGACGGATACCTTTAATTATTGTGAATATTCTAGATTGCAGCTACTCTAGAATATTCTAGATTGCAGCTAGAATTCAAAACCACCGGACGAAGGTTCGTTCATTGTCGTGTCTGTATTGACACAAATTGCCCCCCCCCCCAAAAAAAAACACAAAATGTAAAAATCAATTAGCAATAATTCAAAGGCATTTCATTAAATCTTTTTTTTATTTCTTTTAACGGAAATAACACAGAAAAAAATTAACTAGACAGGGTCGTGCAGTTTTAGTAAATTATCACACAATTAGAAAAAAAACACTTTGAAAATTACATAGAATATCCATAATTTTTTATCCGAAATGTAGCTTTTTCTATTTATCGCGCGAAATCTTTATAATCCTGATATTCCTATATTTATTATCATCATCTAATTTTAACAACAAATCACATTTCGATTTATCGACAAACTTTAGCAATTTCTAGAAATTACTGGAAAAATTATCTAGCGCAGTGGTTCTCAAAAGCTGGTCCGCGGAAATTTAGCGTTCCCTGGAAGAATCGCAGTTTTTCCGAATATTAGAAATTTTTTTTTTTTTTTTTTTACCAGTAATGATCTTTAATACCAATAATTATATTTATATCTAATAACTAATTATTTATTTAATACTTCGGCTGTTTTTAAGTAATTATTTAAGAAAAATGTGAGTAAAAAAAGAGATAGAAATATATGTTAAAAAATCGATATTTTTAAAAAACATATGTATAGATTGCATTAGCATTTCGCATCTAAATTTTTTCAGTGGTAAATAAAATTTCTAAATTCAACAAAATAGAACTATTCTTTTTCGGTTTCACTTCAATGAAATCTGATTATTTTTTTCAGCTTATCTTTACATCAAAAAAACAAATTCAGAACTAGGCCTAGAAGTAGCTCTTGATGTGAAAATTCTAAGCAGACTACGATAATTTCAAGACTATGATTTATACTACGATAAAAAAAAATTTCCTCCTTTTTATTTTAATTTATTTTATTTTATTTCATTTTAAAAAACAAATTCAGAACTAGGCCTAGAAGTAGCTCTTGATATGAAAATTCTAAACCGACTACGATAATTTCAAGACTATGATTTATACTACGGTAAAAAATTTTCATCCTTTTTATTTTATTTTATTTCATTTTATTTTATTAGCTGCATTCTACATTCGACCCAATTCTGAGTTTACGACTATATATGTTCAACTCAAGACTCCTTCGAATTCATGTTGCTCAAGCCCCTTTCTGTACGCTCTGTGAACTTCAAGCGGAGATGGATGCAGATCCAAAAAATATATATATTTATTACATCATATATACATTATATATTCTTTGGCAGATCAACGTCGTCCTTGCCCGACACTAAAGGACATCTCTTTGTGTGACCGTTACTGGCGCGCAAGAGACTTATTCAGTTCATAGACTTTTCTTGCCACGTTTGTTTTTGTTTGTGTTTATTTGTTTTGTTGTTCCTTTGTGGTGAGTGGTCCTTTGTAACCTTAGCCATTGGAAATTTTTAAAAAAATGTTCAACTCCGTAACGTTATAATTTCAAGCCCATCAAAAAAAGGGAACTCATGGATCAAGCATAGGGTCAAACGAACCAACGTGCAAAACTTTTTAAGGAACAAATCCGCATTTGCGTCACATGGCGAGAAAAACCACAAAAACCTCTTACGAGCAGCCAGACAGCAAAAGAATTCTAACCCATGTTTCGTCTACCACCGAGAATATGTTACGTTAGCACTGAGGTCGGTGCTAGCCGGGAGCAGAATTCGTATCAACCACCCACCGCTGGAATTTAATCCTGGGGTACCTCATTGGGAGGCGAATGCTTTTTCAAGATAATGTTTGTTTTTTTTTTTTTTTTTTTCATTGATTTATACGTTCACAATTCCTAATGAACTTCATTTTTGAATTCAAGGTTCCGCCAAAGGAATGGCGAGTATTTAAGGTTTCATAGCAGAACAAAAATGGTGAACCACTAATCTAACGGACATTTTGGTTTGTTTACATCTGGAAAATTCTGAAATGATTTATAGCAAAAAACTGGAAAATATCAAAATGGGAGGATTAGGTTTCATCTTTCATAGAGGAAGAAGTTTAAAGATTTAAAATAGAAATTAGCTTAAAAGAAAGTATAAGTATAAGTATTAATAATGGAGATAACTGGTAATTAATAAAAAAGGTACAAAAATAAAATCACATCAACTGTACTAGCTAATTAGCATATTTAAGTCAAGACTCTCTACTTATAGATCAAAACAACAGCAATAGATCAAAAGTTATCCAAAGTGTTCACTTTTTGCGCACTATACAGTTAGATACAAAGTAGAAAATTGATAAACTAACAAACGCGCATTTTAATAATTTAATAACAAAGCAAAGTAAATTAATAGCACGTCGAAACAAATATTGATCTTTAAAACACTAAATATAATATAGATAAGATTAGAGTGCAACTCATCGAATCTCCTTTTAAGGAAAATAACATTAGCTATAAGAGTATAAGAATAAAAAAAAAAAGAAATTTTTCCTAAAGACAAAATAATTACCATTGACGCGATTGAAATTCTAGAGAACGTTTGGAAAATTCAATATTGGAACGCAAATGTTGCTATAATGAAAACAAAATCAAATTAAGAAAACGCACAGGCCTTTCATTGATTTTCGCCATAAGTATTTTACCCTCAGGAAAATTAATATGCAGAAACGGAAACAAGGAAAATAGAAATATTTTCTACACGAAAGGCTTCTTTCAGGGATAGAATATGCTTGATAAAAAACAACATATATTTGCTTTTGTATTATTTTTTTAAGGGAAAGAAATGGTTGAGATAAAAAGAAAGAAAGAAGAAAACTACTTAGATTCTACAACTGATAAAAATGCCATAAGTAATGGGATGAGTGAAGAAATCTTTAAGAAGGTGTGCCAGAAAATGAATTAAACAGAAACTCAATAAAATGGTACGTTTTTAAATCAATGTACTAAAGATTCATTAAAATTTATAAAGATGCATTGAAATTGGTTTATCAATAAATGTGTTAATGTATGACGCATTGACATAGAAACATAAATACATTCCACTTATTTGTAATCCCGTTCTAAATCCTTCTAGTCAACAATAAAGAAAAAAGAAATAAAATACTGCAGTTTTTTTTACAGGATATAGATAAATACCATTTTCTTTATAAAATAAAATAAAAGCCTCGAAATAGTATTGAAAATGCGAAAGGAAATAATAAAATAATAAATTGTTTACTATACGAATGCCGTATGATAAAAAAATATAATCTAGGAAAAATTTATGATTTTATTCATATCAGGATACGATGAAAATAAGGTTAGAGTCCATATCTGTATATTTTATAAAGATATATATGCATGAAGTCAATTTCTAGACCAGGCAACGAAATTTGTTTTTTTTTATGGCGCTGCAGCCCGCAGTGGGCCTCAGTTTTCTAAACTCAGAAAAAAGATGTATGGTTAAAACTACCGGAATATAGTATATTTTCCTGTGTTTATGACACCTATAACAGCAGTAAAATATGGTAAGATAGATATATAACCATATTTTACTGTTATTTATGATATTGTTGTTTTATTTATTATATTAGTTATTATATTATTATTATTATAATTTACTTATTATTATGTTATGATTTATTATAGTATTATGTTATTATTTATTATAGTATTATGTTATTATTTATTATATTATAATTTATTATATTATAATTTATTATATTATAATTTATTATATTATAACTTATTATATTATAATTTATTATATTATAATTTATTATATTATTATTTATTATATTATTATTTATTATATTATTATTTATTATATTATTATTTATTATGTTATTATTATAGTATTCCTTTTTTGTTATTTAGTATGTGCGATAAAATAGTATAAAAAAATTTTGTAATTTTATCTTGATACCTTAGAGCATGGCATAAAAGTCATTTCAATTTTGTATTTTTTACCAAATGTGTGGTGGTAATAAGAATTATAATTTTGAAAACAGCAGTATCCGGTCAACTGTTAGCATATGAAAGACGAAAATTAGCAGATAAATGGATTAAATACCTTATATTTTATATTTTATAACCAGAACTATATTTATTCCTACCAGAAATTTTATTAACACGCAGTAATTTTACCAGAAATATTTTTTCCGTTTAATAAATTTCGAACATTTCAGTATTTATCTTTGGCTTTTGAGCTTGAAATTTTCATTATGATCCGATCTTATCTTACACCATCTAACTCCACGCTTTTTGTACTCGTATCTTCCTCTAGTACTTCAAGACATTTCTTCTTCCATCTCTCTTGTGTTCAATTGTGTCCATTTCTCTATTTTTCTCTAAACATTATTTTCGTTCGTTTTTTTCTATTTATTATTCCAAGTGTCTCTTTCGAAAATCGAGAAACGAAAGATGTTTTCTCTTTTAATAAAACGGTCCAGTGCACTTTTTCTAATATGTTTGTTTCTAATTGTTTAATTGAATCGGCCTAAAATGTCTTCTTAATATATTTATTTCAAAATGTTAATATGTCATTTTCATCTTTATTCAATGTCTAAATCTCAGTATGGCAAGTTGTCATCGTCCTGACAATTGTTTCGCAAGTTTCGATTAAATTTCTTTAGCGACGAGTTTGATCTCGAATAAGTATTAATATAAATAATGGATTTTATTTTTTTTAAATCCTTTAATTACTTTAGATATATAATTAAATACTTTAGATATATAATTATTATCACTGAATATTGTATTTAGATGAAAGAAACTGGAAGCCATTTCAAAATCAAAGTGATCTCCGCTAAAACGAGGATAAATTTTAATTTTATTGACTTTGTTCGTTTTGTTTTGTGTTCATTGATAATAAGATCGACTTCTTTCACTTAAAATTACGAAGATTTAACGTAGAATAACGTATTTTACGAAGAATAACGTATTGTGATAATGCATCATCTTTTCTAACAATAACATTGGTATGAAGCTCAGCATAAATCTCATTTTATAAGACAATAAAATATTTAGATTCCTTTACGGAAACTATTTTTAAATAAAGTAATTATTATTTTTAGCTCAACAAAAATCAATACTAACTTATACTCCAACTGATTTTATTAAATTCTTTCCAAAATCAACGAAACACCCATGCTAAATTCATACAACTACAACTTATATAAAATATTTCAAGCCATATGGAATTATGCATTAGTTGAGCGGCTAGCATGAAAGCCACAATTGCATTTTTTCAACAAAAAGGACTTATTTCGTATAAATTAAACCAGTAAGAATTTTCTAGAAAAAATTTTACCCGGGTGATTCTAATATATCTTATTGCAATGCAGTTTATCGCCCATTTTATATGCAACTACATTTAATCTCATTTCACAATCCTTTCCCATTTCCTCCCTTCTATAAATTAATGGAACATTTTTACTAGAAATATCGTTTTACATCAATCTTGAAATATTAATCTAACGAAACATAAACTCAATCGTGAAATGCCAATCTAAAGAAATATGAAAAATAAACGCAATCGTGAAATGTTAATCTAAAGAAACATAAAACGTAAACTTTTAGAAAATTGATAATGAAAAAAATACAAATTCATATTTGTCAATTAGTCTTCCTCCATTGCCTTTTGCGGTCATTCGTTTGGCACATAAAAATTGAGAAATGTCTCTCCAACTATCTTTGAAGTCTAACTATCTTTGTATCTAAAACTCTTTGAGAAACTACTAACACTGCTACAGTGAAACCTCCAGAAAAATAACCTCTATGTAGCAACCTTCTCAATTTACGACCACTTTTGGGAGGCACGGAATTATTCCATAGTTTAAGAAAACCTTTAAGAGAGATCACTAAAACCTCTCCCAGTGACTGGATAAGCCTCTGCGTCAAATGCGGAAAAGGTGAAATAAAGAAACACGAAAAAATATTAAAACCAAAAATACTAAAAAACAAAAAATAAGTAGATAAAATGAAATTCACAATTTTTGCGTGAAACTCCAAATTAGAGAGCTCTTTTTGATGATCGCTGAAAGAGACATACAACCTCATGTTGAAAACAGAGTGCACTCAAGACGATGCTATCAATGATTTAATTTTAAAGTAGAGAGTTAAATTAGGAAAAAAAAATTATTTTAGAAGAAAACTAAGCATCTCAAACAAACAAACCACCTCTCAGTTATAAAGCTAACTAATTTTAATGATATAAAATTAAATGCAAAATTAAAAAAAAATAGGATCGTTTATTTACTTAAAATAGTTATTTTATTTATAATTAGCAAAGTTGTTTTTACACATAATTGCATCAGTATTGATAATTTTTTTTGAAGCTAAATTTTATTTTTCATGACGCCAACACAAGGGGTATTTCCACACCTGACGAAAATTAAAATCGTTTTAGAAAAAGCATGTAACTTTGATAACATTTTAAAGTAAATGGAGGTAACCCCTAAGAAGGACAAACAACCATTAACGATCATTGTATCGTGGAACAGAGAATGGACGCTTTCAAGAGGTTTCACTGTACCAATTTATCAGTTTGTATTCGGACACTGATTACCACTGGTCAACGCTTCAGTTTCTGCCTTTTTGCTTTAGGGTTTCTTAAAAAATCCCTTTTAATTATTTACATTAAAATCATCATGTTTGAATCTTTTAAATTAACATACTAAAGTTTCAATTGAAATAGAAAGTTCGAATAGAATAAATTTTTGCCTATAAGCGACAGACTTTTCAAAATCATGTTTTGTCTGTTTAAAGGTTTCCGTTTTCAAACTTCAATTCCACAAATTTACAAGTTTTTAAAAGTATACATCTAATTTATAAGTGTCTCAAAATGAAAAAGAATATTCGTAGTAAATTTTTGTCAGTTAGAGATTCTTTTTTGCCCGCACTTTCGAATGCTGCCTTGTTGTCTAAAGGCTTCTGCGTTCAGATTTCGAGCTATTTTGCTCCACGTTCAATGAAAGTATACACTATTATGGTGTCGATAAATTATATAGAATATTCGACATCAAGTTTTGTCAGCTAGTGATAGCTTTCTAGCTGCATTTCAAAATGGTATTTTATACATTTAAAAATTCTGGTTTCAGACCTCAACCAAACAAAGCTTGAAATTTTTGAAAGTATACTCCTAATTGACCAATATTATAATCCTGAAAATATAAAAAGAATGTTCTTTGATTTTTTTTTATCAGACAGCGATAATTTTCTACCATAACTTTTAAGTGTTGGTGTAAAGGTTCAAAGATGTTTTTAGACTTCACCCAACTCAAACCTATGGAAAATATCAGATTGTTCCATATAAATTCTTTATTTATATGCAGATTTTTAAGATGATATACATATTTTACGTTTTTATACTCCTTCTTTATAGCTTTATAAAAGTTCTGGATTAGAAATCATTTGTCTAACAGTTTCTCAGAAAATTTAACTTAAAAAAATGTTTTGACATAAAAATGTCATTAAATGTTTTCTATCTAAGACCAAAATTTCAAATGCAATAGATATTTAAATAAAAAAAACTGGCATGGCTTAGAATTTAAATTTTTCATATATCAAAATATGATAACTGGTTCATCTGCTAATTGTTTTATTTTTTAAAGTGTGCTTCGTTATAGGAACAACTTGTACGTATTATAATTACTGCTTTTATTGTTATTGTTATCATCTGCTGTTTTCAATTCAAGCATTTGAAAGAATTTTTGAAAATAAATTCTTCTTGTACTTATAAAAACAGAACAAACTTAGCATTTATATCATTTAACATAATTTTTTTTAGCTAAATAAGCGTATTCATAAAGGTAACAGATTTAATTGAAATAAATTATATTTGTTGTTCTTTGTAATACTATAAGTTTTTGGTATTTAGAACAAAGGAATCCTTTTTTTTAAAGAATATTGAAATAATAAATATTACTTATTCTTTTTAATTAAAAATGTAGCATAACGGAAACATTTTAAAACTAATTATGCGAAATGTTTTGCTTGTTTAATGTAACTGAAAAGCCTTTATCTATTATTCATACCATCATTTTAACCTATGTTTCTAAGAAATCAATCCTTTGTTTCCAAAATAATTATTTTCAAATGCTAGTTGATTCCAAAGTCTGGAATTCGAATAGATATTTAGTACAAAGAGCTTATTTAAATTATATATCACAAAACATGAGAAATATGAATTTTGAATTTCTTGATTAGTGAGCAACATATTTAAATAAAATTCCCTGTATTGACACGTTGTGAAAGTCTTTTAATAAGTAATTCTAAAAACTGGAACAAAAAACAAATTATTTTAACAGAAATAACAATTATGTACTGCGCACTAAAAAATAATAATTAAACAGACCACTCTAAATAACTTTTGATCTAATGATCGGATTTTCACGTTCTAGGATTTAATCTCAATGGTTAAAGGGGGTGACCTCAAATATACTAATTAATTAGTGCAGACGATATTTTAAATCACGAAATCAGACACAAAAACGTATTTTCTATAAGTAAACATAAGTATTTTATTAATGTATTCTGATTTCTTATCCCCAAAATATAGAAGGTAGCCCCAATGTAGGAAATATGGCCCCAAAAGTTTGGTGAGGAGAGCGGTCCAAGATTTAGAACATTTAATGTTAATTTTACTTTTTGAGTATTTTATCGTAACTCGAAAGTCTTAAAGAGAAATGAAAAAATTTTTTTATAAATTATAAAATTTGATTATTCAAAATTAATTCCATACAAAATAAAACTTTTAGTAAATATTTATTATTTTTTATTATTTTATTCAATAATAGTCGGATTTGTAAGGCATACAGTTTTTACATAATTTAAAGAAATATTTATTTATTTTTTCAAAATTTGCGAAATTGAGCTGCAGAGAAATCGAATTTTAAAAATATGACTTTGTTTAAAATAAAATTAATATTAAGGGGTCCAAATTTTGTACCGCTTTCCTGATCAAATTATTGGCATCATATTTCAAAAAAATATTTCTTAGATAAAGACCTGTTTCCAAAGATTTTCAATAATCAGAAAAGTAATTATTTAATATACAATTTATAAAAATGACTATTAAGTTTGAAACTTATATATTAGCAGCAAATCATATAGAATATAGAATAATTTAATAAACAGAAAAAATTATTATCTACAGTGCAAAAAATTTTGGTGTTTAGTTGCCATCATTTTTGTTGTGGAAGTAAATTAAATACATTTTTAAATATACAACTGCAGTTATCGTTCAGACAAAATTAGATAAAATTGAAAAAATAACAATTGTTTGCAAGAATTAGTGCAAATATATTACTAAAAATGTTCTTGTACTTCAAATGTTCTTGTATTTTTGCAATGTATCCCTAAATTGATTCCAATGCGCATGAAAATATGTGTTTCCCGTAAGTAAACACACAAAAAATTAATAAATAAAAAATAATAAATTAATACATAAGACTATAACAGGGAAAAAGTAAATAAAAATATGACTACGTGCACTGTAAATAATTTATGTTTACTTCTACACTAAAAATAGTGGAAAATATGCACCAACATTCTTACAGTGTATTTTCAAATATAAATAAATGAAAATTTTAAAAAAAAATCATAATGAAGTCTTGTATATATATATATATCTGATTATCTTACAAGAAAGATACAAATATCCCCTCCAGCATAAAAGGGCAAATATACGTTAAAAATACGTTAGTTCGTTATAAGGTGTTGGACTTAACCTCAACTTACGTCAACTCTACGTCATGATTTTCACCCTTGGTTCATTTGTTAAAACGTATACGGTAAAATATCGGTATTTTAACGTTATCAATTTTCCCTTTGAATATTTCGTTAAAAGAATGAATTAAAAAAACGTTGTTTTAACCAGCACTGTTTACCCATTTTTCGGCAGTTTTTCAAAGTAGTCGTGTTACTAACGGAAAATTGACGTTTAGTTGCATAGTTAAATTTATTTAAATTTTTTGGGATTATAAACGTAAATTTAATGATAAAAATGTTTCAAACCAAAAGTCTGAACCTGTGAGAGACCAAGAAAGTTTCTCTTACGTCTCTCTTAAATTTGAATAAACTGATCATTGTGGATTTTTATCTCAATTTACATTTTATTTTTAAAATACTTATAATTATTTTTTATTTAAACTGGTTACAAATATTTGTTTGTTGATAACATTGGATCTGATCACTGTCACTAACTGACAAGGTAACTATGAGTTTATAATTCTTATGAAACTAAACTAGGATGAAATTTAAGAGCTATACTATACTAAATAGTATAATTATAAGGCATATGAGCTTTGATCAAGAGAAAAGTATAGATAGCTATTTCAGTTATAAATAAGCAGACATTTTAAACAGGTGTAATCTAAAAATTAAAAAAATACGGATTTTTACCAGTGTACAAACACGGGAAAAAAGTTTAGCCAGGGGTATATTCGAAGATATTTATATATGTGTAGATTCAAAAGGAGATGATTTTTAATAGATAAAGATTCAAAGACAAGTATACATTTTTAACAGGTGTAGATTTAAAGCCAGGCAATCAATTTTCACTGGAGCAGATTTAAAGGCATGCACAAATTTTTGATTACCATAAATATAAATCGGTATAGTATTAGTTAACCAAACATAGAACCCTTAATATGAATCTAATACCATTACAATATTAGATATAAATAAGTAATCAAACGATAAATATTTCATGTTTCAAGAAAATAGAAGTTATAAATCAAATAGAATCTATTGTTTGATTTCGCCAAAGAAAAGCTTCTTATCACTTGCAGTCCCGATGATAAGATATAAGAGAGATCGTATCTCACCCTCGTGTTTTAAGGTGCTTGATGTGTCTCCAGCACAACGGGGAAAAAAGATTATCACAGACAGGAAAGAAATAATATTGAGAGTCTCTTCGCTTTTATTCCGTGAGAATAAGTCAGATAACAAGTAAAGGAAGTAAACCATCCTGAAGTCGACAAATACTTATTTTGGTCTTCAAATTTGATGGACTAGAAATATTTATTTTGAATTCAATTCTTTTATGGACAAAAGTTGTTTTTTTATTATTTGGTAGAGATATAACGATTTTATATTTTTTATAATATAACCATCGTTGAGCAGCCGACAGAATTTTCAGTTTACGGCTACCAATGTTCAACTCCTTAGCCTTGTGATTTTGAGCCCAATCCAGAAGACAAGTATTGGGAGAAATTTGCCTTCGTGGAAGACTTTTTGATGGAACTCTCCCGCATTTGCGCTACATGGAGAGGAAAACCACGAAGACCTCCCGCGGTTAGCCTGATTGCAAAGGGACTCATGATCCGTCTACCACTGAGGATATTTTACGTCACCACAGTGGTCTGTGCGAGCCGTGTGAGGAATTCGAATAAACCAGCCTTCGCCGGGATTCGAACCTGGTCACCTCATTGGGAGGCGAGCCCTCTATCCTCTGAGCCACCACGGCTCCGGTGTAACGATTTGTTTTCCTTATATAATTTAATAAATCGCGCACTCGATTGAACTAAATAATATTAATACTATTCAAAATTTAAAAATTTATATTACACGAAGCAATTGTGAATGATTTGAAATAGAAAATGGTTTAAATTAAAGGTAGTATTATTAAAATACTAGCTTTACTTCAGCTTGCTTCTTCAAACAACCCTACTACTGCACAGTAAAAATTTTCGGATCAATTTACAGTGAAATGTACTGACACTTTAGGTTCATCCTCCTAAAATTCCATTTTACCGTAAAGTCCATTTTTTAAGCAAAATTTTATGCCGTAATTTTTACAGTAATATTTCTTTAATTACACTGATTTTACAGTTAATACTATAAAATCACTGTAAAAATTACGCTAATAAAATTCATAGTTCCATAAAAGTTTACAGCAAAAATGAATTTTACGGTTCCATAATTTGATCAGGAATTTTTTACAGTGTGGTACAGATTCATATATTTTCATAATAGATTGTTACATAGAAATTAGAAATTGTTCAATTAAATGAACTCAAACTTTTATAGCATTAATGCAGAATTGATTCCACTTATTTAATTTCCGAATTCGTTGAGACAAAATTTTAATCCAATTTTTTTAATTGGTTGCCATTGTAATTAACCTACAATCTTTTTCAAAGATTCTTCTTTATTGTTTTGTTCCTTGTTAAAGAATTTTATTCAAATTGATTATTTAGTAATAGTACGAAAAGTTTAATCCTAATAAAGTTTTTGAATTGTTTATTCATTGTTTAATCGAAGATAATAACTGGGTAAATTTTTAGAAAAAAATTGATTATAAAAGTAAAATTAATGTACTGCTTAGGGAAGTTAATAAGTTATGTACCATATTAAAAATGCTTATTATAAAACATTATGTAATAAGAATGCACAATAAAGAACACAGATTTCACTTTCTTCATTTCAGTTCAACTTCGCAGTTTCATTTGGAATCATTATCGAAATTAAAGACATGCACGGAGAAAAAAATTCTTGCAAATTTACCTTACTGTACACGGTAAAAATTCCAGATCCAATTACGGTAAAAACTACCGGCAGTCAGAGTGCTGTACTTTTCAAAATCAAATTTTTACCGGAATAGAACAGAACAAAAAATATGTTACACCGTAGTAACAATTACCGAAAAATCACTGAATCAATCTTAATAAATGTATATTACTGTAAAAAGTACAATATAATATTTTACGGTTAAATGAATTTAACTGTAAAATAGATTTCACAGACTTTTAGTTTAAAATGGATTTTACGAATGATGCACCTTAAGTGCTTTATAACTTTGATTTGATCTGGAATTTTTTATAGGGCGATTTTTAAAAACAGATGATGTATGAGAAATAATAAGGCATAAGGAACGAAATAAATAGTATCTAAGTAAACACTTAGCGAGTAGGGCATAAAAATAATAGCTTTTTTCGAAATTAGTGTGCTCTTTCGAAACGGGGCAATAACGTGTTTTGGAGATTTTGTTCTGGATATCAAAATGCACATATTTATCAAATTCTCCTCATCTACTCAACTGATTTAATAAAGTACGATGTGCGCTGGGAGTATAAAGTAGCTTTAAAATGTGCTTACTTGACACTGCAAATAGTTAAATTGTTCACACAAATCTAGCGGATACGAAACAATGGTCTTCAAAACTAATAGTAGGAACTCGAATTATTTCTTGAATTCAGCAGGTGAGTATGAGTTTTCCATTACTATATTTCTGGATTGCAGCGATAAAGGAAGCATGTACTGTCCACATTGTTATTTAATAGGAAAACATTTTTAAAGCAGTTGAGAATTACAGAAATGCTTTTTATTGTTATGAGAATTGATTTCGTCTGCTTTTCCCGGTGTTCTTAGACAAATTGTGCCGATATTATAACGAGCATCGTTAACTTGCGTATAAATAAGTTTTTAATAAATAAAAATAACTTAACTTAAGAAGATAACTTAGGATTATGCAACGGTGAAGTTCTCTTCTAATAATTTGCTTGCATTTTAATATTTTGAAGTATTTTATTTTCAGCAACTAAAACTTCATAACTTATTCTTGGTTTCTCTGAACTTATTTTCTCTTGCTGCAGAATTTTAAATTAGTAATGAAAGAGAATTTGTGACGAAAATTTTCTTCAGCGGTATGGCGTCCTCTTAAGAACTCGAACAAGAATCGCCATTTTTGTCGTAGGCAGAATTAACATCACATCAGGAATGTTCGAAATCGTGCGCCAGCTACCTTTTTACCTGTTAGAACTGCGCAACAACACGCGTTGTCGCCTCTTTGAGAACTTGCTATAGGTTGTCTTTAATTATTAGAATAAGATTTTATAATATTTAGAAGCTTTTATTCACTTTAAAAACATTGTTGGTATTTCATAGAAAGTTTTCTGCCTTTTAAAGTGTAATTGCCATGCAAAAATATGATAATTAGTTCCATGGTATTTATTGCTTCTGTGGAATACTAGACTGCAATGTCTGATTTTGTTGGGAAAAGAGGGACCTCTTATTTTGTAAAATAAATTAGACACACCCGTTATGTATTTATTAATATTTATTTATTTGTCTGCTCTCAGCTTTAAAAAAGTCATCACCTCATATTTGCCTGAAATGTTACAAACATTCAATAAAATTAAGACTTATATTTATTGAAACTTATTAATTTACTTTAGTTTTCAGTTAAAATAAAAAAGAATGCACATAAAACCAATCTTTGATTCAAAAATTATTTAAAATACGAGATAAAATCTATTATATAGCAATATAGTTTATAATAATAATCAGAGAAAATACACATACAATGTTGATAGAAAATCTTCAGTAAAAATTAAACATGTTTCCGAAAAGTGTTTATAAAATTTGATAGCTTCTGAGATTAATTTCAATATAACTTAAAAGCAAAACTTTCATCTAGATAGTTTAAAATGAAAATCAATTAATTTTGAATACAAAATGAAATTTATAAGTAAGTTCAAAATGAAATTTATAAGTAGGTTCAAAAAGAAATTTATAAGTAAGTTCGAAATGAAATTTATAAGTTATTTCGTTGAAACTGTAAATTTTATTATTATATCCTGTCTCAAACAAAAGATTTCAATTCCAATCTTTCTAAAATTCAAAACTTTTACTAAGAACAAAATAATCATAACTTTACGAACGCGATTAAACGTTTCTAAATATGATGACATTCTAAAATTTGTGAGAAATAACCACTCGGATTACGATGAAGAATGAACGAAATGAAGGGAAATCACGAAAAGAACTTGTTCGATCAATTAATTTCCCTCGTTACACTGGTCGTTAAATGCTGTTGGTCTTGATGGATTTATCGACAAGTTACTCCAACAATGGTGACACTCATGAATTATGAGATAACTTTCCTAGTCTAGGATTAGGAAGTTTTGATTTGTTCGAGTCACAAAGTTATTGGAGAAGATGTCATATCAAGATTAATAAATCAACTCGTTTTTATTTCTTATAAAATGGAACGAAAAGCCTGGTATAGATTGAGGAAATAGAATTGAATGAAGTTGAATTCTAACTTATGTAGATAAACTACAAAAATTCGCGTGAAAAATATTCAAAATCTGAATTTAATTTTTATTATTGTTTTATTTTGCAATTCCGTTTTTATCAATTTGCTCTGGTGTTTGTAACGATGGAATCTTAGAGTCAAAATTTGAACTAGATTCTAATTACCTAGAACAATATGATCTCTTCAGAATTTACGTTCTTGATGAAAATGCAATGTTCGATTGTTTCTGGACAGCTACGAACAGACGTTATTGTGATAGTATCGATAAAATGAATTTATTGTGATTCAAAATTTGTAAATTATTAAGATTAACTAGACACCTCAAATTTCACATAAAAATATGTGCTGCATGACTGTAGATATGAAGGGTAATCCCCAACTTTAATCCTTGTAGACGACATTATTTTAAATCGTTCAGTGATAGCCACTAGTACAATTTATCGCGATATTAACATAATTGCTTGTCTATAAAAATTCCGAATACTCTAAGCTTGGCGAAAAATTTTGCAACTTTGGCACTCAGAATTTATCGTTATATTTTCATTAACCACTAAAAACAGAAATATGCAATACAATGGTGATAAGTTTATCGTCAATTTATCACTTATTAGAATTAACTGTCAATCAAAATTCGAACCAGTTTAAGATTAGCTAAAATGCTAAACTTTTATCTGAAACTCTATGCTAATCCATACAGTTTTCAATAATTTTTTTGATAACTAGAATGAAAATTCATCGTCATATTATCACCAAAAGAAATAAATCAATACAAAAATTAGTGATTCTGTTCTGGCTAACTAAAGGGTTCAAAGCCCTTAACCGTTTAATATTTTACTCAATCACTTATTGATCGATTTTAACCATTTTAAATTCTTGTGAAGGCACTAACAATCTAATAATTTTGAATCATTTCTATGTTTTAGCCGCAATGACGGCATTTGGTTTGTAGTGTACAAAAAGCCGTTGTACTTTTCCGAACATTTTCGGTGTTCTTATTTTTGCACAGATGAAACCCGACTTCTTTTCAATCAGTAAATATATAATCTGCTCCTTGTAATTTTTACTAACGCTTTGTCATGCATATAAATTTTATAGTAATTTTAAAATGTGGCTTATCATTGGGGTCTAAAGTTTGCAGAAATTTACAGAAATTAATGGGCAAACTTTATATATGTGGATTTTAGGAAATACAAAGGTAGCTGGCATTCTTTTTATTTCTTTTTTTCTTTGAGGAAATCGATGAAATGAACTACTATTAAGCATGCATTCTGTTTGAGAAACGACAAACGTGAATACTGATTACTGCACAGAAGAATGATAATTTTCTTGATAGTTGTTATTAGACTTATTAGTATAGGTTATGATCTAGTTGTTGGATCTACTAGCTACCAAGGAAGCACTTGATTAACTAAATTTGAATGAAATTTGATTTTCTCCTAAACTTAAAAATTATTATGTTAAAGATAACAAATGATCATAAAGAAGGGAATTATCATCAAAAACAATTTTGCACACACTGCAAAAAATGGAAACTCAAATACCACGAAACTTTCACAGTTTTTGACGAAACCGTTTCCTGGTACATGCTTCGAGCAAATATTTCGTGAAAGTGATAAAATAACTATCATCATTTCATCAAAACTGAAAAAATATTTCGTCATTCTAGTTTTTTTCAAGAAAAAAACGCGCAGTGGCTAATGTACCAAACGATTTTAATAATCACTTTAACGTGGGCACCATATAACTGGGACAAATGTAACATAGACAAATTTCACCTATGCCCAAAGAGAAATTCAAACCCCGGGTCTTCCTGCTACGAGGCTAACTCTATGACCACCATACATTCAGTTGGCTTAGTTCACTTTATTTTCGATTGTCTAGTCCAGTGTCGCAATTCTAGTTAACCATTTCTTACAATATTTCTCAATTCTTTTTAGGACTCCCTTTCCGGGCTGCAGGCTCTCAGAAGTCCGGAGGAGAGGGAATTCTTGACCAGCATGATTAAGGACAACATCAGCGATAATATTTCTTTATTTTGGATTAAGGCTCATGTGGGTTTTCGTGGTAACGAGGAGGCTGACAGCCTGGCCGAATCAGCTTGCGAAAAACAACATATTGATTTAAGTGATATCAAACCCAAAAATACAATAAAAACAGAAATCTTTAAACAAAACTTACAACTTTGGCAAAATCAATGGGATAACACTAACAATAAGGGACGACATACCCATGAATTCATTAAAAAAGTTTACCATAGGAAAATGTATCCAAATTTTTACTTGAACCAATGTCTTACAAACCACGGAACCCAGGGCACGTACCAATCACGATTTCACAACAAAACCGATCAATGCCAGAACTGCAGGTGCTTGGAGGGCTTAGAGCACATACTATGTGCATGCCCAAATTTTCAAGATCTGCGATCTTTATACTTTCCATCTAATACGACTATAGAAACTATTAAAAATCTCTGGATGATCCCAAAAATCAGCATGGGAATCGAACTTATCGTAAAAAGACATTTTTAACTAAATTTACCGGATTCCTTTGACTAGAATGTATTTGATTTCTGGGAATAGTGACACAACTATATCTTTCAAGTGACAGGTATATCCGCAGGTACTCTCATTGCTACTAATTGCATCCACTTCAAATGTCTTGGTGAATTGAGTTCTTTTCATCTGTAAATATTCATGATTCACTGTTACTTTAACATACGTTTTTTTTTTATAATTGAACTCCTTTTCATCTGTAACATTTCACCTGTTAATTACTATTAATTTATACCAATGATTTGACACGTTTTTCTGTAGGTGTCATCACTGTTATTAATTACATCCACCCAAACATCTTTGTGTATTGAATTTCTATTCATCTGTAAATATTTATGACTAACTGTAACCTCTACCTACGACTGTTAATATGATCGACTTCTATTCATCTGTAAATAACTGTCTGTATATTGCTATTGGAAATTGGTTTTTCATCTGTAAATTTTCATTTGATAATTACTATTAACTTTTTCCATTGATGTGACATGCTTATCTGTAGGTGTTATCACAGTTATTAATTACATCCACCCCAAACATCTTTGTGGATTGAATTTCTATTCATCTGTAAATATTCATGACTAACTGTAACCTCTACCTACGACTGTCTATATCGAGCTTCTTTTCATCTGTAAATTACTGTTTGTAAGTTGCTATTGGAAATCTGTTGCTAACGTTGACGATGACGATGTATGATGCCTATGTATGATGCCAAATAATTTGTAATAACCATCCTCTGTATATTTCATCTGCAAAAACTTCTCTTTGTTTGTGGTTTCTCGAGATCCGGTGGTTGTCATCATCGGGAAATATTTATGTGATTTGCACATCTTTACATCTGTGTATGCTGGACTTACCACATGCAACCTTCTTGGAATCGGTACTCCCAATTCATATGTTTACTTTTCAACTTCTTAAATGTTTTTTTTCAAGTTGTAATTCATGCTGTGCTGTGCACAGTTTTCTGTATTATGTTTGTAATCTATCAGTACCCCCTGGATGCCCCCTTGACGGGGGCGGGACAGGGCTTAGAAATAAATTTCTCGCAATAGACAACGATGAGGCTTCGAATAGAGGAAGCTTTTCGTCATATATTTGAGAATTTGCGTTTCGTCACGAATAAACGAAAAAATGCTCAAAATTAACAAACTCCAGCTCAAGGACTGCTGAATCGTCAAATATGAGATTTTTATTTCTGAGAGAGAATGCATTAAACAAAATTGTTTACAAGTTCCTATGCTAGCCAGAATGTCATCCTTTTTTTCTGATTTATAAATGTCAGTTACGTCATTTCCCCCCACAGATATAACTTCATCCAATCCATATTTTATAAATAGAACCCAATTAAAGGGGTACATTAAATAAGTATCTTTCCACAACTTATAGCTTTACAAATCAAATCAAGGAGTAATATTGCAATTCTTGTTTAACGTGACCTTCCTCTAAAGGCGAACGGTCATCGGCAGAATTACACGAAGATGGATTGAGAGGGAGTCCAATTATCCTTCCAGTCCACAGGCTTTTCATCAACATTGACCGTATTTATTACTGTTTTCGCTTCTCTGGAATCCCAGTAACAATTTATTCGAATGTGAGTTCGGACATTAGAGACTTGTAATTACACGACCCATTTTCTTCTATTACAAATGTATTACTATTACTCAACCTCCATCTTGAGGAAGTTAATCGAAATATCTGTTGCCACCAGAATTGATTTTAAAGAAAACAATCTGAATTTAATCACCAGCCGGAAGGTATGACCAAACCATTTGTCTAAATTGCAAATAACTAAATATCAGGAAAATATTTATGTCAGAAGATCCTTTGCAGTTTAGGAAAGGCAATTTAAGTTTGTCGAAACATAGAATGGTATTAATTTTATCGGAGTATTAGTATGTAAAACTAGAAAGGAAACTAGAAAACTAAAAAACTAAACGAAAATACATATCACATTCAAATACTAAATATAAAGTTATATAAAAGTTTTAAAATATATTATAGTAAACAATGCTGCATTATAACCTAAGATGAAGAAGCACGAAATAGTTTGTAACTAACAAAAAACATGGTTAATACATTATAGCCTAAAATAAAGAAATGCAAAATAAAAACAATTAAAAAGTATTTCGAGTACATAGCTATTTCCACAAGATTATTCAGCATTTTCCGTGCCAAGGAAAATAATGCATCATCTAATAATACAATGCATAACGATAAAAAACTAGGTCTTCGAAAATTTACATAAAAATTTTAATTTTCTTAAACATTGTGCACATTTTAAATTTGCATCCTACCCATTGGATCAAAATATTATGCAGATTTTCTATTAGAGTAAATTGTCATCATATGTAGATCTATTCATATTTTTAGATATGTTGATATTTATTTCATATATGTAGATATTTCATCATATGTGGATATATAGATCATATGTAAATATGAATATTATATTTTGTATATAATTTCTTTTTACTATTAAATCACATTCTAAACTTCACATTTCGATTAAAATTTGTTTCTTATTTATTGCAGAAATTCGCTTAAAAGATTCTCGAGATATAGCGAAATACGCAAAAAATAAAATTAACATAAAGGGGTCCCATTTTCGTAGTGGTTCAATTTTCGGTCCAATTAGGACAATATTTACCAGATTGCGGCTACCCCCTACATCTTTTGAGTCAGAAATCAGAATCCGTCAAAAAAAAAGGTTCAGGTTAAAAAGTTATTCAGATAAAATACATATTTGTGTCTGGTTTCGTAACTTAAAATATCGTCTGCACTTATTTAATAGCAAATTTGAGATCACACTCTCGAGCCTCTAACAGTGATTCCTAGAACGATGATCTAAGTAGAACGATCAAAAGTTATTAAAAGTAGTACGTTATTTATTTTTTTTTTTTTTTTATGACGCACTATACACTCTTGCAGAAATAAAATTCTCATCTTTTTCCCGATTTAAAGCTGCATTTTACAACTTTTTAATGTCATTTCGTCACAAGATCAACTTCCTCCAATATCCAATTTGAGCAAAAAATTAGAAATATTTTTTTTTTTTCAGTTTTAACTTAAATTTTATTTTGACATAGTATTTTTTATAAACTCTATTTACGTTTTACACTCACTACTTTTTAGAGGAGCCAATTCATATTCATCAACAATATATACACCTCTATTTAATAATTCAGATAAAATATCGAATAGTTATCATAGTAATTATGATAGTAATTATTACTAAATGTGGCTAATATTTAATTGCGCTACCAAGACCTTGAGTTCCAAACAATACAACGTATAAAACGAGTTATGATAGTTTTTAAAAACATTTTCCAATATGTGAAAATATATTCTCCATTTTTCAGTGAACTTAACGTTTTCCTTTACATGTAAACTAAAAAGGATCAGCAAACAGTTTTTTTTTTTTAAATTTTACAATACATTCATTTTTTATTCTTATCTAGTTTCTAGTTATTTTATATTATTATATGTTATTATGTTATGTTATTATATATTATTATCTAGTTATCTAGTTATTTTTTATTATTATCTTTCTAGTTTGAGAGGTACTTAAAAAATATAAATTTAAAAACTTTCTTAATACATTCAAGCACAAATTTAAAAACCATAAATTCTATCTAAACAGTTTATTCTAAAATGTTTAAATATATGGTTTTTTTAACAAAACCTGAACATTATAGTAATGATTTCCAACAAAATCTTAACATAAAATCTTTAAGTTATTGAAACTTAATATCTCATAATTGTTTCAATATTTCAAAATGGAATTGAATTTTGATAGAAAGATATACGCATCACTAATTACAGAAGGAAACGAGCTATAAAACAGACTAACTTAGCTAAATACATTAATCAGTTATGGTTCTTTAGTGCATGAATGAAGTCATATGCGTACTAATTCATGAAAATCTGATAAGTTGAACGTAAGGTTTATCAACTATGCTGTATTAACCCTCAAAACAGAGTAGAGGTAAAACCATAAAAGAACTTTAGCATTATATTACAAAGCGTTTAAAATTTTAATCATTATTCAAGCAGAAATATTAGATATGGATGAATCTTTAATGGCCTATAAAGATTCTCTTTTCTTTATTTTTTAAATTAAATCTGAATAAGTCGTTATAAATAATGTTTACAGTCTACTTTAAGAAATCAACGATGTATAAAAATTTACTTTAGTGTTAAAGTAAATAAATATATTTGAGTTTAAAACTTTGTTTCAATTGTAATCATTTTCATTCTTTTGACATTTAAAAAATGATTAAAATCATTGATCTTCATTTTATATCACATACATAACGACATTTTTGTTAACCTGTACTGTGTGTATCGCATTTTCCGTCTTTAATATATGATTTTTAAATCTTCTTCAGAACTGGAGTAAAAAATAATGTGCATATTAAATCTTATGTCAAACAATGACTAGAAGTCTGACGAAGCATTATCGAGGTAACCCACATCGATGAAAAGGGTTAAAAGTATCAAAGTTTGTTTATTTGTGATTTTAACTGCTAAATGGGGAAATAAGATTGTTTTTCTCATTAAAGTACTAATGCGTGTCTTCAAAGATTTATATTTTTTTCATTTAATAGTGGAGAAATATTCTAAATATATACATCAAGGATGATGATTATGGGTCATCTTGTATAACTTCAGTATTAGAAATAATAATAGAGTACCAAGTAACGGGACAACTTACTACCAATTCTATACAGGATATGGCAAAAAAACGGACAAATAACGTTTGATGTAACTTAATTAAAAATAATTAAACTAGCAAAATATAAAAAAATAATAAGAGTAAACTTTCACTAATAAATAAAATTAATTTGTTTCTAAGTTAACGGCTGTCGTTGCGATCCAGAGATGCAAGTCAGCTTACAGAAATTTTCCGTAATGAGCCGCAAGTCAGTGCCTCCTTGGTAAGAAGATCTTTACCATTCACGACACCCAGATCTATAGGATCTAGTTTGTAGACGCCCAAGAACATCGGCAATAGTTGAACGTCGCCAAAATCCAAAATATTTTATGATCTGGGAGGGATTTTTGGGCAAGCGACAAAACACCACTGGTTTTGTGGATGAAAGCGTTAAAATAAATTTTAGAAATAAACAAATTTTAGAAGATGTTGTACTTCCGGGGTTCAAAAAGCATTTCGGAAATGTAAATTTGATATTTCAACAAGACTCTGCACCAGTTCACTAGTCCAAAATGTCAAAAGAGTGATGGAGGTGCATTTTCTGTATATAATATCTTCAGAAGAAGGGTCACTCTATTCGCCAGATCTAAATTCCATGGATTACAGTGTATTGTTCGTTTTGGAGTCTAGGTCCTTCAGTAAACCATCGTCCTGATGACTAAGGCATAAGTGGTTCAATGTGCGAAACCTCCTAATAGCTGTAAATGCACACTCATCGTACTTATAAAAAAGCTGCAACAGCAGGGGGCGATCCTTCATAGTCATAGTCATTAAAAAGTATTTAAACAAAGAGCTGGTACTCTGTATTTTTATGGCAAAATATTTTGCTTCAGACAATGTGAACCCTTGATTCAGATTTCGTAACTATTGTCTCCCTTCTCCAAACAATATTCCATTACTTCACGACGATTTTTCTAAAATATCATGTCATTCTGAGGAGTAGTTTTAAAATTATCGATTTTTGAAATCGTAACTTTAATTTTAATCACCTTGCATTAAAGGTAGAGGGTTTACAGTTCATTGCTGAAAATTTCATTGAGCGTGTGCGTTGCTCTGAATTTCTGCAAAAGACGGTCATTTCGAAAGCAATTAAATTTAACTGTTATCAAAAGTCTATCCTTACTATTATTTATTGTATTTTTTAATTTATTCTTTTTTAAATAGAGTTAGATTAAAAATTGTTTTCCAAAAATTTATTGCTGCACCCTGTAACGGGTTAGTAAGTACTGTATCTCGCAAAGTACTACATTAACAGCACTCGTAAGTACTGTATACTGTATCCCTGTAAGTTAGTACTGTATCTCGCAAATGGTACGTAATACGGAACAGTTGATAAGATGCAAACACTCCTAATAATAATGAATATGCAATGTATTAAGACATGTGACATATACATTAAAACTTTATTTTATTACGAATTAGAAAAATAAGATTTTTAAAATAGATATGCTTTATAAAACTTATACTTATGTAAAATTTATGTATTCTTATGTATACTCTAAAAAATTTTATAATATTTTTCGACGAAAAGTGTATTATTATTTAAAGTTTAATAAAAACAAGTCGAAATGTTTACATTTAATACTACAAAAGAATTTTTAAAGGTAAAAAAACAACATTTTCTTGTATGCAAAATAATTTAAAAAATAATCTTCTAACATCACATTTCTTTTTATATTATCGAATTGTTTGAAGCATAAAATAGTGAAAAACGACGTGCAATATAGTAACCGTATATTGTTTCACAAACTTAAATTGA
Organism: Parasteatoda lunata; assembly: GCA_949128135.1. Lineage (NCBI taxonomy): Eukaryota > Metazoa > Arthropoda > Arachnida > Araneae > Theridiidae > Parasteatoda > Parasteatoda lunata. The sequence goes on along the minus strand of OX421971.1, from coordinate 108,945,654 downwards.
AATATTCAGGTACAATAAAAATATTGTAGATAATATGTTTTAAGAAATATCTAAGAAAATGCATTTTAGAAAACTTGTGTTAAAAGCTTAAAAATAAATTCTTTATTTTTATAGAAATAAGAATGCAGTTTACTTTGAATATTTTCTCTTACCTACTCTATATTTTTAAAAAAATCGCAATAATCGTTTTCAAAAATAACGAAAATTAATTATTTAACTTGAATAGCTATAATTTAAGAAGTTTTTCGCCTGTCAAAAATACTGAGATTTGACAAAATACCTCATTAAAATAACTCGTAACTAAATGTTTAAACCTGAACATTTTTTCCTATTTATGACTAATTTTAAGTCTTTTTATATAATTAAGTTTAAGGCTGTAATTATTTATATAATAACTAATAAATATTTAAGTAAAAGATATAACTAATAAATATTTAAATAAAATATATAACTAATAAATATATAACTAATAAATATTTAAGTAAAAATCATTTATCGAAACTCCTTTAGGCAGTGTAAAAACCTTGTTTATAAATCTGATTTTTACAAAAAAAAACTATTTATTATTATCAATCTCGACTTTAAGTTGTTGTATTTAAATTTTAAATCAAGTTACAGACGCTGTTAAATATCCCAACGTTTCTGAGAAAATTAATTTTTATATGTTTTTATTAGTATATATTAAACAGTACATTTATAATAAAATTTATTTAAAAATTTACCCTCTCATTATATTGTTATTATTTATCATACTCATTATATTTATTTAAACAAGTTTATATTTAATTAAAACAATGGATAAAAAACTGTAAAACAATATCAGAAATAAACTTTTCATGCTATTACTAAATAATCTATTTTAAAAAAAAAAACATATTATAAGCGACCATAAAATAAAGAGGAATCTTACAAAATAAATTGTAAATTAAATTACGATGTGCAATAAAAAATTCGGGATTAATTTACTGAATAAGTACGGGCACTCAAGGTGCCGGTTCTTTTTACCGTAAAATTCCTTTTTATTGGAACATATGTTACGGGAAAGAAATCTAATGTATCCTAATTTTTAAAACAATAATTACCGTAAAATCCTTAAATCACTCTAATTAAATAAATATTACTGTAAAAATTAAGGCAAAATATTTTATTTTAAAAATTCTCTTGCGCTATAACCGTTACAAAACAGTACTCTTGTGCTCCTTTTTAAATTATTTTTCTGAGCAGTAACTGATTATGAATCGTTGCCTGATTTCATCAATTCTTATTCTATACAAGCCCATTATGAGGCTTTTCTACATTCTAATCACATTATAATTATGTTACATTTTTATTGGACGCTCCCTTTCAGCTAAAGTAGACGACTTGATGATCAACATAAACTTCATTAGCAATGATAAAAAAACGTATCAACTTTAACAAAATCAAAAGATCCAACACGCTGGCATAACATTTATGAGGAATTACAATTACAGGAATAAAAATTTTAATAGGAAAGGAAGATAACAAGAATTACAATTTTCGGATTACTTTAGCTAAACCAATAGAAACAGCAGACAAAACGTTCATAAGCCAATCACACAACCGTTCATAAATGGTACATAAATAGTATCACGTTGGATGGTAAGGTAGAGGTTTCATGAAATTATGAGTTTTTGACAAGGGGAGGGAAAAAGGAAGTGTGACATCCCACATACGAGGGTTGCTATTTATATTTCTGGCCTAATAATGAAAAAACAAATATGTAGGATAGAAATTGGTTTTATTGTTTTTCAAAATATTCTCCATGATGATCAATACACTTTTGCATGCGTTTGAACCAATTTTCAAAGCACTTTTTCCAGTCCGATTGAGGTAACTCCAAAACATGCGTTTTGAATGCATCAATCGCTTCTTCGGGGGTCGAAAATCGTTGTTCACGTAATTTATTTTTGATGTGTGGGAATTAGAAGAAGTCATTTGGTGCCAAATCAGGGCTGTACGGCGGATGACCCATCAGATCGATCTTTCGCTCCGTCAGAAATGCCTTTGTTTGAGTCGATGTGTGAGAGCTCGCATTGTCATGATGAAGAATGATTCGCCTGTTCTTCTGCTTTTTTCGAATTTCTCCGATGACTTCCGGCAAACAAATGGTCGTGTACCATTCAGAACTGACCGTCCTGCGTTGCTTTTACGCCACTGTTGCCACATGACCGTTAATGCCGAAGAAACAGGCAATCATTTGTTTCGATGTGCTTTTTCCTCGAACAACTTTTGTTGGTTTTGCCTCGTCTTGGAAGACCCATACAGTTGATTGCTATTTCGTTTCCGGCTCATATGCATAGATCCATGATTCGTCACCTGTACACAGCCTTTGATGTACCTTGAACGTATTTTTCCAACATTTCCTTGCACCAATCGACACGAGCCTTTTTTTGAGCGTTTGTCAGATTATGCGGGATCCAACGCGAACAAATTTTTTTTTACGCTCAAATGTTCATGCAATATTTTATTGATGCTAGTCATACTAATGTCCAAAGACGCCTCTATCTCACGGTATGTCACATGACGATCTTGCTTTATCAGTTCACGCACAGCGTCGATCTTTTCTGGCACAACAACGGATTTTGGACGACCTGCACGGGATTCGCCCTGGATCAAACATCGACCACGATCAAATTCGTTATACCAACTTTTTACAGTGCTGTAGGATGGCGCTTTATCGCTGAATAAAGAATTAAGTTCATCGAAGCACTCGAAGTTCGATTAAAATCGTCTGCGGTGGCCTAGCAACACTTACTGTTGCCAAGGCCAGAAATATAAATAGCAACCCTCGTAGTGGTTAGAATAAAAATATTTTATATCAGCACATTAATTAATTTTTCATAAAAATAAATACACTTATAATAATTTTATTATTGTGTTTACAAACCTCATTAAAATAGAAGTCAAAATAAAATTTTAAATAAACGTAGCGCTTTGTCCCTGAATAGAAAGCGTATTTTTATGCAACACAACTTAACAATTGGGTTAGACAGTACGATGAAGTGTGAAAATGTGACAAAGGAGAAGAGAGTAAGAAAAATGTTGGAAAATATGTGATGTTATTTATGGAAGAACCCTAAATAATCATTATTATTTTTTTAGTTACGCATTGCAAGAGTTTTTTCTTCATTATTATTTTGAGAAATGAATTATGACTATACATTCTTAAATTCTAGAAAAGTAAAAAGATTAAATACAATTGTAAAAAACAACAACTTTGAAATTAACTTAGGCAGTTATTCAAGGTTTTACTGTATCTTTTTACAAAACCCCGGTCGGTTGTCAATAGCTGCATGTATATCTATAAGGTAAAAAATTCTGTATCAAATTACGGTATAAAGCACCGGCACTTTGGAAGCATTATCCACAAAATTCCTTTAGCCAAAAAATCCGTTTTTACCGTAAAATATTACACTGCAATTTTTACAATAGTATTTATTTAATTAGTGTGATTCAGTGATTTTATGGTAATTACTGCTGTAAAGTATGACAGATTTTTGTTTCGCAACATGCTCCGGTAAAAATGGACTTTAAGTAAAAAGTACCAGCACCTTGAATAACGGTACTTTTACCCATAATTCAATCCAGATTTTTTTTTACTGTGTATAGTGCAACGTCAGCAACCAAACTTATTTCCATCGTTGTACTTTTGTATATGTTTTTCTATGCCTAAAAGGAATCAAAACAATTAAAATTTGTATTTCCCCCCGGCTCTGAATTACAGTTTAAATTACCAGTACTCGTGATCGTAATTTTATCCGGCCGTAATTTGCTGCGCAACGTTAACAACCCAAATTTATTTACATCGTTTTACTTTTGCTTACGTTACTTTTTTTTATGTCTGCCGTACTCCCTCTCATCAGTGGTATGCTGCCAACCGCCCTGGCGTATCATGAACATGCTGCGGCCCTCGGCCTTTCCAATCGGCCATGGCCAGATTTCGTAGTGGCCATCTTAAGTGTTTAAGGTTTCAAAATGGGGAGAAAACTTTCCAACCTTGTTCCTGCTCACAACCTGCTAGTCCTGATCACCTTCTTCTTTGCCTTGGCGCTTCTTTTAAGCAGCTGCTGGTTGATCGGGACTTTCTGCAGATATATGGGAAACTGACGCGACAGGACCTTCTGGACCTGGTCTAGGCTTTCCTTCTCCAGGGGGATGTGTAACAACAACTTTTTTATGTCTGAAAAAAGTCCAAAATTCCAGTTCAAATTTGAGCGCTTTTGCTATCCAGATAGTGATAGGAGTTTGGAATGGTATTACATTCTAATTGCATTGCATTCGATATTATTAATGGCATTACATTTGATAATATTATATTATAATCAAGTATACAACTCTAGTTGAAATTTAACAGAAACTACGACAGAAACTGATCGATGTTTTGAATGAAAGGTTTGTTCCATACATCTTGAAGCAAATATTGAAGCAAGTATTTTCGTCCAATACGCAACTCTAGTTGAAATTTAAGTACAAGCTAGACAAAAACTGATCGATGCTTTGAGTGCTGAGTTGCCTTATGGAAACAAACAAAGAAACAGACACGAAAGCAAACTAAGTAAAACGTTGTGTAAGATTAGACGTTTTGAAGCTTACTTCATATAGCAATCATAACACCTTAAGCTGTAGGAACTATCTGTCGTGATTTCGAAAGTAAAGGAGAAAGAAGAAAAAAAATAATAGGAATTTTTTTTAATTCCTTTTTATTATATAGAGCAAAGCTTAGCGATACCGAAATAAAAGAGTCACTATTTAAACAATATAAAGGATGCATTTAACATTTTGAAGTTTATATCGATTTGGGATTTGAGCTTTGTAATTAACTTTTCACTCGAGTTTTAATTGTTTAAAGGCAGAAAAATTAAAATTTAAAAAAAAAACTACTGCATAGAGAACTTTTTGAGGATAGGGCACGGTAGCCCAGAGGGTTGAGAATTAAACTCCAGTTCGGAGGGGCAGGGGTCCAATCCTTGACTCCACTAACACCCACCTAGTGCCTGAGATATACGTGCTCGTAAAATGTGTGAAATAGAAAGCCTTGTGGTCGATCGGTGGGGAGTACCATGGGCGCAGAGACAGGGATATTTTATTTATTTATTTATAACTTATTATTTTATTTTATAACCGTCGTTGAACAACCGACCCAATTTTTTGAGTTTACGATCACTAATGTTCAAGTCCTAAGCCTTATAATTTTGAACCCAATCCAGAAGACAAGGGAACTACTGGATCATGTATTGGGTGAAATTTGCCTTCAAGGAGGACTTTTTGATGGAACTAACCCGCATTTGCGTTACATGGAGAGTAAGACCACGAGAACCTCTCACGACTAGCCTGACGGCAGAGGGACTCTAATCCATGATCCGTCTAACACTGGGGATATTTCACATCAGCACTGTGAGGGGAGGGGTACAAGCTTGTTGCGAAATTCGTATCGACCAGTCATTGCCAGGATTCGAACCTGGTTCACCTCATTGGAATGCGAGCGCTCTATCCCATTTCCTTTCAGATCGATGTCTAAATTAGTGAAATGTCCTAACAAATTAGTGGTGTTGCCATCTATCCGTGGGGCTCTGAGCTCAGGCGTAGTTTAGCCCTTAAGGTGCTCTCTTGCAAACGAAAGTCGCTCCTTCCTGACTTAATTTGCAAAAAACCAATGTCTGGTGAGCTTTGTTTGCTCAAGTGTCATTAGAAACAACAGCATTTTAAAAGTTTTTTTTAAACTTTAGATAGAAAAAAAAATCGTTATTTAATTACCAAATCTGGAACCTTTAATTTGTATAAATTGAATTTTAAAAAAAGTTAGAATAAAGAGTAAAACAATACGAATTTCTTTAAAAGAAAAATTTTATCTGTAACATTAAAAAAACCGCTAAATTAATTTTTATTTTTATTTGGAATCTTAATAAGAATTTTGAGCAATCAAAAGAAAATAGATATTTTTTTTTAACCAAACAAACTCCTACGCCTCTTTAAGTTTTTTTGCTTTTTACGATACATAAATCACATTATTAAGTTTAAAAAAAAGTCTCAAATGAATGAATAAAATATAAGTATATAATAAAAAAAGCAAAGGTTATTATAATTTTTCAGGAAGCAATTACAAATATTGGAAAAGTGCGTGAATTTTTTTATAATTAAAATTGAAAACACCGAAAGCTGAAGTACGACTCAAGCGTTTCGCATTAAATACCCATTAGAAACAAAAAAAATTGGATTATACCTAACAATTTAATGGAACACACACAACTTTTTGATTGAAGTTGAAAATCCATTAAACTTACATAAAATCCTCTTAGAAAATATTGTTTGATCTGATAATTGAATTAAAAGAGACTTTTGTAAGTGTCAAAAAAGTCCATAAAACTTAAGACTATCAAATTGTTTAATAAACTTACTGTTTGAATGTTAGGGACTTGTTAGAAACTTGTGTAAAAATTTTAAGAAGTTAAAGTAATTCTGAACATAAAATAAAAGCCTTTTGAGCACTATCCAATCCTTTTTGTTCATTGAATGTTTTAAATCATAAATTTTTGACTGCATCCATTCATTAAGTGCTTCGTGATTGTTCAAACTAAGAAAGAAAATTATAAAATAATATTTTAATTTTGAAATTTATGTTTTAATTTTTTAAACGTAATTTTAAAATGAAATTTACCTTTTTGGTGTTCCCCAACTGTGTAAATTTTACAATTGTCTAGTAAGTTTTGTCCACACTGTTTTTCTAAGTATGAATTAATTTATAAAAAGAAATTATCCTCAAAAATTATTATAGAGAAGTAGTATTTTTTCACAGAATAGAAACTGCAGAGAATTGTAGGTGTCGAAAATTTTAGCACATTTTGAAATAATTTTTCTCAAATCAAATTTTTCAATTCACTTAAAAAATTTCCGAGATAAGGCAAAATTTGCAAAAATAGCATTTTAAGCTGTTAAAAGATTCGACTGCTCTCTTGATTAAATTAGAACATTTCCTACCAGATTGCGGCTACCTTCAAAATTTTCATGGACCTATATCCAAATTCGTCGAAAGATTGCAGCTTTATTTAAAGAAAGTACGCTTTTATGTGAGATTTAGTTAATTTAAAATATCGTCTACACATTATTTAAATAGTATATTTATGGTCTTCCCTTTGAAAATTTGCATTCAATTTAAATCGTTATAACAAATATTATTCAAGGGATATTATTTGCACCTGCGCACTGTATAGGATGAGATTAGTAACAAAAACAAGATGGTAGGTTATGTTGAGGAAATTAATATAAGTTTCCCCTTAATTTTTCTTTAACAATACACTCTCAGAGCGATGAACCATAATATCGGTAGCTTGAGTTCGAGCAACGTGCAAATGCAACAACCTTAATAACAAGGTACATCAAACCAAGCCTCATTAAATTGAACCATAGTATTGCATGCGCTGGTAAAAAATGTATTTACCCCATATAATAGGGTTAAACTAAACAACGTATTAGAGTAGTAAACAATTTGAACCATTCAATACGCTCCAAAATTTTTAACTACATTCTAAAATTCCCTTATGAATTCATATGATGCACTTAGAAAAATTATATGGTTAAAACTACCAGAGTATGGTACATTTTACCTTGTTTTTGGCTCTATTGAAATACCAAATCACTCGGCAATTTTCACCGAAGTGATTTGTAAATAGTTTTGGTAAAATTAAGAATAAAATATCGTTTCATAATATGCGATAAAATTTGATAAATGTGGTAACATTTGGTAATTTAACTTAATCATTAGAGCATGAAATAAATACTATTTATTCAGTTAAGATTACTTTTTAGTTTACTAAACTTCACTAAATGTGTGGTAATCTGAATTATAACTTTAAAAGCCAAATTTTTTGGTAAGCCGTTATCATACGAAATGAAAATTAACCAAACGAATGGTTTAGATATCTTTCCTTTTGGTTTTTATTACTAGAGTTTTACTTTTTTTTAACAAAAATGTTAGTATCATACAGTATAGTGATTTTACCAGGGTTTTTTTCTAACTGATTTAAATCTTTTAAAAGATACTTCAAAATAATGAAAAATATTTCAGTATTCTAATAAGATTTTAGTAAATTTGTTAGCCAATTTATATAGTAATAGAACGAAAAAATTGTTGTCTGCTTTTTCTTAGTGAGTTTTATTCTGTTTTTTATGTAGTAATTGAATTAGTGTCGACAGAGAATTTAACTACATTTCAAAAAAATCATAAAAATGGAACCTAAAGAACTAAACACTCAATTTTTCAAAAAGCCAAAATAAATGAATCAACAAATAAGTGTTTAATCATTATTTTATTTAAAAACTTCTATATTTTATTAGTATATGGTTAAGTTATAATTATATTTCTTAAAAACTTAAAGTAATTTTTTGTAGGTTTTTTCAGCAAAATAATTTGATAATTATCTTTATTTATCTTTTATTGAGGTTTTGTCATTTATTATTTATGATAAGCATCTTTTATATGCAAGCAAAAGAGATATTTTATCCCAATTGATCTATATAAATAGCAGTTAAGAAAACTTTAGTAACTTCGGTACCATTATCGATATATTTTAATAGTATATGGTTAATTTTTATTTACATTTCTTATAAACTCAAAGTAGTTTTTTCTACGAAAAAAATTTATAATTATCCTCATGTTTATCTTTTATTCAGGTTTTATCATTTATATTATTTATGATAAACAACTTTTATATGCCGCATAAACGATATTTTATCCCCATAGAGGAATATAAAGAGCAGTAAAGAAAACTTTAGAAACTTCGGAAGCATTATAAATTTTACATTCATTCCAGTGTTAGAACACCTTGAGTCCAATTAACTTGAAGAAGATCATAAATTATTTTACATAATTTTTATGACCCTCAATTCCATGAAACATGATTAGCCAGCATAATCCAGAACACGAAATAAGATAGATGCTTTTAAGCATAATTTTATCCCTAAAACTGAGACTGAATAATATCATAATTGCTTTTGAAGTAAGCATTAAGGAACGTTGCAAAATTTTAATGATCTAATTATGGAGAGAAAAAAAAGAGTGAGCAATATCAATCTTTGTACTAACAACCCTCATTTTTTACACTTATCTTGTTTTTTTAATCTTGAAATTATTTTAAACTTTAGTTTTAACGCTCATTAATTTTTTCAAGAACTGGTGTAATCAGTTAAAAAATTGCAAATGAAAAAATGAAATTCACCACTTTGAGTTTTATTTTTTGAAAAATATTAATCGTAATTTAAATGCAAAACTAAGCAAACCCGACATTTCTTTATTTTTTTCCATTTCGTTTTCTTAAAATAAAATTACTATAATTCGATTAATTTAAAAAAAAAATTAAAATTCGCTGCGATTCTTATAATAGCAGTCGAATGTTCTATGTACAGTGCTCAAAATAAAAAACGGACCATCATAAATAACGTTTAATCTAATGATCGGATCTTAATATTTCCGAGACTCAATCTTAATGATTCGAAGAGGTGACCTCAAATATTCTAAGTAATTATTGCAGACGATATTTCAAGTTTCAAAATCAGACACAAAAACTCACTTTCTCTGTATAAATATACCATTTTTTACAACGGATTTCTAATATCCATTCTATAGAAGGTAGTCGCAATCTAGGAAACATGTTACCAATACTTTGATGAGAAGGGCGATCCAAAGTTGTTGTTTTTTCCAATGCCCACCTGTGCTAAAATTTTTCGTTAAATCAGGCTTTTACAGGGCGGATTTGTTGGCTTCTCTTTCAGGGGCACCATATTAGGAGGGACAACGTTGTTCCCACAGTAAGGATAGATAGTAGAGAGACGGAAAAATATCCATGCCTTGCCCGGGATTCGAACCCAGAACCTTTCTGATGCAAGGGCAATTCCCTGAACCCTTCACAGACCGGTCGGCAGGGTGATCCAAACTTTGAACCCCTTAAGGTTAATTTTACATTTAATGTTTTTGCTATATCTCAAAAACTCTATAAGTGAATTGAAGATTTTTTACACGCAATTATAAAATTCCTCCATGCAAAAAATTAATAAACAAACTGTAGTAAATATTTATAATATTTAGTTATTTAGTAATAGTCCAAAAAATTTGAATAATAAGCTATACAATCTTTACATCATTTTAAAGAATGTAATTTTACATAACAAAGTTCTAAACTTTAGAGAAACTTCTCGAATAATTCTTGAAAAATTTGATTTTGAAAAGCTCCATATTTTGAGGGCTGGAAATCCAAATCCATCAAAAAAAGCTATGTCGAAGAAAGTACGTTTTTGTGTCTAATTTTTTAGGTTAAAATTTCTTCTGCACTAATTAATAAGCATATATGAGATCCTCTCTCCGCCGTTGAAACATCAAGATTCAATTTTTGAACGCGAAGAAGAACAGATAATCAGAAATCCGATCAAAAGTTATTAAGGGTGGTCCCTTTTTTATCTTTTATTTATGTTATGTTATTTATTTATTTATGTTTGTACTATACATTAAAACTATAATATATCTTCGTTTTAGTATTAAAAAATTGCTCTGTCTTACTTGTTACGGTGCAGTTATAAACTCATTGCTTTTTTTTTAATTTTTAAGTTTTGAAATTCGATAAAAATAAATTGAAACTTAATGTTTTAAAATTTCAAAAAACCTTAAATAAAAAAAAATACCTTAAAAAGAAAGGAAGGAAGAAGCAAAACTTTTATTTTTGAAAACTACTTCAAATTTTTCGAATAAATGTTACAATTTAAATTATAATGGTCTAAAATGGAACATTTAACGCTACTTAAAATTCAAATCAGTTTAGCTCAGTGAAAAAGTAATTTATTTATTTGTTTTTAGTTATAAGCTTTCAATATACAATCCTTATTCTTTTTTTAAAAAATTCCTGTATTGAATTTTCTCTAAATATTATTTTAAAAATTATGGATTTTTTTCAAATAAACAAAAGAAAAACATTGAAAACAACAGTGAAAATTGAAGAAATAAAAGCCAAAGGTTATGCAAATAAATGTAGTACACAGTTTTTGAAATATGTTCTTCCATTTTTCGGAAAAAACGAGAATTTGAAAATTTTTAATTTCCAAGTTGTTCCGAAAAGACTACCTTTAATATATGAGGCACAAATTAATATTAAAGTGATGGGAAAAAAACAACTTCTCTGTGAATCACTAGATTCTGTGATTCTCTAGTAATTCTAGATTCTCTAGTAATTCTGTGAATCACTAGAGAAAAAGTCTGGATTGCAAGTATCAAAACATTGCTTATTGAAGTATTGCTTATTGAAGAAAACATTGCTTGATTGCTTATTGAAACGTAGAGATGTTTCTAGTATTCGCTAAAACTTTTTTTTTCCCTTCGATTAAATGCTAATTTGAGACACGTGCATGCTTTTTCTGCTACTTTTTAGACAAAAAAATTCTATACTAAATAAATTATGTTCCAAACTAGTAGAATATGCTGAAAACTACCGGGTCTCTAACACTATGGAACAAGCAAAAATCACGGTAATTTTTACCGACGTGAATTGATTCTGAGTTAAGAAAAATTAACAGTAAAATATAGTTTTTTGGTACTTGTGATAAATTTTAGAAAATTTGATAAAATTTAGTAATTTTACGATTCCTTAAAGCTTGGTATAAAATTTATTCAATTAAACTTTCACTTAATTTTTGTTTTGCTAAATATTTGTTAATAAGAATTATAATTATAAAAACAAGAAATTTTGATAAACTATTACTATATAAACGGAAAAAAGCTAATAAATAAATGGTTTTAATACCATATATTTTAGTTTTATTTTACATAATTATATTTTTTTAATTGAAATGTCATTACTATTCCGTACGGTAATTTTTCCAGTATTTTTATCGACGTGTATGTATATTTCTTATACAAATCCTCAATTCTGAACTGATTCGCAATATATTTTTCATATTAGTTTAAAAATAAAACAATGATATTTAGTCATTACCTTTCTCATTAAAGCTCTATTTATTTCGAACGAAAAGCAACATAATTTATAATTACATTAAATAGATATTTAATGGAAAAAAACTTGTACCTTAAAACGAAATTTAATTAAAGATAAAAGAAGTATCCTAAAAAGAGTTAAACAAATATTAATTAAGACAAGAACTAAAATTCGATTACAGTGGGAATGATACAGATGGATAAAAATCCCTACCCATGTGCATCTCAACAACTTTCGCGAATTTCGAATTTTAATCAAATCGTGACCGGACTCAAAAGCTCCCGAGAGTATAAAACTCAGATGCTCTCTCTACATCTCACAAAATGCAGAGGGGGAAAAAACCACTCACGCTCTCAAAAGCATAAAGAGAAAGAAAAAAAAATCATCCCGTTTTTCATACTCGTAAATTTTCGTTAAAAAACGAGTAACGTTTCCTTCTTTTTTTAAAGAAAAAAATAAACTCGAAAATAAATTTAGCTGAATAATGTATGCCGGGAAGATGCATTGCAGACTTGACCTACCTCCACAAAGAGGATAAAAAAAAAACTTCATACTTAAAAAAATATAAAAATATTCGCTGCACGGTTCGTTTAAGTCCTCTGTCTTGTGGATAAAAGTTCAAGAAGACTTTGCATAATGAAAAGAAAGAGAAAATGATTATTGCTGAGGTTGAAACAGCCTAAAAGACTCTTAATAAATACTTGGTACGAAAAAAAGATGATTAATTGGTTCCATTAGTGCTATATGGATATGAAAATGAAGCAATTCGCTATGAATGGAATTTGCAGAGCAGAAAGGATCAAGAAATGAACAAATTCAAAGATCAGTAGTTATTTAAACTCAAATTTATGGCAGATTCGATAATATAAAAACAATCTGCAATAACAACAAATCTTTTGGTTAAAGAACAATGTATCCTGTTAATAAATAGTTAATTAAAAAGTTATATAAAAAAATTAAAGTCTTTATTTGTAGATCACCTCTCTACAGTATTAGTCTTGAAAACAAAAATTCAAAAGAATTTGTATAATTAACCCTTTGATGCAGATGGGACACCAATGTCCCTCTTTAATATTTTTTCCGACTCTCTAATTATAAGCAAAAATACATTTTAATATTTTTAAATTGTAGAAAACAATCTGATAGTTAATAAAAAAAAAATTGTTAGATCGTGGAAATTATATTTCTACCCAAAATATGAAATCGAAAGGAAGTAGTAATAAAATAATTTCATCCATATTCAATAATGTATTAATGAATGATTTTGTAAATTGAAGAGATTTCAATGGTAAAAACTTTTCCTTTTTCTTTTACATCTAAATAAGTGTGAATTTGATAATGTGTGTTTGAAAGTGAACCGTGTTTAAAAAAGTCATCGGTGTTTCAAACTGCCTTTCATAAGCATAAATTATTAAAATGCTAAATATAATATTTTCTCACCTATTTTGACCTAAATTAATTCAAAATAATGAAAGGAGTATGATAAAAATGTTTACCAAAAGTAAAAATTTTGCTTCAAAGAATAAAAAGAGATACAATTTATATTAAGGACAAAACAGTCTCTTATTGCTTATTTTCTGTGCATAAAATTATGACCGGATATTATTACTAAGCATTACTATATATGTATAATATATTATTATTACTTCTTAAAACAAATATTAAAACAAAAATTCTGTAAACACTTAATAAAGCAATTAGAAAAGATCTCTGGCTAAAAATCAGTGAAGTTTGCAGGTCTATTTCTTTTTAAATTACTCACAATCAGGTTTATTAATTTTTGTCAAAAAATCGAAACCAAATTGTCATAGTAACCAATTAGTTATATCAGTGGAGTATGAAATCTTGAGTATCAGTGGAGTATGAACCCAGAAAATCCGATATTTTGGTATCCAATTATTATCAAATTTTGATATCCAAAATTAAGGTTATTCAGGGTATTATATACCTTTTCTTTATGCATTCCGTGTAAAGGTTATCTAGATTTTAAAAATTCACATTAAAATACACGGAGAAAGGAATTCTGGTAAAAACACCGTACTGTATCATAATGACATTTCTGGACGAAAGAAACCATAATTCTAGTTAAGTAAATTAAAATATGCGTTATTTAAATCATTTATTTAGAAATTTTAATTTTCATATGGTAATGATTAGCAGGAAATACTGATTTTCAAAACTACTTATTATCATACACTTATTCAAAGAAAGCAAAACTCATAAATAAATTTAAACGAATAACAGGTTTTTATGCCAATCTCTAACGTACTGGAAAAAAAATTCCAAATTTTATCACATCTACCATTTTTTGTCATATAATATAAGACAATATTGTTTTGTTAATTTTGCCAAAATCATTGCCAAGGGGCTTTGGTAAATATTATCTAACTTTTTTGCGTACCCATGCAGCTAGAAACACTGTAAATTTTACCATATTCTGGTATTTCTGGCCATACCTTTTTCTCAGAGTAAATATAATTTCTAAATTTTGGTTAAAATAATAATTTATTTATTTGATTAATGTAATAAGAAAATCTATCTTTTCAAATTATTCAGATTCATGAATAACAATGCAAATTTATAAATTAATAATAAATAACTAAAGTAGTAACAATATAAATAAATAAGTAATAATATATTAGTAAACTTATAATAAGTAATAAATGATGAATAAGTTTTAAATAAGTAATATAATATAAATATCAACAAAAAAAAAACACTTGGAGCTGAAAATTTTTTTAGAAGAGGACAGATAAAATGTATTAGTTTCTTTATCCAAAACAATGCTTTTGTTGATTTTCTTTGAGAAGAAGTAAAATGTTTTTCAACTTAACAAAAATTAATGTCTTCGTTGGAAACGTTTTCTGTAAAGAAACTGGTTCAATGAATTCTAGTTTTACTTTAGATACTACACATTGATATGTGATTTAAAGTAATTCCCAGAGAAGTAAAGAAATCTGTAACGTTATAAAAACGTTTAGAAGGACTTTTTTAAATAAATCTTTCTCTAGATTTTAAAAGTTCGATTGGTTTAAAGGTATATATATATATATATATATATATATATATATATATATATATATATATATATATATATATATATATATATATATATATATATATGATATTGATGACTTTTTGATGGGACTAACCCGCATTTGCGTTACATGAAGAGGAAAACTACGAAAACCTCCCACAGTTTGCCTGAAGGCATGGGGTTTACTCATACATTGACACATGCGTTACAATTATGGAATGCGAATAAAAATTAGTTTCATTGGTCCAATGAAATAAACCGGTCGCCTAAATCATTTAAATGTGTTCCTTAGAAGTAATTTTATTCTGATACAGTACTGTCGTAATACAAGTCAGTAAAATGTCTAAAACTGTTAAACTGCTTTATTTTGCGCACTGTTAAACAGTGCGCAAAATAAAAAAAATAATAAAAAACGGACCACCTCGATATGATAATTAGTTAGTGCAAATATTATAATTAATTAACGTAGACGGAAATCAGCCACAAAAACGCACTTTCTCTCATCGCATCTCATCTCAGTTCTCTTCATCGCACTAATAAACAAATCGTTTTTTCGTGGAATTCGGATTTATATCCCTTACAATTTAGAGGGTAACCGCAATCTGTAAATTATGGTCCCAATAGTTTGGTCAGGAGAGCGATCCAAAGTTTAGACCTCTCAATTTTAATTTTACTTTTCATCATACCTTGAAAACTTATAAAACGAATTAAACAAATTTTACACACAATTATAAAATTCGTTTATCCTAAGAGAATTCCATGTAAAATATAAGCTTTAGTAAATATTTATTATTTTTTATACTTTTATTTTATAATGGACGGAAAAAATTTGAATTGTAAGGTAGACAATTTCATACATTATTTTAAAGAATGTAAGTTTAAATGGCAAAAAAAAAAAAAAAAAAAAAAAATTTAGCGAAATCGGTCAAATACGTCGTAAGAAATCGAACTTTGAAAAAGTCATATTTTTTAAAATCGATTTCTCAGAAACCACACGACCGATTTGGCTCAAACTTTGTACTTCGCCAGTTAAATATTCATTTCTTAAAATGATGTAAAACTTTGTGTATTTTACTGTTCAAAATATTTTCGACTGTTGTTAAATAAACTAATAAAATAATAAATATTTACTAAAAGTTATTTTTATGTAAGATTATTTTATAATGACCGATTTTTATAATTCTCAGCAAACACTTTTCAATTTTCTAAAAACTTCTGCGGGGTGTGGCAAAATACATAAAAAGTAAAATCAACATTAAAGTGTCCAAACTTTAGACAGCTCTATTGATCATACTGCTGGAACCATATTTCAAAGATTGTTGCAATTATCTATATTGTGAGACTCATAAATCCGAATTCGTCGAAACATCGGTATATTTATTCAGAGAAATTATGTTTTTGTGTCTGATTTCATAACTTAAAATACTGTCTGCACTAATTAATTAGTATGTTTGAGGTTACCCCCTCGAACAGTTAAGATTGGGTCCTTGAACGTGAAGATCCGATCCTTAGATCACACGTTATTTAGAGTGCTCCGTTTTATACTTTACGCACTGTTCATTATTTATAAGTACAAAGAGAAAAAACTTCTGGTAAAATTATCATGCTTGAATAATAAGAACATTTCAAATAAAAATATTTTAAAAAATTTAAAAATAAGAAGCTATTTTTGTTATATTTAGAAAGATGATAGATCTTGACCCTAGCCATCAAGAAAATAATAATAAAAAAATTAAATAAATAAAATATAATAATAAAATAATAAAACAAAATTTAATAAGCTGTATTTACTTCCATTATAAGCTTTGGCGATAATTTTCAGTTTTGCTAAAACCCCTTTTCTGGTTACCATGTTATTTCTTGCTGTCTTTGTTTTCAATGACGTCACCTTTGGGTTACTGCAATTTTTGTCATCCGTTATGTGATTAGTTCTAGGTTTGTTTTCCTATATGGTAGTTAATTTCAAAGTGCTAAATATTGGAGCGGATTCCGATTAAAATTTATTACTCTTTTCATTTATTACAAAACTCTTTTTCAAAAACATTTAACCAGTTTTTATAGAAATCAAAAATTCTAAAATTTAAATACAGTATAAGACACTAATGTCTTTTTCTACGTTAAAGGTAAAGTCTTTTAATCGTGGCTCATTTTCTACCTGCATTAAAAGTAATTCGCGCTTATTTGCAGTTCTTTAAATCTAAGAGAAACAATTCATCTTTGAAACTTCTTTAATTTTAAAAATCAATTTTTACACAACTAACCCATTGGCAAAATGGTTGTTGTCTAATTTTTTTTTTACACTCAACCGTATAAAAGAACATGGTAGCTGAAAATACTGGTAGCATGAAATGCATGGAATACATGGTACCAGAATTGGTATTTAAAACAACCCAGTTTGAACTGTAGGTTAGAATTTATAATTCTTAAAACAATAAAAACAAAAATATTGCTCAAATGATGAAATTCTCTTTTATTCACAACTCAAAAATTATTTATGGGATCTCTCTGGTCCCATATCTGAAAAATGGATTCACCAACTTAATGCAAAACAAAATTAAAAGTGAAAAAAAGAATCGCCATCGGTCTCCATTGCAACGCATGCAATGACGACTCATGCGCCATTTTCACTATTACTCTTGAACATAGTTAAAAATAGTGATGACGTCCAAATAAGGTGCGCACGCCATCAAACCCAAAACAGCACCCATCTTGCCCATGGGTAATACACGGATTTAAGTTATTCATTGGCAGTTTCACCGTTCGCTATTTTACTTGGAACCAAAATCATTTGAACCAAGTAAACGGTAATACAGTAAATTTAACCAAATAAACGGTTTTCATGCCATACTCTAAAGTATTGTAATAAAATTACCAAAATGTTTTTCAGAACTGTCATTCATTTTACCCTTATTTGGTAATTTTCACCTTTTGATGATTATGCTTCACACACCCCCGATGCGTAGCAGTTAAAATACTGATTTACTATGACCTTTTTGTACATTTACAAATGCACATTTTTTATAGTTTTAAAGATTGGTAGATGTTGAGTTAGAGTTTACATTTAAAATAAAATTCATTGGTCGATGAAAAACGAAGTTAAAAAGTGAGAAATAATATAAATCTGGTAATCAATCTGAACAATTTTGCACCATCTCAAACTATACTACTGCTGTTAAAATTAAAATTACCAAATTTTACCACAATTACTACCTCACAGCATGGTGACAATGAAATACATGTTTTATTAACAATTTTACCAAAAACTCATTACTAAAGCGCATCGGTAAAGTTACCATGCTTTTTGGTGTTCTCGTAGAACCAGAAACGCAGTAACTTATACCGTATTCCGATAGCTTCGACCATTCTTTTTTTCAGTGTATAAAAGGCTGCTTAAAACAAACCACAGACCACACAAAGTGTATTAAGCCACATACTGACGAGCAGAGCTTAACTAAAAATGAATTAGGTCATTATCTAAAGATGGATTTAACTGTCAATGAATAGTTTTAATAAATCAGATACAACGACATTTTTTTCTGTATAACTCAGAACATTTGCCTTATAGCAACTCACCCTGACTCAATATAGGCAAATTGCAGTCGGTGTGAATTTGTCCGCAAATTTGGTTAGAATAACAAAGTATTATTGTGCATAAATATTACAGTTGTAAAGATTATCACTGACACTTGATTTACATGGGTTTGTAGCGTCAAAATTAAAATCACAATATCACGCCCACATACATTAAATCTCTATTGGTTTCCCGTACCGGTTAATTCACGTTTTTATGTGCTGTAACTTGTTTGTAATTTTCCTTCTGCATCTCCGAGTTTCCCTCTTTCGCTACGTGTTTGACACTGAGAAATGTTCTTGATTATAGAATAGAACCTATAGTATAAAGCATTATTTTTGCTTTTATCCAGTTGTTTAGCTTTATTTATAAATAGCAAAATTCCAACCATTTTTTGACTTAAATCACATCATTTTTTTTAAAAAAATAATCCTAAAATTTAAGTAATGTAATTTAAGGACAGTTTTATTAACAATCATGTTCTGAGTTAGTTTTCTGCTGCGTACTTTATCAAAATTTACATTTCATAAAAAAAGTGTAGCAAAAGCAAACTTCCGCTGACTTTCTTTAAATTTGATTTAAGATTTATTGGCCTCTGCTTGTTTCTTTTCCTTCGGAGGATTGAGCAAACTAACAAATTAGATTTCGGAGCTTCGTACAAAGTAATTCTGGGTAGCTTGGAGATGCGGGAGTGTTTCTTTAAGGTTGCTTCTATATCTAAAAGTAGACTATAATTCTTTTAAACCTGACTTCGTAACTTAATTCAGATACTTTCAAATCGAATCATTGTCATTTATTCTACACAGATTAATTTTAAAATATTTTAGGAAAGGAATATGGAAGTGTTGTTATCAGAAAATTTATTCACCCATCATTAAATGAGATATGAATCATAATATTGCGTAGTTTTTACAGTATATTATATTAATACTTAACAGTTGCACCAGTAACAAGCATTATAAAATACTAGGGGGCTAAGCCGTCCTTTCCGCTACCACTCATCAATCCCGATGATAACTTCGAGCTAATGGCTGTTTTTTAGCATAAAAGGGCATGCATTTCTTATCCTACTACACTTTTTGAATTTTCATTCTAAAATTATGGTAAAATAAACAGCAGCAGTCTATCCATTCAATTAACTGTAAATTTTACGATAAGACATATTTTTTTTATCTTTACAGTTTTGAAACCGTTTGCAACTAGTATGGTTAAAAAATCATGAATACAAAAGGTTTTTAACCACTTACAGCCAGCATGGTTTCAAAAGAGCAAAAAGGAAATTTAACTATACATTGGAAATAGTTCACCAACTTTGTGGTGCTGTCACTTATGCGTGTATGAGAGCATCATATTCAAATAGCGCAGGCTATAAATTAAGGATAGCAGGACACTGTAAACTCTTCATGTGTTGAAGGGAATGGAGATTTTAATGTAGTATCAAAACTTCGACTCGAACCCCTGTTCTGTTGGAAATGAGATTGACATTCACGAGATTTGCCCTCTCGGTTATAATATGTATCTGCAAGGAACTTAGTGCCTTCATTAGGTGGGTCTAGTTGGTGCTATAAAATTATGGTTGTTAAAGTTCTGGTTGAATATTAGAAAAATATGGTTAACTAACAAATTATTTAATTGTTATTTTACCATATTCAAACAAAACATCCAAAAATAATATGATATTTAAACTGTTAATTGTGAAGAAAAAAAACTCGTTTAGTTACTACTTTCACCTAATAAAATTAAACAAACAGAATTTTGAAGCACCAATTAAGCATACCTAACGCAGCCACTTAGTTCCTTGCAGCTGGATGCATATATATATATATGATTATAGCCAAGAAGGCTAATATTTCAATATCATCACCGGCAGGATGTGGGTTCGAGCTCCAGCGTTGACACAACAATAATTCCTCTATTCCCTTGCACACATAAAGAGATTCCAATGTCCTGGACTCTTCAAGTTATGGTTCTAGACAGATAGAATATGATACTCGCGTTCACGTATAGATGGTAGCACCATAAAGCTGCTTAACACAAAAAAGTCTAGTGTTTCCAGTTTCTTACGACAGGTGAAACAACCAAATAACCACACTCCATGGTTCATTTGATAAAACACAACTCAATCATAACTTCAATGCCCATTACCCTTCGAAAAGTCAAGCTCCAATATCCACTTAAATTTCTTTTTTACGGTATTGAAGCCATAAATGCAAATAGTAATAAATGGATTAAAATCCGAATAGTTTAGTATTCACGGTTTCTAAACAATACTAGTTCTAAGCGGTTTCAAAACCATAAAGGTAAAAAAATTTTCGTATCGTACACTTTACGGTTATTTGGATGGAAAGATAGCTGTCGTTTATTGTACCGTAGTTTTAGAATGAAAATTCTAATAGTGTTGAATACTTGTAAATCACAGGGTTCTAATTCATTTTTACAATGAACATCCCAAATATCATCAGTTGTAGACGGATCATGGGTTAGAATCCCTTTGCCATCAGACTAACCGTGGAAGGTTTCCGTGGTTTTTCTTTTCACGTAACGCAATATAGGGTTAGTTATTTCAAAAAGTCCTCCACGATGGCAGAATCTCTCCCCCAATGTTTCATCCTGCAATTCTCTTGTCTTTTGGAGTGTGTTTAAAATTACACGGTTACGGAGTTGAACATTGGTAGTCGTAAACTGAAAATTGGGTCGGCTTTTCAGCGACTTTTAAGAAATGAACATCTCAATAATTTAACAGGAGAAAAATATTTTTAAGGAACATAACTAAGGAACACTTTTAAGGAACATCTTTTCGAATTTGACTTCATTTACCATGCGTTATATTTGTATTTGTAAAACATTAATCTTAGTGGAAGAATCAGATGGTTAGTTTCTTAAAGAATAATTTCTTTTCAATTATGTACGCAAAATACACCTTTATGTACGCAAAATACACCTTTATTTATATTATTTATATATAAAATTGAATATAGCTTATTTCTCAACTTGTTTCTATGTTCTCTACATTTTATTTTGCATTGCGGTTTTTAAAATTTTAGATGAACCTCAATAAAGTAAATATAAATTAAGTAAAACCACTTTACAAAACCAACAAGTTTGTGCGGTGGTTAACTAATGCCATTAACAGCTAAAGATAAATGATCCTCAGTTGAATTGGATCAGAATATGATGAAGAGTTGTTGTTATGAAACTGACAGGTTTGGTTAAAATATGCAGAAAGGACTCTTATGAAGAAAAAAAATTAAAAATAAAACAGAAGCCTAAAATGTGTTCTACCTCGACCCATCCTAAATAATGAGCGAATTTGAATAATGATCCTTCATGTTAATTAAAGCACGCGAAGCTCCTTTTCAAAAGTACGCCATTTAAATTTATCCAAATTGAGTATTGATTTTCCCAAATAAGCTAAATTTAGCCTTATTTTTTTATCTAAGTTATTGGGCCGAATGATAAGCATATTTTATTTATTGAGATGGAGAGTTTTCACGAAAGCCTTTTAACTTTAAATCTAATTGAATATTGGAAGAAAAATTATAGGAAATTAAATTTATTAGAAGGTTTTTTAGAATTTTCGTAAGAAAACTACTTGGAAAAGAATTTTTTTATTTTTATTTTATTTTATGAGGTACAAAAAAAAACCTGGTATTTCTCTATCGAAGATGGCAACATCATGGTTACAATTCATTTTCTTCAATTTAAGTAGTGTTAAATAATTAATTGTACTTATTTATTTAGATTTATTTTTTTCACGTAGTTTTAAGCGATAGTTTGAGGAATGTTGAATAGTTAGTTATATGTTAAGTATTTATTTAAAATAATTTAGTATCTTCATAAAAATATAAACTTGGTCTCGGAGCAATGATTTGGATTTATTTTTGATCATTTCTAAAGCAGTAGCTATAGAAATGTTGAACGTAAACGGTGCAATGGTGCCAAGCACTGTCATGTGACAAAGCTTGTCTTTCTTGTGCGACAGCGTATAAACAATATGATTCTCGAGCTATGGCATGTGAGGTGCGTGAGGAAGTAGTATAGCACGTAATGGAGCTTTGAGGTGAGTTTTCTATCTTATCTCACAGCATATATGGAAATAATTTTAATACTTCTGCTGCCTATACTGTGTTGAAATATCCTGAACTCATATTTATGGTGGCTTGTGTGATTTCAGTGCTGCCAGACGTATTGTAAATTATTTCTAAAATTCAATACTTAGAGAACTTTTACAATATCGCGAATATCTTTTGAAAATCGTTAAAATTGAAATCGCAGTATTTTGTGTTAGCAGCAAGTGTTTCATTAAAAAAAATGAATTCAAGTGATTAATTTAAAGTAATGGTTTTCAAATCTTAGGTAAACTTATTTTTGTTAGCTAGAAGTCCCACCCCCTGATAGTTGCATTCGACAAATACCAGAGCTGTTTTAGTTTCTTTCGGATTGCTTAAAGTTTTGGATTGGCACTTGTCTCTTTCAGTCTAGTTTTATATACATACTAGTACTATTTCTAACACAACTATTCTAAAATATATAAAACCAAAATGTTGTGAAATCTTTGAATTATACATTTCATTCAATTTATATACATTAAAATTTTAAGTATACAAAATTATACAATTCGGTGTTTGGCATCTCGACATTTTCTATATTCTTGCATATACTTATAACATCTTTATTTGAACTTTAACTCGTAAAATAAATTTAAAAAAACAACAACAAAAAAAGACAAAAAGGATAAAATACATTAAAAAAGGTATATCGATTGTTTAAAAGAAGCTGTAGCCAGTGGCACAGCCTTTTTTTTTCTTTAACATAAAATTCCATGAAACCTCATTCTGTGACTGGCAGATATTAAGCAGCACAAAGTTATCCCTTCTCGGCACTGATTTTTATGGCTTAAAAATTCCAAATATTTAACACATACTTAAATTTTTAATATTTATTTCCCTTCATTCAAGTCGAAGACAAAAATTCTTAAGTATGAGTTTTCTAAAGTCCTGAAGAAATGACGACTTCATTTTACTCTTTGGTAAACCCAAGGTAAATCCAGTTCCTTACTGACAGCAAACTCAGTGAGAGCTCAACTCATGACTGTCAGACATTATGCATCACAAAGTTAACCCTTCTCAGCTCTGATTTTTATGGCTTCAAAATACCAAAAATTTTACACATACTTAAATTTTAATACTAAATTTCTTCCATTCAAGAATTTCTTCATTTTACGTACATATAAATTTTTAAGACGAAGACGAAATTTCTTATATAAGAATTTTCTTAAGTCCAGTCGAAACTTATTACTGGGTTTATCTCTTATTGTCTGGCAATCAAGAGATAAACCCATGTCCTTACTGACAGAAAACTTCACGAGAGCTCATCTCGAGATTTTAATACATTACGCAGTACAAAAATAAATTTTCTTGGCTCAGATTTTTATGACTTAAAAATCTCAAACATTTTACACATACTTAAATTTTAATACTAAATTTCTTCCATTCAAGAACTTCTTCATTTTACGTACATATAATTTTTTAAGACGAAGACGAAATTTCTTATATAAGAATTTTCTTAAGTCCAGTCGAAACTTATTACTGGGTTTATCTCTTATTGTCTGGCAATCAAGAGATAAACCCAAGTCCTTACTGACAGAAAACTTCACGAGTGCTCATCTCGAGATTTTAATACATTACGCAGTACAAAAAAAAATTTTCTTGGCTCAGATTTTTATGACTTAAAAATCCCAATCATTTCACACATACTTAAATTTTAATTTTAAATTCCTTTCATTCAAGTATATACTTGTTATTTTATGCCTAAATTTTTTTCCTAATTTAACGTTACTATACATAAAGTGTGAAACACCAAATACAGCACACATTCCTTATTTAACAATTATTCCCTACATACATGTACAATTTTTTTGAACTAAAATATCAAATATCAAAATAGAATTTTTTATACAATGTACGTTAATAGCATTTAAATTGAAAAGGATGCTGAATATCCATTTGGGATACCAAAACCTAAAATCTCTTTTTAAACTCAACAGTCTTTAATACTATTTGAGATGCATGCATGTAGAAAAAAATAACTCACGCGAGTGCTTTCTTATCAATATTACATTTTCACTATATTCTAGAAGCAAAGAATCCTTTTTATCAACACATTTTTTCACGTTCTTTCAATCTCTTATATTCATCATATTTTTTTCTATCAAATTTCGCAATTGAATTCACCTATAATGTCCTTTTTTTGTCATCTTAAAAAAGGATTGACCGAAAAACTGCACAATTTTTGTCGGTTTCTTTCTGCTAAACATGTTTCTCTTTTTTTCCCTCCCCATACAGATTTGATACTTTGGCTTATGAGTAAGAAAAAAAAAATAATAATTTTAAAAAAAACCTGCTTTGTCACCACGAAAAATAAAACTCGTGCATTTTTCTGCCTTATCGAAAGTTAGGTAAAAACGTGCTCGATACTGGAGATACATTTTCCACGAGTGCTATGAAAAAATTCTCTATGGAAGGGGGGGGGGGAAATAGAAAAAAATTATCTTTAGAGATGAAAGGTATTTTCCGTCTTTCATCACCAAAATATAAAAATATTTAGGCATAAAATGGTAGATAAAAATCATCATTTTAAAGGTCCTAAAAATACACGTAAAAAATTCTAGTTCCAGTTTAATGAAACCATAACACACGTCGTTTAAATCATTCATTTGGTAATTTTTTCGTTCATATACTAACGGTTTACAGAAAATTCTGATTTTCTAAATTACTCTTATTTACCAAATATTTAGTAAAATAATACAAAACTGAAAAACAAATTTAACAGAATAAATGGTTCGTATGCCATGCTCTAAGGTATCATGATAGAAATACCAAATTTACTATATTTACTAAATTTTATTACATACTACAAAACCATATTTTATTGTTAATTTTACCGAAATCATTAGCAAAACACTTTGGTTAAAGATGTCAAGCATTTTAGTGCTCCCATAAAACCAGACATATATATATATATATATATATATATATATATATATATATATATATATATATATATATATATATATATATATATAAGCATAATAAAAAAATTAAGAAAAACAATAAGTTTCATTTATTGCGCATAAGCTGCAAGTACATAGAACTCATAAAATAAGTTCAAAATGAAGATAAAACAAAGGAAAGTTACAAACTAATTAAGAAGTTTGTAATTTTCAATATATATATATATATATATATATAGCTAATTAGGATAAAATAAATGCCTTTATTTAAAATATATCTCATAAATATTTTAAATCGTAACTAATAATTAATTAGTTAAAAAACTAATTAGAGAGTTCAACTAATCTTTAAACGCTAATCTTTATTGACTGGTGGGCATATAGGAATTACCATTTCTAGGATAATTGCGAATTGGTTCTAAAACGCACGAATTAGATAATTGGATATAAATAATTCAGTCAGTAAATTTCACGAAATTGTGTTATCTCATTTTATATTTGCATTTAAAGTCTGTTAAGTAAATTATATTTACCTACGATGATGAGTAATTTTAAACATTTCGAGAAAAAAATCTTTTTTTTTTTGTAGAAATAAGCAAACAACTAAATGGATTGGCATTCGGCAATTTATAAGAAAAAAAAATAGATGTCACAACGATTTTCCAAATTATTATCTAAGCAAACTTTTGTTTTCAATCATAGTACCTTAAAAAAAATCTATAAAGATTAATTAAAAAAAAGCCTGATTTTATTGATTTGCATCCAATCACATTTGATAAGGATATATATATATATATATATATATACTATATATATATACACACATGCTTTATTGTAAGATTTATTTTATATATATACGCCATATTCAAACTATAAGATTATTTTCTGAAGTTAATGGGTAATAATTCTTAGAAATATATTATTTAAGAAAATTATAAAATTTTCCGGCAATCTAAATACCGTCATATTTTTTTAATTACTGAAAATGTCTTACTTCTATTGTTTAACTGACTTTATAATCCATGGCTCTTTTACCTGTTTCAATTACTTAGATACCTCTGTATCCAAACTCAACATCCCTTTTGTGAGTATAAACTACGGAAAAATTACACGACAGCTGTGAAATAAAATTAATATAAAAATTATAAAATGTATATTTACTTTAACTAGCATAAATTTCTCGTATATTCTGGCTATGAAAGACATTTTATTAGACATATATGTAGGTTTAATTCGCAATGTAGACTGGGTTAAAACGGAAACGAATGACATTTTATTTTCAACAATAAAAAAACATTATCACCATCTCTTCCACCGTTTATAGTATTTGACTTTGAGTTACATTTCGATTTACTGTGCAAAAGTTATAAAACATAGAAACTTGGAATAACTAAGGGGTGTAGAAAAATGTACAGGGAGTACGATGGAACGAAGAAAATTAAATGTTTGTTGTTGTTGCCATGATGGGAGAGGGGTTGCGATGGCTCTTGTTTTCCTGTGGCGCCAACTATGGCCAAGAATTTGACTTTAGCCATACCTATACGTTACACCCGTTTATAGGGTGGACACATTCATGCATCGTAATTTTGACCTGAACCAGAGAACGATACATCTCCAATTCAGTACAGGTATAGATTAGTTAGGGGAACATGGAGGATATTGTGATCCGCCAGATTTAACGTGCACCAGTCACCATTTACTCTACGGGAAGTCTTCCACCGGCTGGATCCAAACTCCCTTTCACACAAACGTGAGTCCAACGCCCTGCAAACTAGGCTATCCCGTTCAATTGAAATGCTTAGTATAAGAATGTTTAAAATATTTAGTGAGAGTTTTTTTATAGTTAAAATTTTAATTTCGCAATTATTCCAGCACATATTTCTGTCGTCATGTAATTAATTCATGTTATCAATAAAGGTTTTTTCATGGACGAGTTGCAAAAATTATTTTTTTTTCCTTTTTGTTGTATTCCATTTGCTAAAATCAAAGAAAACATTTATACTTTTCTCGACGATCTGAGTGATTAAAATTTTTTATTAAGTCACATTTCAAACGTTCATCTAGGTAGGGAACAAAGCGGGCTTTGTTCGCAAAACGAACCATATAATAGCACATAATATGGGTGGGCTTAGCAAACTAGTGATCTTAATTTTAACCTAGAAAAAAAGAAGTTCTCTCATGACATCACTGATAAGCTTTCCTTTGAGATTATTAGATAGTGAAAAAACGACTTGGTTCTAGATTTAAACATCCCACGTTTATAAACGGACTCTGCCCGTAAAATTTTTCAGAGCACTACTATTCATGTATTTATAACGTATATTTATGGAACTTAACCGATTAGATTGAAACGTGGGTGTTGTGCGTAAAATTATTCGGTAAATGGACGTTGAATTACGTATTTTTGACAGTGTATATTTGTAGCAAAAAATACAATGCGATCGCTCCCCAGGCCAAAGGAATCAAACTCAGGCATGAAAGGTAGGCATGACAGTGTATGCTGAAAGGGTTATTGAAATTTTAACCATATTGAAATTTTAAGTACTTTAGTACTCTTTTCTGCCAATTTTGTCTCATCTCATTTGCTGTACGTAACATTTTGATTTGTTGTTCTAAATCTATCAGACTTAAAAACTTAAAATTACTATATACAGAAAAATGTATAAGGGGTATGAATGAAATAAAAACAGTTTGACATATAACAATTAGTTTGATAATTATCAATTGTTAAACTTAAAAAATATAATACCATATGGATTGATCTATTGCTCTCTATAATGGAACTATATTTGAAATAACAGGACGCAATGAAAGAGCTATTTGCACTTAAGAACATGATGCGAGTTTTTGTTTTTTGTCGAAATTGCTATTTGCTAGAGAAATATTTTAATTTTAAATGCTTTGTTCACGAATAATTTTTTTTCTCACTTATTTTTAAATAATGACTACACATCCATTGTCGTAAAGCAATATATGTATCTCTCATACTCTGAACTTGATGTCAAATGTAAAAAATAATAAATAAATAAAATATACTCTATTTTATTTTTAATTATAGATTTTTTTTAAAAATATAAAAGATTCTAAAGAAATAAAATCCGCTTTTAAATTGAACTGTTATATAGTATAGGATTATCGTTATAAATTGCAAAAAGTGAAATTTCCTTTTATTTATAACCTTTTTTGTGCCAAGCACGTTCAAATGTATTTTTCAAGTATAGTTGATTATTTTTAAAATCTGCACTTGGTTACGAATAGGACATTGAGAAATTGCTCTTTTCATTAAATTATAATAATTATATTCTTATGAAGAAAATCACTCCTTATTTGAAAAATATCGTCTTTTAAAAAAGAAATAAAAACAAAGATATATGCGAGGCAACCAAGGGCTTTTATAAGCAGAGCAATATAAACAGGAAATGAAACCTGTGAGTAAAACAAAAAAAAGGAAAAATTGGTTCAAATTTAAAATCTGCAAAAAAAAATTTTTTTTTCGGTTTTTTTAATTTTGGTAACATTTTTAAACAAATAATGCTTTAATCGTTTTAAAATAATGCATCAATAAATAAAAAATTTAATGCATCAATAAATAAAATTTGCATTGAAAATAATGTAAATTTGAACTAACAATCCCAAACTTACAATCATTCCAATGACAGTTTTCGTCCTTTAAAAAAATAGAAAAAAAAAAACATGCTACAAAATATATACAAAATAAAAAAATATTTTTAGTACTTAAATACCAGTGAAATAAAATAAAGCATTAAAAATATTTTTTTAAACAGACTAGAGACGAGAAAATCAGAAATGATACAAGTTTATTACGTAATTGATGCACTCTACGGTTTACAATTTTGGTTTGACAAAAATGAATTATTTTCTCCTTTTCATTTAACTCTGGAAACGTAATACTTAAATTTTTTAATTACTTTCAAATTTTAAAAATTTACAAATTTCTAAATGAATAATTTTTAAATTCTAAGTGGGGAAGAAGTTGAAATTTTGATCAGCGATTGATTCAACTGAAGATTCTAACTTGTGCTGATATTATACACAGAGCCTCTGTTAAAATTTGACTACTCTAGCTACACGCAAAGGGATCAAAATTTTGACAAATGCCTATTTTTAATTGATAATAAAATGATGAAATAAATTATGATTTTACTAATTATTAAACCATTGAAATCAGTATTATTATTTTTTTGTATGCTCCAGTTAAAATTTAAGAATCCTAGTAAATCGGAAAGTGATCAACATGTAGATTGGTTTTAACCTCCTGTTGAATATAATGTAGTGCTAAATTTTGCTTCAAATGGCCAGGAAAGGATGGAAAATTCACATTTACATGCTCCATATTGCTCCAGTTAAAGTTTGAACAATAGTGGAAAAGAGGTCAAAGCTTTAATTGATGGTAAATTCAAGCATTTTCATAAAGAAAAGAATTTTTTAAGAAGAATATATTTACTACCATAGTTGTGAAAAACACAATAATATTTTTTAAAATAATATGAAATCGTTGATTATTACTACAAAAATAATCGCAATAATGTTGACATTATTTAATTAAGAAGTTGCCGATTATTACTTAGAAAAAAAACTGCAAAAATGTGAAAAATTATATTGCCAGAAAATTCTTTATCGATACTTCAAACAAAAAGCCATAGTAATGTTTAAAAAAAAATTGTTGAAAAGTTTTGTTTTAGTTTCTAATTTTAAATTTGCCATTTAACTCAAAATACTTTTCCACAATTATTTTTTGGTGATTTTTCAATGAACTTTTAATTTGTTCGAAGAACAATATTCTTTGATAACTTCTGATATGGCATAAGTTGCAAAATGTTTTAATTCAAATTTCGTTACTGTTAATTTTTAAAATGCAACCCAGAACGTAAATCAAATTTTGCCATTTATTTTAAAAAAGACCTCAATATCTATGGAAAAGAAACTAAACTTCAGTGAGAAGCGCAATTATATTAAAAGAACGTCTCGAAACATTGTTCAAAATATTTTTTCAGAAGAAACGGAAATTTGACAGATCCATTTGTTGATGTTATCATTTTGTTTGATCAACAGCTCTGCAAACAATCCTACCACACAACTCAGTTTTTACTTCGTTTTTTTTTTTTTTTTTTTTTTTTCTTCTTTCAACCTTCAAGTTTTATTTTTTCACACTCTCTTGCACCCAAATGAATCTATCATCATAAAAACTTCTATATCTGACGTCATAGTTTGTTGGCGCGTGAAAAAGAACTTAGGCGACGGGAGTTGTTAAACCATTTTCCCGAAGTGTGAAAAGTGATAAAAATATAAAGGCTTGTTTTCTCTGAATAATCACCTGGCGGTGGTGAAAGCTTGCCATAGCTTCAGAGAAAGCTTAAGTGCTTAGAGACAAGAGTAGTTTAAAGCAGTAGCTTGGTGAAATATAGGTAGTTCGGTGACAGACTTGGCTAGGTGATGTGGGTGTAAATTGCGTTAGTTGTTCTTAACAGCTCCTAGATCACTCAGAAAAATCTTTGAATAACATCAAGGTTTATTTACTATTTTCTGAAAGTAGATTCAAATCCTTAATCCACTTGTAATGTAGTTGTTTTAATGTTAATGGTATGTAAAACAGAAGGAGTTTTTTTTAACGTTTAACTTAAACGAGTCACTATCTATGCTACTTTTTGTAGGCTTAATAAAAAATCCCCCAAAATTTAAATATTAAAGTGATTTATCATTTTTTCCCTCCAACAAAATTTCCACAAAAAAAGTAAACTTTTAGGAACCAAAATATATTTTATGCAAAAAAGTCATCTATGCAAAACAGCGGCCGAATAAATAATATTTAAAAATAAAAGAATTTTTTGTTCCAAACAAAATTTCTTTATAGACAAAGGGAACTTAATGTATACAAGATTCCCTGATAATAGGATACCTTCAAGTGACATAGAGGGGGAGCACTCCGATCCTGATTGGTTATTGAAACATAGCATTTGTTTGTTGTTTGAGTAAACAAAGTCTGTCAAGTATCAATCTAACCGTGAGAGGTTTACATGGTTTTCCTCTCTATGTAACAGAAATCCGGGTTAGTTCCATTAAAAAGTCCTCTACGGAGACAAATTTTTTCCAATATTTGATCCTGGAGTTCCTTTGTCTTCTGGATTGGGTTCAAAATTACAAGGCTACGGAGTTGAACATTTGTAGTCGTAAATCCAAAATTGGGTCCTCTGTTCAACGACGTTTATAAACAAAAAATAAAATACTTGTTACCAAAAGTATTTAATACCACAAATAATATTGCTTCAATAATAGTTTGGCGATTTTATACGGCATTTGAAGGAAGAAACGACTGCCAAAAATGATTATAAAAATATTGGGGCCGTTATTAATTACATTCGAGAAGTACGATTAATTAATTTTGATAATAATAACAAATTAAAATTAAAAATAAATTTTTGTATTAAAAGATTAAATTAGTGGAGAAATGGTATTTATTCGCAGGTATAAACCATAAAAAATTACTATATTGTTATTGACGCCAATGATGCTTAATAAATTTTAGTAATACAAATTTAAATTGAAAACAAAATTGTAGTAAAATGCTAAATTACTGAAGAAATGATACTGATTGATCTTTATTTTGAAAGAATGATCCTCCAAAAATTGTTTGCTTATTTTGATAACATAAAGCTACCGGGAAGAGCAATAAATGTTAAAATTTATGTGTTTTATCATAATTAACTATGTCGGCATATGTCTTACAGTTTGAACATTATTTTGTAGTAGTGATTAATACTAATTTATCGATCATTTACTTTTATTTCACCCCAAACAAAGAACTGTTATTCATTTAGATAAAAATATTTTCGCTCATTTTGTGGGGTGGGGTGGGGTGTTATGAGTACTTTAAACGAATACAGTTATATTATTAATAAAAATAAAGTTAAGCCAAATATAAAATTCATATTGAATTGTCATGTTATAAAAAAAATTTTATGGAATTTTCTCAAACCACAATTTGCTGCAAGATATAAAATGTGAAAGTTTATAGTATTTTCAAATTTCTTTAATTCATTTTTCGTCTTATTACCTTAGAGTAGCAAGAAAAAAATGGAGATAGAATCAATAAATAGTTTTGTTTGAGTTGGATGGGATATTTGGGGACAAAAACAAGTTTTTCGACACTGCAGAAGATTAATTTTTAAGGCGAACGTCGAGTAAATGATAAAAATAAAAATGAAAATAACAATTAAGAATTGAAACAAAAAAACTTTTAAAATTTTAAAATCTATTGTAATTAGTAAAATTTATTATTTTTATTATTTTTTGACTTTTTTTTTGTTCTATTGATATTATTTTAAAGACATAGCAAATTTAAACAAATGCAATGAAAAAAAGTAATATATTTATTGATATTTTGAATAAATTTGTTACCAGATGCCCCTGGAAACAAGAAGTACTACATTTTTAATTCAGAAGAATTATAAGTACCAATAGATAAAAATCATGCAGTCAAAAATTATTATTTTTAACTAGTGGGTACATAGTTAAATTTTGGATTGTAGATGAACTCTTTATGCTAATAGTATTTATATAAAATCAGCATGTAATAGCCAGGAAACAATTGAAAATTCAGATATTATCGAGTAGAAAGCTCCATTTATGAAGTAGGCACTCCAGCTAATCGGACAGTAGTCAAAATTTCAATTCACTTTAAATATCTTGGTGTGATAATATGGCGAACAATTTTGTTTGAAGTTGTCAGGAAATAATTATGATTTAATTTGTAATTACCCAGCTAAAAATAAACTGCAGTTTTTCTACAGAAATGAAGTAAATTTGTAATTTTTCTAGAGTTAACTGCAGATTTTCTGCAGTTCAATCTTAACTATAAAAACCCTGCAGTTATTTTGCAGCTAACGTGAAGAAATTTCTCAGTAATTTATTTCGAAAAAGCTTTTAGCTATTGTCTACAAAATTACTGTAGTTTAAGTGAGGTCACTTTAAAATCATAAATTTAGAAAAAACTGAAACTTTAAATCCGTGGTTATTCTGCAGTAAATTTGAAGTAATTATGCAGCCATTGTTTCAAAAGTATACTTTCTGATGAATCTGCAGAAAAACTGCAGTTGCTTTGTATTGTTGTAAAATTAACAGAGTTTGATGTTTTCAATCTTGCTTTCCTTTTTATAATGTTTCTTTTTATTTTTCTTTCCTTTTTTTAAATTTTTTTTATTATATATTAATTTCTTATAATTAGGTAAAAATTCTAAACATATATTGATAACGGAAATATCGTACACTATCTATGTTCTTAAAATTCATACATACTTGATTTAATTGTAATTATTAATAATTTTGAAGCGTCAAAAACTTTTAAGTAAGATTTTGGCACAATTTAATTAGTTTAAATTAGGTATTTAAAAATTTCTGCATTCTAGTAGTTTTATTAAAAATATTATTTTTATTAATTTTTATTATTTATTTCTTTTTGACTTAAGAAAACTATGTTATGATAAAAACAGTATTAAAGTAAAGTCAAGGAATTACTGTTAATTAGTTAATTTTTTTATTCGAAATCATACTAAGCTAAGATTATTGCAAAACAAAAATTATACTTATTTTATCTAATCAAAACAAATATTTAGTTTGGATGTTAAACAAATTTATATCAAAAGATTATACAAAATTGAATTTGAAAAGGGGTATTTAATCCAGATTTTTTAGCTTCAAACTTCTTCTTCAAAAATTTATTAATTTCACTTTGTTTCAGAAACTTGTGTTAAATAAATTTTTAGGCAATTTAAAACGATATAACTTTTTTTATTGCTTGAAAATAAAGCTTTATAAATTAAACAAATAATTTTGTTTGAAAAAAAAATAACTCATAGTATTTTCAATTGAACCTAAGTGAGCATAATATTTATAAAACTGCTTACTTTAAAAATTCGTTTAGAGCTCCTTGATTTTAAAAATTAGATTTAAAAGAAAAATAACCAAACTTAGGGAGGGGGTGGAAAACTCATATCTACATTGTTAGGAATTTTTCATAAAAAACACTCTTAGGTAATAATTTATTTTATTGTTATTTTACCGTATACAATCAAAACAATAGGATAACCATAAAATGATGCTATCCAAACTGTTAACTCTGAGAAAATTTATTAACTGTATTTTCACCTTATTTGATTTAACAAACAAAAACTTCATCCCTGCCAACAAGACTCAGCTCATGAAACTATTTAGTTCTTTGCAGCTGTCTTGACACAGGGCTGCAGCCAAGAAGGCTAATCGGTCAATCTCACACCAGACAGGAAGCGAGTTCGAATCCCAGGATACTATACTTCCTAAATAGATAATTATTTTCAGAATAGATTAAGGTAAAAGAGATAAAAAGAATTTTCCATCAAAAACTTTTTTCAAAAGGAATTTTGAGGAACAAGAACTTTAGTATTTTCACGATAGATGGCACCACTAAGACAAAAATTTTGTATATTAACAGTAAAAAATTTTAAGTTGGTACTACTACAAAATTACTGCAGTTTACAAACTGCAGTATTTTTGCAGTGTTTCGACTTCAAAAATTCTGTAGTGGTATGGGCCAAATCACCACAGTCTTCAAACTGCATTTTTCTGTAGATTTTCTGCAGTTTATTTTTAATTGGGTGGGCTCAGTGCTTTAGATGAGATTTAAACACTCTAGTCTTTCGGAAAAAGGTTGAAATTTTTACAAATGATCCATTAATTTTGCGATAATATGGTAATAAATTCTAAATGTAGTGATCCGGAAATGATTGTAACTTGCATTGTCGTCAAAAATTGAGGTGGAACACTTATAATACGAGTACTCTAGAAAGTCAGAAAGTGGCTCGAAATTTCACAGGTGTTAAATTTTCTTGGTCAAATATTTTGCGATAAATTCTGCTTGTAAAAGTCGCGAAAGGATTGCAAATAGCATTGTAATCCAGCATAGCATTGAGCTTCAGTTAATAATTAAGTGTTCTAGACAGCTTTTATCTGGTTAGGAAATTATGGTTGGCGATAAATTTTCTTTGGTTAGATCGTGATAAATTCTACGATTGAAAAATTATAGGATTTTACTTTGTTCTTCAGCTCGGTTTTGATTGCCCTTGATTTTCAGAAATTAATCTAAATTTTAAGTGCAAAGCTCACACACATTCTTCCTTCGAAATTCCTTTGTATGGATACTTTCGCTTTAATAAAAATTTAGTTAAATAAAAGGATATTTGTTTATCAAGTTAAGGATTTAAAAAATGTGGTATTAAAATAATAATTTACTAATCTATTTTTTTTTTATTAAATTGTCAATAATTCACTCTTTTAAACAAATTTTGAACTCAAACATCGCATGACACTAAAAAATATAAGCGAAAACTAGTATAAATAACAATTATAGTGCAAGATAAAAGTTCCAAATTAGGAGGAATAAAGTGATATTGGAAAGATGCGTCGCCAAGTGTGGTAAACATTCTACCACCTTTCTCTTTCACAACCCCAATGTTTCAGCCAATTTTGCATCCATTGTCGTAACTCTTCACTAAAGTTAGATATCAGAACTCTACCCTAGAGAAGAGAATCAGACAAAATATATTTTCGATTTCTAAATTAGAAAACAGTCTTTTTATTTTCAGACTGGAAATTTATTTTTTAAGTAGTTGATATAATTTAACTTCATATTATTTAATGCATGGCTACAAATGTCTCCCTTAGGACAGATTTAGCGCAAAAAGGGTAGAGAATACTAGGAAATTTTTTTACCGGATAATGACTCCATTACTGAGAGACTAATCTTGTTATTATTAATAGTAACCAAGTGTCATGGTTAATGTTATAACAATGCATATTAACATTATTTCCCGGCATACACTTGCACGGTATAACCTGAACTGATGCTTTTTCTAATCTTAAAGGCTCCAAAAATGTTTTTCCTAATATATCTTAAATCTGAAATTCATATTGACTTCCAAGTAAACGTAATTTTTTTTTTATCCCGGCTGCTTAAAAGATGAAACAAAATATATTTTATGAATATATATTCTATATAATAAAGAACAGAGCTATCAAACTCAAAGTGTCAAACTGCTTTTAAATGCATTCTACTGTTAGAAAATATCTGTTTTATTTCCGATTTCCAAATTCTGAAATTGAAAATGAGTTCCGCCTGCTTCATCTGTTTCGATAAAAATCCAAGTATGCATTTTCTAGTTTTTTACATCTGCAAAAGAAATAAAAAAATTCACTTCTATTTGGACTTAGTATGTATTGGATATTCACCCCAAAAGCAGTGCTAGAATTGTTCTGAATAGAACGATGCAGGCTAAGAAAGAAAAGAAGAAAAAGATTAGAGCAGTAGCATTAATGGTTTAATTACTTCGCGCTAGAGCTACACAATGACCAATTGGCGATGGTCTGGTAAAAAGCATCTCTGAGGATGATCTGAAGATATGCCATCACAATTTTGATCCTTTGCGGTGGAGATGGCACTCCCACTTTGGTAGTCCGAGATTTGAGAACATATAATTAACCGATTTTTTTACATTATTTAATAAAGCATGTGTGGAACTGTAAGACTTAGTGTAATGTAGAGCCATATTTTTTTCAAAGGGGGTAGGCTTTGTATCAAACTGTTTCTTGGTATTTCTTACAGCATGAAACTTGACAAAATTTCCCGAATTTTCAATAAAGAAAGCGCAGTATGCAGTAACATGCCTACATGGGAATTATGGTGTTTTACACCAATGGCATTCTTAAAAACACACACAATTTGAAAATGCGGCTTTATCATTATATTGACCAAAACTTCAAATCCATAATTTCGTGTTTTCAATAATATAAATAATATGCTTCAAAAAATTCTAAAAAGAACAGAATTCAATAGGTCACTTGAAAGCTATTCAAACAAAAACTAAAAGTTAATTTCATAAATAACTGATAAAGTAATTAGACAATCAACTAAAACAATCAGAAATACCAAAATAAAAATTCTATTTTTTTATAAGACCGTGCAACCAATTTTGGAAACCTATTGCTTTTATAAAACACTTTTAAGGGTAGGACAAATAAAAAAAATGGACCATTTCCATTTTCAAAAGAAATTCATTAAGCAACCAAACAAGCCCAAATAGGTAGCATAAAAGCTTTTTCATAACGTAATAGAAATATTTTTCCATTGTACAGAAATAAACAAGTTGGTACAACCGCTGCTTCATTCACCATAATGTCTTCACACTGTCAATAGCTATGATGGATTGACCTTTAGCCAAGCCATATGGGATTTCACACAGCTTGCGAAGCCCTTCAACGTGAAAGCTGTTGCCATTCCGCAATGAAAAATGGATCATTCTCTAACAGACATGACAGTGAGTAAACGACTGTTTATGAGAAGTTAGTATCGAACATTTGAAATCATTAAAGATGAGGGGAAACGATTTTAACTGATTTGCGAAGAAAAGAATATTGGTTTAATCGATTTTATAGGATGATGTTGAGCTTCAGGTTTGACGTATTGACTAAAATGTGTATATAAACACTATAAACCAGAGGAATTGATTTTGTTTAAATTTTAGGACACCATGGATAATATTAAAATTAGTTTACTGGAATAGTAAAGGAGAATTTTAAGTGGGAAATATTGCCAATTCCTTAGGATTTTTTTTATACAATCGCCGTGTTGATCATCAAAATTATTTTTGCATTTGCTTATTCTGTACATTCTTATAAATATGAACTAAAAAATTGCATAAGCAATGACTTCAATACCTAATATGGAACAATTTTTCTACAATATCTTTAACGTTTTAAATTACTTCACAATCGCGTTTGAAATGAACCATAGTTTCGAAAAACCAAATTGAATTATGACAATAGGGTTCAACTTAGCTTCATACTAATTTTGTATTAAATTAGAACGATATTACTGTTAAAAACGTTCCAAAACTTTGATGAAATATTTTTTCAATTTTTCTATGAGTTTTTCACAAATTCAAAAGCTTAAGAAAACTTACACTGTAAAAAATTTATGATCAAACTATGGTAAAATGTACGAGCACCCCAGGTACCGGTACTTTTTACCGTAAAATCCATTTTATCGAAATATGTTACGGAACAAAAAATCCATAATTTTTTCATTAATAATTACAGTAAAATCATTCAATCACTCGAATTAAATAAATATTACTGTAAAAATTACGGTATAATATTTTACGATAAAAATGGATTTTACAGATGATGCACCCAAAGTGCCGGTACTGTTTACTGTAGTTTGATCTGGAATTTTTTACAGTGAATTGAATCAAAAAATTTTAAATGCTCAGAACACTCAGTTTAACATTGAACCGTAATATCAAGATTGTTTACTTCAACCATGATAGACTGTTAAATTAAACCACTTTTTTATTTAAGTTTAGTATCTTTTAATCAATATTTTTATCTTTTTTTTACTTTATAGTATATTTTAATCAAGTTTAAGGTAATATAATATGAATAATTATATAATTCTTTCTCGACACCCTATTACATATGCCACAAATTTAATCGATATTACGGTTCATACATTCCAAGTAAAGGGTTAGGCAAGCAAATATTATTCTTGATATCAAGGCTAAACCGAAGAAGCAAAACCTCCATTCCAGAAACTAT
This sequence comes from Parasteatoda lunata, assembly GCA_949128135.1. Taxonomy (NCBI): domain Eukaryota; kingdom Metazoa; phylum Arthropoda; class Arachnida; order Araneae; family Theridiidae; genus Parasteatoda; species Parasteatoda lunata. Next base: position 108,906,400 of record OX421971.1, on the reverse strand, counting down.
TGTTTATAAAAGCAAATATAAAATCTGAAAAGGTTAAAAAAATATATAAAAGTGGCGTATGTTTTAAAAAATTCTCAAACTTGAGATTTAAATTATTTTCTGAGCATCTGTGACACTTAAAAGAAGCATTGTTATTTTAATGAGCAATAAAAAAACTAAACCTAGAAGTAAAACGAAATATAAATTACACTTTTAAATGATAATAATAGTTTGTCCCTAAGTTATATCATTAAACCTAAAAAGTCTTTAGGTGGTATAATTACATATAGCTCCCTTATATACATAATATTATACTTCTAAGGTATCCGACTTGGTTCGACACAATGTTTTAATTGAAATTTTTATTTTATTTTATTTTTGATAAGCAGGGATCCTAAAACAATAAATCGAAAATAAATTTTTAAAAAAATTATAAAATATTACTTTAAATTTGAACATAAAAACTACAAAATTTTCACGCCAAGCTAAAAGCTCTAAAACAAATTGTAATGCATACATATTTTTTTTCTAGCTAATATGGTTTCCAGTGTTTTGAACTTAAATCCTTAAAAAAATTTCAAACATAGAGTGAAATAGTACTAAATATAGTGTTCAATATTGATTTTTAAAAAGAATAATTCAAACATTCTTACTTAAAGTCTGTTAAAAAAATCACACTTAGACCTTATGTTTTACTTCAAAACATCTAATAGTATACAAAATCAATGTACAAAATTTCAAAGAACTCTATATTATGCTTTATTTTGTACCGTGTCTTAAGTGTGAAGAAATTTTCTTAAAATCAATATTTTTTCAGAAAATGCATTTTAAATGCAAGAAATATCTGAAATGTAAGACAATGCTGATAACAAAAAAAAAATATTCAAAAACTTATTTCTGAAAATAAATAATATTTGTTCTTAAACATATAATTTATTCAAATAAAAAAGATAAAAATACTTAAAATTTAACGAAAAGTATTATAGTTCCTTTTAGGGAGTTAGCTTCCGTTTTCAGTTTCTCCTGTCATCAAACGATAAAACAACTATAACAGGGGTGGCCAAGCTCTTTGATAGTCGAGTCATTTTTCAAAATTTGAAATATTTCGCGTGCCGCAATTAAATACGTATTGAAAAGGTATGCAAAAAAGGTATTTAATTTTTATTTACAGAAATTATATTTATTGAAAGCATGTAAATAAAAGTACAAAATGTGTGTATTGAATTTAAATATTAAACACATTTATTTTACTTATCTTGACAATTCTTTAAAATTTGGAGAATAATTGGTGACAACACTTCTCAGTAATTCTTTGAGATGCTGGTTAGTTAATACTGATTAGTGTTTGAATTTCACGAATCTTAAAGTGGAATAAAATGATTCACATGAGTATGTTGTTCCGAATATTGAAATAATTAGACAAGTAGATACTTCGATTCTTGTACAAATTTCCAAAATTCAGTAATTGACCTCGACTTATGTTTTAATTGTAGAGCTTGATCGTCTTGCATCTCAATTAATTCTAATTCTTCAGATACTTTTTGGGTCATAATTTACATTGGAAATGGAAAACTCACCATTAATTATGTTAATTTCAAATGGATTCAGAAAAAATATTAAAATATGATTGCACAAAAATGATAAGGGAACTCGGGTACATTTATCGAGAGCCACAAATAATCCTTCAAAGAGCCGCGGGTGGCTCGCGAGCCGCAGGTTGGCCACCCCTGAACTATAACTTCACTTCTAAGAATCAGAGAACAAAAATATAAAGAGTTTTATATCTAATGAACTAAAGTTAAAAGTTCAAGTGTTGATAGTAAAAATGAATTCGAAATTTTCGTTAAAATCACCGACTTTCTAACAGTAGGATACCTTAAATAATAGGTTGGAAATTTATCATCATGTGAGAACTTAGTTTAATTATAGCATATGTTTTATGTGCAGTACTCCAAAAGAAAAAGAAAGAATTACCCAGAATAACGTCTGATCTTCAGGTGTTAAGACTCAATCTTAATGGTTCGACCTCAAATATTAGTGAAAACGAAACCTTTAAGTAACTAAATTAGACAGAAAAATATACTTTTTTTTAATCACAGATTTAGATTTCTGACCCTCAATGTATTAAGGGCAGCCGCAATCTGGAGTTTGATCAGAAGCGAAGTTCAGAGTGTAGATCCCCTTAATGTCAATTTTACTTTAGCCATATTGAGAATTTTTTAAGCAAATCGAAAAAATTTTGCACGCAGTTATAAAATTCGTTTATCGAAAAATAATTCCATGCAAAAAATAATTTTTAATAATGATTTATTATTTCTATTAATAATAATTTTTAAAAAAAATTGAATAGCAAAGTATACAATTTTTTACATCATATTAAAGAATGTAATTTTATAATGACCAATACGAAATTTGAACGAAATCGATCAAATAGTTCCAAAGAAATTGAAAGAAGTAGCATAGATAAAATTAGATTTGGCAGCAACTATTCCATCAATTTCGTTCAAATTTTGTAGTTTGCCTCATAAAAATATATTCTTCAACATGATGTAAAAATTTGTATTCCTTGTTATTCAATTTTTTAAACTATTATTAAATAAAATAATAAAAAAATAATAAGTCGTTGTTAAAAATTATTTTTGGATAAACAAATTTAATAATTGCGTGCAAAAATCACTATACTGAGATAGAACAAAATTTTAACGATATTAGGCATGAACTTGCTTTAAAATATCTAACAGTGTCACCAATATGTATCTTAAATTATATCTTAAACACCAGTTCATCCTCCGTGTGATTATTTTAATCATATCTACCATAATTTACTCTTATGTAAGTTAGCTTAGATATTTAGATACTAGGAGTCTATGAGTACCAGTAGCAGATTAAACTAATTCAGTTGAATCTTAATATTTGGTTTGAGAGAGTATCATCTACTCTACTTTTAAAAGTAATCCTGTACTTTGAAGTTACAAGCATGGATACTTCTGAAATGCCTACTTAAACGCAATATAAGACTTGTATTGCTTTTTTAATCACACTGGCATTAAATATCCCGATATTTTTAAATAACACACTTTGCTGTGAGTTGCTGTTTTTCAGCAAATTCTAATAATCCCTCGATTTAAAAGCTCATTTGCGAATTAAGGGGTCGTGCTAAAGAACGAAATTCTCATCAATTCTATTTCTCTTTTTTTCAGATATAAATAAGGTAGTTCGGAAAATAAATGAAGCACGACTTCGGCGATGAAAACGCTCCAAAACCAGTTACCGAAATCGTTCATTCGTGAAAGAAAAGTGCTAAGAAAACATTACAAGGTAAATTATTCATTCCGAACTAACGCCTCAAGGGAGAAATAAATTATTCAGATGCTGTGCACTATCTTAAGATGCATAAAATAATGCCATTTTTAGAAGGGCCGAATGCATGAAGATGAACCCATTAATGTATTCGTCTTTGTCTTTATGCCTTTTTTTGACGTACTTTGTCCAGAATTTGTACTTTTTATTTAAAAATGTAATGACATAGGGGAATAAAACCTTGGTAATGAGATTGGACTTCTTTAAGATCGTATAAGTTAGGGACTTAGAATAATTTGCATGCGAGACATTTTGAATTTCTTTATGTTTCTCTTTTTAAAGATACTCAATCAATAAGGATTAAATAGCAGTCACTTACATCATTCTTTTTTTTAAGATTTAGGTGCTGAATCATAAAATCTTTTAGTGTTTTTGTTATAAAAATGCAATGGAATAATAGATATATGTGTCGTAGACTATAATTGAAAGATTCTTTACAAATGTCACCCACGTTTTGTATTTTTTATAGTTTATAAAAAATTTATTTAGAAATTTTCATCTGCCTTATGCTTTTAGGCATATTATAATCAGCCTATATGCCTTTAAGCAAATTAGTAAATGTGCAAACAATTATCCAATCAGCTCTAAGTTTCCATGAAATTATTGCAGTAAATCCTTTAAAAAGACAGTTTACTAAATGGAGGAAAAAAACAGTGAATTTTGAATTAACGTGCGTATTTGCGAAATAAAACAACTTTTACAAATTCGAAACGACTATTTCTCAAAATAACATTTTCCTTTTGACATTACGTACGTTTAAGAATACTATCAGAAAACTATATTAAGTATATAAAAAAACAGTGAATGCTACATTAACGCATGAATAGATGAAAAAGCTTTTGTACATTTTAAATGGCTGATTCTCAAACCGAACTTTCTCGTTCTGCAGTATGGATGTTTTAAAATATTGTTAAAAAAGCTATATTATTTAAAACAGCGCATGTTGCATTAACACCCGCAATGATTGTTAAAAGCTTTTATAAATTTGAAATTAATGTTTGGGATTTCTTCCGGAAGAAACCTATTTCTTTCAGGACACTGGACGAAACTCGAAAAAAAACCGGAAGACAGCATTCGATAAGACAGCACAGCATTGATCTTTTCTGGCACAACAACGGATTTTGGACGACCTGCATAGGATTTGTCCTGGATCGAACATCGACCACGATTAAATTCGTTATACCAATTTTTTACAGTGCTGTAGGATGGCGCTTTATCGCTGAATAAAGAATTAAGTTCATCGAAGCACTCTTGTCTTGACAATCCACGTCGAAAGTTATGAAAAATAATGGCACGAAAATGTTAACGATTCAATTCCATTTTTTGAAAGAGAAGAACTTTTCAATTTACTGTCAACAACACAAATGAAGCTATAATGGTAAATCGCTTGCTGAATTTATGTTTAAAAATATCAAACTTTCGATTAAAATCGTCTGCGGTCGCCTAGCAACACTTACTGTTGCCAAGGCCAGAAGTATAAATAGCAACCCTCGTATTAACGCGTGTATTAATGAAAAAATAACTTTTGCCAACTTTAAAGACTTATCTCTCAATAAATCCTCCAATTTTCATCCGATTTATTAGTATGTATGCATCTAATATATATTTTATTGTATTGTATTCTTATGTATAATTTCTTACACGCACAAATTTTGTCACAATTGTAGTTTTCGACCATTTAAATAACAAAATTAACTTGAAAAAAAAGACGTTTTTTTTTTTTTTTTTTTTTTTTTTTTTAAACTTAAAATATTTTTTTCAAGTTGAATTATAATGAATTTCAAGCACTAAAAATCAAAGTTATTGAAACTTCTTCTTTATTTGCAATGGATTTATTTATAGTAGGAAACCATACCACTGTTTTATTGCTAACGTAAAACCAAAAGTATACCAGGTTAACTTCACAGCATTAACAACACTAAAGTTCGAAAATTAGATATCATTTTTTTTATATAGTGCCAACGGAACTATAAGGGTTGCCCAAATAAAAAAGTGAACTTGTTGAATGAAATGAATACCTTTATTGGTAATTAAAAGAAATTGCCAAGGACACTGTAACACAAGTCCCATCGCTTAGAAAGCATTTTCGGTAGAAAGATTTTGGATGATTTTGGAGAAATTCTTGCAGAGCATCCTTCACTTTGTCGTCCAAATGGAAATGTGTATCCAGTAATACTCTCTTAAGTAGCCACAAAAGGTGGAAGTCACCGAGTGACAAATCTGAACTGTACGGCGGGCGCCAACACTTCCCAACTGAAATTTTGTAAGTTCATCTGGGTTTCATGGGAGGCGTGTAACATTGCATGGAGAAGAATCACTTGTGGGTAGGACTGGGCTATAAATCGATGTATCGCGACATATCGATTTAACACATATATCAGCAAGCCGATACAGCAACTTTCGTTTCAGGCGATGCATAAGAAATATGATGCATCGGATTTCTGATGCATCAGAAATCTGATTTAAGCCGTAGACTAAAGACGACGAGCACAAAACGATGTATCGATATAGGACGCACAAGGATTTTCTTGCAACTCGCGCTGTGGAAGACGAAGTTCGTTTCGTTATGTTGAAATGGCCTTGATTGATGGGTGGTAGAATCAGAACCATAGTTATGAGAATATATCGTATATCGTGATCTCGCATGTTCGTTTTCGCGCCTCATAGTTTTTTTCTTTTTCTTTGTCGCTACTTGATATCGTTTCTTGTAGATTATTTTCAGTGGGACTGACTTTGTGATCGCCGTCGTTACCTTGTTCTGAACGTAATCTATTATTATTGAAAATAATATATAAAGAAGTGTTTCTTAATTAATTGGGTAAATTTTTTTTTAAGACAGAACTTTTTATTTTATTTTTAAATGTGAAAATTAATTTTGATATTAGATGTTTAAGTAATTTTTTACATTAATGAATTTATTACAATCGGAAAACTAATTTAATGTACCCATAAAGAATTAAATTACAAAGTAATTAAATTTGTTAGGCTATTTTTTACTTTATTTTAATTTATTAAAAACTTTTTGGATAAAACTTCTAATAATTTAATGGGTTTTTATAACTGATTTTAAATTTATAACAGTTGTTTTTATAAATAAAATTATAACAAAACTTATTTTTCCTCTTTTGCATTTGGACATAAGTCAATTAACTTTGTTTATTCAAAAAGATTAATAAGGTTTGCGACTTCTTCTTTTTTTTTAATCATTTAACACTTCGTTTTATTAATGAGTATAATCGTATTTTTTAATTTTCTTTCAATATTGTCCGTTAAATATATTAATGAATATCATAATTCTTTTGTTTTTATTTTTAAGAAATTAAACCTTACTTTGTTTTTTCGTTCAGAATTCGGTAATTATTCAATTTAACTTAATTATTTATGTGAAATAATAGTGATAAAAAATAGTGTTGTTTTAAAAGCCTTTTTTTTAAAATTTATTTAGCACTTTGTTTTATGCATACAAATAGTTTTTAAAGATCTTATTTTTTAAATTTTCTTTCTATATTGTTAGGTAAATATATTGATAAATTTCAATTTCATTTATTTTTTTATTATTTATTTTTAAACTAAGAAATCTTTCGTTATTTGCGCGATCATTTTTAGAAAATAAAACATTAATATCTTTCTTAAGCAAAACATATATATCTTCAAATTCATAAATTGATTTAAATCAATCTGAGTATGAAGTTTTGATAGAAATCCGACTTTCTGTGCCTTACGAGTAAATGAAATTCAAAAATACTATATTGCGATACATCGCTATATCGCGATGCAAAACTGACGATGCCTCACGATATAAAATTTCTTATATAGCCCAGTCCTACTTGTGGAAGAAGGCCTGACTATTTGCTTTTGATTACTTTCTGTTCTGTAGTTCAGTCGGAGAACTCCAGCATTGTGTTGAACAGTCGACAAAATTTTGAGTTTGTGGCAACTAATTTTCAACTTCGTAGCTTCGTAATTTTGAACCCGATCCAGATGACAAGGGAACTCCTGGATCAAGTATCGGAAAGAATTTGCCAAATTGGAGAACTTTTTGATGGAACTATCCCGCAGTTGCATTACTTGGAGAGGAAAACCAGAAATCAATCGTTCTTCCGATCTGGACGCATCCGTATACTTCACTTATAGCACGACTTCACTTTTGATCAATTTCCTCCATCATGAACAACTTACACTGTTGAACATTGTAAAAATTTTATTATTTAATGAAGATTTTTAATTTTACTGCTCGATATTTGAACACTACTTTATTTATTTATTTTTTTCCCCTTTCATGACTTCTATGGATAATTTTTTAAAAAATACCAAGTGATTAAAATCAGAACTTTTAAAAAACTGAATTTAGTCATTTTATTTAAATGATTGTTATTTAAGTATTTTTTATTTTTATTAATATATTATTGCGTTATTACTATTTGCTATAAATGTTACGTATGTTTATTTTTAATATAAACGTAAAAATGTTTAATTTCCAATGCTATTTTACAAGTCATTAGCTAAAGTAGACATAAAAACATACAATGTAGAATTACTGTATAATCAAATTTCCGTAATTAGTGTTTATAAGATTGACTTACTGCTTTTTTTTAATGAAAAACAATTTTTCTTTCTCCTTAAGTAATATATTAATAACTCTGATATATCATCTCAGCTATAAATTGCCTCAACAAAACAATACCATTACATCGAAAATAATTATATAATCAATTTTTTTCTCAAGTAAGAACCCTAATTGCTTCATTTGGAAGGTAAAGTTACATATTATTACTGTAATTAAATATAGCACTGACTCCTACGCCATAAACACAAAAACGTAATGGCTAGTGTTCATTATCAATGAATCCATTTTTATCAGACAATCTTTTATACACTTTTACCAAAAATATAATGGCAACGGCAGAGAAAATTTGACGTGTCCATTAGGTAAATGGGATCGCGTCTACAGTGTATTTATTTATAAACAAGCAGGGAATATGTCGAAGTTAGATTAATATAAGTGTCATCATCGTTTAAATAGCTTCATTTTATCCCGTTCTTTATATAATGTTTCTCGAGCCTTTTAAGTTCATTAATGACAGTGGGGATGGATGCAAAAAACGAAAGAAAAAAAGGAAAAATGCCAAACTATGCATCCGCACACTTTTTTTCTTTAGGTTTTTTTTTTCGTAAGCTGAGTTAAATGATTCGAATAAGGTTTCTGAAAGGTCAACATTATTTAAATGATGCAGCAATTTGTTTATACGCCCATTTTCGTGTAAAATCCATAAACTGCTGATTACAAGAAAAATTATGAAGGAAATTATAAATTTTTCCAAATTAGGAGTTTCACTACTCCTGCCTGAAATATTATTGCCATACAGTATGGTAATTTTACCAAAATTTTTTGTAACGTGACTTTTACATCAGAATAGGAATAAAATAGGATAAAATTCAAATATTTTTAATAATATTTATAATAATAATATTTCTTTTCTATAGGAATAAAATTCAAATATATTCATGTTGTTGTAATTTCAGTACTCGAACTTTTTTTCTTCTTCCTTATGCCAAAAAGTAGAGATAAAGTGAAAAGTTAATTCCTAATATTACTTTCTTACAATTTTAAATAGTCATTTAGTAGCCATCATTGTAACTGTATATTTTAACAAGACACAATTTAAACAGAAACTTAATAAAAGTTTATTGATTATAAGACCCGAATAAATATAACACTTAAAAATATTTTTTATCTTTTAATTTAATTGCATATCAAAACTAAATATTTGCATGAGAAGCTTTGTTCTCGACCAATTACGACACTGATTATCTGTTTGCTCAATATTAAATAAAATTTAAAAGCGAGACATTTCTGTGTACAAAACATATATTTAAACACGGAAAACATTTACCTTTTCATGCTATGTTGCCTTTTGTTCAACTAATTATTTTTAAATTTTCTTGAATGCCAGATTAATGTTTTTTGCCAAATTGTTTATGACAGGAACTCAAAATAATATTAATACGAATAACAGTAAATTCAAATTAACATTTAAACAAAAGTTATAATTTTTAAAACAAATGCTGTTTGGTTGTATTCTTATTGAGTATTTTCAGTAAAAATAACAAAACGAACTCATGGAGTGCTTTTGATTGAAAACTTCGTTTATTACGAACCAGGTATTTCATTTATCATGCTTACATTTACATAAAAGTTATAACAAAAAATTTCCCTTTAGTAAAAAAAGAAATAAAGACATCAAATAACCGCTTTTAATCGTAAAATTTGAGATTTCGCTAATAAAATAATACGATAGGAACTACAAATATATATTTAAAAGAATATCAAAAGACTAAAATTTATAATTATTTAATCTGATGACAGTCTGGTATTTCTATTCTAATTACAGACTTATACCTTGTGCTATTTCTGCCCTAAGAGAACTCAAAAGCGATCCTCTTTTTCATCGAATACGTAAACGCCTTTTTAAAAAAAAGTAAGCGTTTTCAGTAATATTTTCAGTCGAATCTTTATAAATTTAACGCAGGTTTATACATTTATTGGTAGAGTAAAATAATAGCTCTGTATTTTTAGCAATAAAAGCTTAAAATAGAAGGATTGAAGTTTATTTCACTATGTTTAAGTAGTCTTAAATAGTAATCTTCGTAGAAGTCATTTGCTTTTCAAACGTAAAAAATTTCAATGAAATTGAAAGTGCATAAAGTTTCAATTCTAAAAGTAATAACCCACCTTTTTCATGATTCAACATCTTTTTTTAAATGTTAACATATGAAGATCTTTTTGGGTGATGAAAACATAAATAATGTAAAAACATTTAAACATATTTAATGATAAAAAATTAAGAATTATTATATTTATTTAAAATAAGGTTGTCATAAGATTTTATTGGTTCTAATATCATCCACGTATCATTAAAAGTCATTAAAGTAAGATAAAATATATGAAATATATTTTTATATATAACGTATTTTTAACACTTCATGCTTGTATACTGCTGATTTTTTGGTACAAAAGTATCAAACGATCAAACTATATCGCGGGGCGGGAAGCCATTTACAGAAATTCCGAGAAAGTTATTCTGGAGAATTTCGAGTCCTGCAGTTTCAATGATTTGCCTAAGTTGTGCCCTAATCTATTCCATGCAATTGCAAACTCAGAGGAAAATAGAGTAGTTGGATTTGTAAAAGAAGGTTTTATACAAGGCAAAGCTTACTCGCCAGTCTTAATTATTCGGTCGCCAATGTCGAGCTCGCGAGCAAAAATTTCATGCCCTAACTTACACAGTATTATTTATCATTTAATCGATTTCAAATACTGAAATTTTTATGCTTGAAAATTTACAGTTATTCTGATGCAATTGTAAGTCTGCATTTCATTTATCTTTCAATTTTCCTGTTTACAATAAGTATTGATTATTTTAAAATCTGAAGATTTATTTCGTTAGGAAATATAATAATTATCATTACATATTGTTTAGGCTTACTCTCTATTTAGTTTTAGAGTTTAATAGTTTTCTCATCGTCAGTTTTAATACTATCGATTTCAAACATAAAGATTTGTTTCGTTAGGAAACCAAACAATAGTTTTTTTATGTTTTTCACCTAGACTGCAATAAAAACAACTCCAATTAAATGTATCTCAAATAAATCTAATTCATCTGTGGTAATTTCTTTCCATTCCTCAAGGGAAATAGATATCCAATTTTCTGGGAGTACTCCACAGATATTCATCTCACTGATTCGAAACATTGGATTCTGGCTTAACAAATTTTGTGCATTGGTGCGGTCAGCGATTCAATCAGATGTATCTCATAGCATCCGATGATAACAAATAATGTAATTTATTCATGAAAGAGTACTAAAAATATACGATACTATTATATTGTGACCTTAAAACATACTTTGGATAAGATTTTTCCCATATAATTTCCATAGCAAAGATTGCTCAAACCACAGAGGATTACAAAAATATATATTTTTATTATAAAGTAAGTTCATGAAACATAGCAAATATATATGGTAGCTATGCACCCGTCTTCATTTTTTATTGAAATATCTCATATTTTTTTGTTATTATATCTCCATTTTTGCTGTTTTAAATATGGCATGCATGCAACCAAGAAAAACTGATAATTATTGATTTATTGTTAAAAATCTGAAGTTATAAGTTTCGATATTTTATTTAAAAAGAATTACGTAATAAAAAGCTGCTTTTGAGTCTAGTTTCGAGCCTTATAAGATCATTATGAGTGCTAATCTGATTGTAGAATGCTTCTTACTTTCTTTAGCAAATTAATAGCATGAATATTCTATTTTATTTTATAAACGCCGTTAAAAAGCTCACCCGAGTTTACGGCTACCAATGCTCAACTCCGTAGCCTTGTAATTTTAAACCCAATCCGGATGACAAGGGACTCCAGTATTTGGAGAAATTTTGCCTTCGTGCAGAACTTTTTGATGGAACTAATTGCGTTACATGGAGAGGAAAACCATGAAAACATTCCATTGTTAGCCTGGCGGCAAGGAGACTCTAACTCAAAATCTGATTACAACTGATGATATTTTACGTCAGCACTGTAGTCGGTGCAAGACGGGAGCTGAATTCGTATTGACCAGTCTTGGCAGGAATTCGAACCTGGTTCACCTCATTGGGAGGCGAACGCTCTATCCCCTGAGCCACCACGGCTGAATAGCATGGCTATAAAAGAAACATCTGCTATGTTTATTACAGCAGATTGCAGAGACGGAACTAATAATTAAACCTTCAAAATTCCGATATTCGCGCAGAATCACAATCTTTATATAGAACATGTTGCAGTACACTGTTACAGGAAATCCTATGATATTAAAATGCGATCAGTCACCGAATTCACTGTATCTGCAACCAAGACTGACGTTAGAGCATTTTTGGGACTAGAAGGCTATTCGGTATATATCAATATTCGATATATATCAATATTCGATATATATATTCGATATATATGTTATCTATACTTTTTTTTCAATACCCACTTGTGTTAACATTTCGTCAATTCAGGCAAACAGGGCAGATTTGTACGTCACTCTTTCAGGGGCGCCGTATAGGTGGGCCAACGTTGCTCCCACTGCAAGGATAGATAATACGGAGAATGAAAAAACATCCATGCCTTGCCCGGGATTCGAACCAACAATGTCCTGCTGCAAGGCCAGTTCCTTGACCCCTGCATAGCCCAGTTGGCGTGTTCTCTCTACTAGTTTTACCATGAAATGATACCTTAAAAAGCAAACTAAAAGGAGAAAAATTATCTGGACAATCGAATACGAAGGAGTCTTTAAGAAAATGAAATAAAAATTAACTAGCCAATCTATACTTCTCCTAATTTTGAACAAGAATTTTTATTGCAAGCAGACACTTCAGAAATTGGTATGGGCGTTGTACTAACGCAACTAGATAGTGAAGTACATAAACATCTCATAATATATTTGAGTAAAAGGCATAATAGATCCGAAAAAATAGTGTTTTACAAAAAAGGAAATGTGTTCGCATAATCTTTGCCATTAAAAAGCTACGACACTATCCAGATGGGCAAAAGTTAACAATTCAGACAGATTATCAGTCTCAACTAAACTAAACTCTCAGTCAAAACATAAATGCTATTTCAAATGCTAGACTTAGAACCTTTAACATGACGAATGTTTAATTTTAGAATTGTCCTTACGAATAAGAATGCAAATGTTTTTAGTAGAGTATCTTTAATCTCTTAGTTTGGTCTTAGAGAATAAGTAATTGTAAAAAAGGTTCAAGCAAAGCATTTTATTCTCTTATTCATATTTTATACAGTTCAATCTTATTTTCTTGTTCCTATGTTATGATTTATTTTGAATAAAAAAATTTATTTATAGCGAATATTGTTTACGGAGGAGTTTTATTATTGAAGTTTGCAATGTAAATATTAATGTATTTATCTTGTTATTTGCGATCGCAACGAACTATAGGGGGTGTTGTTGTACGAGACGAATACCTGCGATTTCTGTATGAACAGTCATTCAGTTACTCTGGAGATGTCTTTAATGTAGCGTGTAGCACTATAACTTTCCTTCTTTATTGTGGCTTATTAAATTTAAAAAAGAAAAATGTTTGATATTCTTTTTTATGCAAACGGAAACAAAATAGTATCTCTCTTTTTTTAGAGATGGAACATCCAAAACATATCGGAAAAATATTTGTAAATAAACAGAAAAAAAATATGTACATTCTTATTAGCGTTAAAACCTTATGCCTGAGAAATAGTTTTACTAAATTTAATGATATAACATGAATGGCACATTAAAACTTTACATTACATAGTTTTAAGAATCATATTACTTCAAAAATTAAAATGAACAAAAAGTAGGACATAAAGCCTCATAATTTTATATAATTTAATTTTGTAAACAAAGTTTTTTGACAACAATTTATATCAAAAATTTTAAGTTTCAATAAAAAGCATTATTTAGAAACTAAAAAGCGTAAAATAAAGAATGGTATTGACAGTTCAATCCATTCAGGGTCACTCCCAAAAAAAAAATTCTTTTTTGACGCCATTTTTTAGTGCTACGAGAATGCGTCTTTGGGATTCGCCAAGAACAAAACAAGATGCAATTTTATTTTTTTAGGAGCGAAATATTTTACCGAAAAAACGAAAATTTACCAATTCCATGACATGAAACTTTATCTTAGTAAACGTACGTTTTGGAAATGTTATTTCATTGGGAATCTTACTTATTAGAGTTCATAAGGCGATCAGGTGAAAGAAAATAGAGATTGTTTTGAATCTATGCTAAACTCTATATCGGTCCATTTTCCACCGAAATCCGATTGGCTACTTTGATTTTAAATAAAGTGTTTTATTTTATGATTTGTCGCAAAAATTTTAAGTGTAGATTAAAAACTCTCTAAACTCAGTGGCGCGACAGCCCATAGAGGGCCAAGGCCTACTGTGTCCATCTCCGTTTTCTTGACCTTGGGCTCTGGGGTGCAGGAGCAGATGTTCTGGTTAGGTGGTCAGTCGAACGCGGAACTCCCAGTGTTTAGTTCCCAAGCATGCTTGGTACTCATTTATCGACCCACTGAAAGGATGAAAGGCTGAATCAACCCTGCCCGGCCCGGGGATCGAACCCAGGACCTGTGGCACAGGAGCGTGAAGCGCTACCACTCAGCCACCCGGCGTCTTAAGTGTAGATTGGCGGCACTTAAAAACCGCCAAATCTGTAGCTGCCGTGGCGTTAATACGTAAGTACCGAATTTTTATTCCATACTTTTCTGAATCATATTACTTAAAACATAAGAATATGCAAGAAGTATACATAAACACATAATGTTATACCATTTAATTTTTCAAAAAAAGTATTTTGACAAAATTTTTTATCAAAAAACTATAAACTAAAAAACGTAAAATAAAGAATTCTTAGGATAAAAAAGGATTTTAAAAATTCTTCATTTTGAAATAAAAACTTTCATATTGTATCTTTTTTTTATTCTTATAGTTTTTAATCAGACGTAAAAAACCATTCTTTAAAGAACGATCATCAAAAAAGAAAAAAAATTAATTACAAGCAAATTTTTTATTATAAGAATCATAACACTCACCTATTTTACAAATCCACAGAATTCCAAATGAAATGTTTTTCGTTTGAAAATTTTATTTTCTAAAAATGTATACATAGATTATCCCTTCATTACTTTTAGATAACATACCACATATCAAAATTTTATAATTGTAAGATCTCGATATGAATTTGAATATGTAGCTTGTAAACAGAATAGCTGAATTCTAATTGAAAATTTTCTTTCAAAACTAAAAAATACTTACCAAGAAAACGATAAAAATTTATTAATAATCAGCACAAATGATACTATTTCAAGTAGTTTGATAATTCTTTATTGTTATTTTCCGAATTATATAGATACAGAAATATATACTATTCTATAAAGAAGAAGAATATTCTATAACTATTACAGTTCTGTACGTGCTGAATTCACATTTATTCATTGGAATGACCAAAGCCATGTTGACTTCACTTTAATTTGTAATGAATTGAAGACAGGAAAAATTATTTTACCGTAATACACACATCTGTAACAGCAAGTGATCATGAAATCAGAAGTTATGTTGTTGGTAATAGAACGGTAAAAATTATTGAGAAATTGTTCTTTAAATCCTTGGCGTGTTCTGCTTCAATGTTTGGCATGTTCTGGTTAGTTTTTTCAAGTTCTTCTACCTTTTCCTTAGGGAAATTTTGCTTCTTATTTGCTGCTAAGAAAATGGCGTCCGTCATTGCCAATGGTTATGCTGGAACTAATGCCCGATGTTTTCAGGCTACGGCTAGAGGGCGTACTCGAGCGTTGCGATCGCGAATTTTGTTATGTTTCATTAAATTATCTTGAAGTTTTGGAAAAAGAAATTTTTAAATATTGAGTTATTATTCGGTAGTTCAGACATTCTTTACTATATATTCATTTTGAATTTTTTTTTTCAATGCATAGAAGTAGTGCTAATTTTCTATGATTAACTTTTTATTCTTTAGTTGCAAAAAAATTATTTTTTTCTCTCGTACTACTCGGAAAAAATTCTTCATGTGTGGAGGGAGTTGTAAAAGTCCAGAAATCTCTGGATGACATAAGTATAAATAAAAAGCAACCCTAAGTGAGAAGAGACGCAGACGATAAATTTAGGACTTCTTTTGAGTTGATCTGTTTTCAAACTGCGTTTTTGGGTGAGAAGAAGTTTAGTAAATTCATTACTAGAAAACACTCTTACGTACCCTCTGAAACTATTAGCTTTAAAAATGTTGTTTTATCTATAATATTTCTTTAAGTGAATATATCATTAAAATTACCTTTCATATCAACAAAAATTTCCATTAATATTTATTCCTAAGTTAGATCGTAACATATATATTCTTTTTTTGTTGCCAATCGTCAATAAGAACTAGAAGTTTAAATAAATAACATGATTATTCATTTTAAATTTGAATAACTTGCTAAGGAACGAGTAGAAAGCATTAGGATCTCTATATGTAAACACAAATAATTAATATTAGAAAACTTATATTATAAAATAAATATATTAGTTGTATATTGCATATATAATGTGTAAAAAGTTATATAGTATAAGTTATATAGTACATTGATTAGATATAAAATGTTATATATTATAAAACTTTCTAATTGATAACTTTCTAAATGCTTGCTTTGAGTGTGAAATAAATCACAGAAATAAGCATACAATTTCTGTAAATAATATTCTTTAAAAAATCATATAAATTATGTACTGATTTTGTTCAGTAAAAAAACATTTTTTTGTAAATAAGTGTAAACCTATGATACAGTTGCTTATATTTTATTATCTAAATTTATATTAAAATGTTTCATAGAATTCGGCAAATTATAAAGAAATAATGAAGAGAAAAATTCAAGCTCTTCCAGAATCTGACTTATTATCTCGTTTAGAACAGATAGAATCACGATAAGAAAAAGTAATTGATAAAATTATTATTAGAGAAAAACATCAGAGTTGTCAGAAATAACGTTTTTGGAGTAAATGAACATAAATTTTCAATGGCAAATATTTATGAAATAAGCAATTTTTATTAGTTTTTCTTTCTAGGAAAGGACTGAAATCTAAAAAGAAATGAAAATTATAAGTTTCTTTATAGATATACATTAAAATTGACTTACATCACATTTTTCAAGAAACTAGTTCTTCGAAATTCAATGAAATCGAATTAAATTTACCTGAAATAAAAAATGATATCCTTTAATATTTATATCTCTTATAAATGCAAATTATAAATGTAATACATTTTTCAAATTGTCTACATCTGTGTATTAGATCAACTATTCACATATTAAAAATTAATAATACAATATATACAACAACTATTCACGAATTAAAAATTCCGAATTCAATATATACAACTAATCACATATTAAAAAATATGAACGCAATGTATACACAACTTGTTGGGAATACACACACAACGTGGCTAGTGTAAAAAGCTTAGTAGCTAAATGAGTTCTAAAAAAGTATTTTTTAAAAATGAACTTCAGAAACTATTTTTAAAAAAAACATTCCTGAAACAGCTCGTTGTGGGCCATGAAGGTCACGGAAGTTAAGATTCCATAGTTTCGAGACAAATGATATGACTGTGGCAAGGTAGGTATTTTATTTACGTCGCACTAACGAGGACCGATACCACGCATCCTCGGTACCTACGCAAACTGATCAAAGTGGTCACCCAGCCGCTTACTGACCGCAGCCGGTGATGCCTGACATCGGCGTTCTATTGGGAAACGTGTCCTTACGATCAGTTCACTGAGGGACGCATGACTGTGGCAATGTGGTCAACATAGTGCACCAGTTTAACATTCCCGGTACGCTGATGAACTTCGATCTGAAGCTAGGTGGGCTTCAAACCACCACTAAGGATCGAACCGCTGTCTTTCATAAAGACAGCTCAGTGCAATTAAGCACGGAGCTGTCGTGCCTACAGAAACTGATTTCCCTAATATTTATTCAGAGTCGTTTTATTTCCAGTAAAGTTCTATGTTTATAGCATGCCATAACAGTTTTTAACTATCAAAAATTCGGAATTTTCATTTCACTATTGGGCTTTTTGTATTCTTACTTCTGCATTCTTAAAGAAAAAAACCACTTGATAAGAAAAAGAACTTCTAATAAATAAGTACTTAGATAAATAAATGATAAAATAGTGAAAAGCTAGATATATAAAGATTTCTACGTTGAGCTACTCAAAGAGACTAATAGTAAATAGTTCTAAGTAATAGCTAAAAGATTGAAATTGCACTATAAGTAATTAGTTCTTAAAAGGAAGTAAGATAAATCCTACATTGATATGGACGGTATCCAATTCCTGATAAATGGAGTAATTACTCAAAATAGAATATGATGTTGAGCGCGTCTTTTAAATTAACAATAATTTTAAGATTCAGGTAACAATTTTCTTGTAAAAATCATTTTGAGGATTTCTGCAACACAGAGCTCTCGGAAATCGCCAAATGTTAGATAGTCATTGTATTTGAAAGTAATGAATAAGAAGTACTGCTTTAGTTTTGTACTTCAAAACTATTATCACTAATTAAGAAGGAGGTAATGTATTCATGAGTTTTTTTTTTCAATCATAAATATTAATCTTCAATTAAACAAATACGTTTTGTTACAAAAATTGATTATCATAAATATTGCTTTCTTTTTCGCTAATAGTGATGATTAAGTTTTTACTGAAGATGAAAAAAGTTTCGGATTTTCATGAATCGAAATATGATTATATTTTAAAACATATCTACTTTCAGGTTTTGAATTTTTTTGCCGAGAACAAACTTAACAAAAGGAATTTTATAAAAGAAAAGTGAGATTAACAAACAAATCAAACACGCTTCTGTGTTTCAGTAAGAAATAAAATGATCCCACAATCCTCTATTTACGATTCTAATTTCATATTTTGTTGTCTGGCAAACTTGTTACAAAAATATTTTGAATCATTTTTGAAAGATACCGGTACATTTGAATTTGCTACTCATTTTATATATCACATTTTGTGTTTTATTCTGCATTTTCTTGAATTTTTATTTTCTATTTTTTGCTTCATATATTTTAATTTGCATTTTTGCTTAATATCTTCTCTTTTTATTTAATTTTTTTTTTGGTGCTCCTTACAGTATTGTATTGATACATTTTGCTTTGGCTATATTAATACAATGTTAGAAAGCACTCTTTTTTTGCGGATCGTGAGAACTGAAGACGAGATTATATATTTCCTTATTTAGTTTTTCGGCTTTTTAATTGTATTTTCCAATGCAAAGAAGACATGGAAAAAATGTTTCCATGTACTATCCGCATTTGTGCAAGCATATATATATATATATATATATATATATATATATATAATATAAGAGGTTGTAATACCTTTTATTTGTTATTTAGATAGCTTAAATAATGCAGTCGTAGCCATGATACACTCCAAAACATCTTTATTAAATGGTAGTAGGCTGGTATCGATAACACTTCACATCCACACTCCGCAAGGGAGGGGGTGGACAAGACTTTGGACAATTCCGGAACAACTTCTTTGGATCAGAACATAATGAAAAAGCCATGCGAAAAGCATTGCTCTCGCTTTTATACTAACACAGATTTGAGTAAACAGGCACAGTCGTTGACATTCTAGTATCCTTACGCATTAAGGAAAATCATTTCATGCTTCCTTATATGGAAGTGAAAGGGGGAGAGATTCTAAAAATAACTTAATCGTATGTTTATCAGCCTTGACTTCCCAAAATAGAATCTCTCTACGCTTATTCTTTAACAAAGACATTTTACTAAACGAAAGAGATTTAATTCTTTTATTAATACAAAAGTATTATACTTTTTGTATTACATCCCCCCCAAAAAAGATTTTTGGCAAGCCAAAAAGAAATCATAATAAAATTTAGAATTCTCTGAACTTTTAAAATTTATGTTGGTACGACTGTTCCTTTTCACTACTACAAATAACATTTTTTCAATTATCTGTTAAAAAAACAACAACTATATACAATGACAACAATAAAAACATGATAATACACTTTATCTGTTTAGGCAACTAAACAGAAAGAAAAATGAAACATATATTTATAACTAATCTACTAAAATTTTCAAAATTTTTTTTCACACAAAAATATACAAAATTTTTATGGATTTTTATCCAAATATCACTTCTTCCCTTGAAGAAGTAAAAAATTTTCTTTTGTTTTGGACACTATTCATGATTTAATTTCTACATTTGTGGGTTGTTATATTTCCTAAGATTTGATACATGAACTATTTCAAAATTTTGTTTACTTAAACTTTTCTTTTTATTTCCTATTTTTTCGTCGATGTTAACCTGATAATGTATGCACCCATTACCTAGTTCTATCTTCGAATCATTTGAAATGTTTGGTCTTTCTTTCTTTTTCCTGTACTTTTTGTTATTAACTTCTTGGTCATTCTTTCTTTTTCCTATTTTCCTGTTCTTTTTATTTTTGTTACCCCTCACATTTTTTTTTTCAAAATGTTTACTTTTACTGAAACATCTTAAACTTTTTTCAAAATGTTTACTTTTGTTGAAACATCTTAAACTTCGATTTTTTTTTTCAAAATGTTTACTTTTATTGAAACATCTTAAACTTCCATTTTTCAAAATGTTTACTTTTATTGAAACATCTTAAACTTTCATTTTTTTCCACAATTTTTGACCTTAACATTATGAGAATTATGTTGTCTAATGTGCAAGGATAAGTTGCCATTGTTAGATTTAGCAGAGATGATCAGTCTCTTACCAAATTGAGTAACAACTGGCCCGACACAATTAATAAACAAACAAAAATCTTTGCAAGTTTGCAACCCTACTAAAGCATACATTAACTCAGTATCAAGTATAAAAAACTTAGCTGAGTTAACAAATTCGCCTATCGTAATAAGGGGAAACTTACAAATTTTGTTAAGTGTGAAATGTCTTTTTGTTTGGGTAACATTTAATTTTTCACATTTTTAATAGGAATATTTAGTTTTGACCAAGTCCGAAAAAGAAAAAGCATTACAAATTTCTTTTAGTTTTGTTTTTGTTTGAAAAGCTGAAAAATTTTGAATTTTGTTTGCCGTCACAAATTTAATTGACGTTTGAAACACATTTATTTCCCTCAAAAACATTTTAAATGCATAAAAATACACTATTATATAATATTTTTAAAGAAAAGCAATCTAAACACAAGAAATGCAATCTAACTATTCATAATATAACATACTCAGTTATTCATAATTTATAAAGAAAAAGCAATATAAAACAAGAAATGCACTTTAACTCTTAATAAAATTCTATTTATTAAATTTCATTATAAAAGTTTAGAGCACTTTCATATCCAATATCAATAAACTATTTAATCATGCTAGTAAGAAAGAAAAATAAGAGGATAAAAAAAATATATATATCTACAGTACTTTCTTTTCTTTTTTGCTAACCTTTTTTTTTTTTTTTTTTTCGGCGTTCATGACTTTTTATGTTGAAGAGAAACAAAAAATATATCATTGCACTTCATGAATATTCATGATTAAGATTCGCGCACATTCACTTTTGTTTTCACAATTTGAGCACTACGGAATTGTAGGGTCATCTTGATCAACACTATGGGTTTCAGAGAGGCATGTGACGAGCTCGAGCCAACGTCAGCATTCTCACTGCGATGAGGTGTACAGGTAGTGAACTCAATCCTTTCTTCCTTCATTCTTTTTTTCACCGCGGACTAGGCACTTCTTTCTTTCGTCCTTCGTCCCCCGGGATGAGGTTTTATCAACGTTGCAGTCAGCCGGAAAATAGATAACAATGGTTTCCTTAGCAAGTAACATCCTGTCGACTTATAATATAAGAGGTTGTAATACCTTTTATTTGTTATTTAGATAGCTTAAATAATGCAGTCGTAGCCATGATACACTCCAAAACATCTTTATTAAATGGTAGTAGGCTGGTATCGATAACACTTCACATCCACACTCCGCAAGGGAGGGGGTGGACAAGACTTTGGACAATTCCGGAACAACTTCTTTGGATCAGAACATAATGAAAAAGCCATGCGAAAAGCATTGCTCTCGCTTTTATACTAACACAGATTTGAGTAAACAGGCACAGTCGTTGACATTCTAGTATCCTTACGCATTAAGGAAAATCATTTCATGCTTCCTTATATGGAAGTGAAAGGGGGAGAGATTCTAAAAATAACTTAATCGTATGTTTATCAGCCTTGACTTCCCAAAATAGAATCTCTCTACGCTTATTCTTTAACAAAGACAATTTACTAAACGAAAGAGATTTAATTCTTTTATTAATACAAAAGTATTATACTTTTTGTATTACATATATATATATATATATATATATATATATATAATGTTAGAAGGAAATTTTTACAATTGCAATAGTAACAAGTAAGTTGCAACATATGAAAATATGAAATGAAATGTCATATGAAGTTACAAACGGAATGACAATGAAATGATTACAAATGGAATGGAATGATACAAATGGACTTACGAAATTATAACTAAAATTAAGTGACACATAAAAAAAAAAAATAATGTAAAAATATAAAATAAAATTAATTATAAAATTAAAACAGAGATTAACAAAAAACAAAGGGAGTGAAAATATTAGAGCGACTCAGTTATGAGAAAAGAAAACAAATAAAACTGAATGCTCAGAAGATTTTCTAAATATTATTAAATATCAACTAAAATTCTTTAACTTCTATAATACTATTCCTATTTTTAAACTTACGCAAAGAATTACACAAAGCAATTTGGATCAAATCTAAAAAAGTCTTTACAGTTCTAATTAAAAAGTTGGCAATAAATATTATTTGAAAACCTCTACTCTGTTTTTGAATTTGACGCTTTTTCATCAACATGTTACTTTCTCAAAATTAAATTTAATTCCAATAATATTAACTTATTTTCGAAGTTTAGAAGTAAGAAGTGAAACAAATAATATCCTATTATGTATCAAACATTTTTAACAGGAAGTTCTGAAGCGTCTTCTATTTCTCCGGCGGACATTAGGATGCTGTCACATACTTTTCTTCCTATTTCTTTCCGAACAACAATTAGAAATACGAAGAAAACTTTCCTCTAAGTAGTCCAGCATCTTAACCGCAGGCTAAAGATTATTCTCTTACTAAGGAAAATAACAGTTTAACGATAATAATGAAATCCATTGGAAAAAATGATACATTTGAAAATTCTGAATAGAATGGTTGAAAAAGCCTGTGGATTTAAATTTAAATTAAGAGATTATATTCAAATATATTGTGTAATTTTTAAGAATAATAATATTGATTGATTTAAGTTAATTATAACGTGGTTTTAATGAGTAATAGTAAAAGGTATTTTGACAACTTATCCCTGAGGTTGTTTTATCTCATATTTAATTGCGAACGCAAAACAATTTCAAATACCAAACTAAAAGATATTATTGTTGGATTTACTTATGTCTGTAAAAATTTTTACCTATGTATTATGCGAGCTAGACCGGCGGCCAGACGTGGACTATACGGTTAAGGGTTTTGCAAACCTAAGTACGTTAAAAGAAAAAAAAAGTATAATGTAGAATTGACAGTATAATGTAGTATGTTGAATTGACACTCCACAGAATAAAACTCATGCACTCTAAAAAATTTCCTTGAAATTCGTCGAGTTTGCCGCTAATTTATAAGGCCCGCTTCTTTATTGATAAAAAATAACCAGAATCCATAAATATTACGAACTTCAGCAAAATTAGCGGAGTTGATCGTTAATTTATACGTTTATTATGCAAAAATTTTCTGACTCAATCTGAAATTGTACACTCATTTCCATGGTAGTGACATCATCGGAGTTAGGACGCAAAGGTCCGGGTTCGAATCCAATCTCCGCCTAAGAGCATCTCTTTCGCACTTTCTTTATTTTTGTGAACACACAGCTCTTGCTACTCGACAGATGGCAGCACTATACTACACTATGATTTCCCTTGATTCGACTAGCAAATCGCTGGGTTCTCAAACAACGTCAAATAAAATAAATTGAACAAGAAAGTCTTTAAGATCAATTGCCACATATCTTACTAGAAAAATTTTACTTGCAGATCTGTATTTGTGTGGTCATAATAGCTTTAAGGGTATAAATTTATTTCTAGGGTTAGTTACTAGAACACTCTTTACCGGTCACTTTACCGGAACACATTCTAATCTCGCGGAAGTCATTTAGAGTTGGTGTACAACGAGAGAAATAAAGAAGACGACAAGCTTTACAAATAAAATCCCGTCTCTTTCTTGACCTCCAATTATTAACCAAAATAGCATCGAAACAATATCTTAAACTAACAGTTTTTCAGGTGTGGCACTTAGGATTAAAGCTGACAAAATCTCATTATTAAAGAAAGACCACCACAAATTCATTTTTAAAGACCACAGTTATTTTTCGAATAGTTAAGCAAAAATCATAAAATCTCCTCATTGCAATGAGACGATCATTTTTCTAACTTTAAAACCGTGTGCAATGTAAAACTTTTGGTGTAATACCTAACCAAATTTGGTGTTGGAAAATTGATTGATTACTTGACTTCAAGTTAATAAAATTGAGTTTCCAATAGAAATTCAAAAAAAAAAAAAAAAAAAATCCCGTAGTGGACTGATTGTTAACACACGGTTCTCAGCAGAACACCGCATCACTTGCTGCGGGCTGTTTGCGGGTGAGTGACCACTTAGACCACTCTAAGTAGGGATCGAGGGTGTGCGGTATTGATTATCGTTCAACTGTTCTGCCGTAAAGTGCTCTGCTTCCCTCTGCCGAGGATGGAATATCAATAATTCATCCTCAGTGATGTTTCCCATACCACCGTTAATAGCTAATTGTGCAGCTATAGTTTCCCCACAGATTGTTTGCAGTTGACACTCGTTATTACACTTGTTTTTTCTTTGTAGCGAAGAATAGAATTTTTGCCAAACAGTGAAAGTCACTGAAGAAAGTGAAACATCGAAGAAGCTGGCATTTTTGATAGGTTATTTTTATTAAACAGAGAGAAGTACAAATTTTTCACTAGGCTTTCGAGTTCATATAAAGGAAATGCTAATTAAATCATTAAAATATTCTATAGAAGCTGACATTTTTGATAGGTTATTTTTATTAAACAGACAGAAATACAAATTTTTCATTAAGCTTTCGAGTTCATATATATGAATAACTAATTAAATCATTAAAATATTCTATAGAAGCTGACATTTTTGATAGGTTATTTTTATTAAACAGAGAGAAGTACAAATTTTTCATTAAGCTTTCCAGTTCATATAAAGGAAAAACTAATTAAATCATTTAAATTTTCTATAGAAGCTGACATTTTTTATAGGTTACTTTAATTTTTTTTTTTAAATGGCGGACACTTGGGCAAGTTCCCCAGGCCACAGAAATGCCAGAATTGCTACTTTCTTCTCGTTACCCAGTGGGCACCCATTGCTAAGCCACGGCGGTGGCGCAGCGTCGCTTACGTCACACAACCACAAACCCGTTTATAGGGTGGGTTACATTCACACACAATCACAGAGAAGAAAGAACTTAGAACAGAGAGAGAAGGAAACATCCATGCCATGAGCGGGATTCGAACCCGCAACCATCGGCTACGCAATCAGGCATGCTAAACACTCGGCCACCTGGTCGGCAGGTTATTTAACTAAAGGGAGGAAAATGCGAATGTTTCATCAGGTTTTCGAGTTCATAGAAAAGAAGAACTAATTTTATAAATTGATCAAATACAAATCTAATTTGAACTATGGAATTTTATGAATTTTATTTTATTTCTTGAAAGCAGGTAGCCGAAAAAATTATAATTTTGTCTTTAACATCAAAAACGCCGAAATCGTTAAAAAGAAAAAGTAAAATAAATTAATTAATTATTTCATAAGTTGCTGAAAATTTAAGCAAAATGAGAAGTCGACAGACATTTTCCAGCATTATATGAAAATCATACCTTTTTCTCACTTGCTATTTAGAAAAATTTTCTAAAATGGTGAAGGGGATCACAGCGGCAGAATTTTTTTGCATTTGTAGAGAAGTCATGTTTGCACATAAAATGCATAACAAATATGCACAAATAAAAAAATATAATGTAGTGAATTAATATGAATAGTAAAAGGTTTTTTTTTTCGAACTTTCATTACGATTTTCAAATTCTAGTAGAATAAATTTTTGATTTTAACCCCAGTAAGACGTACTTATAATTCAACTTATCGAAATAAAATATTGGCTATAAATTGGTTGCAAAATTAAAAATAAATAAATTTATAAATAATAAAGTATGGATATTTATTAAAGAAACGTGATTTAGTCTTAAATCAAGTTATTGTAAAAATTTGAAATAAGATTGAAGACTTTCTTAATCGATTGATTAAAATATAGTTTCAATAATAATAATAAATCTAGGTAGTTTCTGATTAATGAATCTTGTACAAAAATAAATTACCGGATGTCTTGTCTGAAAATTTAAATTTGGGAAACATTATAATGGAAACGAAAAACTATAAATTTTGACATTTAGTTCATTCCCACAAATTTTTTTATGGAATCTGTTGAAAATACAGTGCAAAACGGTAAAAAGTGCCGGTACTTTGGGTGCATTCACCGTAAAATATTATACCACTGTAAAATATAATAAGTATTATATATTATTTATTTAAATAGAGTGATTCAGTGATTTTAAGGTCAAATTTTGAGTTATATAGCATGTTCCAGCAAAAATGGATTTTACGGTAAAAAGTACCGGCTCCCTGATAGTGTCAATTATTAAAAAGTACATTAAATTTGCTTTTATAATCAAGAACATTATTAGGATTAAACTTTTCGTACTGTTACTTAATAATCTGTTTGAAAAAATTTTTAAACAAGAAATAGAAAAATAATGAGGAAGCATTAAAAATAATTTGCAATTTTGATGTAACAATTTATTAAATAATATGAGTGTTTACCCCACTGTAAAAAATTCCTGATCAAATTATGGTACCTTAAAATCCATTTTTACTGCAAAATTTTAAGGAACAAAGAATTTTTTTACCATATTTTTTTACTGTAAAATCACTGATCACTGTAATTAAATAAATATTACTGGAAAAATTACTGTATATTTATTTATAACTAAAATTAAATTTTGCGTTAAAATGGATTTTACGGTAAAATGAATTTTATGGATGATGGAGTTTTATGGATAAATGAATTTTATCGCTCCCATTGACAAACCCGCGAAATTTTTTCTAATCAAGTTTGATCATTTGTTGCGTTTGAATCTTGTTTCTTTACTAAATTAACGTTAGAAGTAGCTACCAGGAATTACTACGAACTAAAACAGCGTATAAAAAAGGCTGATAAAAAAATTAAGACTAAAATTGGCTTTAAAAAAACGACTTGAAGGATAGCAAAAAACTGGACTAAGAGGTAAAAAGAGAACTAAATTGGTAGCCCTGTGTTTAATATAAAAAAAATAATATTAGCATAAAATAATAGAAAATTAAGCATGTTTAATGTAATATTAATTTCCTAAGTAAAATAATATTTTTGTAAAATCATTTTAAATAGTGTTTAAGATGAAAACAAATTGCGTATCTGCTTCAACTTATCTGTTTCAAGAGTCATGAATTCTTCTCCCTCTGAATTTTCTGGTGGCATTTTCAAGCAGATGACATTGTTTTCAAGTTTGTTTAATCGCCTACTTAATCAAGAACTTCACAAGCTTCTTCCTACGAAATTTTCATAATAAACCACCAAAAGTCATCTTCCTGAGGTTTTAAATTAAAACTTAGGAAGAATTTCTTGGAAAAAGACAATTAAAACTCGGTTGCGGGGGAAATTAATTAAAGCTTCTTATAAATATAATAGAAGAGGTTTTAAGATGAATTATTTTTAAAACTTAATAACCTACAATATGGAGAAATTTGGTGATTTAATTTCAAGTAATACTGTTTTTAAATGCAGTAATTATAAGTTGTTTGTTTATTATTTATTATAAATACAGTGATTTTTTATAAGTTTATAATTTTTAGTATCATAAATTGCATCGGCACCTATATGATCGGTCAAGACATTAATCATAGAATATATATTACATAATTAAGGATGAAATATTGTTGAAAAGAAACTTACACCAATAATGCTATACAAAACGAATAACCTAATAATAACTATATTTTTGTAAAAATCAGATTTATAAACAATTGCTGCGTGCCAAAAAAAACGGACCATCCTGAATACCTTTTGATTTAATGACCGAATTTCCACGTACCAGGTCTCAATCTTTATACATTGAGAACCTAGTCTTAAATATAATTAATTTGTTCAGACGTTAATGAACGAATCAGACAAGATTAAGAACTATTAAGTTACGAAATCAGACACGACACGCTTTCTCTGAATTATAGTACATTTTTTTTAACGGATTTGGAATTTCAACTGACAAAACATAGGTGGAATGATCTGGAAAATATGATCCTGAGAAATAAGGGAAGATATCGAGCGAAAATATGTGCTTGTTGTATGATAATTTCGTTTTTTTTCTTCCTTTTTTTTATATATATTTCGCGATATATCTGTAACAAATAAAGCGATTCAAAAAGAATTTTGAATAAAACATCATAATCAAAAGATAATTCTATGCAAAAGCTTATTTTTATAATTTTTTATTATCTTTTTCATTTAAATTACAGGTGGTCGAAAAATTAATTGTATTAATTTAATCTACGTAATTCTTAATCACAAAGTCCGACATTTGAAAGGAATGAACGACTAGTTTTTGAGAACTATGAATAAAACTTCTGTGAAATGGCGAAATTGACCCAAAATGAAATTAGCATTAAGGGGTTTAAACTTCTGCTAATTATTGATTAATTATAACTTCTGCTATATTATGCTTCTGCCAAATTATTGGGACCAGATTTTCTACATTGAAGATTCTCTCCATATTTTGAGTGTTAAGAATTCAAATTCGTTAAAAGAAATACATTTTTATTCTGAGAAAAGGTATTTTTGTGTCTGATTTCGTAACTTAATACACTTCCGGCATTTATTATCTAGTATATTTAAGGTAAGACAACTCTCAAACCTTATAGATTCTGTCCCGGTGTGAAAAATTCGAATATCATTAGATCATAAGTTATTAAAGGTTTTGACTTTTTTGCGCACTGTATAATAAAACATAATAACTGAACTTAATAAAGTTGTTTTATTTTTTCATACACCCGACATTTTGAACTCGAACAAGACTACGGATTTACTTCAAAAAGTGGGATCTATCCTCGAATAATATGGTGTTAACTGTATTTATAGTGATAAAAACCAGCAAATTAAACCAGATATATTTCCAATATAAAACATAATTACCATAAATATATTTGAATCTTACACTAAAACCATCTCATTGAATGTTTCGTTACAAATTCAAATTTCTAAAAAGATGGGAGAAAGAATAACTATTATAGTGGCACTGGGAACACCTTTCAGTTGCTAAGATACCACGTATGTTTCACCAAAAACTTAGTCTTGAAAAGTGGTCGGATGTAGCACGGCTACAGGTAACAAAAATACTATAGTCCCCACTTCGTTTCGTAGTTTGTAGAGTAGTGCACAACTTTTATTTTAAAAAAAAAAGTAGTATAGTCAATAGTGTGGTACAAAAACCAGTAGTTTTGTAACATTTCCTGCTGACTACTTTTAACGCTAATTTAGTATAAAAAGTGGTTCAAACGTAACTAATTTTTCGAATCCGATTAGTAAAAATTCCGTGGATCTGTCAATGAACGCGATAGAAAAGCCCCTGTAGTCTACACTGAAAAAAATGGTTAAATAACAATTTATTTAATTGTTATTTTACCACATTCAAATAAAACAGTAAAATAGTCATAAATAACGTGGTATTCAAGCTGCTAATTGTGAGAAAAACCGTTTATTAACGGCTTTCACCTAATATGGTTAAACAACCAGAATTTTATCGCACCCACTAATCCCACCTCATAAAGTAACTTATTTCCTTGCAGCTGGGTACATATTGTAGCCGAGAGGGCTAATCTGTTATCTTATGACCGACAGAGCGGGAGTTCGAGAATCAACGTTGACTCCACACTATTTCCTCCATTCTTCCCTTCAGCACATAAGGATGTTTAATGTCATGCACTCTCCAATGCCCATTGCCTAATGAAAAGCCTAGCTCCAATGTCCATTTAAAAAATTTCTTTACGGTTTAAATACCATGCCTTTTGTAAATGGTTAAAAACCCGTGTAGTTTTGTATTCATGGTTTTCTAACCATTCTAGTTGTAAACGGTTTCACAACAGTAAAGTTAAAAAATGTTCTTTGGTGTAAACTTTACGATTAGTTGGATGGACAGACTGCTCTCAGTTGTTTTACTATAATTTTAGAATGAAAATTCTAACAGTGTAACGCTTATAAGAATTACCTATTAGTACTAATATTTAAACTAGCCATTACGTTTAATAGCTAATTAATCCCTTTAGCCTAACCTTCAAATGCAAATGGACTCTCACTAAACGTTGATGTTATTTCAATGGAAAGGAATATATTTTCTGTGTATTTTATTTCGTACAGCAAATAAAAGAGCATTAAACACTTCACGAAATCGCATATATTTGATAAATGTTTTAGAATAATAAACTGGCTTATATAAACATGCATAAATATATCTTAATAATTCCTTAGTCTTTAAATAAGTCAATTTTTCATTTAAAAACATTTTGAATATGGGTGTAAATTAAATCCTCTAACCAAGTTAGTTTCCTAAAAGTAGTAAACTTATGACTACATTGCGAATATAAATTGTACTGTTTACAATTGAAAAAAAAAGTTCTTGTAGTTAACTACATTTTTGTAATAAAGCAGTTGCAGTTAATAATAAAAATAATATCTGACCATAGATAATTTCTTGAAGAACGCACTATCTAAATTGATATTAAATTTTAACTTTCGCCTTCAAATTAAATAGGTAATTTTAATGTTTCCCCTTCAACTTAAAGCGTTTACTACTCAGAGGATTTATTGTAACTGTTTTTAAACACAGATGCACCTTACACATTTGAAAGAAGTAAAGCAGTTCTTTAGAATAGTTTTTCCCAGCTAACTTTGGTACCTAAAGCTCACTTAAAATAGTTTCAAAGTATATATTATATATATTTCGAAAAATATTCATGAATTCGGAATATTAAATTATTCGCAATTGATATCATTTATCAAAAATGATTTTAAATTAGTTCATATTTTAGAAAAACGCACTAACATTAAATGTGTAAAAAGAAATTTCAAACTTTTTTGTAATAATCGATTGTTTGTTTCATCATCAGTAAAAGGTATTCTTCAAACACTCTCTAGTTGTTTTTACTGGAGTGGTCATATAAATTGCTGAAATATCAATGTTTTTTTTTTTTTTTTCTTCGCTGAAAATGTTGGAACAAGATACAATTCTTTACAACAATATACAATTCTTTTTTATTTTATTTCGAGAAATGAAATTTTGTGTTTTCCCAAACGTCTACGCCAAATAATTTATACGCTAAGTTGATATTGTGTATTGTTGAGCATTCTGCCCTTTTTTTATTCTAAGGAGAGTATTATATTTTCGGCCAATTTTAATTTTTTCTTTTCATGTGGAAATTACTATTTCGAAAATTATACGCTTCTCTATTAGTATAATTCTCTATGTGCACATAATAAGTACTCAATTTTGGTACTAGTCAATTTTTAAGAAGGATTTGTTTACTCACATTAAGAGCATATATGTATTGTTAACGCATTGAAGAATATTTTGCGATTTTTTTTTTCCAATTTTTTGTAATGAGGAAATAATTTTAGACTTGTTTCAGATTACAAATTGAGTGTCAATATTTTTTTTTTCAAATATGTGTCAAGAAAAAATTAGTCGTCTTGTTAGTTGCTCCATGTATATTAAACTTGTTTCAGATTACAAAGTGAGCGTCAATTTATTTTTCAAAAATACTCATATGTGTCAAGAATTAAGTACTCACAATTTTTAAGAAGCAATTTTTAGTCAAACAAGACTACGTTATGAGCGTGCATATAATAATAACGGAGGACACTTAGCGATTTTTTTTTTATAATTTTTTGCAGTGAAGCTTTTCATATGAAGCTTATTTCAGAATGTAAAGTAAGAATCAAATTTTTCAAAAATACCCATAGATGTGAAAAAATAAACATTAAAACTTTTTAAGAGCATATGTTTATTCCAAACCATACTACGCTAAGAACATTAATATTAATTACAGAATGAAGGATATATTACGATTTTTTTATAATATTTTTAACATGAGAAAATCATTCGAAACTTGTTCCAGATTACAAAGTGAACGTCAATTTTTCCAAAAATACCCATACAAATGTGTCAAGAGATGAGTAATCAAAAGTTTTAAGAATTATTTGTTTACTCCAAACAAAGATGTGTTCATAACATATCTGACAATTGATGAAATAAAGGAAAATTCGCGAATTTTTTTTATAATTTTCGGAAATGAGGAATTCATTTGAAACTTGTTTAAGATTACAAAATAAGTGTCAAATTTTTCAAAAATATCCATAGATGTGAAAAAATAAGTACCCAAACTTTTTAAGAAGCTTATGTTTAATATAAACCATGCTACATAAAGAGCATTAATATGGTTAACATAATGAAGGATATATTGCGAATTTTTTATATTTCTTTGCAATGAGGATTTTATTTGAAACTTGTTTCAAATTTCAGTGAAAGCATCAAATTTTTTAAATAAAGTTCGTTTTTGCATCTGATTTCGCAACTTAATTAATAGTTGGCAATAATTAATCAGCAAATTTGAAATCCACCCTCCTGAATTATTAAGTATCACACTTAGTACGGTAAAACCCAGGGTTAAAATATTTCGATGGTTACTTTTTTTGAAAAATCTAAAAAAAATAAATAAATAAACGGACCACTCTGATTAACTCTTCGATCTAATGATCGGATTTGCCCGTTTTGGAACTCTATTTTAATGGTTCGAAGGGTTGACCTCAAATATGCTAATTAATTAGTGCAAAACATATTTTAAGTTACAAAATTAGACACAAAAAATGCAGTTTGAAACAGTTGTATTTTAAAAATTCGATTTCTTAATAAATATTCGACCGATTCGTTCACATTTTGTATTTTGCTCTTTAAAATCGCATTATTTAAAGTCATGTGAAAAATTATATACCTTGCAATTCTTAAGTTCTTCAGCTTTTATAAAATAAAATAATAATTAAAAAAAAAATATTTGCTAAAAGTTATATATAGCACGGATAAAAAAATTTATAATTGTGTGCAAAAATTTTTTCAATTGGCTAAAAAAGTTATATATGGCGAAATACGTAAAAAGTAAAATTTACATTAAGAGGTCCACACTTTGATCCGCTCTCTTAACAAAACAACTGGGACCATATTTGCCAGATTGCGACTACTCCTTATATATTAGAGGTCAGAAATCCGAATACCTTGGAAAAAGATATGTTTGTACAAATAAAGCACATTTTTATATCTGATTTCGTAACTTAAAATATCGTCTGCACTAATTAATTAGCATATTTGAGGTCACCTTTTACCATTAAGAATGAGTCCTAGAACATGAAGATCCAAACATTAGATCGCAAGTTATTCTAGGTGGTCCGTTCTTTTGGCGCACTACACATGTGACCACCATATGCTGTACCTTGGATCATTGGTTGTAATTCCTTAGGTAATTGAACTTGGATATTGATGCGGTTAAAATTTATTTTCAATTAAGGTAAATAAACAAAAATAAATCAATTGTTATACGTAATACCAAATAAAATGTTTATTGGAATATTTAAAAAAATTATAGTTTTACTATAAGTATAAAAATAAATTTATATTACGAATATCAAAACCACCAAGGAAATATGTTTGTGCTAATTGTACATGCTGTGCATACCTTAAACGAGTGCCAGGTACAATATTGAAACTGGAACAAAGTAGGACAAGCATAAAGCTTTGCAGTGACTGATAAAAAATTATTTTTCTTGAAAAAAGAATAAAAAATAATGAAATCATGATACTAATCTTCCTAAGAAATGTTTTAAAATTTAATTATTTTAGTGTTTTATTTCTCAAATAAATTTAAAAAGTAAAAAAAAAAAAATCTTAAGCACATACGTAGGAAGTCTGAAATCAGGGGTCTGTCTAGGTTTTTCTGAGAGGTACCTATTTTGTGAAAATTTAGACATAATTTGTGAAAAACTAAAAATTATATTAAACAATCAACACAAAAATATGGATTTATCGTTTTTTAAGGGATACAAAAATAAAATTTTAAGAAAAAGTATTTTGTGAAACTACCGTATTTCCTAAAGTTGAATTTGTGAAGGTACCGCTAAACGGTAATAAATTCAGCCTGGACAGACCCCTGGAAATAGTCAACAAAACAACAGATCCTTATCCTTTAGTTGCATAAATCAACTAAATCTACTACTGAATGCAAAATTCTTCTATTGGATGTAACAAGGTGCAAGGTACATGGATACAAGGTACAATACTTTCTCATCTGATTAAAAAAAATTTTAAAAATCTAATGCACTTCCAATATTTATAATTGGGGTGAGGAAAATCACTACCTAATTCTTAGCAAGGAATATTTCTGCGCATTTAATAACGCTTGGTTTTCCAACTATGGTTTTGAAAGTGTGGATAAGTCGCTCCCATATTAAAACGCAGAATAATTTGTCGCCTTCGAAAAGCTAATCAGAGACTAGAAATTGCTCGTAGCCTTACAATAAATTCTGCATTATAATATTTCACACACGATCGGTGGAATTGTTCGATCATTATTTAAGCATTCACACGCTTGGACAATAATTTATTTGCAGAATCGTGCAATCGACAACTTCACCATCCCTAAATGTTCCAGAATTCTAGTTTGACTGGAGTGCCTCGAATTTACGTGGTTACTAAACTAGGAGCGATTTGATCTTCGATACAGAACTAATTATCTAACTGTTGTGCAACGATGCAGAAG
This sequence comes from Parasteatoda lunata, assembly GCA_949128135.1. Taxonomy (NCBI): domain Eukaryota; kingdom Metazoa; phylum Arthropoda; class Arachnida; order Araneae; family Theridiidae; genus Parasteatoda; species Parasteatoda lunata. The sequence continues at coordinate 108,871,449 of OX421971.1, read as the reverse complement.
TCGGATTTAGTAATCTAAATCGATTGAGAATCGAGCAAGTAGAATTACATTACGAACCGCAAACTCTATTTTTAATCATCAACGTTCGATACGGCACAGGGGAGAGATTCTGATACTTAAAATAATATCATAACTGAATTGGCTTTATTATATCCTTCCAGCTTGGGGCTAGATTGTAACAAATGATTAGGAAATAAATGCGATATTGATAATTGTCTTCCATATACGTATAGGTCAGATAATTATCCAACATATATTTACGTTGAGTATCGAAATATAATCGCTTTGCAAACTCAAAATTATATTGATCATTGCAAAATGTATAAAATATCAATTACAACGCGAAATTTGTTCAGTGGAAATGCTTACACAGTTGCAGACAAAAAAAAGTACATCATACATAGAAAAGTGATTAAATCTTCGTTTTCATGAATATATCCTTTGTATAAATACGACACATACATCTTTGAAGTAAAATAAGTTGTGGGATAGCTATATAGTTGTTATTCAAACCCCCCTACAGCTAGATCCAAACTTTTTCTTAGTATCTCCTACTTTAATTTAATCACTTTCTAGATCATCAATTAATTGTAACCAATATATATATATATATATTACAGTGGATCGAAAAAAAATTTGAATTTCTTCAGTGTAGAACTTTTTAATGCACTTTCAGGGCAGAAAAATTACCTGTTGTACTATGGATGCAAACAGGATAAAAAGTTTAAAAATTGTTTTAATATCTTTCGTCTGGCATCGCTCTTAAAATTAATAAAAACTTGGGGAAAAAAAACAGGCGATTTTAAAATTTTTTTAATATAGCTTAAACTTTTTAAATAATTACTCTTTTTTCATGCTTGTTTGATCGTTTAAATGAACTTTTTTTTTTTTATTATTTATTTCCTATGAGCTGCACAATCAGTTTTCCCGATGAGCAGACCTAGTGCGTTCTCCAGAAGTAGTATCCACTCTTTCAGGACCATCACAATGAGTGAGATACCGTTGGCCATGTTAATTTGGACGTTTAGTTTCTACCACACTAGATGGCAGCACCGAGACTCTATTTGGATGCTAAAGTGCACTAGGAATTTAATTTTGCCAGAAATGCCAAGAGCCAATTAGGCACTCCAGGGATCTTTTACATGCCGCATAATCATACGACATGGCCGCTGAGGATTTTCTGCATCCCAAAAATCCGGTGTCTGGGCCGGGGATCGAACCCGCAGACTTGGACTCAGAAGGCCGACGACAAACCAACTGCGCCACCCAGCAACCATGTAAATGAACTAAATAGATTTATTGGGAACAATATTTTTTTCACGTTTAGAAAACGGGTTATAAAAGAACATAAATTTGCCAATTTTTCATACTTATCAGTGTGTGTCTCTGCGCTCGTTATGTTTTTTCAAAATAACCCTGTAACTCGTCTCGTGAAGATGGTTGCATGTCGAGTTCCACCTACACCCTACCTTGCCAACCATCCAATTTTTTATTGTGATATTTATATTATATTTAAAGCTAGTTTCGTAGATTCTCTTATCGACTACTTTCTTACATCAACTACACATTTGAAGTCTAATTGTTTGGGAAAATGAAGATTAACTGATCTAGATCTTAGTGTTGCTTAGATATATTCTTGTCTAGCTACATTTTCGCTGCTTTTATTCCAAGTCCCTGTCATAAATTTGATCTACCTTTCCATAGCGACAGGAAAATGTTGGTATATCTCTAATTCGCATGATGCCAAAATTGATTGGTAATTGAATATCATCTTCATTTAAGTCTTACAATATTAAGAAGGACATAAAACGCAAGTATTTCAATTAATGATTTCTGAGTAATCCGAATATTGAAAGTTTGTTTTCAGTAGTACTAAATTTGGTCAGCAAATTACTGTCGATCAGATTACATTTAAAATATCTGCTGTATATTTTAAATGTAATTATCTTGGGAGGGCATCGTCCAAAAGACTTAGAAAATCGCGATTTTATTCCTTTGTCCTAGTCCAGCTAAATCTTAGCTCTATATAACTGCCTGAATTTAAAACTCTTTCCATAAAATCAAGTGCATTAGAGCAGTTACTCATTTTTAACTATTTAAAACCAGTTGTATTAAATGAACTGAAAAGTCAATTACATAGGATATAGATCAATTAGTTGAATTGAATTTTACAATTTGGGATTTGCAACTATACTTCTGATTGATTTTTATTTAATATGTTTAACCACGTTCGAGCCAGTTATAAGGTAATGATTTTTCAATGATATTTAGTGCTTTAAACTCCCCTATATTTATTAAGTATTTAAAAAAATTTATGTATTTAATTGGCTGCTAGATATGTGTTACAGTAGAATTTTACTAAATCCACTTCAGTACAAATATGTCCACAGTACGCCTATCTTTAAAAAGTAGGAATACTTCCTAATAAGCTGAAAGGAGAGATTTCATGCCAATTTGAAATAGACGGATTCCAAACGACAAACTGACTTTAATACTCGTAATTGTTCGGGAATCCAATTAAGAGGAAACATGCAATTGCAATTACAATCGTTAACATTCATGGCTTTTGAAGTAAAGAGCATTCATTCTCTCTTGAAGTTGGGGATGTTCTGCATTATTTGCAAACTTTAGTTAAAAGTTCCAGCATAAAATTCTTTCGAGCACTCCAAAATTGCATCTTAATTAAAGTACAACAGTCATTTAAATATTACTTCCGTGTTTATTAGGTAGTAGGAATACATTACTTTGCACGAAACGAGTCATAATTAAATCTCTATTTCGGAAACCGTGTAAATTAAAGCCGTACATTGTCATTTAACGTTCAGATAATTAATTTAAGTCACTTAATCCTTATTTCAATAATAAAAAATATATATATAAAATCATTTAGTAACAAACAAAAAAATTTTTGAAATAAACGTTTGAATAAAAATACTAAGATAAAACTATTAAATTATGTAAAGCATAGTTTCTTGATAGTTAAAATTGCACCAGTAGGTTGCATATGAACTTAACATTATATGATAAATTTACAACATAAAAATTTTATTTGGATATCATCTACAATAACCACAGGAAAGAAAGAAGGAAGAAAGGAAAAATTTATATGAAGGAATTTTGTGAATCAAATCACTTTTGATTTATTAACAATATTATATATACGTTTGAACACGAAATTACGTAACTTAACAAAGAATCTTGTTTTCTTTTTTGTATTTTTACAGAATTTGTTTACTTTTTAGTTTCATAACCAACAGAGATAAATGAAGACGAGAGTTTTTTCGAAATTTAACTTATTTAAAGCTTAAAAATCTTAACTCTAGACAGAATAAAAAAAAATACACATGAGGTAGAAAATGAAGTTATATTTTGCACCAAAAATAATCTCATTAATAAACCACCTATTAAATTAATCCTCATATATAACTCTGCAACAATTTAAGTTGAGATTGAATGAAATTATTCACACCTCAAATGCACTAACTCACTTGAAGTGTAGAAAGGAAAAATTTATATGAAGGAATTTTGTGAATCAAATCACTTTTGATTTATTAACAATATTATATATACGTTTGAACACGAAATTACGTAACTTAACAAAGAATCTTGTTTTCTTTTTTGTATTTTTCAGAATTTGTTTACTTTTTAGTTTCATAACCAATAGAGATAAATGAAGACGAGAGTTTTTTCGAAATTTAACTTATTTAAAGCTTAAAAATCTTAACTCCAGACAGAATAAAAAAAATACACATGAGGTAGAAAATGAAGTTATATTTCGCACCAAAAATAATCTCATTAATAAACCACCTATTAAAATAATCCTCATATATAACTCTGCAACAATTTAAGTTGAGATTGAATGAAATTATTCACACCTCAAATGCACTAACTCACTTGAAGTGTAGAAAAAATAGCCTGCACACCTCAAATATGACCTCTCTAAGCTGGTTGCACTAAAGTAGATTTCTAACAACCTCAAAACAACCTTACGTGAGAATAAAACAACTTAATACACCTTGAGAAATTGATCTTATAGGATTGCTTTGAAACCAACTTCAAATTAACCTTAAATCAACCTTGACACCTCAAAAACACCTTAAATTTTTGCAAGGGTCATATCACACTAAAATCAATGTGCTTCACCTTTCACGGTGGGGAATTTAATAAAGAAAAATCTTATATAAGTTCTCCTGATTACATTTGCCACAAGAGATAGTTTAACAATCAAAATATTTCAATCTATTACAGGTTTCCTGCGCGATTTCTTATTTATTTAAATGAAAAACTAATGATAATTACCGCGATATTGATAAAATGAGATAATGATAAAATGAGATAATGATAAAAATCGATGATAATAATGATAATAAGGATGATAACGATAATGATAAGAATCGAAAACTACAGAAAACTTTTAATAACTCCCTTAAGAAAGCACATTCATATAGTAAAAGTTATGGTAATTGGCCCGCTCTTCCCCACATGATATCTGTGTATTTTAAAAATTTCCACAACTATTTACTTCTCTTTTTTATAATGTGATTATTATTTTTAAAAAAAAACATTCTTTAAACTCCTCCACTGTACTCATACACTTAATCTTAAACGTCATACTTATTTAAATAATATTTAAATTCAGTTGAGTTATCGCACGATAAGCGAAACTGTAAGGCAAAAACTAGAATTTGAACTGGCAGTTTTAACCCGTTTATGATCAAGATGAAAAAAAAAGAAAAATTGTTTCGTTAACAAAATAGCTTTAAACCGTCAAATATACGAAGAAAGCCTGTAAAAAGAACGAGAATATTTACAGTGCGCGGATAAAAATAGAAAAAATCTGCATTTTTCCATAATCAGTTTAATTTTCTTTGTGAAAAATATGTTTTTCTCATATCCAATTTACATTTATTTATTACTGAGTACTTATAACAAAACAAAATTATATATATATATAAATAAATTTAATATCTCAAATAGATTTTTATCTAACTTTTTCCCCTCAAAAGGAGTGACATAGCACTCGCATATGATTTAACAGAAGTGGTAATAGTTACGCTTTTCTCTTGGTAATCTGGGTCTTCTAGATATTAACAAAATTATAGTTTGAATGTAATAGTTATTTTAACAGAACATTTTACAAACTCTTACACCAACCAAAGCGAATATATATATATATACATTTAATTGCAATCAATTTCTAAAATAAATTTTTATCTGACAATTTCAAATGCCTAAACCAAAACTACAAATTACTTTTTTCAATTTCCTTAACTTACAAAAAATATATTTCAGTTCATGCTATTTCAAGCTTAAAAAAAACTATTATCATTTATTTTAATTTACCTCGGCTACAGAAACAAGTATTCAATATCTATAAAACAATTTACTCTCAAAAATTCTTTTTTAATATATATATTTTGATAAATGAAGCAAACATCCGCAAATATCTCTGCGAAAAGTATGCTCTATTTACAATGCACGCATTCCCCCCCCCCCATTATCGAATAATGTGAAAAAACATGAAACACTCAATAAAAGTGAATAAAAAAATAGGAAAACCGATGATCTAGTTGCTATAAATAGGAAAAATGTTAAGTGAAAATCAATATTTCGCTTAGTTCCTCAGCGTTTCCAACTTCGAAATCAAAGGTACGCAAAACAAAAGATTGCTAAAGAAGAAATTAAAATTTCCATTACAAAGCATTTTTGTAATAACTTCAAAAAAGAAAGGAAAACGTATTTTGCTGCCGAATTAAAATCTTTTATTTCGGAAGGTAATTACTGAAAAATGGAAAAAGGTCAAAGTTTCAGAATTTTTCTGAACAAAAATATGTCAATATTATTAACTGTGTGGGTATAATTAAGATCTTGTTTTTAAAGATGTCATAAATAACAAAGGTACGTCTTTTTATACCACATGCTTTCTTTTTAAAAAAGTATTATAATTAATCGATTAGTTATATTTACACGGCATTTAAAGTTGTAAACTATTATAACTACATATAATGCAATAAAAACGTACCAGGTGTCTGTGTAATATTTTGTTGACCAACAGGAAAAATTAGTTGTAGGTAAATGTATTGAATTAATAGTTTAGTTTTTCTTATAGTATGAATTCTATAGGAAAAGTTAGTATATAGAACAGTCTATAAAGTTAAAAAATTAAACGTCAATCTTTCGATTATATTCGATTTATCTTTCGAGCATAATAAATTTATTAGTTACATTTAAAAGTAATATTAAAAGTGTAAACTACTGTTTGTACATATAATGAAATAAAAAGTTACGTACCTGCCTGTACCGGATATATATATATATATATATATATATATATATATATATATATATACATACATCAGGTGATACTATACAGCTTTACTGTTCTACGCGACTAATACCGGTTTGCACTTGCTTATGTCGTGAATCACTTGGTTAAATTAGACGATATATAATATAAATTCGACGATTGGATAATTTGGACGATATATTATAAAAATATAGAATATTTATTATATCAGGTGTTATATTATTATATTATAATAATTAGACCAAATTATCAGACGCACTGTAGTTCTTATAATAATTCTTACAATACTTTGATATTTAAACATGCATGTAATGGGTTTTGATTCAAGAGATTTTTTATATACTTCGTATTTGTATTTATTTTTAACGTATTGCTTTACAATGTTAACCAATTGATACACAAACGTCAAAAATTGCTAACTGGTTTCAGCCACGTAAAAACAATGAAGCTGTATATTATCACCTGATAATTACTATATTACATAGAATCTTAAAGTACGTCGAATAATTTGTCCAGGGCCTGAAAATGCAAAAATGTAAAAATTTGACCTAAAAATTAGTTTAGGTCGTGCTCTAAGGTATTATGATAAAGTTACCAACATTTACCACTCTTCCGAAAAATTTATTGTTAATTTTGCCAAAAACATAGCCAAAGCACTTCGGTAAAATTTATCAAGCCTTTTCCTGTTCTCATAGAGACAAAGACACTGTAAATTTTACCATATTCTGGAAGTTTGGACTATACTTTTTTTTCTCTGTATAGTTATAAGTTTTATAAGATAAATATCATTTTTAGAAAGCGATGTGAAAAATTTGCCTAGTAAAAGTAATGGCAGATAAATTTACAGCTTATGATTGATTATCTTACTACGCTAGTAATCTTAAGTAAATATTAAATATATGCTAAAAGTTTATCATATGAAGAAAAGTTAACGCGTATGTACAATTAAGATAGAATTTTTTTCCTTTTACCGAATTACTATTGCTTCTTTGTACACAAAAATATCTGCAATATATACGCTGAATGTGTAATAAGCAACAAAAAAAAAAAAAAAACGGGCCACCCAGAAAAAAAATTCGATCTAATGATCAGATTTTCACGTTCTAGGTCTCAATCTTAAACGTTTGTGGGGGTGACCTCAAATATGCAAATTAATTAGTGCAGACGATAATTTGAGTTACGAAAACAGACTCAAAAACGTACTTTTTCTGAATAAGCATACTTTTTATTTTCGATAGATCGGATTACTGACACCCAAAATATAGGGGGTGGTCGTATAGGTAATATGGTCCCCATTGGTTGGTCAGGAGAGCGATTCAAAGTTTGGAAAACTTATTGTTAACTTTATTTTTTGCCTATTTTGCCATATCTCGAAAACTTTTTTATGCGAATTTAACAGTTTTTGCACACAAACATAAAATTCGTTTACCTAAAGATAATTTGAGATTACCCCCTTGAATCATTAATGAGTCCTAGAACATGAAGATTAAGACCATTTTAGGGTGGTCTGCTTTTTATTTTACGCACTGTACGTAAGTATATAAGCACAACCCTACGTTGGTTGTTATTCTTAAAGTAATTATCAGTATTTTACAATTGGAGCAAAAAGTTTGCTATGAAAAGAAAAGTTAACTCGGATCAATTAATAACTTATAATTGAATATCACTTTCCAAACAACTAGCGCTCCTACGTAGCCATGTTTCTTTTACTATATGTTAATACTCTCAAAGTAAACATTGATTGTTTGAAGAAAGTGCAAAGTTTACGGACAAGGAACAGTAAATAGCTTGTATATGAACATAATTCATCGAAGCAGCTATTGCTGCTCTATATACGTTACCATAGTTTTGTTTTAATTACTTCGCATTCCATAATTACTATTTTGATCGTAATTAATTTCGCTGAATTCAGTGAATAAATTACCGAAATCGTCTAACAACAAATCGATTTTCATCTTTCAAGAGTCTTTCCAAATAAAAATCATCTCACAAGTATTGAAAATCTTTCCTGATTTCGAAAGCAGAAACTGAAAATATTCACCTCAACAATTTCCAATTAGTTCTTAATCCGAGAAGTAATTGATAAGATTACATCGGGATGATTAGTGCTTTTTTTTGCACACTCGAAATTCATTCTCAAAACACACTAAACAAAGTATAGTCACTCCAAGTGTGAGAATTCTCAGAGAATTCAGTTAATTAAAACGTTTATTTTGGTATTTTAATGAAGCTGTTTTCTGTTTCTTTTAATCCCTGTACTTCACCACTTAATCTGTATTAGATATAAGGCCAGTGACAATTTGTTTTTGCGAATGAAAAATTTAAAAAGAAGTTAAAAAGATTTTGAAGATTGAGATTAAATGTGATTCGTGTGAAACTGATCAATATCAAACGAAACCAAACAGTATATTTTTTCCCTCTATATTATAATAAATATGAACGAAAAATCAGATACTATTTTTATTAACCATTATGAAATAACCATAAATAAACTATACCATAAATTATTATCCTCATATCATTAAAATACTTCACCACATAATATATCTGTATTAGATATAAATCCAGTGGCAATTAGTTTTGGGAACGGAATGCTTAAAAGAAGCTGAAATGAATTAGGTTTATAAATTGAGATCAAATGACACTTGTGTAAAACTAATGAGATAATGAAAATATGAAAAAAATTTGTATAAATATGACAACCAAAGCTGACGTCTTCAGAGGGTATAATCTCCGGAAGTCATAAAAGCAAAACCTTTTCTATCGAGAGAGCAAGACAAAAGTCTAAAATTGCTCTCCCTGTACCCCAAAGGTTTTGCCAAAGTAAGCAAAACCTTTTCTATCGAGAGAGCAAGACAAAAGTCTAAAATTGCTCTCCCTGTACCCCAAAGGTTTTGCCAAAGTAAGCAAAACCTTTTCTATCGAGAGAGCAAGACAAAAGTCTAAAATTGCTCTCCCTGTACCCCAAAGGTTTTGCCAAAGTAAGCAAAACCTTTTCTATCGAGAGAGCAAGACAAAAGTCTAAAATTGCTCTCCCTGTACCCCAAAGGTTTTGCCAAAGTAAGCAAAACCTTTTCTATCGAGAGAGCAAGACAAAAGTCTAAAATTGCTCTCCCTGTACCCCAAAGGTTTTGCCAAAGTAAGCAAAACCTTTTCTATCGAGAGAGCAAGACAAAAGTCTAAAATTGCTCTCCCTGTACCCCAAAGGTTTTGCCAAAGTAAGCAAAACCTTTTCTATCGAGAGAGCAAGACAAAAGTCTAAAATTGCTCTCTCTGTACCCCAAAGGTTTTGCCAAAGTCCAGGAAAAGAATATGATACATAAAATAATTATTTTTAATTCCTTTTAAATTTTTGAATTTCTTACTTAATTTGTGTAAAACTAAGGAATACAAAACGAAACAAATCGGTATATTGTTTCTCCTGTATTCAAATGTTTAAAATGAACGAAAATCATGAATTATTTTTCACTGAAATCAAAAACAATGAATCAAGGAATTCTTATAATAATACTTAAGTAAATATTTGCTAAATGCAAATAAACTAAGAGGATTAATAGAAAAAATAGTAGGAGAAAAATCTTAAAAATGCAGTTCAGAAAGAGATACAGATAAAGAAGCAAAGGAAAAAACTTTTTAAAAAAGCAACAAAAAAGGCAACTGAAGAACACTGGCAAAAGAGCAAAGAAAAAAGCCATGAGAGAAAAGGAAAAGAAAAAAAAGCTGGCAAGAACGCAAAAGAAAAAAAAGCACTGGAAAAAAGCAAAGAAAAAAAAAAAAACACTGGAGAAAAAGCTGAGGAAAAACGCAGATAAAAGAGAAATGGAAAAAACTCAGGCAAAAAAAGCAAACGAAAAAAAAAAGCTGGCACAAACGCAATGGAAAAACAGTACTGAGAAAAAAAAAAAAGCAAAGGAAAAAACACTGGAGAAAAATTTAAGGAAAAAAACGCTGCTAAAATCATAAATAGAAACATAATAACGCTGCTAGTAAATAAAAACATAATAACGCTGTATTTTAGTAAATCCTAACTTTTATGCTTTCATGCAAACTTTTCATATTTGGTTTTTTTAATTACCAATTTTAAAAAAATTCAAATTTCTAATTTTAAAACTTTCATTTCTTTAATTATTTTTTAGGAAAAAGTATGCATTGAAGCTAAACAAAAAAGAAATTTTAATTTCCTGAAAACAGGTTCGAATAAAAATTCAAAACTTTCATCGAGTTCACTTCTTAATTTCAGAAATACATTTAAGTTAAATAACAGTAGAAAAAATATGGAAGAAACAATTTATGTAGAACTTCTACTTCTCGTTCTATGAAAGATAATAAAGTCTCATCTGGTGTTCTAATATAGATACAACTGTCTCCATTAACTTTTCTCCTTTTCTCCGTTAAAAAAAAAATATCAGGTAGCCTATTTTTTTAGACAATGAAGCAAATTGTAATGTTTTCAAAATTTTGTGTCGCAGACATCTTTAACTTAATAATAAATACTTTTCGTTTCGGCATTTGGAAAAACAAATTTTGAATCTGAGTTTATGAAACGAGACGTAACCGAAGAAATATATGCATAATATATTACATGGCCATATAAATATATTACATTGCGTATTTTTCGAATAACCCTCTTAATTTAGTTGCTTTTTCATTAAATATTTTATTAAAATACAAGGCCCGTTGTTTTGGTAAACATTAAAAAGATACAATGTGCAATGAATATACAATATAATATTCAATAAAAAATTTATACAGTAAAATTAATTCCAGTAAGAATGTGATTCTTTTTTAAATAAAATCTTAAAAAGAAACGTTAGTCATTAATGGCTAGATTTCTGACTGATTTTCATAGATTATCTAATTTTACTTAACGAAAATACTGTAGTCACCACTTTTTTTCATAGTTTGTAATGTAGAGCACTACATTTTTTTTAATAAAAAAGCAGTGTAGTAAATCGTGCAATACAAAAAACTGTTTGTAGCGATTCCTGGTAACTACTCTTAATGTTAATTTTTACTAATCTTGTTCAAATGTATTCTTCATATAAAAAATAAACAATCTCTCTTTGTAAACGCAGCAATTTATCGTTCCTGAAATTTAAAATTGCATCAACATTGTTTCATACTGAAATATTCAACAACGATTATTTTGACTAATTAATTGTAATGATATATTATGTAATTCTGTAATGTGATAATGTTTTTAAAACACGATACTTTACTCTCAAATCTAAACAAAGTCAAATTCCAAAAATTGGAGTAGTTTAAAAAATTAATTAATATTAAAAGTCTAGTAAATTATTGTTCCCAAAAATTTGATTCAACTTAAATTTTGAAAATATTAATTATTAACTATGTTTTATCTTAGTTAAAGTATATAAGCTACATGCAATTCGTCATCAACACAACTATAGTTTTTAAGGAAATTCAAATAGAACAGCAATTTTTTTTAATTACTGGAATGTTCATTACACTATTACTTTAACAACTCCTGAACATTTAACTCAATTATTTTAGTTTTATTTCTTCCTAAAAATTGATTAAAAAAATATTTTGTTTTTAAAATGCTCGTTATTTGTTTAAGCACATTTTGATAAGATTTAATTTTATTTGTCAAAAATTTATAAAGATAACTTTCTATCATATAACTGTTAAAATTATAAAATGTTTTAATTTCTTTTGAACCGATTATTTTTTTAAAGATTTCGATAGAAATATAAACTTTTAGCAACATCAAATCAGTGTTTTATTAAAATTTTTCATATTTTTGCATCTTTTAACATCAAGTCAAGTGCTAGTACCCGCGTGCAAAATGAAGATTTCGAGAAAAAAAAGAATGGTTTAATAGGAATTATTCAACGCAAAAGTGAAAAAAATGGCGAAAAAGCGCACCAAGTGGTAACTTTTCAATCAAATTTAAATGAGAATGAAAAAAGGAAAAAAAAAACTTTTATAGGTAAATATTAATAACTAAGAATGGTTCTTTCGTCCCCTTCGTAATTTCAGCTACGAGAACAAAAGCAAGTTTTTTTCCCCATCGTATTCCTTACATTTTTCAATAAACCTCCGAAATATCACTTAACTAAGTCAATTTGTCTTTGCGCAACAAAATAAAATGTAATTTTAAAAAAAAAATGTGAAAAAGTTGCCGTAAAAAAAAATTTCATTGCTAAAACATTCGAACAATATGGAACTTCGCGAAACAAAGAAAAAAAAAGAAAAAAAAATATTGTTAAGTTTCTAAATAGACTAAAGTAAAAAAAGTTTAGTAAAGTTAGACTTTAGTAAAAAAGTTTAGGGATATCAGGATGAGATTAAAAACTCCGAAACGTGGGATATATATATATATATATATGTAATACAAAAATTATAATACTTTTGTATTAATAAAAGAATTAAAACTCTTTCGTTTTCATAAAATGTCTTTGTTAAAGAATAAGAGTAGAGATATTCTATTTTGGGAATTCAAGGCTGAAAACATGCATTGAATTATAATTAGATTTATATTTCAAAAGAGGAGTTATTTTTAGAATCTTTCCTTCTGTCACTTCCATATTAGGAAGCATAAAATTATTTTCCTTAAGGTGTAGGAATACAAGGAGTGTGATGACTGGCCTTTTCACCCCTTTGGATTAATAGTATATAATGCGGGACAATTGTTTTAGCGTGACTTTTTGCTGTACGATATTGTCAACCTAAGCTTCGCCACAACTGTCTGGATGTTAGTCCACCCCCCTCCAGCTGGGAGAGTGGGTGAGACTTCTGCTGTCACCAATTGTCATCTAAATAAAGCTTGATATAAACCCTCCCGCAGTGGAATGATCGCAAAAATGCAGTTCCCAGTAGAGCACCAAGACAAGCATCACTGGCTGCGGTCAGTAGGCTGGTGGGTAAAAACTTTGATCAGTTTGCACAGGGAACAAGGATGCGCGGTGTCGGTCCTCGTTAAACTGTACTACCGTAAAGTGCTCGACTTCGCGCTCAGGTCGTCGGGCTACCAAAGCAGGGAAGCCATCCCAGATAAACAGAGGATCAAAAATGCGATGTCATGTCTTCGGATCATCCTCAGGGATGATTCCCAGGCCGTCACCAATAGCCCATTGTGCAGCTCTAATGCCACGTAATATATATATATATATATATATATATATATATATATATATATATATATATATATATATATATATATATATATATATATATATATATATATATATATATATATATATAAACTTTTTTTAAATTTCGTAAGAAATACCTAATACCTAAAGGATTATTTTGTAACTTTAGAGTTGTTTAATTCACACGATGTTTAATTCTAAGCAATAAAATATAAAGCTTTCAGAGGTTTTGGAGAACTGTAATAAAGTTATACTAGTTATATAATAAAAAGTTTTATAGTTAGTATAATAAAGTACAAATTAATCCTTTGGGTATTTAGGTCCTTAGTAGTATAATATATAGTTATATAATAAAGTTACTATAATAATGTTTTTAACACCCTATGCCAGAAAATCAAGCAATAAGCTTGGAACTTGTACCAATTACTTGAGTTGTTGTTTTTAGTGACTGCATTCGTAAACATAGTGTTTAAAATTTTTTTGTTTTACGGTCATTCGCTTTATTTTTAAAAATATTCAGTGGAATTGAACAATCTTTTTGGAGTAATTTAAAATTAATTACAAAATTATTTAAGGTATCCGAACACGTTCGGAGGACTTTTTTAAAAATATTAAGTTTCAGAACACTTTAATTATGTTTTTATATTTATTATATGTAAAAACTAATATTAAATAAGAGAAATTAGACATTTATATTATAATTTGTTTTTAAAAGCTAAATAACAAGAAAAAATTGATGTTTTTTTCATAAAACTTGGGAAAGGATATACTTCACCAAAATTATTGTATTAAAAAAGTGTTATTATCAAAATAAAGAGCAGAATTTTGTCTAGTGATTTGACTACAATCATAAAAATATTTGAAAAATTAAATTTTTTATAGAAAATCGAAAACTTTTTATGAGATTTTTGTCAAATTTTTTACGTCATATTTCACATTTTAGACCAATAATAAAAAACTATTAAATATTTTTAAACAATTGTAGCACAATCACTAGAGAACATTATACATAATACACATAAAAAATTTTATTGAAATATGTCAACAACTTTTTTAATAATGAATTTTTAAAGTTACTATTTTTGCGTGAAATTACATTCTGAGAAAAAGGCATTTAAAGTATAAATTATATCATTTTTATTTTAAAAATCTATTTTAGAAATGCTATTCCCATGAAACTTCTTTTTTCGTCCATTATTTCGATTTCTTGGATTACCCATATTGCAAAGTACTTAAACATAAAATTTCGAAAAGAAATTCAATTACTTTTCAATAAAATGTAGTCAAAATAATATTAGAATATTGGAAGAACGCTGCTTGTAAACAAATCCACAAGAGAGTGAGAATGTTGCCAATTTTAACCCAAAAACTACTAATATAAATGATAAATTGTGAGGCTCATTTCTAGCAACATTAAAATAATAATTATTCAAGTGAAAGAAAGATAATTATCCCAAAATAAAAATAAATATAACTGTTTTTGTCCCACTTCCGGTTTCGGAATGCTATTTCCGGTTTCATTTTTTAATCATCAACTAATATTCTTTTAATCATAACTTTTCTTCTAATTGACGCACAATTAAAATTTAAACTGTTTTAAAAACTAGAATAAACGGAGATTCGTAATTTAAAATTAAAAAAAATTGTCATTTTTAGCTAAAATTCACTTTTTCAACGTGTACGGATACCTTAATTAAAATTTTAAAAAATAATTCTCAAAAAAGTTGCGTAAGATAAAGTACTTCCTTTATATTGCGTATGACATAAGAAAAAATATTAAAAAAAAATTTCAAAGTTTGATTTGAATATTTTAAAAATTTAAATTTGAATATTCTAAAAATAAATATATATATATAATATTTTTCATTTCAAAAAAATTTTATTTGGATCTCTATTAAAGTCTTAAAACTTTCTAGAACAATTTTTATGAATAGAGCGCAGAACAAATCCTTATAGCTTAGTATCAAATTATAGAGAATTTTATAGTAACGTTGCATCAAAAGAATTAACAGCATAAGTTTGTCAATATTTTTTCATAATAGCAATCATATTTGATTGAGATTTTTAATCTAATAAAAATTTTTAATCTTTAAATAATTTTAAAGTAATTTTTTTAATTATCTTAAACGAAAAAAACAGAAAAGAAAAGGAAAACAAATAGTAATTTACTAAATGATTTCCTAATTCGCCATTTAAAAATTCCTTGATAGAACTACTGTTGTGGGTTTGTTGCTGGATTGGCTGAAAATAATAAATAAGTGCATGAACTTAAATTCATCACCAAAAAAATTTGAATGTGTAAAATTTTTAAACTATGCAATTTTCATTATTGATTGAAATAAAAAGACGTTGAAATGAAAATCTATATTTTCCTGTTCTTCGATTCAAACCGATTACATATTTTAATATCCTTTTTTACTCTGGTAGAATACAGTGCTCTTCTGAACGTGCACTAAATTCAAGACTATCGAAGCAAAAGGGCTGAACGTTAGTAAAAATCTCGACAATTTTATTTAGCTAAAACTCTGGAATATCAGGATAACTGCAAACCTTGCAATAAAGAAAGCATTTTATGCTAGTGTAATATTTTTTTTTAAAAAATATAACATTCTTTGGAGGTACTCGAAAAAAGTATACTGGAAATAAATTTAAATTTAAGAATAATATTTATATTTAACAAAAAGTTTATTTATAAACTTGTAATGCCGTTACTTTTAAAATCCTATCAAGAGACAAGGCATTTATCATAGATGCTATACCTTTTGACTCGTAACCCATTTTGAAAGACAAATTTTTTTCGACGCCATTTTTAAAAATCATATAATTAGCGCTTATTACACAGAACGAATTTGTATATCCATCGTTTTCGATACGGTACACTTTTTAAGGTACTATCAACCTGTTAACTTCTTGAAAATTCCTACAAAACAATTATTTTATAAATGCATTTCTTAAGAAACTAGCATTGTAAAAAATAAACATTGACTCAAAAATCTAAGAGCTTGAAATAACTTCTAAATGTATTTTGTTAAAAATCCCACTTATTGATTAGATTAGTATGTTTATGAAAAATGTGAAGAGCAAATATTTAATAAATAATAATCACTACGATCTCGCGTAATGCAATTCAACAGTTCGTCTTATGCATATACATATTTTCAAACCATTCCCATGCTGATTACTAAATAAATATACTAATCCTGGTTGCTAATATTAACAACACGTGGTAGTATAATCTATAGGGTTTGCTAAAGAGAACCATAAATTGAAACCTGTTTCATTCGCCAAATGTTTGGCGATGGACATTAGTTAAAATTTAAGACTCCCCACTTAAAAAATCTATTCATAGCAATACATTTCCCCCTTTGACACATTGGTGGATCATATCTATTGTTATGACCCTCTACCCCACCTTCAGCTTCGAATTTACTGGGGTCAACAGACATGGTCCCCAGCTGGGTACATATTAGAGCCAAGAGAGCTAACCTGTCAATCTCAGGAGTCACAAATTTGCTAATAGTATTTCCACAATATTTCTCCCATTCCTTTCAAAACATGAATAGTTTCCAGAGTTCCGCACTCTCCAATTTGTGAGCCTGGATTATTAGAATACCATACTCTCTTTCACACAAAGATGGCAGCGCCAGAAAGCTACTTAACACAAGAGAGTCTAGTATTCCCCATATCTTACGATAGGTGAAAGATACATTAATTAAGCCACATTTCACGGTTCATTTGATAAAACACAACTCAACCACAACCTAACTCCAATAACCATTACCTAAAGAGAAACCTAGCTCCAATGACCTATTAAATTTCTTTTTTATGATTTTACACCCATGCTAGTTTTGAATGGTTAGAAACTGTATAGTTTTTTATTCATGGTTTTTAACTATGCTATTGTAAACGGTTTCAACACGTAAAGGTAAAAATGTTCTTTACCGTTAACTTTACGGTTAAATGGATGGGCAGATTGCTGCTGGTTATTTTACCGTCATTTTAGAATGGAAACTTTAATAGTTAATACCAAATAAATCATTTATTTGGTACTTTTTCCTTTGGTTTAACGGAAATTCTGTTTTTTTTTTTTTTTTTTTTTTTTAAATTATAATTCTCATTACCACTTATTTAGTAAGAAATACAAAACTGAAAACTAAACTTAACCGAATAATGCCTTTCATGACATGTTCTAAGGTGTCATAGTAAATTTATCAAATTTTACCACATTTATCAAATTTAATTACGTAATAAAAATTATGTTTTGTAGTTAATTTTACAAAAAAAAAAACATAACCAAAACGCTTTAGTAAAATATACCGAACTTTTTCGCATTCCATTAGAGCCTTAAACACTTTAAATTTTACGATATTGTGGTACTTTTGACTATATTTCTTTTTTCTTCAGAAATTTCTGTTGATGTGGCCCTAAACAATTACCAGAGAGCTAAATTCTTTTTATTCAAAAGCTCATCATACTTCCTCTTTGTCTCCACTGCCTATGCAAGTGGAAAGATGTAGTCAAATAGTTTCTATAAGAATCTATGTTCTCATCGAATTCTTTATCTGACCGTCGTTATACGAACCACGCTTAAAGTTTCATTCAACCGTTTACAAAGATAATTTCCTTTTTCGCGTTGAAAGATAATGTACACAATTATTTTTCTAATAGGATATATAAGTATTTATTTGTTTATAATTTGCCCTAGCATTGTTGGTTTAATTACAATAAGTTTTGATAAGTTAAGTATAATATATATCATTCATTTATACATTTTTTATGCAAACTCGGCAGTGCAAATGAAGCCCGTAAATTGTTAGTTTTGCAACCCCTTTTTAATGAAAAAAAAGCAATAATAATGCAGTACCAAGTATAAAAAAAGAAAAAATTACAGCTACAATGAAAATAAATTATTTTATCTTTAAATTCTATCAAATAAATCTAACGCATACTGAAAAAAATTAATCAGCAAACAAGGATTTTGCAAAACAAAATAAGCAGCATCGCGAGTTTCTTTTATTTTTTAAGAAATAGCCAAAATCAATTAAAAAACTTAGTAAAATATAATCTATACATAATAATAAACGCGGCTGTGTGTGTGTCTGTCTATAATCACAATATATCGCCCCAGAAGCCTCGCCCAGGCACGAAACTCGGCACATAATTGTGTTTTGACATAATGAAGAAGTATTTTTTTTCCTTTTTCAAAAATTTGGATACGTTTTTTAGTTATCAGTCATTTTGTAAGAAAATCTATGCTTTTTCGTCTTCAAAGAGCCATATTCAAAAAACTATTAAAAAATGCATATACTTTTCTCCACTCTTATAAATGTATGCTAATGCGAACCTTACAATTGAAATATAAATTTTCGACAACTTAAACCAATAATATACGAAGGAATTAATAATTTAATTGTAAGGTTCGCATTAGTTTATATTTATCAAAGTGGAGAAAAGTTTAACTTTTGTATTAAAAATGTGGCAACATATTCGATACGTAAATAGAACGTTTCGCTTTGATATATTTGTCGCTGTTCATAATTGTTATAATAAGTTCTTCTTCTTTCCACGCTCTATTTTTTTTTTCTTAAGCGAAGACGATAATTTTTGTAGCGATATAGAAATAGAAATTGATGCCATAAAAAATTATATAGAAATATAAATTGATACCATAAAAAATTAATTCGTTTTCGTGTTCTTTTCATGTATTTAGCATTTTAGTTTTTTTTTTCTTAAGCGTTTTAGCTATATAATATATAAAATAGGAATTTAATTGTTTTTGAAGGCACGATCACACTTACCTTGGATCTCTTTGGTTTTTCTATTCTTTATTTTAACAGTTTTTTTTTTTTAAATGTAATTAATTATTTTCAGAAAGTTTCAGTTTGCAGGTAAGCACTTAGATTTTAATATTGAAGTTTCATGATTTGCTTTCATAGTAATTGTTGTTCTAAAGTATTCGTTGACTTCTTAAAAACCCGATAACTGGCATGGCAGAACCGCCTTCCAAAAAACTTTGTATTTTGTCAAAGAAAAAGATATTAAGAGATTCTCAAAGAAGAAGAAGGGCCCATGAAACGTCTGTGGAACGTCAAAGAAGGATGGAACATGACCGAAATTCGACAAACAATTCTAGAGCGTCAGAGAAACGGAGAAATCAGAGAAACGTCAAAGAAGATTAGAAGAGGATCGTGTCTCAACTAGCAGTGCTAGGGCCCGAGAAACACCTGAGGAACGTCAAAGAAAATTGGAAGAGGATCGTGTCTCAACTAGCAGTGTTAGGGCCCGAGAAACACCTGAGGAACGTCAAAGAAGATTAGAAGAGGTTCGTGTCTCTACTAGCAGTACTAGGGCCAAAGAAACATCTGAAGAACGCGGAAGAAGATTAGAACATAATCGTGTCTCAACCAGAAATGCAAGGACCCGAGAAACATCCCAGGAACGTCGAAGAAGGCTAGAAGAAAATCGTGCTTCAACATCCCAAGCTCGATTGCATTTGTGGCAAGACAAGGAAAACTCTGGCGGACAGCTGGCCGCCTTAAGCGGCTAGTATTAAATAAACATAAAATTTAATAATTAAAATATTCAATAAATAAACATTGAGATAAAAAGTATGGACCGAAGTACTGGAATATGATTATCTTAGTATGGTTTAGACTTAAGCGTGTTTCTCTGGTTCTATGGGAGCAACAAAAAGCTCTGTAATTTTATCTAAACAAAATTAACAATAAAATATGGTTTTATAATATCTGGTAAATTTTGGTATTTTTATCATTCCGCCATAGAGACTGGCATAAAAACCATTTATTCGGTTAAATTTACATTTCAATTTAGCATATTTTTACTAAAAGTGTGGTAATGAAAACTATAATTTTAAAAAAACAGAATCTCCGGGAAACCGTTACCATACGAACGAAAAAATTACCATATAAATGTTTGAAATGCCGTATATTTTTGTTTTATTAACCAGAATCCCGTTTTTTTCCTTTTTTTACCAGAAATGTCGTTTTTATGGTAATTCAACTGGTAACTTTCCTAATTTTTTTTTTCTAAGGGAAGAATTTTATAAACATGATGCAATTTTCTATACAAAATCTGAAAATTAAAATTATTCTGGATACTGCAAATTTGATATGAATGATTTAATCTAATCAAATTATTATTTTTCAATTTTAAAAATAGTGAAGTCAAAAAATAAAATGCTATAATTACACTAAAAAAAGTTTAATATTTTTCTGTAAAAGCTAAATTTTTTTTTAAGAATAAATCAAACACATACTCCTATCGAAATCAAAATTTATCACTATCCTTTTACCAGTATAATGAACATTAGAGGCTTTCGCAAGGAAGCTCTAATATTTACAGTAAACAAAGAATGCAACAACAAAAACTGCATCGTGAGTTCCTTTTATCCTTAAAGAAATAGCGAAAAGCAATAAGGAAGAAAAAAATCCACCAGCATAAAGGCAGTAACTGTAAACGGATCCGACCGGATGTCAGTTAAAGAGCTCGAGCCGTAACAATGTCTAAAAGAATTAACGGAATCGGATTTCAGATCACTCTCGGACTGAACCGGATTTTGTCCTGGAACAGTCTCTTCCTGGATAGTTCCATCTTTCTTATTGATCATTATCAAATTGGTAATGGAATCGAGATGACTTCTTCAGATTGATTTTATTTATTTTTATTTTCATCTGGCGTTGATTCATTTTGTTTCCTTTGATATATTGACTTACGCAGCAAAAAATTCTTTTATACTGTTTCATAAATAAGATTATGTACTAAAATATCTAAATTGTTAACGCGTAATTGAATTTTTTAAAATCAAACTTTCAAGTTTGTATTTCTCAAGAGCTGTTAGACAAATTTTCGATTTTGTCATTGAAAAATTTTAAACTATTAACAAAGATAATTCCATGTTAAAATAGATAATTATTTTAACATGGAATTTTCTCTGTTCAAGCGAGTATTGCATACAGAGTTAAAGAGAGCACAAAAAGTGTGTTATTCACTTAAACTGTTCCAAACATGTAGTTAAATATGCCAAAAGCAAAAAAATAATATTAAAGTGTATAAAGATTTTATCACTTGCAGACACTTAAGTTTTGTTAATCAGAATTGTTTTATTTACAACAAGAAATAACATTACTGCACAAAACGGTAGTTTTACCTTCTTTTTTTCCTTCACGTTTAACAGACGATATTTTAATTTCTGAAATCAAATACAAAAACGTACTTGTTCTGAATTAAAAATTTTTTTATATATTTGGACTCTTAAATTTTCATAATATCGGAGGTAGTCGTAATCTGCAAAATATAGTCTCAATAGTTTCAGTGGGAGAGAGGAGGTAAGTTAAAATCCTTTAATTTAAATTTCACATTATTTCGCCATATCTCGAGAACTTTTTAAGCGGATTAAAAAAATCTGCACACAACTATACATTTTGTTTATACAAAGAAACTTCCATGCAAAAAATAATTTTTAATACTTGTTTGTTATTCTTATTAATATATCTGGTCGAAAAGATTTTGAACTGTAAGGTATACAAATTTGAACGTCATTTTAAAGTAAACAATGACAATATACATTATGAATTATGATGAATTCCATCGGTTAATTGATTATTTGATTAGCTTCAAAACTTACACAAAACCAGGCTATACCAATAACCCTTTTCATGGAATCTGGCTGAACTAATCACCTTGTGGCAAAACTTTATCTTAAAAGGAAAGAGTTTTCATAAAAGGAAATAATCAAATAGCTTTTCGACTGAAAAGCTCTATTTACTAAATATAAGGTTGAAATCTTTCTAAAAATACATTTCTATTAGCTGAGGTGTGAAAATGTAATGCTTTGATTCAGTAGTACTTATTAAGGAAATAAGGTATTTTGAGTAAACATAAAATGTTTTGTTTATCTGGGAAAACTTAATTGAAATTTATAAAAGAGACAGGGTTATATTTATGTCGGCCGTAAAGTAACCTATATAAACAACCTGCACAGAGAAAATAAGTATGGTCAAGACTACAAGAATATGGTGAATTTTACCGTTCTTCTGGCTCAATGGGAACACCAAAAATCTCAGTAATTTTTACCGAAGTGTTCTGGTAATGACTTTTGATAAAATTTTACTGTATATTATGTGATTAAATTAAGTAAATTTGGTAAAAATTAGTAATTTTATCATGTTGCGTTAGCATGGCATAAAAACCTTTATGATTGAAAAAATTACCAAATAAATGGTTTAAATAGCTTATATTTTGTTTTTATTAACTAGAATTATGGTCTCTCTTACCAGATATGTCTTTACCATACAGTACGGTAATTCTACCATAATTTTTTTCTCCGTGTGTGAATTTAATTTGTTCGTCTTTGCTTTTTATGTTGTTTCTTCGTAATAAAACTAATAACTAGCAATAAAAATGACATGATTTCACAACACTTTTCCTTTTTTTTAAGAATTTTATACTCTACAAAAAATAACTGTAATTCTAGAGAAAAAAAATTTTGTTGACGAGAAATTTTTTTAAAAGTAAATTAGATTATTTTCTGTTTTTAACCGTTATTAGCGAAATGTAAAAAATTCCTGTTTATTTTACGGATTTTCTCTGTATAATAAATATATATAGATTGTTTAAAACTGTTTTGTTGTGAACACTGTTTTTCTCAATTTTTCAACCTTTATATGTATAGTTTTGCTTTGTTATAAGTACACAGTAATAAATAACTGTAAATTCTTTAAGAGCAAGACATATTTTTCACAAAGAAAGAACTGGAGGTACTGGATTATGGAAATTTGATGATTTTTTTCCCAGTTTTTATTCGCGCACTGTGATATTTCTCATGCTTTTTATATTTGACGGTACAAAGCTATTTTATCAGCGAAGCGATTTTTTTTTTTTTTTTTTTTTTTTTTTTCATCCTAATCATAAATTGTAAAATTGTCGGTAAAAATTGTCGGTTCAACTTCTAGTTTTTGCCATTCAGTTTTGCTTACCGTACGATAACTTTTTTCAAATCTTTTTACGATTATTTTCTATATCAGCTCTTACTTTTCAAAAATTATTTTTAATGGTAGGGAACATCGTATAAATAAAGCTGGGAATCGACTTGATAACAAATTTATACTTTTTTTTTCTCCTTTTTTGCATCTAATGGCACATTAAAAGACAATTGAATATCAAAAAGATAACCATAAACCTATAAATAAGAGAGAGTAGTCCAGTAGCGTGCCCAGATTGATGTCTTGAGAAGAGCAGGGCATCTAATTAGATGAGATAGAATGTCCGAGAGTTCGTGGGTTTGAACCCCGCTAGCCGAAGTGTAGTAAAGTGACTGATGCACGTTAAATCTGTCGAGTCGCAAAAGTTCTCAATGTTCCCATAAAAAATCAAGACCTCTGGAGGTACTGGATTGGAGATCGATCTTTCTCTGATTCAGGTCAAAATTACAATCTGTGGATGAATGAATGGATGTTTGAATGGGTCCGCCCTATAAACGGGTGTGACGTATGGTGTGGCAGAAGTCGAGTTCTTGGCCATAGATGGCGCCACTGAGAAACAAGAACAATCGCACCCCCTCTGCCTAAATGGCATAAGTCAGCAACAATTATACTGTTAATAATACTATTACCATAATTCACACAGTTTAAAAATATGTATGCAGCACTAATATAAACAACACAATAAACATCATCGATCATCGAACTAATGTTTATCGCATGTTTTCAACAAGGCCCGTAAACTATGTATTGAGTTATAATTAGTTAAAATGTTTAAAAAATCTGGATGGTGAGCATCTAGTTATGCAACTTAAAAAAATTTTGCGTAATATACGTCTAATTTATGCTTAGGAAAGCAATATTTGGCTCTTAATCGAAATGTGGTGGGCCAGTAAAAGTCTCAATCACTGTTGTGTTTTATGCACATTCATTTTACCATCTACCTATAAAATCAATAAGACATGTAATATAAACCTATAAAGCCATCTATCTATAAAATCGCCGACCGGCCTGTGTAGGGGGCAGGGAAATGTCCTTGCGTCAGAAAGGTTCTTGGTTCGAATCCCGGGCAAGGTATGGATGTTTCTTTCTCTCTCTCTGTGTGTTCTATGTCCTTTCTCCTTTGTTTGTATGAATGTGTGTGAATGTGACCCGCCCTATAAACGGGTTTGTGGTTGTGTGAATGGTGTGGCAAAAGTCGAATTCTTGGCCATAAATGGCGCCCCTGAAAAAAAAGAACAATCGCACCCCTTCTGCCTAAACAGGCATACATCAACAACAACAACAAGTCCATTCCCCATCACTGATAACAAAATGATATTCTACTAGATTATTATGCTTCTTCAGATATAAGCTTTCGGGAAATCAACTTGCCTGATAATTTTATAATGAACTTCTCGAACTCTCACCAACCCAAATACTGATAAAATTATTTTGTAAGTTTTTTCTTTTAAAATAACGAAGCTTATTTGTTATAATAACAGGAATGCTTAAAAAACAGCTGTAAATAACAATATGTTTTCTTTGAAATAAACGGATTTATACTGGCCGACCAGCCAAGAGTGTTTTCCGTAATTTTAAAATTCCATTTTATCTAAAACAAGTTTTTAAAAAATTTCACTTTTTCACAGGGTGGTGAAAATGGGAAGATTCTATTCTTTTAATAGCTAAATATAACTCTGTTAGAAGGAAATAAAATAATAACTGTGATTTCAAGAATATAAATAAAAAATGTTTCAATAAAAGAACTTTAGAAAAAATCACTATTACTGCAATCATCATATTATTTTGTTTTTCATTTCAATCTAAGTAGAGAGAAAAAGAACAAAATATTTTTGTATTAAACGAAATCCTTATCAGATTACATCTAGAATTGGAGAAAACAAATCATAAATCTAAAAATTCCTCCCCATTCGCAGAAAATGAAACAATTTTCTTTTCTTACAAATCTTTCATGAACTGTATTTTAGAGATTACAAGAGGACGTGAAAATCAAACAAATTGTTTCATTAACTACATACTTTCAAACATATAAATAATACGACACTTAAAAATATCACTTTTTTTCGGTTAGTTCGAATAAATATTACACGATTAAAAAAAGACATATAACTTTAAAAAGAAACATAAATATTTCTTAAGCTTATGTGTTGTAATATCATTTTTATATAATCATAATTTTTTCTCAAATAAACCCAAACGGAGAAGAAAAAAAATTCAAAAAAAATTATTGAATTGTATGGTAATAAATGTCGTGGTAAAATAAATTGTTTTTCTGTTCGGCCATAATTTATTTCTCTATTATGAAAAATAAAAGCAGTTGTGAATAAACCAAACTGTTTGAAAAGTGGAACAAAGGTTTTGTTTTGATTCTTTTACTCAGTCGTAGTTATATCACAATTATTCATATTTGCATATTTCTTAATTTAAAAAAAAAACATAATTTTAAAGGAGCATCTCTCTGAAATGCTTAAAACATAGAAGTTGTTTTATATGCAAGGAGATAAAAATCTTGCAAAACTACCTAACTGTATTGATATTTCTGGAGGAAAAAAACAACATAATTCTGGTAATAAAAATCAAAGTATACGATATTTAAACTATTATATTTTTGCCGTTTATATGATAACGGTTTACAGGATATTCGGGTTTAAAAAATTATAGTTCGTATTACCACACTTTAAGTACAAAATACAGAAAAGTAAATTTAACTGAATAAATGAGTTTCATACCCTGTTACACATATTATTAAGTTATGTTATACATATTATTTATACATATTATTATGCGTTGTTTTATTCTTTATTTCGCCAAAGTCATTGGCAAATCGCTTTGGTAAATATTACCATACTTTTCGGTATTCTTATAGAGCCAGAATCACTCTAAATTTTATTTTATGCTGGTAGTTTTTACCATACTTTTTTTCTCAGTACAGAAACGTATAGAATACGTCCCATTTCCGTGTGCCAACATTATGTTAACCCGATCTGACGCGTGATCACATACACATGATCAAGCGATTCTCTATTTAAGGCCAACGGTATTATCTATGAGACTAGCATTCTTGACTCCAGCGGTAGATGAATACTCTAACATAATCTCAAAGTGGTACCCGCGTACTATTGCATTTTGTATTAGTACGCATACTTTAGGAGTTTGCGGGACTTTTTTATCAAGAGCTTTCATGTTTTTTTAGTGTAGAAAATAATCATGTTGCCATCTATTTACAAGGTTAAAAACTTATTTATTAAAAGCAATTATTGTATTTATAAAATTTTTAATTTTTAAATGTTATTTATAAATTGTTATGGCTTGATGTGTGCACAGACGTTGAACATAATTAATTTCTGGTGTAATTTTTTTGTTTTGTTTGTATAACCTTTTGCAGGTTGATATTACTCCTCGCGTGCCCTTTAATAGGGCGGGTCGAGGCAAATCTTTACCTCATTAAAAGCAAAGCAGAGGGTTAATTTTTAAGAAAATCTCTATAGAAACTCAAAAATCAAGTAATTATGCGCTAACTACAGAATATCGTAATTTCCTTACACATAACTACTTCTTATGCGTTACACACTTGCAAATTTCTGCAAGATTCGACAAGTCTATCTAAAATATACCTGCACACTTCTGACTCAGTGACACATTTCTGACTAGTGTAACTCATAAACAATGACGAAATTGTTAATATTACTATTATAGTTAACGATAACGGTTTGTTTGTTTTTTTGCGCATTAACCATCAGAAGGCTTAAAAAGATTAAGTTTTCCACTTCATTAAAATATTTTTCTATTATACTTTATAACTGAAGTTAAACAGCCGACCCTTTTTTGAGTTAATAACTGTCAATGCTCTACTTGAAGAATAACTTGTAATTTTGAATCCAACTCAGACAAGAAAACTCCCGGATCAAGCGTCGGGACAAACTAGCCTTCATTAGGGACGTTTTTAACCATGAAAGGCGTTCTTTTTTTAAACCATGATGGACTGCCTCACCTTTGCGTTACATGGAGAAGAAAACCTCGAATACATTCCACAATTAGTCCGATTTCAAGGGGATTCTAATTCATGATCCGTCTACCACTGACGATACATTTTATGTTAGCACCGTGATTGGTGTGAGCCACGTGCGGAAATCGTATCAACCAACCATTGTTGGAACTCAAACCTGCGTCACTTCATTCAAACGTTCTATCAACTGAACCACTGTGTATCCCTATGTAAAATATTCATTAGAAAACATTCAAAAATAATGATTCAAACCCAGGTAGCAGAAGAAGAGCAGTACAGTGGCTGGCATAGTAGATTAAATTTGGTCTTGCCCACAAAAATAAACCTAACTTTTTTTTTCAAATAATAATACAATGTTATTACTGCTAGCGTAATTTTAAAAATGGCGGAATACCTACTCAAAATTTTTTAAAGACATGAAACAAGCAAACGATGAACGATTTTTCACTTAAAACTTAAGAAACTAATTTCTTAGCTGTAAGACTCCTATTTCCTTATTTAGTGGATCCCTGGTCCCAGGTTATTTCAACTCGAAAGACTTTTTTCTCTTCGCTTTCTGTTTTAGTTTTCAGAATATCATTCGAAATGCAAATTTATTTTGGTTCAAGTAGAACTTTAAATTTCTGAAGATTTAAAATATTTTTCATTTGCTTTATTTAGTTCAGTCGAAGTTAAGTTAATTTTTTTTAATATTGTTTTACTTCAACAAGAAAACAAAATTGAATCAAAGAATGTTTTTCATTGTGATTCTGCAGTCCCAGAATTTTCTTTCAGTTTTAGTTAGTTAATAAACGTCAAACAAATAATGTTTCAATTTGTTTTTATTTAAGTATTTTCTTTGAATTTTTTGATAAATTTTGAAGTTTTTTTTTATCACGTATTTACCATTAGAAACTCTTGGCTTTCAAAATGTACAGACCTGCAAAGTGCAACATTTAAATACAAATATTTTAAAGCACGCTCAACAGATAAATTTTTCCTTGACGTTGCAGATCAATACACACGATCCTGCTTCTTTGATTTCAACATTGCCATTTTGGTACGTTTCTAAGATGCACATTTTTGGGACGTAGAGGATTTTGAGGGAGTCTTATAAATCTTCCTAAAATAAAAATCCAGTACTGTACGCATTATCCCGATTGTACGATTATATGGAAAGTAGTTAAAGTTTTTTTCATTAGCAGGATTACTTAGCACGATAGAAATTTAGGAATAATTATCGTCAGTAGCGAAGCAAGTAGATTGCTGGAAAAAAAAGTTCTTTTTTAATAAAAAATAACTAAAATAAGAAATTTCTTTGAGGGAATTGACTTTTTAAAATAAATTTATTACTTGTTTTGTAACCTTTCATTGCTATTTGTACGTAACGTTTTTGTACTTAAAATGTAGATATGAAAGTATTCGTAGAAAGTACATTTTCCAAGTTATACACAATACTTATGTACGTATTAGGAGTTTTTTATTATTTAACATTTTATTATTATTATTCGGAGTTTTTTTTTTTATTGTTAAACAGAAATTTAAAAAAATGTCCTCTTAATTTCAGAAAACAAATAAATTGAATTTAAAATAAATATAAATATTTATTTCATAATCTTTCAACTGATTCTAATTACACTAATTATAGTATGATTACTGCATAAATATTCTATATTATGAACAAAATATATAAGCTTACAAGAATAATAATAATAATTTTTGTTTTTGAAACAGTAGTTTGGAAATGTTTCAAGAAATTTTGTTTTGTTATAAAAATTAAAAGGAAATTTTAAAATTGAAATATTGATAAAATATTTTCAGTACATTTTGTTTATTATTCTACTATGTATATAGTTTTATTCATACAATAATGTCTACTTCGTAAACAACAGAAAAAAATATTTGCATATTTTAGAAGCAGTAATTAAATGAAGTTACAAAAAATATATAATTTTTTTTTCATAAATTATATAATATTTATAAATATAATAATAAATCTTAATGATAATTTTATTAGTTCCGTCTAGTTTTCGATAACAGTTTTAGAAAATTATTAAGTTAACACTTTTGCTCATACATAAAAAAAACTTTTAAAAACCCGTGTAGGTGTTTTTCATGTATAAAAATTTCCATGGTAAACTTCAGATTTAAAAACAGTTCAGCTATCTAATGGGCCCTATAAATGAATGAAAATTTATTGGTAGAACACTAAAAAAGGCAATATGGTAAAAACTACCAGAATATGATGAAATTTACCGAGTTTCTGGTAATTTTACTCAGTAATTTTTTACCGCAGTGCTTTGTTAATAATTTTAGTACAATTAACAATAATTACCAATCATTATAATTTTTATTATAATTTATTCAGTTAAACTTACTTTTCAGTTTTGTTTTTATTTACTACATGAGTGGTAACAAAAACTGTAATTTAATTTTGAAAACCGTAATTTCTAGTGAACCGTTATCATATCAACGAAAAAATCAGCAAATGAATGTTTAAAAAATTGCGTATTTTGGCTTCAATTACCAGAATTATCGTTTATTTTACCTGATTTACCATTACCATAGAGAGCGTCTTAATGCTTCTACCTTCCCTACTAATAATTCAAGTTAACAATCTCTCGCAATGCATTACGGTAAGGTTTCGAGTTGAGTAAATATTTTCTTCATATATTTAAGTTTATGAGATTTTCTTCATGTAAGAGTTTGCATTTCATCACCAATCAAGTGAATTCACGACGGCATGATTTTCAAAATTAAAGAAATAGAGCTTAAAAAATACTGGATTCAGGGATTTTTTTTTTTCAGCGAGTGTATTAAAACCATAATGGATAAAGTAATGATCCGGTGATTATATTCAAACTGTTTACATTTTAAAATTATAAAAAGAAATAAATATTTTTTTCATGGCAGCTCTTTTATCTTTCAAGAATATCTTTCATCAGAGTTCCAAGAAAAAGTATAAATTCTAAAAAAAAAGAATTGACCCTTTCGTTGAGATTATTATCTCTCAGAATAATAAATAAAAAAAATGATATAATGAATGAGAGATAAAAAGAAAGGCACAACGCCATTGCTGATAACGCAAGCCTCCTCATAGATAACTCCTTCATTTTGCTTCATTCTTTTTTCCGGCTGGGATCTATTCTTTTCTAAGAAAAATTTAAAATAAAAAACGATACACTGAGAAAAAATGCATTGTCAAAACTACCAGAATATGGAAACTTTTACTGACTGTATGGGAACATCAAAAAGCTCGCTAATTTTTACAGATAACGCTTATGATTTTGGTAAAACTATCAAGAAAATATGACCATACAACGTGTGATAGAATTTGATAAATGTGGTAAAATTTGGTAATTTTATCATAACTTAGACCATAATATAAAAATCATTTTAAATTTACTTTTCTGTTTCGTATTCTCTACTAAAAGTGAGGAAATAAGAACTACAACTTTAAACTGGCTGGGTGGCGCAGTTGGTTTGTCGTCGGCCTTCTGAGCCCAAGTCTGCGGGTTCGATCCCCGGCCCAGACACCGGATTTTCGGGATGCAGAAAATCCTCATCGGCCATGTCGTATGATTATGCGGCATGTGAAAGATCCCTGGAGTGCCTTATTGGCTCTTGGCATTTCCGGCAAAATTAAATTCCTAGTGCACTTTAGCATGCAAATAGAGTATCGGTGCTGCCATCTAGCGTGGCAGAAACTAGACGTCCAAATTAACATGGCCAGCGGTATCTCACCCATTGTGGTGGTCCTGAAAGAGTGGATGCCACTTCTGAAGAACGCACTAGATCTGCTCATCGGGAAGATGATTGTGCAGCTCATAGGAAATAAAGAAAAACTTTAAAAACCGGAATTTCTGGCGAACCTTACAATCAGAAAAAACACCAAATGGATGAGTTAAAACTCGCATATTTTAGCTTCAATACAAAAATTTTCTTTTTTTTTTACCAGAAAAGTCATTATGATACAGAAGGGTAATTTTACCAATTTTCTTTCTCTCCGTGCACTACATACTTTAGGTAATACGCAACATACGAAAATATAAAGTACTATGGTGATTACCAAATGTGTGCTACGGCACCCTGGGGTACCAAGAGAAGTTCATGATTTCAAATCTTATACGAATGCTTTATTTCACTGTTGGAAGGGAACATTTTTCAAAGTCAAGTTAATAGAGTTTCGGGCATATGTACAAAATTGGGCAGCCTATCCTAAATGAAGAAACAATGAAATTTCTAATTCCATTTGCTATTTCATATCTTTAAGAAGTTAAATTTTCATCAGTGATACTTCTTCATAGTAACAAAAGAGAAAAGAAAACATGGTGTTTTTATTCAAAGATTCGAAAATTATATAATGAGTAGTAAAAACTAAGCTAATCCACTGAACGAATTAACAATATTTTTCAGCATAGTTCCACTTTAAATGTTTTCTGACTTTATTAATATTTAAAATATTATAAATTCCAATATTAATACGTTCTAATTAATAACAACTAAAATGCTCAAGTGGAAGTGGAAATATAGAGTTTTTATCACTAAAAGGAGGAAGAAATGCATGCAAAATTACAGTACTGTATTGTAATGGCATTTCTCTATATAATATAAAATCATAATGGTCTGATACCGTTTTCCATTGTTGTCGGAGCATTTTTATTGGCCAGAAAATCACGTGGTAGGTTTTGGTTGTCACATTGTTTTGGTTGTCATCAGCATAAAATTAACAATAGTCGTAAAGGTATTGTTTTTCTTTAAATACTTTCGTAGTCCTAATTTAAACTTATTTTCCAGTACTGCTATTATTAGCGAGAATATTAAATTATGGTTGTGAACTCATCAAATTTGTTTAAACAATATGAAGTTATAAGAATATAAATGTTATTTTAAAAAATTATTTCTTCGAAAAATCACTTCTGTTCACCAAGAGATCCAAATGTTTATAATACTAATAAAAAGTAATATTTGGACGTGGGAAGTAGAGGCACAAGAGTAAGCAAACAGAATTCCTTTTAGTACATATATGTTAAGTGAATAATTTTAACTTATGTAGAAAAACTATTTTCTTCCAAGAAAAGACAATTATTGCGAAGCAATCATCGGAGTTGGTGAGCGGCAGCGAACAGGGGGCTTAGCCCCCATGTCTGATATAAGAAAACACATTTCTGGTAATAAAAAACAAAATGTACGGTATATAAACTATTCATATGCTAACGGCTTACCAGAAATTTTGGTTTTCAAAAATATAGTTCCTATTACCGCACATTGAATAAAAAATACGACACTAAAAAGTAAACTTGACAGAATAAATGGTTTATAAAAGTAAACTTGACAGAATAAATGGTATATAAACTATTCATATGCTAACGGCTTACCAGAAATTTTTGCTTTCCAAAATATAGTTCTTATAACCGCACATTGAATAAAAAATACGACACTAAAAAGTAAACTTGACAGAATAAATGGTTTATATACCATACTCTAATCATGATTATTATCACATTTTACCACAGCTGCCAAATTTTATCACAATTATAAAACCGTATTTTATTGTTTATTTGGCATATTTCTTCACTACAGCGGTTCGGCAAAAAATAACGAGATTTATGGTTATGGATCCAGAAAAAAGAATAACTTATACCATATTTTGGTAGTTATGTAGCACACTTTTTTTTCAGTTTATGTATTAAGCGTGGTACCCTAAACAAATATACGATTGGTAAGACGATTTTAAATATCGTAAGTGCTGTGATTTGGAAAAATTTGAGATCCCCGGCTTTATATTTCCCCGGTTATAGATCCCCGGCTTTATAAAAGTAAAATTATTTATTCTAAATTTTTTTTTTTTTTCAAATAAAATCCAGTGAAAAATTATATGCAAACACAGCCTCCCCACTTTTCTATGAAATAAAGTTCTAACCAAATTTCAAACTTTTGCACATGCTGTTAAAAATTTCTCGGAAAAAATAAGTAAATCACAACTTATTTAGTTGCTTTATACCATATTCCAGTAAAATAGTCAAATGACCATAAATAAGAGGGTAATCAAAGTGTTGAAAAACCATTTATTAACTGCTTTCACTTTGTATTGTATTAGAACAAGGTTACTAGCTGAAAAGTGCAGAATACTGAAAAATCTTCATGTATCGAAGGGACCGAAGAAATATTGTGATATAAACGCTGGAATTCAAACCCTTGATTGATCGATTAGCTCTCTAGGCTACAATATGTACCCGGCCGCAAGGTACAAAATGGTATATAAGGTGGATAGATAGATTAGTCAAAGGAGGTAAGGTTCATAAGGTGGCCCTTGTTGGTAAGAATAAAATTTTGTATGTTAAACCGTATTATGTCAAAAGCAATCAATAAACGTTTTTTCTCTCACTTAACTGTTTAAACATCATCTTTTTTATGGTGTTTTGGCTATTTTGTTTGAATATGGTAAAATAACAATTAAATAAATTGCTATTTAACCATTTTTACCGAGAAATTTCTAACACTGTTAGAATGTGCTTTTAGTTCGCATAATTAAGTTAAAAGTTATGTTTTATGAAACAAAAGAAAAGTGTTTTGCACTTAAATAGACAAGAATCCATCATTAATAATCCACCAAAAACAGTGACTTCTAAATTAAAGTTGGAAGGGAAAGAATTCCCTCTCTAATTGAAGAAGTCATAAAGAATGTGACAAATTGTCTTCAAGTATAATAAATCCAGAAAACATTTTCCTTTACTCTTACCGGCTGCTTCTTCTCTCGACAGATCCTGACATAAACAACTGAGAAAACTCACGGAACATTTCACCCTCAAAACGAAATTGTTTCAAATGCCAGAAACTAAAATTGCGAACTACTTCTCTTCCACGAAAATAACAAAAACGAGGATTTTTTCCGAAAAAAAAGTTATAGATTAATTTGGAGAACAAAACAGAAAGTTATTATAAAAGTTGTTTTTCTCATTCGGCCATAATTTATTTCTTTGTTATGAAAAATAAAAGCAGTTATGAATTAAATAAATGTTTGGAAAGATGAACATGGGTTTTATTTTTATCCATTTACTCAGTCGTGGTAGCTATCACAATTATTCATATTTAAATTTTTTTTTCCTGCTTGAAAAATTTTATTATAAAGAAGCATCTCTAAGAAACGCTTAAAACATAAAAGGCTTTTTTTTGTACAAAATAGCGAGAATTCCATATGTGTACAGTTATGGAGAAAAAATTTTGGTTAAACAATCGAACTGTACTGATATTTCTCGTAAAAAAAAAATTAATTCAGGTCCTAAGAATCAAAATATACGATATTTAAACGACTTATTTGGTAATTTTTCTGTTCACATGGTAAAGGTTTATCGGAAATTCCGGTTTCCAACATGATAGTTCTTATTACCACACATTTTAGAAGAAAAAAAATGCAAAATTGAAAAACTGTAAAGTAAATTTAACAGAATAAATGGTTTTTATGCCATTCTCTAAGGTATGATAAAATTACCAAATTTTATCACATATTACAAAAACATTTCTTTTTTTAAGTCAGTTTTACCAAAGTCATTGCCAAGTGCTTCCTTTTAAAATTACCGAGCTTTCTGATGATCCCACAGACCCTGAAATACGGTAAACTTTGCCATATTTTGGTGGTTTTTATCATGTTTTTTCTCAGTGTATCTATTTTACAGTGCCCAAAATAAAATTAAAAAAACAGAACGCCTTAATAACTTTTGATGGTGATCAGACTTTCAAGTATTTCTATAAAAAATCTTATCGGTTCGGAATCTAACCTCAAACTTGTGTATATGATATTTACAATTACGTAATCAGGCTTCGGTTAAATAAACATACAATTTTTCTCAACATATTTCGATTTCAGATCCTATAAGATTACAGAAGTAAGTATAAGAGAGGAGTACAATTAGTTGTAATAAAATATGAGATTGTGTTTAAAAAGAAATACAGTTTGTGTAAAATTGTATGAAATATGGGAATAAGTATACTATGGGAATACAACTTGCATAAAATTTAATGAAAAATGGGAATAAAATTTGTATAAACTAGCAAACAATATAGGGAATGCGTACAATATGGAAATACAATATGTATAGAATTTTATTACTCGAGCCCTGTCAGACACAGAAAAGCAATAGATAAAATAACTCTCTGGTCTTTGAAAGTGAGTTCCAACTAGTCTCTATTGTCTGCTACAAGAACTTTTGCCATTTGCTCTAATCGGCATGAGAAGGCCAATGACTCTTATCGGCATGAGAAGGCCATCTGCTCTAATTGGCATAAGATCATTATTTTACTTGATTTTATTAAATTTTAATATCGGCACGATCGTTGTTTGGTACTCTCTTCTACGCACTACATAAAAGCTGCAGATGGTAAAATCGAAAATCTGCACAACACTGGCTGGACTCAGAAGAAAAGATATGAGTAATGGCATTATCTCATTTAGTTATTTCAAACGACTTTCCAATCGCTCTCACAAATTGGCTGAGAACCTTCCCTCTGAATTCGAAGAATCAAAAAGTTTTTATAATCTCGTAGGCATACGGATAAGATAATAATTTTTCATTGATTGATTGATTGTTTATGATTTTAACAAGTGGTTTGCACTGAGAGAAGTGCACTTCTCATCAAAATAGACAGATGAACATATATTAGAAGTATCTTTTAGTATATCAAACCACAATCAAATAAAAAAATTTACGAGTCGCTTCGAATTTTATCTACCCTCTCGTATTATATCTAAATTTAATGATTAAAAAATCAATCCAAAATTATTACTTTTTTTATTATATTAATTTTTATAAGAAAAAAAAATTATTTTTATTAAAATGATTTTATTTTAATGCTTTTTTAAGTGTTAATTATTTTAATGCTTATTTATGTATGAATATTTTTTAACTAAGTATATTTTCGTTAGTTTCGATTTGTGGATAATTACCTTCTTCTTACGGTTACGATTTACAAAATCTACTGTATTTCACAATTCCTCAGTTTTACGTTTGTAAATAATTCATCTCGGAATTAGTGATAACTCTTTTTAACCTTCTTCTTACAGTTAAAATTACTAACATTGTTCCTCGCCTGCATCGTATCTGATTATAACAGAAATATTGCATAATCTTTCTTTCTTCATCAGTTTACTCTGACAGTAATTGAAAAAATTCTTTATATTAATGCAAAGGCTCACTAGGACTGTTTACAATTAGAATACCATAACTTCTTTTCTCCTTCTATGATTTTTTTTATCGCCTTTAAACGCAGCTTAAAATATCGCAAATAGTATATGAAAAGTCGAAAACTGTGTTTTGCAGGACTTAGCTTTCTATGGATATTTTCAGCTTGCTCAAACCAACCATTTTAATTATTCAGTGCATTTTACTTAAGATTAAATTCATCTACGTAAAATTCTTTCATTTGAAACAAGATGAGTAACTTTACATCTTTCTGTAATAACCTCTTTCTGTTTACTCATTTATTTAGTTTTTTTCACATAAAGAAACACTAAGAAAAGAAAAATTACTTTAAATAAATCCCTGTTGTTTAATATTTTATCCCGGCATTCCGGAATCGATTAAACAACGAAGATAAACTCCAAAAGCCTCAAAATTCTTTAAAATTTAAAAAGAATGCCTGACAACAATAATTAAAAAAACCTTTCAACGCTACGTCAAAACCATAAGGAAATGCATATATTAAAACGACGCAACAAAAAAAACTGCAAAGCA
This sequence comes from Parasteatoda lunata, assembly GCA_949128135.1. Taxonomy (NCBI): domain Eukaryota; kingdom Metazoa; phylum Arthropoda; class Arachnida; order Araneae; family Theridiidae; genus Parasteatoda; species Parasteatoda lunata. The sequence continues at coordinate 108,834,307 of OX421971.1, read as the reverse complement.
CTGTAAAGCAAAACTGCAAAGCACTTTCGTACTTTTGTTTCGTGCACTCTTTGCATTTTTATCTTATTACTAACTTTTGTTTACACGCCGTAAATATCTTAGTTTTTGTATTCTGTCATCCAGAGAAATACTTGAGGGAACTTTTCTCTCTTTTCTTTACGACAGTCGTAAGATACGGCTGCCCCAAGTTCCCTATTGACGTCATAGTCTTGGGAATTACGTCACAAATCAAGAAACGTATCGCGCTAAAGATTAAATCCAACACCATCATATGTTGTTCTGACTCATATGTAGTTCAGGCCCGCGAGAGGATAGAATTTCTTCATTGACGACATTTTGATTAAATTGAGATTCTTTTTAGAACATGTGGTGTATTTAATTTAAATTATTGGTTTTAATTTTTAAAGTTTCCATAAATGCCAACGTTTTAAATTGAAAATTTTTTTTGTTTATACGAATTTCAATATATCTTTAATAAAACATCAATTTTTAAAAAGTATTTTTTGTTCGCTATTGCTTTAGCGTTCAATTTTTGCTATTACTTTAGCACAGACTTTCGTTAACTGTGGATCGGGACCCTAATTGCAGTCATGGGACCTGCGACAATGGTCCCATGACCTAGCCAAAGGACCTTAGAAGAATTTTAGAACATGTGGTGTATTTAATTTAAATTATTGGTTTTAATTTTTCAAAGTGTTCATAAATGCCAATGCTTTAAATTTAAAAGCTTTTCTTTTTTTTTTTCGTTTATGCGAATTTCAATCTATCTGTAAAAAAATATATCGATTTAAAAAAAGGTGCTTTTTTGTTCGCCTTTGCCATTGCTTTAGCGTTCTATGTTCGCTATTACTTTAGCACAGAGTTTCGTTAAATGTGGATCGCGACCCCAATTGTGGTCGTGGCATCTGCAGCAGTGGTCCCATGACCTAGCCAAAGGACCTTAGAAGATTTTTGGCTTCAAGTCGCAAAACAATTTCCAACGATTCCTAAAACTGCTATAAACCATCAATCATATTTTAAACTTGACAAAAGGTTCAATTTAAACAGGGTTCTATCCCTACAATTAAACCTCAATTTAAACAGGGTTATTAAAAACAAAAGTAAAAACTAGATATAGTAATAAGATGTAGAAACAACTTATTATACATAAGCCACTAAAATATAAGGAGAATGACATTCAGACTCAACTTTTTATTTCTGATAAAACGGCCTGATGATGACTGATGATGTCGGATGCCTGATGATGCCTTTTCGTCTGATGCCTGATGATGTCGAATGAATTTTTATGCCTGATGATGTCGGATTACCTCTTTCTAAAAAGAGGTGATCCGACGATTTCTTAAATCATCAAATTCTTTAAATAGTAGATGAATTTTAAAAAAAATTCTTTTTCGTATTTTTATTTAAACAAATGGATATTTATAGCTCCTAAAATGTGGATCTGAAATAAAATTGCAATATTTAAAGTGAACTATGAGAACTTGTTCAAAAAGAGTTTTTAAACTCTAATTTTTAAATTTGTACAAAAGTTTAAAGATATCCGTTTGCGTCAAGAAAATGGGAATAATTCTTAAACAAAAAGCGAGAATTTCTTCAAGTTTTAAATTTCTATAAATAATTTTAAAAAAAGGTTTGAAACAGTGAAGCTAAAATATAATAATAATTGGTTCAATCATTTCTGAGAAAAACTGCTTGATTTTTAATATTTTTCAAACATTTTAATAAATGCGACTTCAAATCAAACGTTCATCAAATCAAACTTACGAAATCAAACACTTTAATATGCGTCTACAAATGCCAATACTTAAAAAAAATTAAAATTTATGTAAGTAGAGATGTAAAATAAAAGAGGGTGCCCGTACTTTTTACCTTAAAAACCATTTTTACAGGAACAAGATGTATTTAAACTTTTTTTGCCGTAATAATTACCGTAGAATCACTGAATCACTGTGATTAAATAAATATGATTGTAAAAATTAATGTATAATATTTTAAGGTAAAAATTTGATTTTACTGTAATATGGATTTTATTGATGTTAATCCCAAGGAGCCGTACTTCCTACCGTTATTTGATCCGGAATTTTCCACAGTGTGACCCCTTAACTGGACGTAGTTAGGTCATACCACACAGACAACTGCACTCCAATAAATCAAGAATTAATGGGAATTATGACGTTGCTTTTACTGCGGAGAACGACAAATTGATTATTTTAATGCATTCAAATGACGAAAAAGTCGATATTCATAAATAAGTAGTAAAAATAAAATTTATGATGCTCTCCTAATTTTATGTTCGTAAACGACTTACTCTGAAATTACAAAGCAAATTTTATTCAAAACGTATTTTAGAAATCAATGTGCAATATAAAAGTGTAATTATAATAACAACCTTGACAATACGAGAGCAAATCGTGCAGTTTTGTTGCTAAACGCTAAAAAGTTTAGAATCTGATAAGGTAAGCTATTCGAATAATATTGCGGAACTGTGCACCTCAACAACAGATAAAATAAAGTCTAATAAGCAACAAAGCTGAAAAAAGGGAATAGTCACGTGGTCACCAAATTAGTTTTAAAAATAGTAAAAAACTAATATAAACACGCAATTCTATTGATATTGGATAATTAAGTTTCATATATCACCATAAAAACTATTGGTGAAAGATTATTTCTTATTTCAAAAGCAATGCTTTTGAGAAAACGATGTTGCATAATAATCTATTTTCTTCTTAAACATCGGCAGTCATATATATCTTTTGTCCTTAAAAGTTTTATAATATCTTCAATTTTTTAATTAAAAAATCTTCTATATATGCGCCATTTAAGCTTAAGACATACAAATATTATTTCTAAGCCGCATGAAATAACCTTATTTTCATATTCAAACCTAAGCACCCCAAAACAAAACTTTATTGTGAAGTGCCCTATTGCAATAGCAACACTGCAATATAAATTGCAATAAAAAAAGTTTAACTAAACAATATATATTTTGCGTGTTTAAAAAATCAGATAAGTTCACAGAACTCCTTCTTCGATGTAATTAATGTGTAAATCTACCATACTGAAATTTTTAATTACATATCGTTCTTAATGTTATTTTTGATTTCTTATAACCGGCGTTGAGCGCCTGACCCATTTTTGAGTATGCAACAACAAATGTTCCATAGCCTTGTAATTTTGAACCCAATACAGAAGACAAGGGAACTCGTGGAACAAGTAGTCGGACAAACTAGCCTTCGAGCTGAACTTTTTAATAGAACTAATTCGCATTTTCGTTACATGAAGAAGAAAACCTCCCACAATTAGCTCGATGACAAAGGGATTTTAACTTGTGATCATTCTACCATTAAAGATATATTAGGCTAGCATTGTGATTGGTACGATCCGGAAGTATCGTATCGATTTAGTTTTGCGGCAAATAAAGTGCAAAACCTATTTCTAAATTATAAAATATACTGTTGTTATATTTATTACAGAAGACTCAAAAATTGACGGGAAAAGGACATGTTCTCGGATTTCTTTTTTTTTTTTTTTTTTATCATATCACATAAGATATCTGGATTTAACCCTTTGGGGGTAGCCCCGAGCTTTGTTCCGAACTTTCAGGTGCAGGCTTTTCTTCGAAAGATGAGTTTGGGCTCACATTTACGAGACCTAAGAATTTTAATGCAAGCCCAACCAAGCCCGAGTCTTCCCGCGGGAAATATTTTAGATACAAATTTTGCGGTCTTGTCACTCGGCCTTCGATGTCTTAACAAGAATACTAATCATTGAAACTATCACTAACCTGTAAAACGAAAAGTTGAATATAACTGACTTATAACAATAATATATTATAATAGTGAATAACTTATAACTAAATAACTTATAACTGAATATGAAAGAGGAATTGTCAACAACAGAAAACATTCAAGTTTTTCAACGTCTATAAGATTCTCAATCAGAACCTCGCTTTCTAAACCGTATTTAATAAAAATTCATCTTTTATTTCGCTCCGCTTATCTACTGCACTAGGTAAGAATGTTTTATTTTTTTTAATGTAGTAAACACTTCTATAGCGACGTCCAACCACTATACCGACTAAAACTCCAAGATAACTAAAACAGCGTCACAAAGCAAACCACAGAACAGAAGTAACACAACACTGTAATTTTTTACCTTTCAAATTTTACGTTTCTTATACTTTATAGTTGAACCAAACGTTTGTTTAATATTAGTGAAAAAGTTCATGAAAATGCTGAACCCATTTTAAATCCATTTCCTCCATCAAAATAGCCGGTTTTTCAATGTTATTGAATAGGAAAATAGTTTGCAACAGGAAGATTTCTGTACAATTTTACACGGTTGGAGGGTTAAATTTGAAAACTTTTCTTCGATATCAAATTATTCAGTGAGCGAAAATGAAATAAAATTCTTTTTAGAAATGTCAATTTTTGAATTATCAATCTTCCAGAGCATGGCAGCAAGCAGTTTTGCGCATTTCTGAATAGTTCTAAATCTTATAATTATGACATCGTATATAAATTTTCTATACTCAGTCCTAGATCTCATTTGTAACAAATATATATATATTAATTGAAGCTCTTAAAATTTATAACCAGTTGTGGGCTTTAATTTTGAAAGTGAATGGACTACTATTAAATTATTAGTATTTCAGTTCTTTGATTAATCTTTATTTCTAATTCCAAGTTCGTAATAACATTTTTTAGAAAACAATACTTTCTGAAATCATAAATTATATTCAGATGGTTAATAAAATTATTCAGGAAATATCGGTAATTTTATATAAAAAGCAGAATATTTCTAATAACGTTTTATAATTATGTTTGAAGAATATTAAATTCAGTTAAAGCTTTGTGTCTTCATTGTATTGATCAAAGTTTGTTAAACAAAATTCTGAACCCTTCTGGGGAAAAAAGTAAATGGTGACATTTTGTTTTTTTCTAATTTTATGTGAGAACAAAAATAAGAACTGCTTCAATACGAATATTTTGGAAAAAAAATGTCGATTCAAGTCGAGTCCTAATCCAAGTTACAACATGACTTACTTATAAAGCGCGTTTAAAAAGGAATTAATTCTTGTTTTGCTAAATTATTAAACTATTGAAGAAATCGAATTTTAATATTAATTAGTCCATTACTGTACACAATATAAAAAAAACAAAAGCTTCTTCAAGAAATGAAAAATCTCAGTGATGAGTAATATTAAATTTACAGTGTGTAAGTACGAAAAAAATACCTTAATAACTTTTGATTTTGTGATCAGATTTCATGTACTATCATGCAATATTATTGGTATAATGCATCGAAAAGAGGGGTGTTTATTAAGAAAAAGTACGTAAGGTTTTGTCCCTGATTTCCTAATTAAAAACAAAGTCTGTGCAAATTAGTTAGCATATTTGAGGTTACCAATTAATATGACATGTAAGCACGTGAAAATTCTATTATTAGATCAAAACTTATGAAAGTGTCTGGATTATTTTTATATTCTTTAATTTTATTATCTCATAATTATTTATTACATTAATTTATCTAAACACTTGATAACTTTGTTGCGTGGATCTCAGTCAAGAATACTCATTTATGCAAATCATGCTGATCTAACTCGAATTTCGATAAGAATATAATTAGCTAAATATAATATGAAGGAATCTAATTAACTAAGCTTAATGTGAATAAACCTAATTAACTAAACATAAAGTGAATGAATCTAATTAACTAAACAAAAATTTTTAAAGTGTAAATTTGTTTTTATTTTTCACATAATAATAATAGATAGTATATAACCCACCGATTTAGTATCATACATAAAAGAATTACATACATAAAAGATCATACATAAGTATTATACATTAGTATCATACATAAAAGAATATTTTCGCGTTATCCATTAAAGTAATTTATCTAAAAACTTAAATTATTTTGTTGCGTGTGTCTCAGTCAATAATACTCTCCTATGCAATTCAATTTGGTCTAACCCAAATTTCTATAAGAATCTAATTAACTATGCCTCATGTGAATGAATATAATTAACTAAAAAAAATTTATTAAAGTGCTCCGCTTATTTTTACTTTCCACGCAACATTAATGTATAGTACATAATAAACCAATTTTTAATCATATGATTGGAAATAATTTTCAGTTGCGTGGGTTTCAGATAAGAATACTCTTTAATGCAACTCAAGTTGGTCTAACCCCAATTTCGATATGAATCTAATTAACTAGACATGCACTCGCTTCGCCATATGTTTATACGTAATAACTGAAAATTATTTTATTTAAGATAAATCCTAAAACCGTTTATCTTAATTTCTTTCTTTTATCTAATGCAACACTTTCTCTTTCTGTTCAAAAGAGCGTGTAAAAATGAAAAGCTTTTTATCTTAAAGAGATGAGATTACATAGAATGCATCGTAATAAAGATAAATAGAAAGAGATATGTTTTCTTTCTTAATTATCTGTGTAGCATTTCTGCCATTAGGCATCACCCGATGAGTCCTCAGAGTCCTATTCTTAACCGCTGAAGGGTAAAATAAGCTTTTCTTTAGTCCCCGAAGAAAAAGCTCTTTTATGAATGACAAAAATATGAACAGACAATTAAAAGAAGACATGAATGACATAAAAAAAAAACATTCATAAAAAGTTTTAGTCATGGAATTGTATGTTTTAATGATGAATAAAGAAAGAATTATTGAAATAATCGTTGTCTATTTAAAAGAAAAGTTTTTTTTTTTTTTTTAGCGTTAACTAAACATGTGTTTCGTTTTTAAAGTGATTCGTAAATTAATAAACTGAAACTTTATTTTGATTGTTATTTAAGGTATAATTAAAGTTCAACAAATTTTTAAAATGTATTAGAATAATTTATTGATAAATTACCAAATATACCATAAAAACGATAGTTAATAATTAAACTGAATGTACTATGAAAATATACTAATTTTTGATATAAATGAAGTGTTATAAAACACATGCATAGATAAATTAATGAAAGCAATATAATTTTTACGCTCGGCTGTAATAGAAAAATACGGATAAAGATACTTTAGTACTATTTTTGCGAGTGTTTCTTTTATTTAAAATTTTTTTATAAATAACTGAAAGAAATAAAAACACACGTTTCAGTTGCGATAAAAATTGCATATTTTCTTTAAAAAAAACTTCTATTCTAATTAAAAATGCAGCTTTGTGTAACAAAAGAGCATGAAAAAGTATGACGAAACAGTAAAAATTCTATGAAATGATAAAATAAATAAATAGTAGAATAAGTGGTTTGAAACAGAATAATCTATAAATGTATTGAATATTATTCTGCCTTGTAATTCCTTTACACTTTTTGGGTCTATTCTAAATTTTTGTTTTTATTTGATGCTAGAAAATATTGGAAGAGTTAATTTACTTTTAATTAAATGTACATATTTAAATAAGGTAATTTGAATAAAGGAATAGGGCGAAATATACAAATTTGAAAAATAAAAAATAAGTAAAACAATAAATAGTATCATTTATTCTAGTTTTCAATCCAAACAAATATTTTAACCATTTGTGGGGAGAGCCGCGATGGCTCAGGGGATAGAGCGTTCGCCTTCCAATGAGGCGAACCGGGTTCGAATCCCAGTCGATACGAATTCCGCATCCGGCTTGCACTGACCACAGTGCTGACGTGAAATATCCTCAGTGGTAGACAGATCATGGGTTAGAGTCCCCTTGCCGTCAGGCTAACCGTGGGAGGTTCTCGTGGTCTTCCTCTCCATGTCACGCAAATGCGGGTTAGCTCCATCAAAAAGTCCTCCACGAAGGAAAATTTCTCCCAATACTCGATCCAGGAGTTCCCTTGTCTTCTGGTTTGGGTTCAAAATTACAAGGCTACGGAGTTGAACATTAGTAGCCGTAAACCCATTAAGTTGGGTCGGCTGTTCAACGCCGGTTATAAAATAAAATCATTTGTGGGGGGCAGAAAAATTTAAACTACCATTTCAACCCTTTTACATTTCAATTTTTTTTCCTTATTTGTTCTATCATTTATTTTTAAAATTTCAAATGGCTGTTTAAAAACAGAAAAGTATAAAGAATAAAAACTACAACAACTTCAGTGATTTATATTGTCAAAAAAATTAGTTAGTTTTTAAATCATTGACATTTAAAGAAATAATTGGGTTTTTTTTTTAATTTGATGCATGTAATGAATATTTTATATGGAAAGCATAAATATTATTATAAATTACCGCCAAACTATTAACTTATAAATAATTGCATATTTGAGGCAAATTACACTAAAATTAATTTAAATTTTTCTTTATCAAAATTTTCACTCGCAAAATTAGACCTATTTTCACTCTTAGAAAAAAAACTCTTATTTTTGATGTTTATCCTTAAAGTGTTCGTTCTTTTTGATAAACAATCCCATGATTTTTGACGGAACGTGAACTCTCAAATGCTTGATGAAATGGATCCTCTCCACCGCATCGTTAGAATTGAATTTCTGCAAAATTATTTATTTTTTGTACTGTTTATTTGAAATTTCGCAGTTGGAAAAGTTCATACTTTGGTCAGTGTTCTTGTTTGTCGCATGAGTGCTCAATCATACAGTTTTCTTTTCCTTTATGTTGTATTCAGTAATAATATAATACCAAAAAAAAAAACATTTTTTTTCGCCCACTGTATATATTTTTTTGATAAATATATTTTTGACAAAAAATAAAATTGTTTCTAAAATAATTTATCAGTATTTTTTTCATTTTTTAACGAATTATAGCAATTAAAAACATTTTCTTTCCTACAAATACATTTTTAAATTCACTGATAAAAAATTTAATTCTTAGTACACTAATATTTAGATCAAACACGGAACTTCACAAAGCATATAGAGAGCCTGATGTCATTAAATTTATCAAATTTCAAAGGATTAAATGGGCAAGCCACATAGTAAGAATGGAGGATAACAGGACAACTAAAAAAGTTTTCAGTGCCAGGCCAACAGGTACAAGAAAAAGAGGACGGCCAAACCTAAGATTTTTAGACTGTCTTGAAAAGGACCTACAAATTTTAAAGATAAGAAACTGGAGAATCTTGGCTAAGGGAAGAATGTCTTGGCATAGGCTTGTTGAGAAGGCCAAGGCCCATCCCGGACTGTCGTGCCAATGAGAAGAAGAAGACACTAATATTTATATAAATATTAACATATTTAATGTCAATATGTCAAAAAACGCGTACGGCCCTTTGTAAATCAACCTGATGTGTAAGTGGCCCTTCGTTAATCAACGTTGTGTGCAAATGGCCCTTAATTCAAAATCGTTGGGCACTAACCCGCATTTGCGTTATTTGGTTAGAGAAACAAGGAAAACCTCCCACGATTTGCCTCTCGGCAAAGAGACTCTGACCCATGATCCGTCTACCATTGAGGATATATTACGTCAGCACTGTGGTGGGTGCGAGACGGGTGCGGAATTCGTTTTCCCAGCTCACCTCATTGGAAAGCTAGTGTTCTATCCCATGAGTCACCGCGACTTTGTCCATAATAATTATCATGTTTCGTGTTAAATTTATGAATCTAACACTAAAAAGTGAAAAATAAATCTTTATTAAAGTAGTAACTGCGTTACATTACGCATTTTTCCAGTTCCAATTATTATTTCCAGTCAATAAATGAGAGTTTTTGGTTCAAAAGTTATAAAATTAATTTATTTAAAGAATCATGGATATTGATAAAAAAAATTAAATACTTTGAGAAATTTTAAAGATATTCTGAAATTCCGTGTAGACAAAACAGAATTTTTTATATATCAAACATATCCATTTGTGCAATATTCTAAAAAAACAATAGTACTTCCTAAAAACTATAAAAAAAAACAATATTACTTCCGAATTACATTGCTGTTTTTGAGGGAAATAAATGTGTTTCAAACGTCAATTAAATTTGTGACGGCAAACAAAATTCAAAATTTTTCAGCTTTTCAAACAAAAAACAAAACTAAAAGAAATTTGTAATGCTTTTTCTTTTTCGGACTTGGTCAAAACAAAATATTCCTATTAAAATGTGAAAAACTAAATGTTACCCAAACAAAAGGACATTTCACACTTAACAAATTGTGTGAGTTTCCCCTTATTACGATAGGCGAAATTGTTAACTCAGCTAAGTTTTTAATACTTGATACTGAGTTAATGTATGCTTTAGTAGGGTTGCAGACTTGGAAAGATTTTTGTTTGTTTTTTTATTGTGTCGGGCCAGTTGTTACTCAAGTTGGTAAGAGACTGATCATCTCTGCTAATTCTAACAATGACAACTTATCCTTGCACATTAGACAACAGAATTCTCATAATGTTAAGGTCAAAAATTGTGAAAAAAATGAAAGTTTAAGATGTTTCAATAAAAGTAAACATTTTGAAAAAAGTTTAAGATGTTTCAGTAAAAGTAAACATTTTGAAAAAAGTTAAGATGTTTCAGTAAAAGTAAACATTTTGAAAAAAAAAATAATGTGAGGGGTAACAAAAATAAAAAGAATAGGAAAAAGAAAGAATGACCAAGAAGTTAATAACAAAAAGTACAGGAAAAAGAAAGAAAGGCCAAACATTTCAAATGATTCGAAAATAGAACTAGGTAATGGGTGCATACATTATCAGGTTAATATCGACGAAAAAATAGGAAATAGAAAGAAAAATTTAAGTAAACAAAATTTTGAAATAGTACATGTATCAAATCTTAGGAAATATAACAACCCACAAATGTTGAAATTAAATCATGAATAGTGTCCAAAACAAAACAAAATATGTTACTTTCTTCAATGGAAGAAGTACACCCTATATTTTTTTTGGGAGATCCGAATCGCGTGTGGAGATATTTACCTCAACATCAATTGGATGTGAGGGCGATGAAAGTTGAATTTTTTTTTTCTTCTCAAGTTGAGAAAAGTATTATAAAATATTTTTGGATTGACCCGTCTGGATCTCTCAATATCACTGTGCTTCATGAAATTCTGTTTTCCTCCATTTTAACGGGGAATACAAATTTTCATAAAGTAAATAACCCCTTTAACCATACAGAATCTTAAATTCTGATTAAAGACACTTGTTGTCCAGTTCGTTTCCATAAAAATTATGTATATTTTTGTGTGAAAAATTTTTGAAATATTTAGTAGATTAGTTATAAAAATATGTTTCATTTTTCTTTCTGTTTAGTTGCCTAAACAGATAAAGTGTATTATCATGTTTTTGTTATTGTCATTGTATATAGTTGTTTTTTTTTTACAGATAATTGAAAAAATGTTATTTGTAGTAGTGAAAAGGAACAGTCGTACCAACATAAATTTTAAAAGTTCAGAGAATTCTAAATTTTATTATGATTTCTTTTTGGCTTGCCAAAAATCTTTTTTGGGGGGGATGTAATACAAAAAGTATAATACTTTTGTATTAATAAAAGAATTAAATCTCTTTCGTTTTAATAAAATGTCTTTGTTAAAGAATAAGCGTAGAGAGATTCTATTTTGGGAAGTCAAGGCTGATAAACATACGATTGAGTTATTTATAGAATCTCTCCCCCTTTTACTTCCATATAAGGAAGCATGAAATGATTTTCCTTAATGCGTAAGGATACAAGAATGCCAACGACTGTGCCTGTTTACTCAAATCTGTGTTAGTATAAAAGCGAGAGCAATGCTTTTCGCATGGCTTTTTCAATATGTTGTGATCCTGGTAATTTGTTCCAGAATTGTCCGAAGTCTTGTCCACCCTCTCCCTTGTGGAGAGCGGATGTGGACTGTTATCGATACCAGCCTACTACCATTAATAAAGTGTTTTGTGTGTAACATGGCTTACGACTGCATTATTAAAGCTAAATACACCACTGATAACAGGGATGAAGCTCCGTTATTACATATATATGTAACAAATTTACTCCATATTATAGTTCAAAGTTCATGGTTGAAATGTTAGTTATAAAGGTTGAATGAAAGTTATAACTTCATGGTTGAAATGTTGTCCAATCAACTAGAAAATTACTAAAATACCATATCGTGATAATAATTTAATTAAAAATAATGCTTGGGATATTTTAAAACTTGGAAATAGAATTCAAAATGTAATTCATATTTAAAATTATGAAGAAAATATATATAAAATTATAGTTAAATACTAAAACATTTTTTAAGGCAAATTGATTAATTATTGTAGGTAAATTACTTGAACTTTTTAACCCTTAAAACAGTAAAAGCAAAACAGCTTTTGAGTTGTATTTTTAAATAAAGAAGGTGATATTATTGAATTTCTTGTGACATACTCTGAATTGTTAAGTTGAAAGGAAACATCCGTGTCATAAAAAGCATTATTGCTCTTAAGTGTCCCTGTAAAACCCTGTTCAGAGTGGGGAACAACTTAAAAATGAGTTAGTGGGAAATAATGCTTGGGATGCTTGAACTTTTTAACCCTTAAAACAGTAAAAGCAAAACAGCTTTTGAGTTGTATTTTTAAATAAAGAAGGTGATATTATTAGTGAATTTCTTGTGGCATACTCTGAATTGTTAAGTTGAAAGGAAACATCCGTGTCATAAAAAGCATTATTGCTCTTAAGTGTCCCTGTAAAACCCTGTTCAGAGTGGGGAACAACTTAAAAATGAGTTAGTGGGAAATAATGCTTGGGATGCTTGAACTTTTTAACCCTTAAAACAGTAAAAGCAAAACAGCTTTTGAGTTGTATTTTTAACTAAAGAAGGTGATATTATTAGTGAATTTCTTGTGACATACTCTGAATTGTTAAGTTGAAAGGAAACATCCGTGTCATAAAAAGCATTATTGCTCTTAAGTGTCCCTGCAAAACCCTGTTCAGAGTGGGGAACAACTTAAAAATGAGTTAGTGGGAAATAATGCTTGGGATGCTTGAACTTTTTAACCCTTAAAACAGTAAAAGCAAAACAGCTTTTGAGTTGTATTTTTAAATAAAGAAGGTGATATTATTAGTGAATTTCTTGTGACATACTCTGAATTGTTAAGTTGAAAGGAAACATCCGTGTCATAAAAAGCATTATTGCTCTTAAGTGTCCCTGTAAAACCCTGTTCAGAGTGGGGAACAACTTAAAATGAGTTAGTGGGAAATAAGTAACATATGCCAGAGTGGTATAAAATAAAGTATAATAATAAACCAGAGTGGAAAATGATCCAAAAAATAATTTTTTTTATTTATGTAACTTTCTTAATTAGTAATTATTTTTTAATTAACTTTTAAGTGTTATTAATATTATACATAAAAAGTATTTTATAATTAAAATACTATAGGTACACAGTTATTATATACTGTAGATATTATAGATTTTTAAATACTCGTTTTGAGTATTCAAAACTTCAATAATTAAATCTTAAGTAGTATATTGATAGTAGTTGTTAGTAGAGTTAGTTATTTTATTTTAAAAACAGTCGTTGAACAGCCGACCCAATTTTCAGGTTAACGACTACTAATGTTCAACTCCGTAGCCTTGCAATTTTGAACCCGATCCAGAAGACAAGGGAACTCCATGATCAAGTATTGGGAGAAATTTGCCTTCGTGGAGGACTTTAAGATGGAATTAACTCGCATTTGCTTTGAATGGACCAGAAAACCACAAGACCACGGTTAGCCTGACTCTAACCCATGATCCATCTACCACTGAGGATATTTCACGTGAGCACTGTGGTCGGTACAGGCCGGATGGGGATTCGTATCCAGAAGCCATCGCTGGGGACGAACCCGGTTCACCTCATTGGAAGGTAAATGCTCTATCCCCTGAGCAATTGCGGCTTTAAGCAAAGTTAGTAATGACGATGTGTAATAAATTATACCTATTCAAGATATAATATAGATAATTATGGTGTATAGGGTATGTTGCATGATATATATATAAATTGTATATATAAATAGTGGCATAATACCATAATTTATATTCTCGATGTGTGATGTTCCATAAGGATATAGAATCACATTGAGTGTAACTTAAAATTACTCATATAATGCATTTGTAATTAAAAAATTGCCATAGCTTTTTCCATTTTAAACCATAATATTTTTTCAAGAACGCTGAGAAAACAAATCAAAAATGAAATTTAATAAATTAAAAATATAAACTCATTTTATTCATTTCGAAATAAGCAATTTCAATCGAATGTCCTAGCAGCGAATTTGAATTTTTTTCCTTCGAACTTTGCCATACTGGAAAATAAATAAAAAATTTAGGGTACTTATGGTAGTGTTTATTGTGAAACAAATGAAAATAAACAGATGGAAAACTAAAATTTTAATATCCGGTGTTTCGAATGTTTCGATGGTTTAAAAAAAACTCTCTTTATGCATAAAAACGTATGAAACACATATAAAGGAATTTAATTAGCTCTACACAATACCTTAGATTCACAGAGCAAATAAAAGTTTTTAATGAATGTTTTACTTTGATCTTTAACAAGAAAGTATTTGTATAAAATACATTTTATGATTAAAAAATGTTTTAAAAAAATCATTTTTAAAGAATCCATAATTAAAGTTCATGGTTCAGTAGTTTCTTAGAGTGAAATAAAATGCAGGTAAAAAAAATAACATATATCTCAAGATCTTAATATGCACTTAAATAAGAAATTTATTCAACTATATGAATGGCTAGCATTTTCAATTTCGAAATTAACAATGGTATTTCATCCATTATTTAGTTTGAAACAGTATACTAACATTCTCAAATAATAACAAACTTGATTTGCTCAATCTCAGTAAATAACTCGGAAAACAATTTTGTTTCAGTTGTATGAGATTTTTTAACTGATTTTTGATATTTTCGTATCGCTGATTTCAAATCTACAATCAGTTTTTTTTTCCTTCAAATTGCAATTTTTTTTAAATGGCATTCTTAGTATATTTCTGTCGAATTGTTTAAGTTTATAAACGTTGTTGGCTCACGTTCATGCTCCAACAAACTTATAGGGGAATTTAGGCACAATCATCAAGATTAAAACTGCGCAAGAACCCATGCCCGGAAATGTCATCAAACGCCGCTAGGGGTGCTTCCATCTTATCTGTTTCTTAGTGGGATTCTGAAGATGTCGTAATAGGGAACGTGAATGACGACTTTTCCGGGCATGGATTTCATGAAATTTTAATCCTGATCATGTGCCCTTGAAGTTTATTGCAATATTTTCCGACACCCTTTTATGTATAACGTTTTTAAACGTTAAACATTTCTACAAAAATAAACTAAAAATATAATTTCCAAAAATAATCTGCAGCTTCAGGATCAAATAGATTTCAGATTTCAAATTTCCACATCAGAATTCATGTGGTTGAGCCATACCAAAAACGGTCGTCATACGCATATGGGGACGGTTCTTTATTATTAACTGTTCCTTTGTGCTTCTGCATGGGTCATCATAAGGAAGCACGCCTAGCCGTGTACGACGACATTTCTAAGTATGGTGCAACCCCCTTTTTTATATAGCGTTTTTAAACAGAAACATTTCAACAATAAGTACACTAAGAAGTAATTTCAAAATAATTCTTTAACTTTAGGAGCAAAATTTATTTCAAATTGTAAATCCCCCAAACCGAATTAGGCAAGTTGAGTTATTTATATAAATGCAACAAAAAAGTTGCTCCTCTGTGTAATTGAATAATAGTTATAAATAGTAGTGCTTATTTTGAAGTATTAAGTACATTGAGCGTCTGAATTTGCTGAAACCTTAAAATGTTTAATATTTCTAAGTCAAACCTGATTACCGTACTTCTTAAACTTGATAACACGATGTTATGGTTCAACTTAATGAAAACATGGTTTCAATTTAATATCCTATTTAAGATTGCAACAATTTTTGCATCAATAATTCTGAGAGTATAAAAAAAAGTATGCATAGAACTTTTCGATTTGCTACAAAGGAGTTCAGATACTTTTTATATTTTGAACTGCCGACCCAATTTTTGGGTTTACAACTTCTAATGTTCAACTCCGTTGCCTTGTAATTTTGAACCCAATCCAGAAGACAAGGGAATTCCTGGATCAAGTATTGGGAGAAATTTTGCCTTCGTGGAGAACTTTTTGATGGAACTAATCTGCCTTTGCGTTACATGGAGAGGAAGACCACGAGAACTTCCCACGATTAGTCGGAACTCTAACCCATGATCCGTAAAAAATAAAAAAGATACTTTTTTGATTACAGTGTATTTCTTATTGTTATTCTGGAAATAACAAAAGAACAGAATAACAAAAGGCACTTTTTTAAAGTTATTGCTTTGTTTAATTTATAGCAGTTAAATTTTTTGGCGATGGTTAAATATGAAGAGGCATAAAAAAAACGCTTTGTTTCCGAACATCATTGATATGCAATATTTGTTTTACCGGTTCACATTCTTGATGTTTCTGGTAAAACAAATATTGCATATCAATGATTGTTCGGAAACAAAGCATTTTTTAAGGCCTCTTCATATTTAACCATCGCTAAAAGTTAAACTGCTATAAATTAAACAAAACAATAACTTTAAAAAAAATGCCTTTCGTTATGCTGTTCTTTTGTTATTTCCAGAATAACAATAAGAAATACACTGTAATCGAAAAAGTCTCTTTTTTCTTATATTTACTAACGTAGCATAAGATCACCTACGTAAAAACAATAATATACTATTCATTTTCACATTTCAATCAGATTTCTAAATTTTGACCCATTGTTTCTTCAAATCAGCATTTGAAGCATCTTTAAATATTTACAAAGTTTGTTTCATGGAGAAATTCCAAATACTAATCAGCTAAAATCCAAATGACTTACAAATTTACAAAGAGAATTGCTAACAATTTTTATTTGTCAAACACGTCTCCGACTATTGAAGATCACTATAAATATCCCCTGAATTAAACATCACTAAACACACTGACAGCAACGCCCCCTTTATGTTTCGTCTGAGGCTATAATTACAAGGAAAAATATATTTTGGTATTTATTTATTTAAAAAAAAAACAGTCTAGTAATTACTAAAAAAATCTGTTAGATTATCGAAATTATATTTGTACAAAAATATAAAATTCCAATAAAATAAAATCCAAAAAATGCAGTTTGAGAAGAAAAAAACTTTTTTTTTTATTTATATTTTAAGATATAGTTGTTATGGAAGATAATAGTTGATTTTTATAATTTAACGAAAATTCAATAATTAATAACTGTTTCTTTTAGATCTAAATAATTGTAAATACATGAAAATTTGAAAAATTATTGTTTGGAAGTGAGTCGTGTTTGGAAGAGTTTGCTTTAAACGCAGAAAAATACACTAGTGTTTCAGGCTGTATTTCATAACCATAAATTATTGAAAAGCTAAATATAATATTTTTCGCTTAGTTTGATCTAAATTAATACAAAGTAAAGAAAAATATGTTTAAGGAAAGTTCTGCGGCCAAGGGATAATCCCAATTACAATTACAATTAATTTAAAATTATTTGTATTAAAATCATGGTTCAAAAATTACTAACTAGATATTCTATTGTTTACATCATTTTTAATAAAACACAACCCAATTTTTTTTTTTTAAATTAATAATTGTAAGGATAAACTCCTTTTAGTATTGTAGTTTGAAAAAAAAAAGTTTTAAAGTAATTTTGATGAAATATTTTCCTTTTTCAAAATTTTGAAGAAAAGCCTGGTAAAAAAATACCATTTGCGTAACTCTACCTTTTACACACTAAAACATTTAAGAATAAAGTTATCGCAAAATTCGTCAAAATTGTACTCGTAATCACTGCGTTTTAAAAACAGACAAAAACGTAAGCTTTAAATTTAAATATATAAATTCGTCAAAATTGTACTCGTAATCACTGCGTTTTAAAAGCAGACAAAAACGTAAGCTTTAAATAAAAATAATTAGGGCATTTTTATTAGCATTGCATCATTATTTGGAGAAACAAACACTACATATTCAACTTAAACTGTTCATTAAAATAAGCTACAGACATAAAAGATTTTAGTCTATTTCTAAAAGAATAATATAAGAAAAATGTATATGAAATTTCAAGACTCAACAACCAAAACTGTTAAATTCATGGTGTAAATTGCTACCTAAATTGGGGGGAAAATCAGAAATTCAGAAAATAGATTATATTCTACTAAAACTGTTCAATAAAAAAAGCTACAGAGAAAAAAGGATTTTAGTCTATTTCTAAAAGAATATTATAAGAAAAATATATATGAAATTTCAAGACTCAACAACTAAAATTGTTTAATTTATGGTGTAAATCGCAACCTAAATTGATCGAAAAATCAGAAATTTAGAAAATAGATTTTATTGAAGTTTTGGTATAAGTAATATTTTTTTCTAAATGACTATCATTCGGAATATAATTGTCGTGGCAACAAAATGTGATTACCAATCAAGAGATAAGGTTTCGAATAATACACGAATAGTACATCATCATCATCATACTTGGCCAGACAGCCCAATGTGACCCAATGCCTTCCTCTGAAGATTTCTCCATGACGACTTCCGATTTACCTTTGATCTCCAATTATTTTCATTAATTGCGAGAAAACTATACTCCACTTAGTCAGCCCATCTTAACCGCGACCTTCCTCGCTTTCTTGTTCCAGCGGGTCTACACGAAGAAAAACATTCTGGCAAAATTATTAACTGCGTCACAAAAACATTTCTGTTTTTTTTTTTTTTTTTTTTTTAAAAAAAAAACCTAGTTCTATTAATAAAATAAAATTATACAGTATTTAAACCTTTCATAGGATTTCAGTTTCCGTTAATAAGATGGCGGTTTACCGAAAATGCTGTTTTTCAAAACTGAACCTATAAATTAACCCTCCATATTTATTTGCTTTTGACTAATATTTCACCAAAATACAATATCTTTGGCCTTAATAAAATTTAAAAAGAAACAAATACTTAAAAATAAATTTGGCCCATGTCAAATTTATGCTGTAAAAATAATTCCTGTGACTATGAGTTTCTTTTTAGATAATTCTCTAAAAAGAAACGACAGGCATTAATAGCTAGATATTTCTAACTGATTTTCACAACTTATATTTTCTTAACTCTTTTAAAACCCATTTTTCTGCATACACGGAGAAAAATTCCTGAAACATTTACCGTATTGTATGGTAATGATATTTGTGGTAAAAAAAAAAATCATAATTCCAGCTAATAAAACCAAAATATACGGTATTTAAACCATTTATTTGGTAATTTTTACGTTTATATATATGGAAACGGTTTTCCGGAAATGCTGTTTTTCAAAATTAAAGCTCGTCCTATCACACTTTTAGGGAAAATACATAACTGAATATTAAATTTAACCGAATGAATAGCTTCCATGGTATGCTCTAAGGTATCATTTTCAAAAAACCGAATTCAATCAATTTTACCAAGTTTTATCGCATTTTATAAAAACACATTTTGCTATTAATTTATCCAAAGTCAGGGTTGGGCTTTTGGACGTCCTAAACTGGTTTTGAACAGAACACGTGGATTTTACTGTCCTAAACTGGATAAAACTGTCCTAAACTGTCTTAAAGTGTCCAAGACCTTGAACTTTGGTAAAAAGTAAAAATTCTACAGGTGTAACCATTGTACACATAATAATTACATGTATCAATAAATATTTGATATTTTTTATATAATTTACTTTAACTTATTGAAGGAAAATAATATAATATAATAGGAAAAGGTTTATAATTTTTGAAGCTCTGCAATTCATTGAACAACAAAAGAGAATAGCTAATCCTTTAAATATAAATATACTTTTAATACTGATAAATAATGTTTTTGCATGAGGATGAATAATGCAATATTAAAAAATAATAATATTTTTTTTAAAAAAAATTCAAAAATGTTTTAAAAATTAACCTTTTATTTTTCACAATATTTTTTTAAAAAACTATAATTTCTGCATCACAGGATGATAAAAAAGACATCTATTTTTAAAAAAAAAAATTTAAATATTAATATATTAGTTTAAATTGGAAATACAAAATAATTGAAAAATGTATTAACAGTTTTGAACATCAGTTTCAGTTACTGACACTGGTGATGTATCACCACCATGCTAAAAGAATCGAACATGAATGAAATAAAAGTATTCTTGAATAGTACTATAGATAAATAAACCTGTTTATGACTAACCAAGCACTTAGTCCCTAATATCTTAACCTGTATGGCAAGGTCAAACTTCAGTTATGTACTATTGAATGAGAGACCAATTGAACTTGATTACGGATTAATCTTCCTTTGTTAAATGTTTAAATTGAAGAGTCAAGCAATATTAATAAAACATTATACTTCTAAAAACAAATATTCTCTAGTAGATTTAATTATCAATATGTTGTTATTTCTATGTTTATTTTACCTTTTAAATATTGTTCAGATAAAATTGTGACATAATTTGAGTAAAGGGGTTTTGTACAGTTTAAGACAGTTTTGGACAGGACGGTTTAAACCATGGATTAATCCATTCTGTCCTACACCTTGCCAACCCTGTCCGAAGAGCTTCGGTAAAAATTACCATACTTTTTTGGTGTCCCTATAAAAGAATATATCAGAAATACGGTAAATTTTACTATACTACATTCTGATACTTTAAATTTTTTTTCTTTTTTTTTTCTAATGGCAGGTACTGAACATTTGTTCTTCACCTCGGAAAATGCCGGAAGTGTTGCTCATTTAACGTTACCCAGTGGGCACCTGTGAACCTAGGTCACGGAGGCGAGCAACATTACCCACGCCACATACCCGTTCATAGGGTGAGCCACATTCACGCAACAAAAAGAGAGAGAATCATCCATGCCCAGAGCAAGATTCGAAACCGCAACTATTGGCTTCGCAGTCAGGCACGCTAACCGCTCGGCCACCTGGTCTGCATACTCTGACGTTCTGACTGTTTCAACCACGTTTTTTATTTATTTATTTATTTTCAAGGTGAAAAGACATTTTCAAAAGTTTAATCGAAACATTATAGAAGGGCACTTAAAATTATGTGCAATGCCTCCTAACTTTATAAATATTATGGAATATCTTGCGTGTTTGAAATTAACTCATTTTTTATATAATGCATAGGTAAAAAAAAATACCTACAAACTTACATTAAATTTTAAAAAAAAATGCCAAAGCAATAACTGTAACTATCAAGAATAGATCTTTTTCTTTTAATCTTTTTAAGAACGCTCGATTTAGTTCATAAAATGTAAATCAACAAAAACTGTTTGAAACTAAATTTAGATATAAAAAGTGAAAGAATATGCATATTTTTTACAGTACTCCCTTTATGAGGCATAAACTCAAGTCTTTTGACTTAAACCCAAACAAGATATTCTTTCTTTAGAAGTTTATGAACTCTTATCTTTTATTCTCACGAAGATTCTTTTTTATCCTTTTCAGAAACTCATAGAAAGCTTCAAATTCTGTAACGTAAAGTTAATGTAAAAAACTGATAAGAGAAGAGCAACATAACCACAAAGAAATTTATTTATACAATTTTCAACTTTTGAGAATTTTCAGAATTGAAGAAGAATTTTTATATTTTTTTCAAAGTGTCATGCGATGTTTTAAAAGATAAATAATGAAGTCAAATTTATAGTGAATGTAAAAGTACTAACGAATTTTCTATTTTTTTTTTTTTTTTTTAATTTTAAAAGGATTTTGTTTTAAAATAAAAATTTGTGTACACCAAATTTTAAAAATAAGCAAATTGAAACATGTTCCAGCTACAAAGCAAATTTTTAATATACTTCAATTTCAAAAAGTTTAGTAAAAAATTTAATAAAAGTTCAGCTTGAAATATAACAAAGTATTTAATTCATATGTTTGCTATATTTTTTAATATAAAAATTTTTTAAAAAATTACTGAAGTATAATTAAGTACTTTAGTTAATATTTATCTGTTTAAATAGTAATGCAAGAGATTCTAATGATGATCAATTAAATTCTAATGATTATGCGATAATGTTTACGTGATGCGAACTAACAAAAAGAACATGATGAGTCATGTATTCTTAAAAGTAACTTACAGAGTAACAAAATTGCACTGCAAAATCAAATTACGATATTAAGTACCCGGCACTCAGGGTATCGGTACTTTTTATCGTAAAATCCGCTTTTACGTGTTACGGAATAAAAAATCTGCTATTCCGTATTTTTTACAGCAATCCATTTTTACCATCCTGTAATTTTTTTGCAGCAATATTTATAAAATCAAAGTTATTTATTGATTTTACGGTAATTATTACAATAAAAATTACGATATATCAAGTCTTTTGTTCTGTAACATATTTCAGTAAAAATAGATTTTACGGTACCAAGTTCAGGCACCCTAAATGTCGGTACTTACCGTAATTTTATCTGGAATTTTCTACAGGGTAGATCAAGTAAATCATTTCTTCAAGTAAATCATTTCTTCAAGTAAAACAAAACAGTCAAATAACCATAAATAAAATGGTATAATAACTGTTAACTGTGAGATAAATCGTTTATTGACTACTTTCACCTTATATAGCTAAGCAACTAGATTTTTATCACCTAGGCCACCCAATGAAGCCACTGATTTTCTTGTAGCTGGATACAAATTATAGCCAAGAGAGCCTAATCTGCCAATCTCATGATCAACAGAAAGAGGGTTTGAGTCCCAGCATTGATACCACAATATTTCCTCCATTCTTTTAAGCTCATGAAGAGTTTTTCAGTGCCTTGCACACCCCTATCTGTGACCCTGAACTATTAGAATACGATACTCTTATTCACGCTTAGATGGCAGCACAATAAAGCTGATTAATAAAAAAGTCTAGTATTTCAAACCTCTAACGATAAGTGAAATAACCAGATAAACTAATTATGCCACATTCCACGGTTCATTTGATAAAATACAACTAAACTACAATCTAAAACGAATGCCATTACCAAATACAAAGTCTAGCTCTAATGTCCAGTTAATTTTTTTACAATTTTGAAATCACACCAGTTGTAAATATATATAGGGGAGAGGGGGGGGGGCACATATGAACAATTTTTTTTTATTTCTTCATTTTTCAAAAAATATCATCAATTTCTCACAGTAAAGAAGTCCATATGTTTAAATAGTCTTTTCTTTGTCTTATGGAATTTTTTGAGATTTTTCAATAAAATATTTCTTTACTTTATGATATTTTAGAAAAATGACTTTAATTGTTCACATGTGCCCCTATGGGGGGCACATGTGAACATGCTTGGGGCACATATGAACAAGATTAAAAACACAAAGCAATTATCATATTTCAAAGAAAAATTCTTTAATATAACAGATATAGATACACATTATACTGAAGGGGATGTAGCTTACTATGTGAATTTAAATTGTACAACAGTACTGTCAATAAGAAAATAATTTTTCCGCTGTACAATAATTTTTCCGCAGTTGGGTTTTTCGCAACTACATGTTCCTCAGTAGTTGTAATGGGCCTTTTTCTTTCTTCTCTAATACTTTCATGTTTTTTTTTTATTTTTCTATCTTTTCATTTGTAGCTTTAGTAATTCTATCTTTCTCAGGTGTATCAGTTAATATGCGCGATCAACCATTTAATAAAAAAAAATTAAAAGAAAAAATTAAAAATTAATAAATTAATTATGGAAAATTAAAGAATAATAATTTTAACTGCATACATATTTTTTAAACTTATAATATCATGAGAATAATAATCTTAATATGTAGGGGCACATGTGAACTGTTCACATCTGCCCCAGATCATCCTTCTTAAACCTTACTTGAAAAATAAAGAATTTTTAATTGAGTAAAAAAAAATTTTCATAAACTTACCTGAATGTTCATATAATGGTCTGCAATAGTTAATTTTAGTTTATTAGTTGATTTATACTATGCTTTCACTTGAAGAAGCGAGTGATAGAAGTATATACAACACCAGCTGATACAAAGTAATTGTCAGAATAGAACAACAAAATGTCTCATTGTTCTGAAAGTTTTGCAGAGAGGTAGGACTAGTACTGCCATCATTTGAAAATTTTTCAAGATTTTTTATTTCAAATCATATTGGTAAAATATACCATGTTCACATGTGCCCCCCCTCTCCCCTACTATAAAATTGATTGAGAAATTATTTTCTGAGCTGAAAAAAAAATTTCAAAGAAATCATTCAGTTCCTTATAAACATGAAACGCGTGTTTTAAAACTCTTCCGCGATTGTATTTGGTGATAATAAGATGAACTTAAAACAAAAAGTTCTTAATTCAAACTCGCTAATCTTACTAAGCTTCATTTAATTTCCATTTATATTCGCTAATAAAATAGATATTATCTACACACCCGTTGAAGTTTCTTCTCTACCTACGCCTTCCACCTACCATTAGAAGGTTCAAACAGTAGCTTTGCTTTATAAGTAGGTAAATACATCAGAAAAAATCTTTGAATCGTTAAGAATGAGTCAGATTTCCATTTTGAGTAGAGATGAAAGATAGGAAAACAAATAAAGATAAGACAGGCATAAAAGGGAAGCGAACTTAAACAATATACTCTCATTGTTCATAAAACTCGCGCTTTTTGGATGGAATTCACTTTTATGTTAAGGAAAAAGCATTGTTTCAAAGTGTTATTACCTTTCGATTAATCAACCAATATTTATCCAATTATTGTTTAAGCGTAAATGAAAATAAAGATAATTGACTTAGAAATGTAACCGGAAAATAATGCTTTTATCCTATTTTTTCAAGTTTAATTATATATAAAAATGAATAAGCATAATTTTATAAATAAATATTTATTGATAGATACTATACAATAATATTTATTAAAAGAAAATATTTTAAATAATTATTATAGGAAAAATGGCCTGATGGTGAATATTAGTCAAGATTTTGTTTATTTATAAATAGATAGATTCAAAGATATAAAATCCGTATTAGTTTTTATCAAACTTTTATACTTTTTGTGTAAAAGGAATAAATATAATACTAATTTATTTATTTTTTAAATTTTTTAAAGACAATAAATCTGAAATCTTTTCTTTGAAAAAAAATCGGTATTGTAACTTATTTCAGAAAAAATTAAAAGACTGAAAAAAAGAATAAGAAATCAAATAAAAAAAAATCTTTGGTCGCATTTAAAAATAAAATTAACATTTCATCAGTATAGTAAGAGGCAGGTCAAAACACAGTAAATAGGCCGCTACATAATAACATAATAATTACCAATCTCAATAGTACAAAGGGTTTCAATTTGGAAAATAGAGTCCTAATAGGAAGTAGGTCAAAACATTTATAATTAAAACTTTACTTTTTGACTATTTCCCTATATCTTAAAAAATTTCGTATGCCATGTTGCGTCATTGCGTTGGCTACTATATAAAGCTTCACATTTCTCCATGAACTGGGGTGTACATTAGTCGTGGTTACAGCATCTTGCTACGATTTCAGAGGTTCTTCATTCGAATTCTGCCGGCAGCCAAATTTTGAATACATAGGACTTTTAAATTCAACTACTTTTTTGTTTTGGAGCTAGTTTGACACTTATTCGCCCAATTTTGAGAGAAAAAAATTTACAGTAATCAACATTCATGAAAATTATGCCATCAACAATTCATTATACACAGGTTATTGAAAACAATTGGCAAAGCATTAAAAACGGAATTAGGTAAGAAAATTTTTAAGAAGAAGTTTTTGAAACTATACATTAAACAACAATAATATATCTGGAGATACGAAGCAGCACGTAACAAACAAAATAAATAACCCCCTCTGTTCAACCTTGAAGAACAAAATGACAATTGTCACCAAAAAAAATTCCTGATTAAAAATGCAGTAACTAATATCTAAAAAATAAACATTTAATTATACACACAATGTGAAATTTTCGTTTATTATTAAATCAAATAAACATAGTTGGAAAATTGCTAGTTTTAATTTGTAAATTTTTAATAGTCTTGCAAAGTAATGAATACGTCACTTTTAACATGGGATGAACACATTACTAACAGCCTTGACATTATGATGCGATAAGTTGATAGGTTAATCATTTTTCTTCTAAGTTATCTAATCTTTATTTTCGTAAATAATGTTATAAACGACACGAGCTTATATGGTGATGAGCTTATATGGTGGTGAGCTTATAATGACTCAATGCTCATAAATGATAAATCTATTAGGGATAGGTAAATAAATTAGTTTGACATAAATAAAAATTGTTTATTACAAGGGAAATGATCCAATCAAATATTAATAGTATTGGGATTTAATCAGGTTTTTTGGGTATTCCATAAATAAATCGATGTCTTATTAGGAAATTAAATTTATAAATGATTTAAAAAAGAGTGTAATTGCTTTACCTGACTCGACATAGTAGTATTAATGTTACAAATAAATAAATGTTACAAAAACTGAATGTTTGGTCACTTTGAATAAAGTAATGATTAGAAAAGAGTTTTACTTTCAATTAGGCATTTAAATAATTAGAAATGGGTAAATTGTAAATGATTCGTTGTATTAAAGCGTTTTTATGATTATTAAACTTTATATCAATTAAAACCGAAATTTTTTTAGTTTAAAATAAAAAGTACTGTAAAAATTACAGTGTAAAAAATTTATTGTTCCGTAACATGTTCTGGTAAAAATGGATTTTACAGTAAAAAGAACCGGTTGATCTTATAACTGCTACATTTTACCGCATTTTGATTCATAATGTTTTACAGTGTATCGGAATTTCTAGTTAAGAAAAATATAGCTCTTATTACCACACATTTAGTAAAATAATAAACAAAACTGAAAAATAAATTTATCCGAATAAATAGTAATCATGGCATGCTCAAAGGTATCATAATAAAATTACCAAAATGTACCATGTTTACCAAATTACCAGGTATTAACAATAAAACCGTATTTTATTGTTAATTTTCAAAAATAATAAGCGCTTCCTTCGCTATAAATTACCATGATTTTTGATGTAACATAGAGCCAGAAACACGGTACATTTTACCATATTCTGGTAATTTTGACCATACTTTTCTCTCTGTGTGTTTATACATTTTTTCAAAACTGCCCAAGCCTTGTTACTCATCTTGGGGCACCTGTGAAGAATTTTTTTTTAAAGTTTAACAATTTATTTTTAAACTTTTTATTTTTTTTTAGGTTGAGGGTTAAATTAAAGCGTTTTCAATGTACAATTTAAATTACAACAAAGGAATTTTAAGTATAATTTTTTCAAAAATATAAGTTAAAAAATGCCCCCTCTCCCCTACTTACATAATAATGATTGATTTTTTATTATTGACAGTATTAAACATTGATACCCCGAATGTCATTTTATTACATACTCAACAATTCAACTTTTCCAAATTTAAATGAAATAAATTCGCTTTTGGTCCATACTATAAACTATTTAACTACAAATTTTAGAGTTTACTACCTACATTTATTTGAGTTCCTTTTTTACATATTAATGGGAAACATTTTTCTAGTTTAAATCAAATTCCGTTATTTTATATTAATATGAAAATCGCTTCTAATTTAGTCATATTATTTTCAGTAAATAAAGCTAAAAATTATCTAATGATATTTTCTTGATCCCCAACAAAACACACAAATTGTTTGTAATATATATATATACACACACACACACACATATATATATATATATATATATATATATATATATATATATATATATATATATATATATATATATATATATATATATATATATATATATATATATATATATATATATATATATATAAAACTTCGTTAACTTGTTAAATAAACAAGGAATCTAGGATGATGTGTTACATAATAAAGAAGTTAATGCTCAGTTTATGAAAAATTCACCAATGAAACATTTATTCATTACAGTTGAGTTAAACGCCCAAAGATGGAGTAATTAACTTGAACCGTGATGGCCCATTTATATCAAGGACAATGAAGAAAGGAAAGAGAAAAAAAAAGATTATATCACAACAGAATAAATAGTCATTTGTAGGATGGGCCAGATTCTTAAAGGTCGCTAGCATGTCAAATGTTACGCTCCCTAACTTCTTTATAAAGATATAAATCTTTTGGTGATATTTAAGCTTATATTTAAGCTATGTAATAAATATTTTTAATTTTAATACTAAAACGACATGTACATAGATTTAAAAGAATTTGTTAATGAATTAAAAAAAAAAGAAATGCAAAGCATTATATATTTTTCCATTCAGAAGCACTATGATTATGTAGGTAAAAAATATTGCATTTTTATGAAAGACGTTGCAATATGTAATATGAATATATAAATAACACTGAAAAAAATTATATACGTAATATATATGTAAATAAAATTAATCTATGCAGCCTTTGGAAATTCTTATTTTATTGGGACCACATTACATTATAAAAAATTTTTATCCATAATTACTACGCATCCCAATACAAATTTATTTTTTCTACATTTAACTATAACCTACTCATATGCAAACTTAATTACATCTTCGGTATAAAAGGTAGTGCTCTTTCCTGGATTGCCGATTTTCTGAGGAAAAGGCATTTTTGCATGAAGTATGGAGAGGCTCTGTCTCGCTCTTTCAGAATTGACCAAGGAGTCCCCCAAGAGTCTGTTCTAAGCCCTCTTCTGTTTACTTTATATATGGCTGGAATGGAAAACACCGTTGCTCAGGCTTGAAAGTTTCGCATGTTTGCTGATAACAACGTGATCTGGTGTTCTAACTCTGACGTGGGTGTCATTGAGTCAGCCTTGAATGCTACACTGAAAAATGTGTGGAACTTTGCGATTGATCACAAATTAACATTCAGCGTCTCAAAATCGAACGTCAGTTTTTTCACTACTAACAAGCACCTCTACTTCTTTCGACCGAATATCTTCTTTAACGAACAACTACTTTCATATGGAAAATATCCAAAGGCTTCATTCTGGACCAAGAGATAACAAGTAACAAGCATATACAACACCTAGTGGACAAGGGCTGCAGGAGACTCAACGTACTGAAGCACATCTCTGGCAGGCACTGCGGAGCAGATGCCAAGACTCTCAGGACAACGTTCCTGGCCCTTATAAGACCTATCCTTGAATATGGAATCCTAGTCCATGTTTGTGCCTCCTCTACCAACCTACAAAAATCAGAAAGAGTGCAGCTGAGCGTTGGTCGTATTATTACAGGCTTGAAGAGCAGTTGACCAAATGAAATCGTCCTATATGAAACAGATCTTCCACCTCTGAGTCACGCTAGAAACTCACACCTAGTGAAATACTTTAACAAGTTGAAAAGTTATAACAACCAAAATCGTACTTCTGAATATTTTTGCAGGTGAAAAACAAATCAGCGTCACAAAAGGCAAAGCCCGTTTAGCCTAGCGGAAGACATAAATATCATTAATAACTCTATCGAGCCTTCCTCTCTTATACCATGCATCTGTCCTGTCGAGAGCTTGCCCAAAGTATTCCTCCATACTGATTTGGGAACCTACACAAACAAAAACCTACAAGTGCCTGATTATCTCAGACTGTTGGCTCTTGAGGCCATCAGCAACATCCCTAAAGGTGCCATAAAAATTTTTACTGGTGGAAGCAAAAATGACCTCAGTCAGACCGGAAGAAGAATTTTTATCGAAAACCACTCCTTAAAACTTTCTAGGGGTAATCCAAATAACAGCTTGGTCTTTAGGAGCGAACTCATCGCCATTGACGTTGGATTGGAAACCATCCTAATTGACACTGGCTCTGAAGACATTTGGAGACTTAGTGATAGTCGTAGTGAAATTCAGCACCTGAAAATTGGCATCAAGTCAGTGACCAAGTAGGTTTACAAATACTGGAAAAACTAAAATACATGTCCCAAAAACGAGATATTAACATTCAGTGGATACCTTCTCACGTAAATGTGTCAGGTAATGAAACTGCTGACATGTTGACCAAAGAGGACTCCACAGAGGCTATGACCAGTTACGACTCCCTCACTTTCCAGGAAATTTCATCTGTATGGAACAGAAACTACCAACAAATATGGCTTACTCCCCCTACTCAGCACTGTTATTGTAGAAAGCACCCCGGCTGCATTCTCGAGCTCGAGGGGGATCGACCAGATATGACAGCAATTTCAAGATTTAATAGTGACCATCTTAAAGGAATGACTTTTAGCTCCAGCTGCAAAATTTTTCCAACCTGCAATAAGTGTCATTTAGAGCCAGCCTCTCCGGAGCATATCCTGGACTGCCTGGGCCTAGGTTTGGAAGACCTAAAACCATCTCCACTTCTTGTAATTGACTTTGCTAGAATACATGGACACATGGACCAAATCTAGCTGCTGCTAGGTCATGACGGATTAGTAACAACAAGGACATATTTAACTATTTAGTTTATTTGGATTCGGATCAAATTACGACAAAAAGTAACGTTCACTTAAGTACTTTTCACCGTAAAATTCTATTTACTGGAACGTGTTACAGGGCAAAATAAAACTGATATACCGGAATTTTTACTGAAATAAGTACTATAAAATAGCTGAATCACTCTAATTAAATAAATATCACTAGAGCCCGGATTTTGATGACCTAAAAAATCTCAACTAATGCCCTTAAAAAATGCAAAAAATGCCCTTAAAAAGTGCAAAAAATGCCCTTAAAAAATGCTCTAGAATGCGAAAATTGCGCTAAAAATGCTTTATGACATGACTTAAATAAAGTAAAAATATTGAACTAAAACAAAATTTTACTCTTTAAAATTATTATGAGTCATTTCACAAAAATATAAAGTAATGCAATACTTGTTCTACGTTCATTAAAGTTTGAAAAATATGTTTTATATCCTAAAATAACAACAACAAAAAAAGGAAAATGTATTGACTCCAAAACATTTTCATTTTCTATAAAAACTTTAATAAATATAACAACTTCCATCTCATAATATTACTAAATATCAGAATTACATTGGATTATTAAATGATTTTTGATATTTTGAAATGTAAACGAGCGTCTCTTGTCTGAAAGTAAATTTTTATACCTGGAGAAGCTTCTTTCAACGTCTACTGATGTTATTGGTGTATACTTGAAAAAGACGGTCTCACTTACTGACAATTCTTCTTCAATTTGAAAAGATGTTGCTTCTCCTGTTAATATATTAGAGATTTTCTTCATTGTTTGTAAACCAGTTTTCTTCTCCAAAATTAGTTCAATTTAGCTGCTACACTTTGTGCTATCTTTCCCCTTGCTTTTTGCAACACTTTTCAATATAATTTATTTCATCGTTATTTCATCGTCATACGTCATATAATTTATTTCATCATTATCATTTCTACGTCAATATAATTTATTTCATCGCAAAGTTCCAATTCTTGTTTCTCCAAGCTTGTAATTATCGAGGACACAATAGCAAAGTTAGACTCGATAAATGATAAGTTTCCTTCGATTTTATCACAGGCCAACACGTTTTGCGCTATCTTAATTGATGCAGCATCTTCTGAATCAAGACAAATTATAAGACAAATCTTGTATTTCATGTAATAAAAATGCCCAAAAAAGTAATGAAAATTGGAAAAAACTTAAAAAATGCTTTAAAATGTAAAATAAACCCCCAAATTTTAAAAAAAATGCCCTATAAATCTAAAAAAATGCTCTAAAGGACAAAAAATGTTCAAAAATGCAAAAAAATGCAAATGTCATCAAAATCCGGGCCTTAAATATCACTGTAAAAATTACGGTAAAAATGGATTTTTCGGTAATAAGCATTTTACAAATGATGCACACAAAAAGAAGCCGTAATGCAATCCAGAATTTTTTTACAGTTGGTGAATATAGCCCTAATTTCTTATTATTTATTTTTTTTTTATTTGTTATGTTTGATTTACTTTATAATAATTTTATTTTATTCATTTTCATAACATTGCATATGGTAAACATTTAAACTGTTAACATTTAACATTGCTTTAAAGTGAACTATTATTGCTAAACTATTTTCCTTAGTGCTGAAACATCATTATCACAAACATAGAAACAATTAATCCTCAGACAGTCATTAATTACACAATAATGTTTTTTTTTTTTTAAATATAATTCTACTTAATTTTCCTCGTAGCCAGGCACATTTACAACTTGCACATCCAAAAGAAGGAAATCACTGATACCCACACACGTGACCTATGACGTCAACGCTAGCTTATAGTTTTTTATTTTATTTTATAACCGTCGCTGAACAGCCGACCCAATTTTTAGGGCTAACTACTCCGTATCCTTGTAATTTAGAACCCAATCCAGAAGTCAAGGGAACTCCTGTATCAAGGGATCCTGGATATTGGGAGAAATTTGCCTTCGCGGAAGATTTTTTATGGTACTAACCCACCTTTGCTTTTCATTGAGAGGAAAACCATGAAAACCTTTCACAGTTAGGCTTACGGCAAGGGGACTCTAACCCATGATCCGTCTACAACTGAGGATATTTTTCATCAGCAGTCGGTGCGAGTACGATGAGGAATTCGAATCGACCATATTCGAATCCGGTTCACCTTAATGGAAGGCAAACGCTCGACCTCCTGAGCCACCACGGCTCTAGCTGATCGTTTATAAGCAAAATGGCGTGTGAAAGTTGAGCTAAGTTTCTCCACATAAGTTGAAACGACACTCTGCTGTATTTAATTAGCGTAACGTTAATTAAATACAAACTTCGTGTCGCACATGGAAATTTCTGAAATATAATTCTTTCTCGTCTACGCCATTTTCTTAATTTAATTTTTTTTTTTTTTTGTTCATATATTTTATTTTAACCATGATTTACTTTTGTTTTGTAAATCAGTCACCTTCGATGCGTAATTACTTTGTTTATGTTCTTCATGGCTTCCTTCCTTTCTTTGTGTTAAATAAGAAATATATAGGGAAAGAATTAAAATATTTGTGAAAGAATATATATTCTGTCACTTAAGAGTATAGATACTTGTCGGGCTTGGATTGCTCGAAATAGAATCGAAAAAGCAGTTTCCAACGTAAACAAATGGCACGTTTCAATAACCATTTAGAATCGAGATACCCACACTACGTCGCTTGCATTAATTAAAATTTTCTCGGAAATAGCGCTTAACATCATGTTTGAGATAAGTCAAAAACATAATGTTTGTGATAGAGTAAAAACAACGGGGACATCATAAGTAGTATATTTATTAAAACATAGACATATTTCCTGTGCATGAACTGTTCCATTAATTGTTTATTGACATAAAAAATGAATATTTCTGTGAGAAAAATTGAAAAATTCTGGTAAGTTTACCGTACTGTACAGTAATAGCATTTCCGGTGGAGGAAAAAAAATGATAATTCTGGTTACTGAGACCAAAATATACGATATTTAAAGTATTAATTTTTGTAGTTTTTGCGTTTATATGTTAAGGCTTACCAAAATTTCCGGTTATCAAAATAGCATTGCTTATTTCATACAAATTTAGTAAAAAATACAAAATGGAAAAATAAATTTAATCAAATAAATGGTTTTTATAGCATGCTCTCTAAGGTATCATGATAAAATGACAAAATTTTACTATATTTACCAAATTATATCACATATTATCAAACCATATTTTATTGAAATCATTACCATAGCGCTTCCGTAAAAATTATCCAGCTTTTTGATGCTCCCATAAAGCTGGATACATTTACCCTATTCTAGTAGTTTCGAGAATACTTTATTTCTTTGTATGATTACATATTTTTTCAAAAGCATATTGATGTTAACAATATAAAGTTATAGAGTTGTAAAGTATTTTAAGCCCTTGAAACCAGAAATCAACCCCACATAACCAAGAAATCAACTTGATCTATCGAGATGTTCTATCGACAGTTACGAATTTTTAATTTATATACTTAAACGTAATTTTTATAAACAAAAAAAAAACGTAAGTAGGTAGGAATAAATCATTAGAAAAATATTTATCTAATTTTTTTAAAATATATATTAGAAATAAATTGACACTTTCATTGAAATCTTCCTCGATAACGAAAGGACTACTCATGTCAGCTTAATAATGTTGGAGATTCTCTAAAA
This sequence comes from Parasteatoda lunata, assembly GCA_949128135.1. Lineage (NCBI taxonomy): Eukaryota > Metazoa > Arthropoda > Arachnida > Araneae > Theridiidae > Parasteatoda > Parasteatoda lunata. The sequence goes on along the minus strand of OX421971.1, from coordinate 108,800,347 downwards.
GAGCTAAATTTTCTAATGCTTCAATTCTCAAATATCGATAATGAAAATAAAATTTGAAAATATCTCATTTTTTTCAAATTTATCACAAACTTATTTAAAAAGCTTTAGCCACTCACCACGTATCGAACAAACAGACCCTAGCAGCAAAATAACTTTGGCTCTCATTGGACCAATATTCACGAATCTTGACTCAATAAAGGTTCAAAGAGCTGTTATTTTCCCAATATTACCCCTAAATAGAATTATCTGATTTACCCGATATTTTACAGTCACTATGCAACCAATACCGGCCCTATATAGAATTGACAGATTCAACCGATACTTTATATTCATTAATCAGCCAATATAGGTCCTACATTGGCCCCATAAAGGCCGATATTGTCTCTATATAGGACCAACATTAAAAAATCTAGACATCCCAATATTGGTTCCTCGTTGTATGTTCATATAGGACCCATTATGAGCCAATTTTTAGCCCTACTGGGGCCATGGTAAAATTGTTCCTAGGGGAAGAACATCATTATTAAAGTAAAATTTAGGGGAAAACCTCTTTTTTTTCAACTTCATCACCAATTGAAAGATTTTAGTAAGACTGGTTTCAGTAATTATCTAACGACTATTTTCTCATCATTCTGCACGATCCTTCATTGTGATATACACTACGGTGAAAAAGTTTTTGATCAACGCGTGAAAGGATTTTAAACTTTCCATGCGGTTTTTTTTTTTTTTTTAGTAGAGATGATTTTTGTTTCATTTAGTCAAGACAATATTACACTTGGTTTCAGAGTTTTTACTTTACTTGCAATTTAATGGAAAATGTAATCTTCTTTGGATTAAATTTAAATCTTTGCACTCAGTTCAGTTGAATATTTCTTTTTTATATAATTAGAGCCTTGCAAGAACTAATTCTACAAAAATAAATGTCAATATTAAATTAAAGTTATCACGATTTCCGTAAATAAATATGCAAAACTTATGCGTATTTGCTAAAATTGTATCTTTCAGATGTATTTTCATCCAATTCTTAGATGTACGAAAATCGCTTCACGAAAAACAAACACCCGACAGATATGAAAATTGCATTTGATTTAGAGTGACTTTCAAAGCGCTAACTTTGCTTTCTGGTTGATAAGAATATTAAGAATGTTTAGGAATGGAATAAAATTATACGTTATTTATCACATTTCCAATCAACCATCTTTAATATTGAGTTTGACCAAAGACTTTTGCACGCTAGTGTATAAAATACAAAACAAAGTAGAAACCGGGGCACCTTTTGAAAGAAAAAAATATGTCTTCTGAAATCATAGGCTCTGAGCATTTTACCATTCTTATTCATAAATAACTTAGTCAAGATAAAAAAGAAATAAATAAACAAAAACTCTATTTCTCACTATCGCTAATTCTAACCGAAATTCTAATTCACTTAACATTCCCGTAATTTTGCACGTACAATGAAATGCATTTCTAGCCCAACACCTTATCACCACGTATAAATTCCACCCATTAAAGTGACAGAAATCATAATTCATTCAATGACACCGTATTTTTAGCATCATTTACGCAGAGAATAATCATAATTAAATTAGCATCGGGAGGGTGGAACAACTGTTACAACTATTTAACACACCACAACCTTGATCTCATACACTTTCACTGTAACCTCATTAACACGCTTTCATCTGATGCTTCTACAAAAAAAAAAGAACATAACGAATGCCTACTGCGTTAAAACAAAAACAACTGTATGTTTATAACATACATGGGCGTGACGCGACAGAGGATTCGATGTCTACGTTTTGCATCTTTGGTAATCCATCATTATGTAAAGACTAAGGCAGAAGTTTGGCAGTTAGCCAGATTTGGTGGTGGGACAAAGGAAAACGGTCTAATGGAGATCGAGCCATCCCAGGGTCAATTTTAAGCAAGGTCATTTTACCAGGTGATGGAGGTCACTTTTTCGAAGTTCAATAGTGGGTGATGACTTCAGGATGAGTTTTCTATTCTCTTTTAAAACGAAAGTAAACTGTTTTATAATAGCTCAGAGGTACATAACCTTTCACTTTGATTCACTACTCAAACTTGGATTGCTATCTGATATCGCTCCCTAAGACATTCAGTAAATGACAAGCACAGTAATTAGTTTATCTTCATTCGATTCCCTTTTAGGTAAAACCAAGCAGCTTATATACTGATTTCGATATCGAACGATATTGTTACCTTGATCACCCTCCCCAAAAAAATTATGTTACTATCAATGATTATTTTTACGTTTTTATTTATTTATTATTGACATATCTTATTTACAATTATTATTATTAATACACAATCTGTATCTCTGCATTTATTTAATAACTTATTGTACATAAATACAGTTACAAGAAAATTACCGAATCAAACAGTGCCGTATTAAGCGTACGCGGGGCCCTAGGCCATTCAAATTTTTGGGGCCCTTAGATAAAATTTTTTTTCTCATATATTTTTTATTTATTCAAATATAAAAGTATTTATATATCTTTTCATTTAAGAAAGCATATTTGAAATAAAAATAAATAATAATAAATTAAATTTTTCTTTATTTTGTTAAATTATAACTAAAAAATAATCATAACATTGTATAATCATAACATATATATTGGAAATTGATTTTTTTTTTTTTAAATCATTGTTTTTCTTAATTTTTTAAAAATTTATTTTCAAAAAATCCACTATAAGGATGCCCCCAATCATTGGGGGCCCCAGGCCATGGCCTAGTCTGGCCTACTGGGTAATCCAGCGCTGGAATCAAATTAGACTACATATCTGACATTTAATAAAACCATAGACGGGAACGGAACGAGCCCAGCAAGAGCTGCGGCACGTTGGCTGAAAAAAGATTTCGAGCTCTAGTTCATTAAATTTACGTATGCTTTCTTTGTATCGCTATACAGATCTGTCGAAATCTGTTTCTTTTAGTTATCAAGTATTACAATTAGTAAATTTTACTAAGACTAAAAAAAATAATAAAATCTTAAGCACAAACAAAAAATAGATAGAATAGAATCATGAACCAAACGATTCATAAAAAAATTACAAACTAAAAACAATCTTAAATAATGAATTTTTATGAAAATTTTAATTAATAGTGTATAAAATATGTCTTATATCTTTTTCGATTTTCGGTCTTTTATTTTTCAGAATTTTGGACTTCATTTAAATTAATGAGTATCGGGCTCTGAGGAACTTGGTCTAAAAAAAAAAGACAATGCTCGAGTGCTCGGTCGAATTCAGACTTCAAAGGAGTTTCTAACTTCACTAAGTTGGCTAAGCCAAAGCAAATAAGAATAAATAAATTTAAAAGTTATTAAAAAAAAAAAAAATGAAAACAAAATATTTTCAAATAATAGCTAAGTGCAAATTTATAATTAATCCAAAGCAAAACTTTTCTGAACCATTTAAAGAATATTTGCTCAATACTCACTTTCTATTTTTTGAATTTTTCATGACGATCTTCCTTTATTTAAAAAAAAAAAAACACGAAAAACATTGAAATTGGAAAAAATTGAGCTATACTACGACAACATTGTTTGTAGTATGCAACACTATTTGCATACTTTAAATATTGTTTTCAGTGTTACAGTTCAATAGACTTTATTAAAACTTTTGCAGAACCTGGATGCTTTTTGTTTAGACGTTAGTTAGAGAAATTTTTCTGCTGTATTTTTCTTATTACCTATAAAAACTCAAATATGGCAAAGCAGAACCAAATAAAAATTCTACATTTTATTTGAATTCAAAACTACATGAATATCTAAAATGAAGTAAAAATTCTCGATTTTTACAGCAATGGTAGAATAAAATTCTTACTAAGTGGAAAAATATTCAAATAATGTGAGAAAGATTCAAAGAATTCCTTTTCAGATTCATAAAAGAATTTATTGATTCTTCTCGCTGATAAATTTATTTTTTGAAACATCGCGGACAAAAGGATCGCAGTTTTTGGAGTAAAACACAAAAATTTAAATATTTATTCATTTCGATTGACTGATTGTAAATTTAAATGTGCTATTTAAATATTAATAAGCTCTTTCAAAACTTTATTCATATTTCTCAGAACTAAAATATATTGAACATGAATAAAGTAGATTTTTAAATTCATAGTTTCAATTCGAAGAAAAACATGAAAACCAAAAACCTGGAATATGTCATAAACCATATTGTACTTAATTATTGGCTTTAATAAATATACTTTAATAAAAATTAATAAAAATAAAAATTAAATTATAAAAGTTAATGATAAGCTGAAATAAAAATTAATAAGGCTTTAATAATGATTAGTAGATTTAGGGTTTTAATAAAAATTTAATAAGGTCATGATAAATACGAAATTCATAAATCTTTGGTGAACATCTGATTCCAAAAGAAATATTCATCGATGAAACAATCTATTCACTAGCTATAGTGATTCGCCGTACTTAAAAGAAATTGTCCCTTCAGTGTGAAAAAAATACCTAGAATATAGCAATTAAAACTGTCACAGAGAACTACGATTCATTTAAATGAAATTATAAAATGTTTCTAAAGGATTCATAAATTTTTGTGGTATATAAATAAAAAACAATTTATAATTCAACATTTCATATTTTTATAAAAAATGAGATCATCAGTTACTAAAACATTTTTAGATTCAAATAAACCAAAATAAGGCAAAAAGGATCACAACGAAAAATAAAAAAAGTATTGTTAAAACAATCAGAAGGAGGTAAAATTTACCGTATAAAAAACTGTATGGTAAAATTACTGTATGGGAAAACTAAAATTCCCGGTAATTTTTACCGAAGTGCTTTGATAATAATTTTCGTAAAATTGACAATAAAATTGTTGGCATCATTGGTTTGTAATATGAATTAAAATTTAAAAAATGTGGTAATATTTGATAATTTGGTTCATGATACCTAAGGGCATGGTATAAAAAACTTTTATTTGGTTAAATTTATTTTTCAGTTTTGTATTTTTACTAAATGTGTGGTTTAAATATCGTATATTCTGGTTTTATTACCAGAATTATGGTTTTTTTTTTTTAAAAAATGTCTATACTGTAAATTTTGACAGAAATTTTTTTTACTGCAGTATAATGAGATTTGTATTCTGTTGGGGCACTGATTGCAAATATGCATGTTCCTATATTATTTCAATATCAAGAGGTTTCAGAGGAGTTTTTTTTTACCATAAAATAATTTGTTGATTGATTTTAGTTGTAATTAATCGCATACTTTTTTGGGATCACTTAGTTTTATAAATTATAGATTTCATAGAAACTCTCAATTCTATTTTTTAAATAATCATATGAATAAATAACAGCTTTTGATAAACTTACTCGAAACTTCTTACAGTTCGAATTTAAAGGTTACACTTTGAAACATTGCAGTATATTTCTGTGGTAATCAGTCATTATATAATTGTGCAGCAAAGGATGAAATAACGACGATGATATAACATTGAAACTTAACATTTAATAGAAATAAAAGGAAATAAGTGTTTAACGGTGAATGACATGATACGGGAGGGCTGCCTTCACGCAGTGGTCTCCGAATCGCATGTGAATAAGAAATTAAAATGTTCTATGGATAAAGTTCAGAGTTAATTATAAATTCGGGAGTTTCCCCTCGGGACTTCCCCGTGAGGTCTCGCTGGCGCCTCTCAACGACAAAGAGGATGATGCAACTATCTTAAAGTATTACATGATGTTGGATGATGTAATGTTCGCAGCTATTACACTAAGGCGTTGAAACTCCTCATAATTCGGCGATCCTGACGTTTAAATGTCCTCATTTTACATCAGCTTTCAGACACAGTTACCTGGGAAAAAAAGAAAAAGAGCGAGAAAGCAAAGAATATAAATATAAAACATTTTTTTAATTTACTGACCACGGTTTCATGTGGTTCAAGTGTTTATTGGTCCATCATGATTCCCCACTTTTAACACATCGTATCGGTCATTCTTCTTCACTTTTGTGATTTTGTATGGACCGAAGAACTTTGGTCTTAATTTGAGACCAGATCCAAACTGAGTTCTTTGGATAGCGACTCGGATAGCGTTCTCTTCTTGTATCTTCAAAATATTCTTTTTGGCTTCACCTCGAATGTTCTCTCTATCTTGGATAAATGATTCTATGTGCTCTTCCTCCAACATTTGCAAAATTTGTGAGTCCTCTTTTGTTTTCATTTTCACTCCAGTTAAAAGTTGAAAGGGTGTTCTCTGAGTGCTTCGAGAAACTGTAGAATTAATGGTACGCTGTACTGCTGGAACAAATTTGTACCACTTAGTGGGATCTTCTTTCGCAAGTTTTGCTAGTATCGGTATAAGGATCTTATGCATTATTTCCACTTGTCCGTTACCACGAGGAATGCCTGTTGTTATTTTCACATGTTCGATACCTTCATCTTGGCAATAAGTCTCAAAATCTGTTGAAGTAAACGCTGTACCTCTGTCAGTAATTATTCGTGAAGGATTCCCAAAAGTTATCTGTTGAGCTTTTAACTTATCTATTGCATCTAGACTCGACGTTGATTTGGTTGGGTAGAACCAACCAAACTTTGTAAACGCACCCACCACGGTGAAAATATGTTTATAATTCTTATTAGTTGAAGGCATAGGACCAATGAAATCAATATGGTAAGTATCTAAGGGAATATTATTTTTTGGAATCGGGTTCAAAAACCCTTCTTTTTTTCCTGCCTTCCTATGTACTAATATACATTCTACACAATTACTTACAACATTTTCAACACATTTCTTCATATCTGGAAAATAATAGTTTTGTTTAAGTACATCAAGAGTTTTACCTATACCAAAATGACCATTAGCATGTGTAGATTTGATAATGTCAGTTTGCACTTGTTGTGGAACCACTAACAAGTAATTATCATTCTCAAGTTTATATAAAACATTATTTTTTAGCAAAAAATCGTCAATTGCTTTATTTTCCAAAAGTTGTTTAATAGAGTTAATGTATTCATCATTTACCTGGTTAGTAACAATTTTAGAGGTTTGTTCGTCACAAGTAATATGCATAATAGGATATCTACTTAAACAATCAACATGTTTCATTTGTTTACCTGGGCGATGTACAATTTCATAGTCAAAGTCTTCCAAAAATAAAGCCCACCTAGCAATTTTAGGAGTTAATTGTTTTTTACTTAATAGTTAGGATACTTTACTTAATAGTTAATAGTTACTTAATAGTTAATAATAGGAGTTAATAGTCTTTAGGAAAGCTGAACAATCTGTTACAAGTTTAAATTTGTTTCCCACCAAATAATTTCGAAATTTTTTCAAAGCCTCAATTATAGCCAATACTTCAAGTTCATAACTTGAATAATTCTCCTCTTGAGGAGTCGTTTTTTTACTCATATAGTGTATTGGGTGTAATTTGTTATCATCAGATTATTGAAAAAGAATAGCACCATATCCAAATTTACTTGCATCGGTATGCAATTCAAGCTGTGCTCCTTGTTTAAAAATGTGTAGTACTGGATTTTCAGAAAGTTTTTGTTTTAAAGTTTGAAACGCTGTTTGTTGTTCTGGGCCAAAATAAAATACACTGTTATCCCGAAGTAAATCACTTAATGGTTTAGCAATTAAAGCATAGTTAAGAATAAACTTCCTAAAATATCCGGTTAATCCAAGAAAACTCTGCACCTGTTTAGTAGATTTAGGTACAGGAAATTTTTGAACAGCTAATGTTTTTTCGGAAGAGGGTTTAATAGTACCGTTCTCAATAATATAACCCAAAAAGTTAATTTTAGACATCAAAAATTAGCATTTCTTTAAATTAAGTTCTAGTCCATATTCGGATGCAGTTTGTAACACTCTCGTTAACCTGTTCAGTGCGTCTATTTCACTTTCTGCGGGTATAAAAATATCATCCATGAAGATGACAACAACACATTCTCTAAGAAGATCACGGAACACATAATTAATATACCTCTGGAATGTACTAGGGCTATTACACAACCCAAATGGCACTTTATTAAACTCATACTGCCCATCAGGTGTCACAAATGAGGTGTACTTTTTACTATCCTCGTCTACGTTTATATGGAAAAACCCATTTCTAAGATCAATTTTGCTACAAATTTTAGAACCTTGTAATTGGTCTAACACATCTTCAATAAGAGGTAAGGGGTATTTATCTTTAATTGTTTTAGAGTTTAGCTTTCGGTAATCTATGCATAATCTTAGGCTATTATCTTTCTTTTTGCAAAGAACTATTGGGGAACAATAATCAGAGCAACTCTCTCTAATTATATCGGTTTTTAACCATTCAGATATCTGATCATTTACTTTTTGTTTCTCAGAAAAAGATAAACGTCTAGCTCTTTGACAAACTGGAATTTCATCTTTTAAAATAATTTTCATGCTTAACTTAGTGTCTTTAATTTTGTTTGGTTTGTAATTATTAATCAACACTGACAATTCATTTCTAATATGAGAGTCATTAATATGTGATAAATCATGTTCATTACTATACACATTGTTGATATTAAATAAAAAACATTCACAGGAGCAAAAATCATTAATATTGAAACAAGAACACTTATAAAAATCTTCTCTCTCAAAAGTTAAGATTTGAGTATTTACACTTGAAGAAAGCTGACCTAGTTTTATTAATTGCTCGTAAATCGTTGGGTTTAGAATCGCTTCTACTTCAAGATTATCCGAAACGGCGGCGCTGACCTTCAACCCTGACTCGTTAGGATTTACGGACATTTGAACCTCCACAAGTTTTGCTTTTTGTTTATCCCCAAAACATGACGTCAGCCTTATATTAGAAAATGGCAGATTTGTTATTTTTATTTTATTTGAATTAATTACCGATATTTCAGCCCCAGAATCTATAACGGCGTGAATGGGATTTCTATTCACATAAATCTCAGCATACTTCAGCTCGTGTTTAAAATTATTTTCTCCAGATGGTTTGCAGGAATTAACACTAAAGTTTTTATTTATTAAGTTATCACTGGGAGGAGAATTTTTTTCTTCTGATTTATCGCTTCTGGAATCAGACGTTTTTTTCACTCTTTTTGGACATTGACGCGCAAAATGATTAATTTCTCCGCATATATAGCATTGTCTCTCCGCTCTATTTTGTTTATCTATCGCTTGAGAAAAACGATCCGGGTGATTTTTTCTGAAATTTCTGTTTTCGCTTCGAAAGAAAGCGCTGTCATATTTATGTGTTTCTCTGTGTAAAATATTTTTCGACGTTATGTAAATGTCTAACTCTCGTGCTAACTCTACGGGACTAAACCAATTTTCGACCTGGCAGACTAGGATATGACTCGCCATCTCTTTATTTAATGTCTCAATTATTTTATCGGATATAATTAAGTTGCATAATGATTTAAATGTTTCAACTTTACGTAATTTGCAATAATACTCGAAATGTGAATTTAAGCGAGTAGCAAATTGAATATAAGTTTCTTCTTTAAATTTTGAGGCATTTTTGAAGTTATTCAAACATTCTTGGGGAGTTTGTTGAAAATCGCGCAATATTAAAGCTTTTAATTTTTCATAGTTTTTTAAATCATTATCTTCAATGTATAACAAGACACTTTTTGCTTTTTCGCCTAGTATATTGATTAAGATTTCGGCTTTAAGCCCCTCATTTATGTTTTTTGTAGCAAAAGCTCTTTCCAACGATGAAAAAAATTGATTAAAATTTTCTGGTTTCGATGGAACTGGAAGAGACAGAGTTTTAATACTATGAATTAGATTCTCAATGTTTGTTTCGCGTGTATCATTTATTGTTTTGGGAGGATCAGTTTCAAATGCTTTGTTTTTCGCCTCTAATAAAAGCATTTCTTTCTCGAGTCTTTCTAATTTTAATTTTTATAACTCTACTTGAATCTCGCTTTGTTTAAGTTCCCTGTCCGCTGTTTGTACTCTTTCTTCCACGGCGTTAGTTATTAAATTTTTGACAAATTCTGAATCATTTTTAAATATTTCGGTACATTCAATTTTTTCTTTTAATTTAACGATATTATCGCTGCTGTCTGCGATGCCTCCTATTTCCTTTAATACTTTTACTAGGTCTTCTTTCTTTGAATTTTTATACATTTTTAAAATTGAAAATTTCCTACCTTGATTGAGGAAACCAATGGTAATCCAATGTTTCGTTGATTCAAACCAGATTCGTATCCAAGGATTTCACAACTGCACTTCTCGGCTCCTGATCACTACTGCCCTTCTGATTTGCAGAGAATAATCCAATTAATTTGCTGATGTATCCAGGTGATTCAGATTTCAGAAAGTTTCAGGATCTTTCAGGATGATTCGAAAGTTTCAGGAAAGTTTTCTGCACTTCACGGAAAAGTTGACTGCCCTTCTCGACAGATTCAGTTTTTGCTGATTTCGGAATGTTCAAAAGTTTCTGCTGCTGCTTTTCTCCATTCGCTGATATTTTGCTGCACTTCTAGGAAAATTTATGGATTCCAACTGCCCAGCACGGCAGATTCAAGACGGGATTTTAAAAAAGGAACAAAATTCGAGTGAATGTTAATTTAAGTTTCTGCTCCTTCACGAGCGTAGAACTTCGGTGATTCCCCTTCTCGGGATTTAAAACTGGAACAAAATCTACAGCTCCTGCTCGAGCGTAGAATTTCACTTTTTTTTTTTTTTTTGTAGCTGCACAATTCGATGATTATCCCCTTCGCGGGATTTCAAAAGTTGTTTAGATCATAAGTTTATCCCCTACTCGGGATTTCAAAGTTCAGTTCAGAAATTTTTTTTACATCCCCTACTCGGGATTTCAAAGTTAGAAAACAGTTATAGCTCGGTATTCATATCTCGGACGCAAGCCCACATAATTTGTAGGGGTTTGTGCAGCAAAGAATGAAATAACGACGATGATATAACATTGAAACTTAACATTTAATAGAAATAAAAAGAAATAAGTGTTTAACGGTGAATGACATGATACGGGAGGGCTGCCTTCGCGCAGTGATCTCCGAATCGCATGTGAATAAGAAATTAAAATGTTCTATGGATAAAGTTCAGAGTTAATTATAAATTCGGTAGTTTCCCCTCGGGACTTCCCCGTGAGGTCTCGCTGGCGCCTCTCAACGACAAAGAGGATGATGCAACTATCTTAAAGTATTACATGATGTTGGATGATGTAATGTTCGCAGCTATTACACTAAGGCGTTGAAACTCCATATATATATATACCGATATAAATATACCGATATATATATCCCGACAGCCAAAGTCCGAAATTTTTCTTGATTTCGGGAATTGGCCGCCTAAATCGCGAATTGGCATGGGAAGATCAGCCAAATTTGGAAGAAAAAATCATTATACCGGGTAAACCGGGAAAATGTTTACCGGGCAGTGGCACTGAACCTTAAAAAAACATCAGTGTAGGATATACCGGGCAGTGGCACTGAACCCTAAAAAAACATCAGTGTAGGGTATACCGAGCAAAAGTATACCAGGCAGTGGCACTTAACTAGACCAAGTATGACTAAACCTTTGGTGTCTGTATGACTAGAATGACTGAACAATTAAATAGACGATTTAATAATGATTATTAAATTAATGATTATTTAATAGACAATTTAAAACCTTCTATTTTTTATATTTTTAAATTAGAAGATTTATAAGAATTATTTATATAATTATAGAAGGCCGCCAAAATGAAGATAAAACAAAGGTAAATTACAGACAAATGAAAAAAGGAAGGGGGGGAAATAATAATAATGACAAACAACTGGGAAAGAAAAAGAATTAGTTAATCTTAAAAAAAAAAAAAAAAAAGAAAAGGATAAAGTTTTTTCAAAAAACCGGAATGATACTTATTGTTTTTCCTAATTTTTTTCTTTTGTATTTTTTTGCTATATATATATATATATATATATATATATATATATATATATATATATATATATATATATATATATGTAATGCAAAAATTATAATACTTTTGTATTAATAAAAGAATGAAAACTCTTTCGTTTTCATAAAATGTCTTAGTTAAAGAATAAGCGTAGAGAGATTCTATTTTGGGAATTCAAGGCTGATAAACATACGATTGAGTTATTTTTAGAATCTCTCCCCCTTTCACTTCCATATAAGGAAGCATGAAATGATTTTCCTTAATGCGTAAGGATACAAGTATTTCAAAGACTGTGCCTTTTTACTCCAAAATGTATTAGTATAAAAGCGAGAGCAATGCTTTTCGCATGTCCTTTTCATTATGTTCTGATCCTGATAAGTTGTTCCGGAATTGTCCAATATCTTGTCCATCCCCTCCCTTGCGGAGTGTGGATGTGAATTGTTATCGATACCAGCCTACTACCATTAATAAAGCTTTTTGGAGTGTATCATGGCTTACGACTGCAGTATTAAAGCTAAATAAACCACTGATAACAGGGATGTAGTCCTGTTATTATAAGTCTTGCAGGATATTTGCTTGGTTGAGGAAACCAGTGTTTCGAAAATCTTTTGAGGAAGCGCCTGTAAATTCGAAAACCTCATCCCGGGGGACGAAAGAAGAAAGCTGCCTATTCCGCAGTGAAAAAAGAATGAAGGAAGGACTGATTTCACCACTCGATCTTTAACTACCCGTACCTTCGTCGCTGTGAGAAAGCTGACGTTGGCTCGAGCTTGTCACAGCTAGGAAAGCGTTTGATATCTAAGATTAGTGCCTATACGTTGGAAGAAACATCATCCATGGTAGTAATTCAGCAGCGAGATGACCCTACACTGTCCAATCTGGAAATGACCGATGACCCTACAATTCCGTAGTGCTCAAATTGTGAAAACAAAAGTGATATGTGCGCTATTTATATTAAATTTATAGAGAAGCTTTTTGCTTCTTTATTAAAAGTTCCTCTCTCATGAAAGTCGGAGAAAAATTTGGCAAGTGAAAAAAGAAAACAAAAGTGATTGTGCAGGAATCTTAATCATGAATATTCATGAAGTGCAATGATAAATTTGTTTATTTCTTCTCTTCGCAATCATGAAGGTCAAAGAAAAGTGTGGCAAATGGAAAGGATTTACTGTAGATATAATTTTTTTTTCTTCTTTCTCATAATTAGTGATACTGTTATGATTACATATTTTAGTGATCTAAAATTTTTTTTTATTATGAATAGTTAGATTGCATTTCTTGTATTTATATTGCTTTTCTTTAAAATGATGATATAATATTGTTTTTTTTATCCTGCATTTAAAATGTTTTTGAAATAAATAAATGTGATTCAAACGTCAATTAAATTAGTGACGGCAAACAAAATTAAGTTATTATTTAAACTTTTGTTTCCTAATGATTTTTCTAGATTAAACCGTAACAGAATTCTAAATTTTTCAGAATTTTCTTTTGAACCTAACGATGAAGAATTTTCAAACAAATTACAAGAAATTTGTAATACTTTCAATTTTTCGTAATTAGTTAAAATTTCAGACATTCTAATTATTTCCAGTGAATGAAATAAAGATGAAATTGCAAAGCACATTTTAACTTGTTTATGTGATTTTGATAACTTAAAAAATTCGATATTAATGGAAAATCCCTCTGAAGATGAGGATGAAACTAATCAGTTTCAATGTAAACAAACTCAATCTGATTTTGAATCACATTTACCAATTAAAACTTGTGTAAGTCAATTTACACAAGTTAATTTAAATACTAAAATATATGTTGATAAAGAAATACAAACTCATGTTTATACTGATAAAGATATGGCATCCTATAGTCAAAATTCTAGCAAGGATATAAAGAATAGAGAAACAGAAACTAAATTAATAGTAAATTTTTCGGATATTGAAGCAGTTACTCCTATGTTTAAAGGAGAAAAACACGAAAATATTAATTCTTGGTTTAAAAATTTTGAAACTCATACCAATTTATCTTATAATAACAGGGCTACATCCCTGTTATCAGTGGTGTATTTAGCTTTAATAATGCAGTCGTAAGCCATGATACACTCCAAAAAGCTTTATTAATGGTAGTAGGCTGGTATCGATAACAATTCACATCCACATTCCGCAAGGGAGGGGATGGACAAGACTTTGGACAATTCCGGAACAACTTATCAGGATCAGAACATAATGAAAAGGACATGCGAAAAGCATTGTTCTCGCTTTTATACTAACACATTTTGGAGTAAAAAGGCACAGTCTTTGAAATACTTGTATCCTAACGCATTAAGGAAGATCATTTCATGCTTCCTTATATGGAAGTGAAAGGGGGAGAGATTCTAAAAATAACTCAATCGTATGTTTATCAGCCTTGAATTCCCAAAATAGAACTCTCTACGCTTATTCTTTAACAAAGACATTTTATGAAAACGAAAGAGTTTTTTCTTTTATTAATACAAAAGTATTATAATTTTTGTATTACATCCCCCCCAAAAAAAAATTTTGGTAAGTCAAAATAAAAATAATTTAGACTCTTTTTTCTTTTTTTTTTTTTTTTTTGAATTTAAAAAATTTAGGTTGGTACGACTGTTCCTTTTCACTACTACAAATAACATTTTTTCATTTATCTGTAAAAAAAACAACTATATACAATGATAACAATAAAAACATGATAATACAATTTATCTGTTAATGCAACTAAACAGAAAGAAAAATAAAACATATTTTTATAACTAATCTACTAAAATTTTCAAAAATTTTTCACACAAAAATATACATAATTTTTATGGAAACGAACCGGACAACAAGTGTCTTTAATCAGAATTTAAGATTCTGTATGGTTAAAGGGGTTATTTACCTAATGAAAATTTGTATTCCCCGTTAAAATGGAGGAAAACAGAATTTCATGAAGCACAGTGATATTGAGAGATCCAGACGGATCAATCCAAAAATATTTTATAATACTTTTCCCAACTTGTTGAGAAAAAAAAAGTTCAACTTTCATCGCCCTCACATCCAATTGATGTTGAGGTAAATATCTCCACACGCGATTCGGATCTCCCAAAAAAAATATAGGGTGTACTTCTTTCATTGAAGAAAGTAAAATATTTTGTTTTGTTTTGGACACTATTCATGATTTAATTTCAACATTTGTGGGTTGTTATATTTCCTAAGATTTGATACATGTACTATTTCAAAATTTTGTTTACTTAAACAATAACAATTAATAATATCCGGATATCAAGTTGAAAATAAATACCTAAATGGATATAAAGTGGAAAATAAATACTTAAATGGACGTCAGCAGTATAAAAAAGCCGATTCCAGCACACAGGCGGAGCAGGCGGCTCAGGCGGAGGTCGAGTTGAGTTGAGTTGTTTCCCTCCTGCTGCTGAGTTGAGTTGAGTTGTTCACCTCCTGATTTAGTTTTGGTTTCGTTTTCCAAAATTTCGAACTTCCGGTGGCAACACCTTGTTTAGTTTTGGTTTCGGTTTCCAAAATTTTTAACTTCCGGTGGCAACACTTGATAATTTCTTATTTCTGCCCGCTTGCTTATTTCTGCCCGCTTGCTTATTTCTGCCCGCTTGAATTTCTTATTTTAGTTTTAGTTTTGATTTCATTATTATTTCTCAACGTTGGCAACACTCATTAATTTAGATTTCTTATTAAAAGATGGCAACACTCAATCGACTTAGAAAATAAGCAGGCGGAGCAGTTTCGGTTTCCAAACAAATTCATTTCATACTAGTGGCTCCATCTAGTGATTAAAACAATTATTTATTTTTCACATTATAGATGTTTGATACTGGTGACGCCATCTATGTAGAAATAAAATAATTTTAAATCTATTTTAATATTTAATTATGTTTTATTATTTATTAAATTATAATTCAGACTGAGGATCGAACTCATGCCAATCTAAAAGCACTCGTGGGTCAGTAGTTGGATATCATAACCACTGACCTACGATTGCTTGGTCAGATATGTGTAAATAAGTTAAACCTTTGTATATTGAACACGTGTATGAATGAAAAGGGGTCGATTACGATACCACCTTTTAGTTTAATCGATATGTTTTTCACTTAATCATTGACAGTTATTAAATGACTATTTCTACCCGTATTGATGCTATTATAATTTTCCCTGGGTGGCAACGGCATTGACCATGCACATGTTAAAGTTTGACGTGTAAATTCGCAGACGGTTATGGATAAAATCTTAGTTTCTTTTTTTCTCATTTTTTAAAATGGCAACACATAAATATTAAATTAAAATAGTTTAAACTCGTGAATTTTTTAATTAATTTTGTGGCAACATCTTTATTTTTATTTTTTGAATGGCAACGTTTCGCCTTTGTAAGATGACGTTATCTGATCAAGTATTATCTTGTTTTATCCTGCAGGCTCTTACAAAAACAGTCATTACTTGTTAAGCGTATGACGTATGATACATTTCTTCACTTCCTTTCACTTTTAGTGTTTACTTTAGTAAAATGATTGGAATTTTATGATTGGTTGTTTACTTCTTCAGTTTATTTTGTTGGCAACGGAACTTGATTGATAAGGAATTTAGTTTAAGTTAAAAGTTGTATCTGTACTTACTCGTGGAGTGTAAAAGCGTGCTTATCGATATTTAAGATTTTAAAGTATTTTACTTAGCCATCCTGTTTGAATTTATTTAAGTATGGAAAAAAGAAAATTAAACCAAGATTCATCTACACATATTATTAGCAAAAAGCCAAGAACTGATGGAGTTTCAAATGTAAGTAACAATATTCAGTATATTTTTTTTTTACATATGGTTGACTATATTTTAATGTTAATTTTGTAAACTAATTACATTTTATTGTATTTTCTTTAGAGCAATGGAAAGTTTTCTGAGGATCATGTTCCAGAAGGAGTATTTCCAATAGGAAACGATTTTTTTGTGATTGCAACTACTTTTCAAGGCAATGCTACAGTTCATATTAGACAGTACAAGAAACATGGAAAATTCTACTACCCGACAAAGAATGGAATCACCCTACGTCCATGGTGGATTGAGTACATAATGGGAATAAAAAAGGTTCCAGACTCGAAGCAAGAATTACCACATGGACTGCTACCGCCAGAAAATCAAATTCAAATTACAAGTGAGAATTTTAATGATTTTTGTTTTAAGCGTATTGAATATGGACTTGATAAAAAATTGTTTTTTAAAGAAATTTCAATATCTCGTGCTCAGTGGGATGAAATGCTTAAATGTTATAATGATATAGCAGCCAGTGTATTAGATCATGTATTTCGATGCATGAATCTTTTAGATGCATTTAAAAACTATCATGAAGGTCCAATAGAAAAGGAATTACCTCCCTCTTCAGACAATAGCCTCGGTCAAGCACATTTAAAAACAGAGATGAAAAAGTCAATTTGTAACCTTCTTGTTGGAAAAGGTTTAAAAGAACCAAAAATGATGGCCGAGGAGTTATGGGCGAATAGTGACGCGACATTTAATTCTTACGTATTTTCGCTTGAGGAAATGGAAATTGCTGAGAGTTTCTATTCCAACTTATGGGAAAATCAAAACTTTTTGTTAATGAAACCTATATACTATGTAACTACTGATTTTTTTAAAAATCTACGTTTAGATTTAGCTGTTAGAGAAGCAAGAAATTTCATGTGCCCCGAAGACACTTTTGAATTTTATGATGATGAATGTTAAAAAAAAAAAAACAATATTGTATTACACTTATACAAGTCTTAAATAAATAGTTTTGTATATACTTATGTTTGTTTAATTATAGAAATAATAGTACTTAAATTTACACAAATTTTTGTTAAATATTTCTGTTTTATTTGATTTTCTTTTTAAATCACTTAAGTTCTTATATATTGTATATCATGTTTGAAAACAGAAGCAGTTTACGATTTTACTTTAAAAATTAAGCATAAATAGCAGGGGATTGAAATTAGACAGTCATTCAGATAAGTTCTGTTCCATAGTAAAGATGAATCAAAATTTAGCTAAGTTTTACCGAAATCCCGAGGTTCCAAGTAGCTTTGGTGGTCCGGAAGCTTTACATCGTGCTTTAAAAGGAAAATATAGTAGAAAAGATATAAAAAAATGGTTAACTCAAAAAGATTCTTATACACTTCATAAACCGGTTAAGCATAAATTCAAAAAGAATCGTGTGTTTGTAAACGATATTGATAAACAATTTCAGGCAGATTTGGCTGATATGCAATCCTTATCAGGGTTTAATAAAGGTTACAAGTACTTATTAACCTGTATTGACATATTTTCAAAATTTGCGTGGGCAATACCCTTAAAAGATAAGTCTGGGAAAAATGTTAAGTCTGCTCTAGAATTTATATTTAAAGAAAGAAAACCTAAAGTGTTACAAACAGATGCTGGTACGGAATTTACGAATAAAATAGTTCAAAATTATTTAAAAAGTGAGACTGTGAAATATTTTTCGACAAATAATGAAACCAAAGCTAGTGTAGTTGAAAGATTTAATCGCACACTAAAAAGTAAAATGTGGAAATATTTTACAGAATTTAATACTAAAAATTACATTGACGTTATAGATAAATTAATTCATAGTTATAATCATTCCTACCATCGATCAATTAAAATGGATCCTGCTTCCGTAGATAAACAAAAAAGAAAACAGGTATTACATAATTTATATGGCACCCAGACAAATAAAAAACATTATATAGCTAAATTCAAAATTGGTGATCTTGTACGCATTAGTAAAAAAAAATTTCACTTTGAAAAGGGATATGAACAAAATTGGAGTTTAGAAATTTTTAAAATTTATGAAATCATGCAAAGAATTCCAGTTGTTTATAAATTAAAAGATTTGGGGGGTGAGGAGATAAAAGGTACTTTCTACGAAGCAGAACTACAAAAGGTGATAGATTCTGGATTCTATCCTGTAGAAAAAGTGCTTCAAACAAGAAAAAGGCGAGGAGCAACTGAATATTTTGTTAGATTTATGGGTTATCCCGAAAAATTTAATGCTTGGGTAACTGATATTCAAAAAGTATAAATAGTAGAACTTGTTTATTATAGATTCATTTTCAAAAATGTCTTTCTACGTAACATTACCTTCTGATAGCTCTATGCGATTCTTTCCTGAAAACAAATTATCTCATTTTAAGGCTCAATTACCTGTTCCGGTAGATTTAAATGGACAATGGGAAGTAGGACTGTCTGAAATAATCTATCCTCATTCGTGGTATAACGTTAATGAAACTAATAATTATTTTCTATATAAAATTAGTAATGGCAATATAACATCGACTGTTAAGAAAACAATTGATGTGGGTTGTTATGAATCAATGTTCGATATTGTATCAGCTATACAACTTTCTTTACCAAAAAATCCTAGTCGGTTTACATTAAATTATAATAAAGCTACGAAACGAGTAAAAATTAACGCAGTTGAGGGTAGCAGTCTTCATTTAGAGAAGTTAGGTGAATTGCTAGGATTCCAACGTGATACAATTATAACGGGTAACATGAAAAGTGAATTTGCTGCAGATGCATTGTCGAACTTTTCCGTTTTTTACGTCTACTCAGATTTAATTTCACCACAAATTGTAGGCGATATACAAGCCCCTTTATTACGAATCGTTCGAATCAAAGGAGAAGACGGGGAAACGATTAGTCAGTATTACGATAGACCACAATACTTACCGTTAACGAGGCATTCATTTCAAACAATTCAAGTTGAGCTAAGACTCAATTCAGGAGATTTAGTTCCCTTTGAAAGAGGTAAAGTGATCATAGTGCTACATTTTCGTATGAGGCAAATACTATAAATAGTATAACGCATTTATTTTATCCTCATTTGAAGATCAAACTGTCAAGATGAGTACACCGTATGTTTGTTGTACTAAAAAGTTTGAAGACCATTATGTGAGTCAAATCGGCTCAGGTTTGGCTCATTATAAAGGTATTAGTTTTCAAAAGGGATATGGAATAGGAGGAATATTTCGTCGATTATTTAGAGCAGCATTACCTTTTTTAGTAAAAGGTGGTAAAACTATTGGAAAAGAAGTATTAAAAACAGGTAGTCGGGTTGCCTCTGATGTATTATCAGGAGAAAATTTTAAAGAAGCACTAAAAACAAGAAGTAAAGAAAGTGGGAAAAATTTAACCCAAAAAGCTATCGATAAAGTACAGTCTATGGTAGGAAAAGGACGATATAAAAGAAAGCGTAAGAAAAAGAAAACATTCATTTCATCTAAAGCACGTAAAGTGAGTGGACGCGATATATTCGATCCGTAAAAATGACATTTCTTTTGAAAGATTCCACCGAATGCGTGAAATCTGAATTGGAACTTTTTAATTTACCCGGAACTCAAACAGTTATTCAAGATGGGCAGTGGATACAATTTCATCCACTTTCTAACGTTTTCGATAACGCACCTGTAGAGTTTAACATTTCTGGAAGTGGGGAAGACTATATAGATCTCAGTCAAACACAACTATATGTGAAAGCGAAAATAGTAAAAGCGAACAATTCAGCTATCACTAAAGATG
Source organism: Parasteatoda lunata (assembly GCA_949128135.1). Taxonomy (NCBI): domain Eukaryota; kingdom Metazoa; phylum Arthropoda; class Arachnida; order Araneae; family Theridiidae; genus Parasteatoda; species Parasteatoda lunata. The sequence continues at coordinate 108,779,907 of OX421971.1, read as the reverse complement.
ATACTATAGGTCCTGTGAATTTATTTCTACATTCTTTATTTTCTCAAGTAGATGTATCCTTAAATGATCGCGTAGTTTCTAATTCAAATAATACCTACCCTTATCGAGCGTATATTGAGACTCTCTTAAACCATGGATATGATAGCAAAACTTCTCAATTAACAGCGGAATTATTTTACAAAGATAATGAAGATGGACTCAAGAAAAGAACTGAATTTTTTAAAGATAGTGCTGCCGTAGAAATGATTGGCTGTATACATTCTGATTTATTTTATCAAGATCGTCTTTTACTAAATTTAGTAGATTTGAAAATAAAATTAATACGAAGCAAGCCTGAATTTTGTTTACATGGATCTGAAGGTTTTAAAGTTGTGTTGGATCATGTTTCCTTATTCATACGAAAAGTTCGTGTTAACCCCGGAGTTATTCTTGGTCATGCTAAAGCACTGGAGAAAACAAGTGCAAAATATCCTATTAATAGAGTTCTTTGCAAAGTGTATTCGATTCCCAAAGGAAGCATGTCTTTCATTCAAGATAACATATTTTCAGGACAAATGCCAAAAAAAATTATTGTAGGATGTGTAGAAAATGACGCTTTTCATGGAACATTTGCAAAATCTCCCTACGAATTTAAACATTTTAATTTAAATTTTATCGGAGTGTATGTAGACGGACAACCCGTACCACACAATCCTTTGGAACTTGATTTTTCTCAAAATCAATATATACGTGCCTATCAAACTCTATTTGTTGGAACAGATCGAATGGGTCAAGACAGAGGAATATTTATTTCCAGAGAAGAATATAAGAACTCTAATACATTATTCGGATTTAATCTTTCACCGGATTTATGTTCAGGAGAACATTTAAATTTAATAAAGCACAGTAATTTACGATTAGAACTAAAATTCAGCAAACCATTAGAACACACAGTATGTGTTATCATTTTTGCTGAGTTTGAAAACTTAATTGAAGTAAACAAATCAAGAAATATTTTGTACGATTTCGGAAACTAAAGAATGGATGGATTACAGCTATTTCATATTTTATCTAAAGAAAAGATGACATCCCCTTATTTTCGAGGGGTGTATTCTATAGACACCCTACCGATTTTACAAGAAAATTCGTGTGCGATAATGAACTCTGACGAATCCTCACAACCTGGAACTCACTGGCTGGGTATATTTATCAATAAGAAGAACGAGTTAGAATTGTATGACTCCTATGGTAGACCGCCCAGTTTTTATGACATGAATACATCTCCTTACTCAGCTGTACAATCGAATTCTAAAGTATATCAATCACTGACTTCAAATGTATGTGGTCAATATTGTATTTATTTTCTACTGAAACGTTGTCAAGGTTATTCTATGTTTTATATTTTAAATCAATTGTATATAAATGATTTTCGAGTGTATCAATTTGTAAAGAAAAGATACGGTGTAAGATTTGTTTTCAGAAAATAAAATAAAAATGAATAAAATTAAAATATTATGTATGTTTTTTTTTTTTTGCATTGTATCATATTTATTTAATAACTAGAAAAGAATTTCTCCTTAAGAAAACTTTGTTTTTCAAGGAAAAGAAAAAATCATCACTTTGTGAAAATTTCCTTACCAAAGAAAAAAAAAAGAATAACATTTTTATTTCGTTTTTAGAAATAAAATTATTTTTAAGAAGAAAAAAAATTACAAATATCTTCAAAAAAAAAAAAGAAAAAAAAAGAAAAAGAAAAACATTTATATTTAAATTTTTTTTCTTATTTCTTTTCATATAAATATATTTATATTTTACTTAAGATTTTATTTTTTTTTCTAAATATAAAATTTTTATCTGAAAAGAAAACTTTGAAGATAATGACAAAGACAAAAAGTTTAACTCAATAAATATTTATTTTTTTAAAGTTTCAACCAGGCATTTCTGCGAGCATACATTACAGGTTTCTTAACAATTTTATTTTTACTATACAATTTTTTATTTACATCAAAATGTGCTGGTAATTGAGCATCATTTAATGTTTTTAAAAATACATTTCTCCCCACTGGAGCTGATTTTCTATTTCGTAAAAAGTCATTTATAAGATTTACTATATTACTTCCAGGAACAGCTTTATCTTCATGAATAATCTCCCCTTTATTGTTCCATAGGAGAGATTCATTACTTTTTAAAAATTGGTACATATCTTTAGCTTTTTCTTGAAATCGAGCTGGAACTACAGTTAGGATTTTATGCTCCAAGTCTTCTGTTTCTTTTTTGATATTTGAAGAGTCCTCTTCTGCAGACGCATCTACAGGATTCTCTACATTTGTAATATCCTGTTGTTCCGTTTGAGGTTCTGATTTATCGGGTTTCATAATTGAAAAATGAGTGTATTTCTGTAACGCTTGCGAATACAGAGCTGCTTTATCGTGATCAGCTAAATATTTGTTCTGCAGAATATTTTTCATTTGCTGATCCAACTCTGATAAGTGTTCTTGAATTTGGACCCTGTCTTCAGGAACTAGCACGAATTTCTTACTGTGCTCCATGAATTAAAGAACTAATAACTGATATAGCGGCAGGTAATAAAATAGATAAAAATCCTTCTCCCTTTTGAATGAGAATTTTCTTTTTCTTATATAAGGGTGTTTTTTTGTTTGAAAGTTTTCGCAAATTTTCTTTAAACGGAGATAAACGACTTTTTTGAGTTTTTGTTAGGGATATATTTCCACACAACACATTTAAGACACATTCACACAAAGTTTTTATCTCACTTTTTGAACACTTTTTCAGAAGATACTTAGAATTTTTAGTTTTAGAAATTAATTTTAAGAGCTGTAAAGTTTGTTCAGTACACACTGACATCTTGTAATCAAATGAATGATGCAATTACTATTCGAGTGTATTTATCGTTACTCCAAAAATCTTACAAAGGCTTTCACTTTAGTGAGTGCGCATCTTTTAAAATTAGGAGTGTGATAAGGACAAGAGTCTGAATTTGCAACTAATTTATCAATTTTTGGGCAGTCAATATCTTCTAAATTTTCACATTTTCTCCCGATTAAAAATTCCAAAAATTTTTTTTTCTCTAATCCTTTAACATAAATATGTGTGAACATATTTGACAAAAAGTTCAAAACTGTGCGTAGTTGATAATATGGCAGTTCTCCTTCATTCCATTCTATTAAATGTATATGTTTTGTTACCCATTTATATTGAAATTTCTGATGACGAGTAAGTTCTTCAAAAGAACATGGCGGAAGAAAATGAAAGTTTCCGATGATAGAATTACTATTTACGGCCTGAAAGGCAAGTTCTTTTACGATATAGTTGCCTGAAGATTGTTGAAATCCTTCGAAATCTATTACGATGGTAGACATGTTGCTTCTTAAGAATCATTTGCTTAAATGAAGTTAGCGGGGTTGATAAACATAAAAAGTGTCTCCGGGAAACATACCCGTGCGCACGCGCATAGATTCATCAGTTTCCGATTTTAAATCTATAAGTAAATAACCGTATGGTTTTGAAGTTGCATCTTCAAAACATTCCTGAAAAAACTTTACTTTACGAGGATATAATTGGCGACCTAAATGCGTAATTTGTGATTGATCTCTTCGATTTTTGAACAACACAAGATAATGAGCATTTAGAGATATTTCTCTAATTTCCTTCCCTTTGTGAAAAATGTTTTGTACCACAAATATTATACTTAAATTTTTATGATGGGAAAATTTAGTAAATAATTTAGTTATTTGTGGGTCATTTCCTAATTCACTCATCAGATCGTCAATGATAATCAATGCATTTGAATAGTGATTCAAATTTGATGGTATACCATCATGGAAGGTAACATTTCGAATTTCATCATATAATTTTTGATAAATACCATAGCACCAAATTATTTCTTTCGGGAAGGGTTTAATCATTTTATTTTCTATTAGCTTTTTAATATAATGGGTTTTACCGCTTCCTGATGGACCAGAGACGATCATCGAGAAAGCGTGTCCTAATTTAAGAACATCCATCGCAAAACTGATTCTTTTCGCTTATAACAAAACTATTTATGTGAGAATATTGCAAAATTAAATGTTTAAACAAATAATTTTATAATAAAATTTTTAATAAAAAAATAGTAATAAAATATTTTTCTTTAAGTAATTCATTTATTTGTATTTTGTATAGTCTAAAATTTAAAATTATTGTTTGATTTTTAAGTATTTACTCGATAATAATCATTATTCTCTCCCACATTGCTAACTTTAAAGCATAGAAACATGCTTTTACAAGATAAAATTGAGTGTGTGATTAATGTCTATATGATGAATCACAGTACAATACATGCCCTGACTGTTATTAGTCAACTACATGAATGAATGGGGACTGCAGAGGTAGACCAAGCTATAACGTGTTGTGAAGGTGAGTAAAGGTGAGAATATAGTTGAAAAACTAGTTCTTTGATAACGTATAGTACCATTCATAAATGTATCACTCATAGAAAATTCTTTAGTTATGATAAAATAGGTTACAGTTAAGGTGGTTTACTTCCAAACGACTTTTAAAATAGCCTATCCAAGTCTTTGTGTCGAGCATACTTACTGCGCATGATCGTTACAAATTTGCTGAAGATAAAATTTGTTTGTCGATGTAGTTATCACAACGTTGTGTTGGTTTTAAGGCTTCAACATGTATACTTGCAGCATTTGTGGGAAGTGTTTTAATACGAACTACAATTTAAAACGGCACATCTTACAAGTACATGAGAAAAAACATACGCATTCATGTATTGACTGCTCTAAAAAATTTGTTCGTAAAAGTGATCTGCAAAGACACAGAGACTCTGTGCATTCTACTGAGAAAATTTCATGTGAAACGTGTGCTACAGAATTCAGCAGAAAAGACAATTTATTTCATCACTTAAAAAATGGAAATTGTCAAAGAAAATTGGCAAAGCAGAATAAGAAAAGAAAGCGAGATGATGATAATGAACCCAACAAAAAGACGGTGATTCTAAACAATCAACAAGGTGGTGCAGCGCATTCATCTACCGAGCCCTCAACGTCTGGACTTCCAATATTATCCGAACCTTCAACATCTTCAGGACTCCCAACCTTTGCCGGACCTTCAACATCTACCATTGCTTCTACATCTGCAGAAAACTTGGATAGAACCAAATTGTCACGAACAAAAGAATCAAAAAGTGCTTTCAAAAAGGCCTATAGAGAATTCACTCTAAAAAATGATGACAGAGAGATCGGTATTCCGGAGTTTTTAAGAAGTAAAAAGGATGAAACTACTGAAATATTTCTATCTGAACTTAAAAAACATGAATCACTGAAAGTGAGATTGTTAATATTTTGCATCTATCAAAAAGTAAGTGATGACTTGGTCAAGCGAATAAAAAATGTCGAGTTCAAGACAGCAAACAAATCCGTTTTCGCCTCTACAAATAAAAGTGAATTATATGAAGAATTAACAAATAAACTTATTCAAGAAAGTGAGGATTTCCAGGAAAAGGACTCAGGCTGGACGCTGGAGGAAATTCTCGAACTCGAAATCCACACTAACAAATTTACTCCCCTAAGAGGTTCAACTTTTGTGGAATTACCTGAAAAAATTCGTATGTCAAATGCTGTAATTAATATTAAAAATAGCGACGCTTGTTGCTTCAAATGGTCCATTTTAGCAGCTGTATTTCCTGCAGCTCGCAATCCAAATCGTGTATCAAATTACAAAGATCATGAAAAGAATTTGAACTTTGAAGGAATAAATTTTCCTACCCCTCTAAGTGATGTTAAAAAATTTTCAAAAAACAATAACATCTCTATTAATGTCTATTCTTTTGACAAAGAATTAAACATTTTTCCATTACTCGTCAGTGAAGTTAGTGAAACTGTACATATTGACTTATTACTTGTGCCAACGAAGCATGAATTTGGACATTATTGCCTGATCAGAAATCTGTCCAGGCTTGTGTCAAAGCAATATTCTAATCACGGACATAAAGTTTATATATGTAAAAGGTGCTTAGTGTTTTTCACCTCAGAGGACTCTCTTATAAAACACAAAGAACTTTGTGACAAAAATTGTCCTGCAAGGGTCGTAATGCCATCTGAAGAAAGTAAGTACATTAAATTCAAAAATTTTCAGCATGTTTTAAAAGTTCCTTTCACTGTTTACGCAGATTTTGAATGCTTAACTTTAAAAACCGACTCTTGTTCTCCAAATCCTAATCTTTCTTCATCAACTGTTTATCAGAAACACGTACCTTTCAGCTTTTGTTATTATATATGTTATGATGGTGGCTTTTATAAACCTCCTGTTATATACAGAGGGGAAGATGCCTCTAAAGTATTTGTAGAAAGTATAAAAAATGAAGCTCTCGAAATAGAAAAAATCTATCGTAATCCTAAACCTTTAAAACCTTTAAATGAAATAGAACAAAAACTTTTTGATGATGCTAAGAACTGTTACGTATGCTCTGAACCTTTTTCTTTCGAAAATAAAAAAGTTCGTGATCATAATCACGTTACTCAAAATTTTAACGGTGCGTGTTGCAATAGATGTAACCTTTTAATGAGAGTACCAAATTTTTTACCAGTTTTCTTTCATAATTTGGCAGGTTACGACGCTCATATATTTGTGAAGGAGTTAGGATATGATAATTTCCCCATTTTTTTAATACCTAATAACGAAGAGAGATACATTTCCTTTTCAAAAACAATTTCTAAAAATTTTCACATTCGCTTTATTGATACGTTAAAGTTTATGCCGGCAAGCCTCGATAATTTAATATCTACTTTGAGTAAAAATGAATTTAAACATATGAACATTAATTTTCCATCTAATAAAATTGATTTACTTCTTAGAAAAGGAATTTTTCCATATGATTATTTTGATGATTTCCAAAAATGCAATGAAACTTGTTTACCATCACGCGATAACTTTTATAATAAACTTAATGAAGAAGAAATTAATGAAAATGATTACAGACATGCCTTAAATGTTTTCCAAACATTTAATTTAATAACACTTGGTGACTATTGTGATTTGTATGTTAAAACGGATGTAATTTTATTAGCAGATTTATTTGAGAATTTCCGAAACATTTGCTTAAAAACTTATAATTTGGATCCGTGCTGGTATTACACAGCTCCCGCTCTTTCCTGGGATGCAATGTTATTCCATTCAAAAATAACTTTAGAATTAATAACAGACTATGATATGATTTTATTTATTGAAAAGGGTATTAGGGGGGGAATAAGCCAATGTTGTAACCGTTATTCGAAAGCTAACAATAAGTACATGGATACTTTTAACCCTAATGAAATATCCAAATTTTTAATATATCTAGACGCCAACAATCTCTATGGTTTTGCGATGAGTCAGAGCTTACCTTTGAATGAATTTGCATGGTGCAGCACAGATATAGATGTAGAAAAAATTCCGGATGATTCAAAAATTGGTTATATATTAGAGGTTGACCTTAATTATCCCGATGAACTACATGATCATCATTCTGATTTCCCAGTCGCACCAGAAAACAAACCACCACCTAACTGTAGATTGCCACGCCTCTTAACTACTCTAGAACCAAAAGTTAAATATGTTATATATTATAAAAATTTGAAACTGTACTTAAAATTAGGGCTGAAATTAACTAAAATACATAGAGTTTTACAATTTAATCAATCACCATGGCTCCAGAGTTATATAGATTTTAACACTAAATTAAGAACCGATTCTAAAACAGATTTCCATAAAGACTTTTATAAACTCATGAACAACAGTATTTTTGGAAAAACAATGGAAAATATAAGGCGTCGAGTAGATATTAGATTGTGCACATCCAGCAAACAAGTAAGTAAACTCATTGCAAAACCAAATTTTGAGCACAGAACAATTTTTTCTGAAAATTTAATGGCTGTGCATATGAAAAAAACAAAAATTCATTTTTCTAAACCTATTCAAATAGGCATGGTTATTCTAGAAGCATCAAAAATTCTTATGTATTCTTTCCACTACGAAACGATGAAAGAAACGTACGGAACAAATATTCGCTTGATGTATACGGATACAGATTCCTTTATTTATGAGGTACAAACTTCTGATATGTATGCAGACATAAAAAATAACATTAACTTATATGACACATCCGACTATGATATAAATAACATTTACAACATACCACTAATAAATAAAAAAGTCCTCGGAAAGATGAAAGATGAGAACAAGGGTCGGATAATGTCAGAATTCATTGGATTAAAATCAAAAATGTATGCCTACAAAACTGAAGAAAAAACAGAAAAGCGATTGAAAGGTATTAAAAAACAAACCCTCAAAAATAAAATAACATTTCTAGATTATTTTGATTGTTTATTTAGCAAAAAAAATCTTTATGCGGAAATGAATCTTATTCGTTCTAAACACCATAACATTCATTCTGTGCATCAAAATAAACTTGCTTTATCTTTTAACGACGAAAAGAGGCATATTTTGGAAGATGGCATTACGACTCTTGCTCATGGACACTACAGATTAAGAAATGAAGAAATAACTGATGAGTAATTTTTACTTGATAATTCATGGAGAAAAAAAACATATGAATGTTTCTATAACTATACATGTGTAATATATTTCTTATATTTTGATAAATTAGTTTAATGATATCACAGTTTTATGTATGTCTCAAATAAAAAAAATTATGTGTAATTTGTTATGAATGAAATTTTTTTAAATAGATTTCTCTCTATTACTACATCATAAGTAGATGACGTATTTCAAGCTACAGGTAAAGTAAAAGTTAATGGTTATTTAGGAAACAAACGTTAAATTTAACTTAAGGCAAATGCTTAATTTCTTTGTCATAATTAGCTACTATGATAATGTTTCTCAAATAAAGTATTGTTTTTTTTTTTTATTCTCAATGCATCAATGAGATGGTGGTTTGGGTTACTATGGCACCTTCAGAACATTTAAAAAAATAAAAATCTTAATTTGTTTTGGGTATTAAAAGTTTTTATTCATTTCTACTACAATTTTTTTTTCATTTATACACTTAAAATATAATTTTTTAAATAGTATCCAGGATCATTTCTAATTAACTATAACGCTATTTAATTTCTTTTATTCATTTCATTCTATTTAAAAACATTCATTCATATTTCATTCTATTTTTTTCCACCGCCTGCTCCGCCTTCAACAATTTCATGACTCTTTTGAGTAACGCACCACAATAAAAAAGATGTTGCCACTGCTAAGAAATAAAATAAATAAAAATCTTGCAAGTAGAAATTATTTTAATTTAATATTTATGTGTTGCCATTTTAAAAAATGAGAAAAAAAGAAACTAAGATTTTATCCATAACCGTCTGCGAATTTACACGTCAAACTTTAACATGTGCATGGTCAATGCCGTTGCCACCCAGGGAAAATTATAATAGCATCAATACGGGTAGAAATAGTCATTTAATAACTGTCAATGATTAAGTGAAAAACATATCGATTAAACTAAAAGGTGGTATCGTAATCGACCCCTTTTCATTCATACACGTGTTCAATATACAAAGGTTTAACTTATTTACACATATCTGACCAAGCAATCGTAGGTCAGTGGTTATGATATCCAACTACTGACCCACGAGTGCTTTTAGATTGGCATGAGTTCGATCCTCAGTCTGAATTATAATTTAATAAATAATAAAACATAATTAAATATTAAAATAGATTTAAAATTATTTTATTTCTACATAGATGGCGTCACCAGTATCAAACATCTATAATGTGAAAAATAAATAATTGTTTTAATCACTAGATGGAGCCACTAGTATGAAATGAATTTGTTTGGAAACCGAAACTGCTCCGCCTGCTTATTTTCTAAGTCGATTGAGTGTTGCCATCTTTTAATAAGAAATCTAAATTAATGAGTGTTGCCAACGTTGAGAAATAATAATGAAATCAAAACTAAAACTAAAATAAGAAATTCAAGCGGGCAGAAATAAGCAAGCGGGCAGAAATAAGAAATTATCAAGTGTTGCCACCGGAAGTTAAAAATTTTGGAAACCGAAACCAAAACTAAACAAGGTGTTGCCACCGGAAGTTCGAAATTTTGGAAAACGAAACCAAAACTAAATTAGGAGGTGAACAACTCAACTCAACTCAGCAGCAGGAGGGAAACAACTCAACTCAACTCGACCTCCGCCTGAGCCGCCTGCTCCGCCTGTGTGCTGGAATCGGCTTTTTTATACTGCTGACGTCCAAAATCAAAACCAAAACAAAATGAAAATGTAAAAAAAGAGATATTATTGAATGTTGATACCGGGTCAACATTGAATATAATACCAAAAGACCTTGTGTCAAAACTAAATATTCCTATTAAAAAATGTGAGGAATTAAATGTTATCCAAACGAAAGGACGATTAACACTTAACAAAATTTGTGAGTTTCCCCTTAAGATAGGTGAAATTATTAAATCAGCTAAGTTTTTTATAATGTAATACAAAAATTATAATACTTTTGTATTAATAAAAGAATTAAAACTCTTTCGTTTTCATAAAATGTCTTTGTTAAAGAATAAGCGTAGAGAGATTCTATTTTGGGAATTCAAGGCTGATAAACATTGAGTTATTTTTAGAATCTCTCCCCCTTTCACTTCCATATAAGGAAGCATGAAATGATTTTCCTTAATGCGTAAGGATACAAGTATTTCAAAGATTGTGCCTTTTAACTCCAAAATGTGTTAGTATAAAAGCGAGAGCAATGCTTTTCGCATGTCCTTTTCATTATGTTCTGATCCTGATAAGTTGTTCCGGAATTGTCCAAAGTCTTGTCCACCCCCTCCCTTGCGGAGTGTGGATGTGAATTGTTATCGATACCAGCCTACTACCATTAATAAAGCTTTTTGGAGTGTAAAAAAAAAAAAAAATAGTGGTCAAGGAGTTGGCGTGGTACCAAGAAGATTAGGGGTTCGAATTTCGCTTCGAACCTCAAACGATAGTGTAAGTATTTTGAAGTTCTTTTTTTTCGGGGGGGGGGAAGAAAAGAACGACAAAATATTTCTCCACTTGGACGAAAAATTCTCGCTTGGAGCATATACCGAGAGACAGTTTCATCAAAAAAAGACATTTTCATAAAATTTGAGTATTGTTTGTTTGTTTTTTTTTTTTAACTTTTGAATATTGTTATGGTAAAACATTATGTAAGATTCCCTTATGCATGACCATTTAATTTTATATTTGTATCAATCCATTAATATTGAAAAGCATTGTCAACAATATAGTGCAAAATTTTAATAAACTTTCTTAAAAATTTGTCTAGAAGATTGTTTTAAATATCTGGGTGCTGAATAATATCTTAAATATGCTGTAAAAATAAATTTCGTATTTTTTATACCATTTCCTATATTGTTTGTTCATAAGCTGTAAACAAACAGTTAATATAATAGTCTATTTACAAATCTAGAATGTTTTCATATTTTCAGTCAAACGAAAAAATTTAATTTTGATTTTATATAATCAATGTCGGAACTATAACTTTCATTTCGTACAAAAAAAATATATGCTCGTATAGCGACTTCAGTGATACGTTAAAAACATTTATTAAGCGAAGAATATATTTTCATATTAAGAATATATTTTCAAATAAAACGAAAAAGTGGAATTTTGATATTATATAATAAATCTCATGACTATAACTTTCATTTCATACAAAAAACAAAAAAAAGTATAATGAATCTGGAAACATGTTGAAGAGATTTATTAAACGAAAAATATATTTTGTTTAGAAAAAAATAATTTTAAAGTAAATAAAAGATTATATTCCATTATTTTGCTGAGCTTAGAATAAATTATTCTCAAAATAAATTCCATTTTTCTAGCCATTTAAATAAGTTTTTTCTTAATTTTAAAAGAAGCCAAGCAAAAAATGATGGTTTAGAGGAATCGTTAAAATAATGATCTCCCACTAAATAAATCGCCAAGAAACAAAGACAGGTTTAATGGTATTTTTGGCGTTAAATTCTCCTGGTAAAATAATGTCAAAAACAAAAATATATAAACTATAATAACCTATTCTTTACATTTCTCGCTTGAAATAATACTGTTTTACGAAACTTTTTTAAAAAAATAAATATTGTTGGCTTTTTTCTTTCGAATCAGAAACTTCAATTGCAATTACGAATTTAAATTAAATTGTGTAATAAAAAATGAAAGCAATAAATGGATAAGGTTAAAACTTAAATTAAAGCACTTATTTAATTAATCGTGCATAAAAGTTTTCCATCTTTGGAACAAAATATGTAATCTTTACGTTCTTTTTAAAATTTACAACAATGCAAATTAAAACCACCACGATTAAATTTTTTTCATTTTTATTTAATTTATCTAATTAGTTTTGTCGTTTTAAGTGAAGATATTTTCTATTATATCTTCTTATGTGCTGCTTAAAAAGATAATATTTAATCACAGAATTGAGTCGAGTTTTCCAGACAGGTCTTAATAAAATATGGTTTTAAAGCAACTTGAACACCTTTGAGACTAAAGAGATTATTAAGTTATATTTAAATTTAATTTTTAGGTAAGTACCAATTTAATAACTTTTTTTGAGCAGGAAAGAATTAAAAAAAGTCGTAACAGTGAAAATATTAAATATAGCTAAAGCAAAGTATATCAATAATATAGTGTGAGGAGCACTTAAAAAAAATTTTTGAAGCAAAAAAAAAAATAACATATTAAGAAAAAAATATATCACGTAAAAAACAGAATATTAAATGGAAAGAAAAACAGAACAAAACCCAACACAAAATCCATAAAGCAAGTACCGAATTCTAATGAATTTACATATGCGGGAATCTTTCAAAAATGATTTTAAATATTTTCGTAATAAGATTGACGGACTACAAAATATTAAAACAGAAGCACAAATCGAGCTAAAAGCATAAAATGCGGATTTGTTTTCCTTTTTTGCCGCGTTCTTACTGTAGTACTGAAGTGTTGATTTGTTAGTTACCAAGGATTTGGCCGAAAATGTATGTGCGCAAGGTAATAACATTATACTGGATAATTTAAAGAAATTTATGATTAATAAGGTTGATATTTAATTACACAATTTAGAGAGAGAGAAATATGATTTGTCCGTTTTGAACAGATTTTCAGCCTCGGATTTTCCCGCATTGGATTTGTACATGGTAAAAATATAAATGAACAAAGTTTTTACTAAATTTATTAAAAATAACGTACATTTAACTCAATTATTTTATATGGAATGTAATTACTTTAGTTGGGTATCCATTGTTTTTTTATCCAATTTGAAAAACTTTGTCTAATTGTTTTTTGGATAAATAAACATTACTACATATTCTTTTAATTCTATTCATTTCTGCATGTTTTTTTTATGTTCTCTTGGTTCTTCAGGCATTAGGGAATAAAAATATGACTTAAGGAACTTGGAAACACTCTCATATTCAAAATGGCAGACTTCTGTTTGCGAGCACACTAGTCACTACTCTTTTTAATTTACTCTTTTTAATTTACGTATCTTCTGAATTTTGAAGTAAGTACTATTATATTTCTGCCATATTTTGTCTAAAATAGTTATATTTGTTCTTATTAAGTAGTAATTGTACCTATTTAGTATCATATTTAAGATATTTTGTGTCACATTTTGTTTCATGGGATATGTTGTCGAAATCGTACTTACCATTGAGCCTGATAACAATATTATAAGACAAATTTTTAGTTTTTGTTTTGATTATTTCATAACGGCAACTTCTGGTTTCTATAACTTCTGGTAAGAATAAATAATTCAATGCATTCATATTATTCAGACTTTCTTTATCAAAGATATTATTTATTGGAAAACAAAACGGTGGCATTATTGAATGTAGTTAAAATGTGTCAATCGCCAAAATTTTTAACAAGTAGCAATTAAAATGGAAAAGAAAATATTCCGACAGCTAACAAAGCTGGAATTAATTTTTGTGAAAGAAATTTGTCGAACTGGAATATACTGCAAACAGCTGGGGAAAAATGCGCCAACTGAGAATTCGCCGATATTTAGATTCTGACTATATTGATGAAGTTCTAATTAGAAAAGATTTTATGGGCTCATCTATTGGTCTTCGTGATGAAAATATTCGAAAAGCGAAATATATGAAAGGAATTTCAGCTGTAAATAAATGTAGTTTTAAAATAATGAAAAAACCAAAAGTGCTGTCGGGAAAGCGAAAACAAATCCTCGTGGGAATAAAACTTTGTGATAATAGAACACTGTCAAAGAACGGATAAAAATAATTATAAGAGACCTAATATATCACGCTGCATTTACAATTATTGGGACAAAAGAAAACAATAAAGATGTCTGAATGTTAAAAGACATTCATTCTGAACCACTTAAAAGAAATTAAAAATGTTCGAAAAAGAGACCTTTTAAAGGATAGTCAGCTCAGAAAACAAGATGAAAAAACTTGACAATCGGTTAAAGCGGTAATCAGATAGAATGTAACTAAAGGTGTCCTCCTAGATAATTTTTGATCTCAAAATTATCGAAAGTTATTTGGTTCATTCAGACGCATAAAAAAAAGCTAATACTTTGAGTAGACTTTTTAAACATAGGTATTTATAAAAGATTCTTAAGTTTACTCATTTAATTTTAAAAAAATGCTTTTCCTAAATATTATGAAAAGTATAATGAAGCCTATTTAGATTTTTAGCTGTCAAAATTTTATGTTTGTGTATAAAAAATGCTTTAAAGTTTTTTTTGCAAATTGCTTTTGTAAAAAAACTCTATGGAAGGGAAGAATTAGTTTGTAACGTAAGAAGCATATTTTAACAAAGCAGAACTCACAGCAGATTTTATTAAAAAATGTCTCAAGCTATGGTTAGGTATCTTGATCGAGTTAAGCATGTTCTATTATGTTTCTTTCTCCTCTGAGTTTTGTTTTTAAAATAATAATTCATTTTTTTATTCCCTATTTAAGAATTTATATAATTGTATATTAAGTTTTAAAACAATTTTTTTAGAACTTACATCACATTTTCTTTTAGTTGTAATAATTTGTGAATGATAAAGCTAGGACAAAAAAAAAATAGCTGTGTATACTTATTTCATGGCACAAAAAAAATTTATTTAAAAATTACAAAACGAGTTTAAAAATCCGCCAATTATAGAATCTCGTATAGGAAAAAAAATGCGTTCTTTTTTGTAACTTTGATACAAATAATACACATCGAGAAAGATACAAATAATACACATCAAGAAAGTCTTCGGTTTACAGATCATTCTTAAGTAAATATAATAACTTTTGAAAAATATGACTACCCTATGAACACAAAAGGTAACTTTGTTAAGCTTATTTTATACAATAAAATTTAGAATTAAAAAAATTTATTTTAAAATTAAAAACATCAATTATTGAAATTCGCTATTTATTGAATCATTCGCTTATTCGTTGCTCTTTCTGTCACTTTAAGTAAAAGAAGGCATATAAAACCACAGTTCAGTTCACAAATTATTCTTAAGTTATTGTAATTTTGTGTAAAATCTGAATGATCCTTCTTAGCATATTTATCAGAGGAAATATGCAGGCAATTCATTTATTTCAATATTAGAAGACAATAGCTTAAATACAATTCATATCCTCGTTTCTAATATTTATAATATATGAAGGAAGAGTAAAATCCAACAGAACTTAATTACGTTTATCATAACGCACTGAATATTGAATGAACACTCCGTACTACATAATTACAATACTGAAGCGAGACTGTAAGCGTTTAGCTCCTGCAAATGCAATATTTTTCAATATTTTTCTTTCCTCTGTTCTTTTCTTTCCGCTGTTAGAAACAATTTATTACAAATGAAAATCTCATAATAAAAGCTTTACTAGAGTCATGAAAGGACATAATAAGATGTGATGTAATATGCAAACCCTTTAAAGACTTATAAAGTCTTTATTTGAATTTCTATTCAATTTGTATTTTAATTAGTATCAGGTTAATTTTATTGCATTCAAAGAAGTTACAGAGCGTACAAAAGAGATTAATTTTCAAAGCTATTTTCAAAACTGTTAGAAATTCTAATTAAAATTTCGCTAACGTTCGTTTTGAAGGGAAGCAAATTTAATATTTCTTCCAATTGCATTTACTATACAATGTCATATTCTAGAATGATTAAATTAAGGAAATTAAAACTGTATTATTGTTTGTTTAAAAGGAATTTTTGCTTGGAAATTAACTAAATAAAGAAGTAACTCATTTTAGATTCTGAAATGTTAACAAAGTATTTTACTATCATTTGGCTTGTTCAATAGGTTTAAATAAACATATTTAGAAGAGGTAAAAATGTAATAATACAAATATTAAATTTTTAAAAAAAATACGTCTATAAAAGTGTTTAGAAAATATCTGTAATTTTATAACAAAAGCGCAACGCTTGTACCAAAATTTTATAATAGTGTTCCGTAAAATATAAGATTTAGAAAAAACTTTCAGTTAAGTTTGTAACGTACTGAATTCAGTTTGAGAAGAATAATTTTGTTAAAGAAGATACTGGTATAGCATTTTCCCTCGCATTATTTTTAGAACAAAAAATACAATAAGGACTCCATAGGTAAAAATATATAGAATCAATGCAGTGTCAAATCAAAACTTTAATCTTAGCAACCGGGATAGCAATCATAGGTGTCTTAACAAATTCTAAAATAGTCATATAACAGGTAAAATTGAATATTTAATAAATCTATTTAAAAGAGAATAATTTATTAATTTATATTTTTGCCTTATAGTGCTAAATTATTTGAAAAATACCATATTATTGTAATAGGTTGGCAAAGAGCAAGATCATAGACGAATTCTAACACATTATGTTTTGCAAATAAGCCGTTAAAAGGAAAAAAACGTTCACCCTGAATTTTTCTTTAAGAACCATAAGCTTGGAATTAATTATAAAAATCTTTTTAATTTATTGATACTCAAAGTATTTTTAATAGATTTTTTAAGTGTTCTATGCACGATAAATTTAAATTTGTGAGTAGTGCTTCAACAAATTTCTAACCATGTAGATAATATACTAAATTAGGTTATTTAAACATAATTCGATTCTGGTATATAAAATTAAATAATGATAAAGTACTTTTCTTTGTACAAATTTAGCGCCCCGGTTGAGCAGTCAATTAAGGCGTCGCTCACACTGCAGGTGATTTGTAATGGAAACACGGAGAACTTTGTGACTCGACAGAATTAACGTGCATCAATCACCATTTACTACATGGGGTATCTTCGGACGCCGGGGATCGAACCCACGACCTCTTGGACGTGGGCCTAGTGCCCTACCAACCAGGCAATCCCGGCAATTGAGGGTTAGCAACAACAAGGGATTCTACAAATAATAAAATAACAGAAAAAAAGTAGATAAAGAGTGTTAAAAAATTAAAAATTCTTGTTTTCGCCATATCATTAAATTATTGTAAAAAAATAAATTATTATTATAATTTAGTCACTATTGCAGCCCATGAGACATTACATTGAGAAAGCATTTCTGTTAAAATTACCGTACAGTGTGAAAACATTTCTCTTATGAAAGAAAAATCCTGGGTATAAAAATCAAAATATAAGGTGTTTAGAACATTGCTTTGGTAATTTTTCGGTTTATATAGTAACGTCTTACATTGTAAAAAATTCCGGATCAAATTACTGTAGAAACTTTTAGGTGCACTTTACTTTACTTTAGGTATATCATCCGTAAAATTCCATTTTATCGTAAAATCCCTTTTAACCATAAAATATTATTCCGTAATTTTTACAGTAATACTTATTTAATTAGATTGATTCAGTAGTTTTACGATTTTACGGTAATTGTTACTGTAATAATTACATTCTAACAGATTTTTCATTCCGCAACATGTTCTAAAAATGGATTTTATGAAGAAAAAAAAAAATTTACCAGCAGCCTCAGAGCTAGTACTTTTTACCGTAATTTGATCAGGAATATTTTACAGTGCACCGGAAATTATTGTTTTGAATATGTTGTTATTTCCACACAATTAGTAAATACAATGCAACAAAAAAAACTAAAAAGTAAATTTAGCAGAATAAATTATTTTGATATCATGCTCTAAGAAATTGCGCGATGAAATTAAAGTTTTACCACATATTAACATATTAGTTTTACCAAAATCTTTACAAAAGCTCTTTGGTGAAAATTACAGAGTTTTTTGGTCTTCCTATAGAGCGCCAGAATCACGATAAATTTTACCATATTCTGATAATTTTAACTATAAAATTTTTCTCAGTGTAAGATAACATCAATTTAGTTTCTCATTAGAAAATTGCTATGTATTACACTAAAACGATGAAACGTCTGAAATTCTTAGAACAAATTTATGGGTTGTATATTGTAAAAAGTTATCAAAATGGAGATTACATTTTGTTTTGTAATGCATAATGCCTAGATTAAAACATGTATATGCAGCGTATAATTCTTGAAAATTAAACTCTAAAATATCGAATATTGCTACAGCATATCTTACGATTGTGCTATATTATGTTTAGTATTATTTATTATAGATGAGTTCCAATATATACTTTTTCGATAAAAATATTTTATCATCGTGTTTAAACAACCTATCCATATCATAATTACAACTACCAAAATTTAATTCCATATCCATGCGATTTTGAACACCGCTTAGAAGACAAGGGAACTCTTGGATACATCATCGAGACAAACTGGCTATCCACATTTCTTTAAAAACTCAGTGACGCGACAGCCCATAGAGGGCCAAGGCCTACTGTGCCCATCTCAGTTTTCTTGCCCTTGGGCTCTAGGGTGCAGGAGCAAGTGTTCCGGTCAGGTGGTCAGCCGAACGCGAAACCCCCAGTGTTTTTGGTACTCATTCATCGGCCCACTGAAGGGCTGAAACAACCTTGCCCGGCCCGAGGATCGAACCCAGGACCTATGGCATGGGAATGCGAAGCGCTATCACTCAGCCACCGGGCGTCATTTCTTTACATTTCTTTACTTAATAAATAAAACCACGAAACCGTCGCCAAACGGCAAGAGGATTCTAACCAGTAATCGGTCTACAGTATGCCTACACAAAGGTCAGTGTGAACTGAATAAAAATCGAACAACCATCGCTAGGATTCGATACAGGGTTATCTAATCGTGATTTTATCTTTCGATTTCCTCGGTCATCCCGATTTAAAAATAAAAAGAGATATAAAGTTTATTTAAGCATGATTTAAGTTCCATTTATTCTCCAAAAATAATAATTTTATTAATAACCAAATGCTTCACTAATAAAATTCCCACAATCAACTCAAATGACTCAAAAATATGTTGAAAAACAAAGATAGATTTACACGATCAATACCGAAATCTCATAAAACCCTCGATGATTTATAAACTTTTACAAAATATGACCAAAATATCAAAATAATAAATATCGACAGACCTCGACAATGGGGTAAAATTGACACCGTACACATTTAACGCGAATATGTAGCTAAAAAGAAAGCATTCTATAATGCAGCCACTACCTGTTTGTCATTTTTATGAGCGATATTTCATATTTATTAGGCATTATCTTCGAATAGAATCGATATTGACTTTCTGGAGAGAACTTTCCTCTTCCACTTGTTTAGAAAGAAACTTTCTTTGATCTTACAACTAAACATAAATTTTTAATCAAAATTTCAAAAAAAATATATAACTTTTCCTTTATTTCTCTGAAAAAAGTCACGGTGGTATATAGTAAATAACAAAACAAACATTGAAGTATTTAACTACAAGTACTTTATAGCCAGTAATAATAATTTAAAATGGATTGTAAAAAAATGTAAATCTACGCAAGACATAAAAAGATAAAACTGAAAACCCATTGGAAAAAAAAAAACATTTCTCGTTGTTCTCGGATTTTTATTGG
Organism: Parasteatoda lunata; assembly: GCA_949128135.1. Taxonomy (NCBI): domain Eukaryota; kingdom Metazoa; phylum Arthropoda; class Arachnida; order Araneae; family Theridiidae; genus Parasteatoda; species Parasteatoda lunata. The sequence continues at coordinate 108,760,010 of OX421971.1, read as the reverse complement.
ACAGAAAATATTATATGATTGCTTCATTAATTAACGAAACAGATCCGGAAATATGAAGTAATCAACATAAGATTAATTAAAAATTAGTATTTTTTCCTTATAAATAATTCATTTATCTCTTATTTATTGATAGTTTTTTTTTTTTTTATTCTATTTTTTATCGAGACATTTAATAAGTTTTAAGTTTTCTTCGACTATTTTAAACTAATATAATATATATTTATGTATAACTTATAACTTATTCTGTTAAAGTCGAAAGTAACAAGTGTGATAATTTTATTCAAAAATAAATGTTTAAAATTCATCCTTATTAGCTATATATTTAGACTCTTTTCTCTCGTATGCATCATGAAATCGTGTTTTTCTCTATTTATTGGCAACACTGTGGTTATCATTCATTCTGTTAGGTTATCTTAAATAATTATTTAAGTACTGCTAAAAGCTTAATTATACGTTAAGCAATTATTTAGATTCATTTTCTTAGGTCATCGTAAGTAATAATTGAAGTAATGTTGAATAGTTACCTATTCACTATCTGTCCTAAAAAGAAACAAATAAACCCTACCGGAAATCTTGAGGTCCTTTTCTGACGTCATAGCATTAACGCTATTTTTTTTTTTTTTTCTTTCTTTGGACGTCCCGGGTTTTTTTGTATATACTCAGAATACTCTGTTATTCTGAATTTAACTTTTTGTGTTGTATTTTTGCGAAAAAATGTATTCTTCACATTTTAAAATATCAGATGAAGATATGAAAAAAAAGTACTTTGGGAAATTTTCCTATATTGATATGCAATTACCTGATCATTGAAATGTGAATTCACGCAATTTAATTTCCACCAACAGAAATTCTTCTACCTGAATCTTCTAACGAATGTTGAAACAACCTCTGCAAACACTTCCCCCTACCGGGGAGAGCATGAAGAACGGTCAGGAATAAGGTGGATACGTCAAGTATTTATTTGGATATTTTTTTTATACTCCATATTTTTATGGATATAAAAACTTGGCTATAAAGTAATTATTTATATTTATATTTAATCCTTTTTAAAATGGCTGCAGAAATCTTAAACATAAACGGTGTTATGATGCTGTATACTGTCCTACCAATTATTGATGATCGAGCTTGCCTTTTTCGAACAATATTATAGGATACTCAAGTTATGGCTCGAAAGAAATAGTAAAGCAGGTAAGGGAGCATTGGGATAAATTGAAATCTCGCCGCAGAGGTGGAAATAATTTTACTACTTCTGCTGCCTACTATGCTGAAATGTCTTGTACTAATACTTACAGTGGTTTGTGTGAGATAACGGCTCACAGACAGATTTTAAATTATTATTAATATTCAATACATAAATAACTTTGTCAATACCTCTTGAAAATAGTTAAAATTGAAATCAGTACTTCCGCGCCAGCAAAACCGTGAACAACACATTAAATGCAGTTTTAATGCATTTTAAAATGCAGTTGTGCTGTGCATTCGGCTTAGTTATCATTAAGGTTTATATGCTGTACAAGCTAATATTGAAATGTAACCAAGCTGCTTGCCAAAGGCGGTACCATATATTTATTTTATGACAACAGTTTGATACGCATTATTTTAAAATAAATATAACGAATTACCTTTTTATAATCATTAAATTTGATCCTAATAGAATTGAGAAACCAAATAAGTTTTAATGGAATAAACCGAAAGACATATTTGGAGTTTGTATATTTATGCCAAACAGGGACAAAAAACCTTAGTAATTTCTAACATTGTTATCCATTATTTAAGATTTTTTAATTATTTTAAAACAATTTTAAAACTAGTTTAATTACATTATATTTTAAAACAATATAAAATTGTAAATTGACTATTAAGTTTTTACTCCGGAAATACGAACTTTCTAAAAAATTAAATCTGATTTTACATAATTTCTTAAAAGTATCTCATTTGTAACGAACATCGACTATTCCAGAAAGACTAAAATCCTCGCCTATCGTGCATAGCGAACATTTGATGAAAAACAAAATTTCTCATGTGTTACGCATGCAAATAATCCTTTCTGCTAGACAGTATGTCTCATTCTCTTGGAAAACATTGCTTTTTTCTTCTATTATATACTGTAAAAATTAAACATGAAAGAAGATTTACGGTTTTTAAAGATATTAAGATTAAACAGTTTCAATGAAATATTAAAGAAAATGTTTGGTCATAAATTAAAATCATGCAGTTCAAATTTTTAAAATTTATAAATCATTTATTTCCATTCAAAAAAGATTAAAATTGGTTGAAGATATTTTTGACTTCATTGATGCATTAATCTCTATTATTAACAAACAATTAGAATCAATATTATTTTTCAAATATAGGTAAAAATGTTTGCTGCATAACTTAATTTTTTACTTCATTTGCATGCATATATATCTAAAAGAGTTAAACTTTTATTCTATCACAATAGAACATCTAAACCACGTTTTTTTTTTTAAGGAATGAGAAAGAAGGAAAATCAGTATGCATTCCTTTTATCTTCCTTTCACAAACTCCAAATCATTTTGCAAGAAATACCTCTAACAAATAAATTTTCTTCAGAAGAATGAATTCCAGGAAAAGAAGGAGCAATTTGAAAGAAAAGCTCTTTTTTCCGACGGGAAGTTTTCTGGCAAAATTTCTTTTGAAAGATATAAATAACTGTTGCAATTTAAAATCGTTAACGAATATTTATTTTGTAAAATACATCACATTCTAATACAAATATTTAGTAAGATTTTTAAGTCTATTTGTAAAAATTTATTCTAAATCGAGAAAATTATTCGTAATTTAAATGAAAAAGTTCTCTGTTTAAAAAAGAAGGAAATAATATTTAGGAAGTATATTTAGCCATTATAAAAGTTTTTTATTATCCTAAACAATCAATCTATAATTCAAAAAGTTGTTTTATTAACACTTAGAAAATTTTTTTTTAAAAATATTGCTTCTAAATACATCAACCACAATAGCTAATTACAGTGATTAAAATAATAATTCAAAGAATACTCTCTGTTCTCTATTAGAAATGTATTTTTAATTCTAAAAATAATCCCTGTTTAAGAGAAATAATATTTATGAAGCATAGTTAGTCATTATAAAAAGATTTTTAATATTATATATAAAACTTTTTATTTTGTTAAAGATCAGAACGTCAAATAAAATTCATATTTTCATTTATAACAGATCGCATCATTATTTTTAAGTACTATTTTGCCTCAATTGATTCAGAAAATAGCAGTTCAATTTCCAAACATTTAAATAATTATTCGATACTTTTAAAAATTATTTATTTAACACTTCACAATTATTTTCAAATCCAGTTGATTCTGAATATATGAACCTCAATAACTAATTACAGTGAAAAAAATAAAGCAAATAAAATAGAAAGTAGCACATACTTATATATCTTAAGGTACTAGTTTCGACAACTTTTTCCTTTAAATATTAATATAAATTTTAAAAAACTAGTTTATTTGTTTTAATCTGAGTAAAATTCTAATAAAACTACCAAAAAAATATCATTATTATTACTTTCTTTTTATATGGCCATTTTTAGGTAAAAATAAGACTTTTTTTGCATATACGCTTAAGCAGTGTAAAAAAAAAATTTTATCGCCTTAAACAAAAACTCCTTTGAGGATTTTATTAAAACGGCTATCTACTATGTTTTAAACAACTATCTTAAAAGCAAGTAAACACTACTGAGTTACGGATCAATGTAGCTAAAAAAGCAAATTTTTAAAAATTTCCTCACGTGTCTTTTAAAAAAAAACCTGCATAAAAAATCGAATTCTATTTTTTTCTCTTAGCCTGTAGTTAGAGACATGCCTGCTATAATCATAAACATTCATGAAAAATTTTAGACAATTATTTTAAGAACAACGTGAGATACCGGGTTTAAGGTGGTGTAAAATGTGAAGAAAAAAAAAATCTGAGTTTGAGATAAAAGCATTTAAAGGCTTAAAATCATCACACAAAAACTTCTATAGCTTAATAAATAATTAGTATACAAACAATAGTGAAGTATTTTTAGAAAGCTAAGAGTACAGGAATTATAAATTTATAATAAAACTCAAATTTGAAAATTTGGCGCAAAATCATGTTTTGGCACTAGTCAGATACCTTAATGTAAGTGTAATAGTCATGTGTAATAGGATGCATTTGTTTTTTTTTTCCCCAGCAGTGGAAATTGGGGATTTGAACTTCTAGAAAAAGAAGATCACTGATATCCACACATATGACGTCAGCGCCTGCTGATTGTTTATAAGCAAAATGGCGTGTTAAAGTTGAGCTAAGTTTCCCCGCACAAGTTCGAACGTTAATTAGCGTGAAGTTAATTAAATACACTGACGTATCGCACATCAAATTTGTTGAAATAGAATTCGTTCTCGTTTACGTCTTTTACTTAACTCTGATTTATTATTTGTTTATGCATTTTATTGTAACCGTGATATATCGCTCATGGGCTGCAATAGTAACACAACTCAAAAAACACGTATTTTGGACTGAGAACAGGTGTAAATATGAAGACACATTCTTTTCAGCAGCAATACTAGCTCAACTTGAAGGTAATCTATGTTTAAGCAAACTAAGGCATTTCTTATGCATTTTCCTTAGCAATGAAAACTTTAAACCCACTTATCTCAAAACATGATTTTTTTTTAGTTGTGCCGCTATTGCAGCCCATGAGAGAGATATTTTTGTTTGGTGTACCTTCGATGCTTTATTCGTTTATTTTTCACTTGGCTTCCTATCTGTGTTTGTATTAAGCACGAAGTATAGAGTGAAAGAATTGAAATCTTTGCGAAAGAATATTGGATGTGTCATTTAAGGGAATTGATACTTGACGGGCTTGGCTTACTCGAAATAGAATGGAAAGAACAGTTGCTAACCTAAACAAATGCCAAGTTTCAACAACCAATCAGGATCGAGATACTCACACGACGTCACTTGCAGGTATCTTATTGTACTTTCAATTGCCGTATCAAAATTCTATTCTGGCTATTTTAAACGTCATAAAGAAGTAAAAACAACTTTCTTCTACATAGATGCATATATTTTAATTATGAATGAATTATTGTTTACTCTCATTATTATTTACATTAATTATTATTTACATTAATTATTATTTACATTCACAAAAACTTAAAATCAGGACAATCCTTAAATAATTATTTAAATGTATTATTTCGCTTAGTTTCACTTAGTTCATATAATTTCCATTTAATATTCTTTTTATTTTGGATTAATGAAATTTTTATTCCTTTTATTTCTTATTCATTTCATTTCATATTCATTATTTATTTCAAATTTAAACTATATTTCATATTCATATTTCATTTATCTTCTCGTATCTCGTTTCATTTTTTTTCTTTCTTTAAAAACTATTTCATTCCCCACTAATATATCTTACTCATTTCATTTTATATTCGAAACATTTTATGATCCTGAATTGCTTTTTCGATTCATTTCGTGTGCAAAATCTTTACGTTTATGTTTAATTATTTTATTAATTTTCCTATTACTTTTCCTTTTTTTTATTTTTTTTTATTTTGAAGTAATTTTTAAATGTTTAATAATTTCTCAATATCTCTACGGTGTAATAATAAGCAACAACATGAATTATTTTCAGTAGTCCGTTACAGACAAAGGACTTTTATCGACATTATTTCCCGTACTGAGAATTTTTAAATTTCCCAATGAAAATGCACATGAATATAACATATTGTAAATGTCGCTAATTAAGTACGCTGAAAAAATTTAAATTGGATATTTCAAATTCTCATTATAACTTTATAACCAAAATATTATCAAAAATCTCGAGGTTTACTAATACTACTTAAAGTAATGCGTACATAAAATTAGAGTCATCTTCTCATTTGTCAAGTCTCTTTAATGCATTAGTTTATTAATCCCGTTAATTTGATCCTTATACTAAAACTTAACTGTCTTCGTAGTTTCCGGGAATACATGTTTGATCAAAGGGGATAATAATTGCAAAATTATGTAAATATGTTAGGCTCCAGCGATTTTTAAGTGCGATTAATCGCTCATTTTGCTGCAAAACTTTTTGGTTTTTATGTTAATACCAACGATCTGGGATAAAATCTTACTCAAAACATATTGTTTAAATAAAACTTAGCGAATTAAATAAAACGTTCAATTAAAGGGAAAGGTTTCAGGTTGTTTTGTATTTATAAAAATAAAAATTCAACAAATTTGAAATATGGTTTGAATATCCTTATATTTATTATACTTAACAAAAATTTCCTGCAAAAAGTCCACATAACTTTTTCCCAACTGAAAACTTTTAATTTGAATTAACTCTGATACATTTTTAAAAAAATACAAAAAATTATTATATTATGTAATAATACTTATTTTCACGCTATTATTAGCATGAAAATTATATGCTAAATTAATTATTGCATGGTATTTCATTTCTCAGGAACTATTGAGCAATTTGGTGCAAATTTTGAATTTTGTCATTTGAAATCGCATTCTTTAGACTGATGTAAAAAACTTCTTACTTATCAAAATAATTAAATAAAATATTATTAAATAATAAGCATTTACTAAAAGTTTTATTTTGCATGGAATTATCTTTGGATAAGCGAATTTTGTAATTGTTTCCAAATTTTTTCCAATTTGCTTAAAAAGTTCTCGAGATATGGTGAAATACTAAAAAAGTAAAATTACCTCTACGGGTTCCGGAATTTAGACCGTTTTCCGGAGCTAACTATTGGGATCATATTTCCCAGATTGCGAGCTTTTCGGGTGTCAGAATTCTGAATCCGTAGAAAAAAATGTTCATTCAGAAGAAGCAGGTTTTTGTGTCTGATTTCGTAACACAAAATATCGTCCACACTAATTAATCAGCATATTTGGGATCATCCCCTCGAACCATTAAGGTTGAGTCCCAGAACGTGAAGATCCTATCATTAGATCAAGAGTAATACAGGGTGTTCGGTTATTTATTTATTTATTATTATTATTTTTTTTTTGCACACTGTTCATTGCATGAGTGCAACGTAAATAATCTTTATTATTTATTTCTATGACCTATTATTTATTTCGTAAGCCGTAATTTTAACTTCGTAAAATATTTATGGAATCTAGTTAGGGTTAGTTTTCATGAAAGGAGTAATCCGTAAAAGGAGTTGGCCATAAAGGTAGTGATTATAATTTAGCTAGTAGAAAGCAACCAGTTCTCCAGTTCTTAATCTTTAGGATTCTAAAACCTCTCTCAACTGCACCAATCCACCACAGTTTAGGTAGTCCTTTTCTTTTTTATCCCTGCGGCATGGATAAAACTAAACTTTTTAAACGGTTTAGATCATTGATTCTGAAAAAATGAGCAGTTCAGTTTAGATTTTTAATCTTGATAGATTTTATTATAAAACATATCAAGTCCATAACATGTCAACATGCCCATAAAAAATTTACAAATTTTAGTATTGCATCGTCTTTTACAACATTCATTTTCTCTAAGCCCTCTTTTAGTATCTCTTAATATCTTTTCTTCAAATCAACCCAAATAGAACTCAATGACCAAGTCTCAGAACCTATTCAAATCTCGAAATACTATGATATCTACAGTTGCTGACCAAAATATGACATTAATTATTTGACAAAATAAAAATTTTCCATGAAACTTACTGATAATGCTCAAGAAAATATCTTAGAAAAATTTTAAAACTCAGAAAATTTACATTTTTTTCCCAATACATTTTAGAAAAAATGGCCTTAGATTCCAAATTTGTAAGTTCAGTAGAAAAGAAATTGAAAGCTAACTAAAATTCTTTTTGAATAGAAAATACCTTAAAGGTAGTATTCTCACACTGAAAGAAAAGTAAGGTCGAAACTAACAGAATGGTATATTTTAAGTCAGAAAGGTCGGTAATTTTTACCGAAGCGCTTTGGTAAAGATTTTTGTAAAATTAACTATCAAATATGGTTTTATAATCCATAAAATAATTTGGTAAATATGGTAATTTTATCAAAATACCTTAGAGCATGAAATAAAAACCATTCGTTTAGTTTTGCATTTTTAACTAAATATGTGTTTATAAGAATTATTATTTTGAAAACCAGAACTTTTGGTAAGCCCTTACTGTAAAATCGGAAAAATTATCAATAAATACGGTATATTTTGGTTTTTATTTCCTGAATTATGATTGTTTTACCAGAAATGTCATTACCATACACTACGGCAAATTTACCAGAATTCTTTTAGCCGTGTTCACTTCATAATTTTCTTGGTAACTTTAGGGTTAATTTTATTTTGATGTTTCCCAAGAAATCATAACAAATTTTGATAAGGAATAAATGATCTTTAAAAACCACTAAATGTCTTTATAAAAAGATAAGTAAAGTTTATGATCATCGGTTATGAGAGAACTGCAGCTGATTAAGAAAATAAATATTGCTGAAAGCTACCCTAAAGATAACATTTATCTACTGGAAGCAAAGAGTTGTTGATAACATTTGAGATGTTATCAAAATAATATCTTTTAACGATAATAAACAGCAGCAACTGATGTTAATATTTTCTTCCTGTTCTTAAAAGTTTACTGACATTAACATAAATGGCTTTAAAAGAAATGTTTTTTATCTCTTACGATACCACGTCACATTTATTATACGTGTAATAAGACCAAATTATTATTTTTTATATAAAAGAATAATCTTTCATTTGAGAGTAAGTTAATAATAATAATTTTGTATTTTTATCAAGTAAAATAGTTTTGTTGGTAAACAAATTATAGTATTCTAAAAAAATATTTCATTTTTAAAACTAAAAACAATAAATCAAATTCTGAAACGTTCATCCTTACAAGCGAGAATTACTAGGTGCCAAAAAAAAAATCGAATTCAAATGAAAACGAAAAGAGAGCAAAATTTAGGAAATGAAAGAATTTCTTCTCTCTTAGTTTGAAGTGAAGTCTCTGTGCCTTCTCTTTTTTCATGGATCTTGGAATTATCAACATCCTTATAAAAAAATTTCGTGAGAATTCTTTTGAATTCTCATCATTTTACCCGTAGAAATTCCCCTTCTTCAAAATATCTTTTCATGCTTATACAATTGTTCTACCGCGAATAAGCACTTCGATTCAGGCGCCACGAAGACACAACACAGTTCCAGTTTAAAAATTATCTGTAAAATTCGTCAATAAATGAAGATGACACATAGAAAACGCTATAAAGTATATTTTCAAACTAACCATTATTGCCAGCAACAACATGGTGCAATCTGCAAACGAAATCAACAGGTGCCTATGAAAATAGTTCAGTTGGAATGGTCTGACATACAGAAAAAAAGCATTGTTTTACAGTTTTTGATGTGGCACTGCCATATATTGACAAACTAAGAAATTGATTTTTAAATTTTGTTTAAATTCTAGTTTCCTAAGCAAATTTCAAATTTTTTTTTCATTGTTCTGTTATTCTCCCCATGGTAGAACCTGTACGTTTAAACTTTAATAACTTATATAAAGGGCTGTTTCTGCCCCCCAAAATCCAGATATATTACCAGGGGTCTGTCCAGACATTTTGTGAAAGGTCCGTTTTTGTAAAATTGTAAAAAAATTACTCGTAATTTGCGAATATAAAATAAACGTTAAGTCTCATTCTTTCAACCAGGGTCCTACTTTTGTGAATTTGTGCAAATAGGGTCCTGTTATTGCAAAAAACGTTTTCAAGGAGTTTTTCAATTGTAAATGGATACAAGATTATGTTCAACACTGTAAAATTATAATTAAAAAAAATTTAATTTTAAAATATAAACAGCAATTGCTGCTACTGAATTAGAGATGCATCATACAAATATTTGGTATTCAGCCTATACTGCTGAAAGCAGAATATTCATTTCAGACGAATAATGGAAGAAGCGTCTGCCGAAGACAAAACTTAGTTCGTTTACATCTGTCTTTCTTTCCCCTCACCCCCATGAAAATAGTTTATTCGATTAACAAAACAATAATGAAGATAAACAAATTTGTGAAGGGTCCGATTCAAAGATAAATTGTTTTGTGAAGGGTCCGTTTCTAAATTAAAATATTTTGTGAAGGGTCCGTTTTTATGAAAAGATATTTTGTGAAGGGTCAGTTAACGGACCCAAATTTCTTCTAAACAGACCCCTGATTACGTAATCAACTGTAAGGAAAATATACATTTTATAAGAAACTGTAGGAATTTTTCAAACTACGGAAACTTTAGAACTGCAAGCTGCTGCTAACAAAAACTGTTAGGCTATAAATATATGGAAATTTATGTTTAGAGAATCAACGGCTGTTTCAACAATAAATAAAATTAAAAATACGTGAATACTAAACTTAATGCAAAAAATCCAACAAAATAATAGCAGTTTTAAGCTTAACTATCTCAATCTTTTCAATTTTAAAAAGAAAATATCGCAAGTAAAACTATTTAATAGTTCCTGTCATTTTTTTTTTACATCACATCAGAAATTCATACACAAAATTTGAATACGAAACTGCAATATTTTACACAAATGTTTCAAAATAAAATCAACCAAAATTTCTTACGTAATTTATAGATAATGTTCAGGAAAACTCCTTTGAAAAATCGGGCTATTTAGTTTACTGCTTTTGCTAAGAAAATGCTTGAATATATTTTAAAGAAAATGGTTTCAGTCACCATATACTATATTTAAAATTTAAATTCAGTTTCCCTTTAGCATTACCTAAGAGTAGAGAACCAAAAATTTTATTTTTGAGGATCGCATAAACAAGAACAAAATCGTAAGAAAAACTATTTATCCATAAAAACTCAATAAAAAGTTACAATTATAGTAAAATAAATGAACGTTTGCGATTTTTCTTAAATAATAAAAAAACACTGCAAGAGCCGCTACAGTTTCAGTTACATAAGATTAAACTAGTAAATGATAGTTAAAACTTTTATTGTTCACTATCTGAAATAATATGGCATAACTATAAAACAACTCAATCGTTTCTTAAAAGTTATTAAATATCTCTTTACATAAAGGTAATTTGAGTAAAATAAAAAACAATACATTTCAAAACTAAAAACAGTACTAAAAAAAATCTATAAAAATTAACGTACTGTATGATAATAACGTTTCTGGTAAAAAGAAATTCATAATTCTGATTAAACAAACAAAAATAAGCGGTATTTAAATCACTCATTTAGTAATTATTTTTTTTCGTATGGGGACGGCTTATCGGAAATTCTGGTTTTCAAAATTTTAATTCTTATTTACACACATGCAAAAAAAAAATTTGTATTTCCATTTAAACATTTCCATTAAACATTCGTTATTTTATTTTCGAGACATTTACCAAAATCAAATACAAAGCTAAAATGTGTGTCAACCATAGTATTTGTAAAATGTCCTCTTTTAATAAAAGTGTGAAAAATATTTTCATTAATTTGAGAATTTTAGAATATTGGGTCCTATTTTTGTTGCAATGTGAAAAATCACAAAAACCACAATTCTATCCAGACTTTTTGTAAAAGGTCCTGCTTTTGTGAGATTGAAAAAAAAAAAACATTTTCAAAAAATTTTTAATCTGTAATTATCGTTAGACCAAAGTTTTTGTTTTGTGAATATGTTAATATAAGATCCTGTTTTGTTAAAAAGGAATTAAAAATTTAAAAAAATTTTCACTTTAAAGAGTTTTTGTTTTAAAATTTTGAAATTAAAACGTAAAAAATAATTTTGTGAAGGGTTAGTTTTTACAATAAAATAATTTGTGTGTATCATTATTAACGGGAACACACTTTCGCCTAAATGGATCCTTGTTTATGCAACACTTTATGCTATACCAAATATTAGGATAAGTTGAATAACTTTAGTTATAATTGTATTTTCATAAATTTTTACCTTATATTTAGAAAAAACTGTCACACGTATATTAGTCAGGCAACTTGACATATTGAAGATCATGTAGCTGGAAACTCTTGTATATTAGGATATATAGGACAATAATTTTACACTAAATTTAATGACACAATATTCTTTTCATTTCTTTAAAGATACTAATACTCTATACATTTAATTATTATGCTTCATATTAAGTATTATTTAGTCCTCTCTCTAATATCCAACAAGAATAGAAACATTTGGAAGACTTATACAAATCAAACTCATATATGTAAATAAATAATTTTCTACGCGATATTGCTTCATTAACTTTAATAATAAGGATAAAAAATAATTTTACAATTTTATATATTTTTACTAGCTGCTATTGAAAGATGTATAAAACTATAAAATTAGAAAGTATATTATTTGTTTTCGATATTTAATTACTTTGTTATTGGTATGCAGTTTAGTACATACAATGTTAACTTTGTAAAAATGTATGTTTGGAAAAAAATGTGTTCTTTGCTTTTGAATATTATTCAATGCACTGTGGCTATTGTTATTTTACAATAAAATTCTCAGTTGCAAGATAATATTATGATACACATTGTAATTATAAAATAACATTTTTCTGTTAGAACCTCGATTTTAGCTATACCGAGTGCTAAAAATAATCCAAAAGTTATTGCTATTAATATTATTATTAATAATATTATTATTTGCATTATTACTGTTATTATAATTAATTTCATTATTATTATTAATAATAATAATGTTGCTTTATTATTATTATTATTTATTATTAAATCAAAAGTGAATTTAATTTTTAGTTGATCTACACAAACTAAATATCTAGTTGCGAGAAAAATTTCAAGCGTCCAGAAATCCATAACATGAAGTATTATTTTTATTATCTGAAATATTAATGATATAAAAAATTTTAAATGCTGAGTTAAAAACAAACAGATTAACATTCATATCGAAAGTTTAAATAATCGTCAAAACTAATTCGACTCATGTATACTAAATCACCGCTATCGATATCTCTACAAATGCATGTTGCAAAGAATTACAATTACCTGCTATTTCAAAGATCAATGACAGCATTAAGAAATACTTATCTTTCTCAGGCTTATCCTTAATGCAGCAAAATAAAAACAACAAATGCAAAAGAACGTCTTAATTGTTTCCGCTTGAATGATCGTCGCCTCAAACAGATTAACGAATAATGGTTATTCTAAAAAGAATTTTTAAAAAAAGAATAAGTTTTCTATTACGAGTCATTTTAGAGATGTAATCCTGAAAAGAAAAATATTAATGCATAACAAACAACGAAAGTTATTCGATCAAGCGTTTAAATCAATAAATTACGTAATAAATCTTTTAACTCATTTATAAAAGACGTCAACAAGAGTTTAAATGTGTTTTGTAATAGGTATAATTTTACATGCAAATGCAAACTTATAAACTGATTTATATTTTCCTTAGATACTAAGTATCGATACATTGCATTGTATATTGCTTTTTTTCTAAAGAAGAAAACATTTTTACGAAGTATAGTGATTAGTTAAAGGAACGTTATATAAAAATTTTCAAAAAATTTTATTTTCATACGATTTATAATTTGGCAGAATTTAATAATCACTTAAATTAACAAGAAATTTTTACTGCATTAGCAATTTTTGAATAATTAAAAAATGATCTCAATGTTTAAAGCCTTTCCATATAATTCTGAATTCGATATTTAATCAAAAACGATAAACGAGCACCATCTGAAATTCCGGATCAAATTACGGTTTAAAGTACCGACACTTTTGGTGCATCATCCTAGAAATCTATTTTATCGTAAAATCTATTTTCACCGAAAAATTTTATACCATAATTTTTACTATAACATTTATATAATTGGAGTGATTCAGAAGTTTTTCAGTAAAAAGTAACGACACTTTGAATACCGGTACCTTTTACCATAATTTTATCCAGAATTTTTTACAGTGTAGTTTAGTACGTTAGAAGTTTTTGAATAATTAAATAGTGATCTCAATGTTTAATGCATTTCCTCAGACCTCATCAGAATTCACTATTTAATCAAAAACTACAAATGTGCACTGTGCACTGTAAAAAAATCGTGGGTAACATTGCGATATAAAGTACCGACACTTCTGGTGCATCATATGTAAAATCCATTCGACCGTAAAATTCATTTTTACCGTAAAACATTTTGACGTAATTTTTACAGTAATGTTTATTTAATTAGAGTGATTCAGTAATTTTACGGTAAAAAAATCTACACCCTGTTTACCTGTACTTTTTACGGTAATTTGATCTGACATTTTTTACGGTGTAGTAAATTAAAGAAATTGTATTAATTATGAAAATGCTGTTAAATTAATAAAATTGGGCGAAATTTCATTTAAGTTATCAAAATAGCAAATCAAATCATTCGAATCAGTGATTCGAACCACAAATCAAACCTATATTTCAAATCACCACTGTATAACTCCTTTTTGAATAAATACTTGAATTCGATTTTAACATTTGAACAATTATACTTCTTATTTGTGTGTTTAAATCAGTGATAAAAGGATTCCAGTCAACGAATCATTTTTATGATTATCAAAAATTTGGCGAAAACTGAAGGAGTTATCTTATGTATGAGAGTATGAAAAAAACTATGAGAGTATGTATGAGAGTATGAAACTTCTATCTGAACCATACTATCGTGTCATAAAGTTTCAGAATTGTAGCATTATGGTTCAACTAAGCACATAATTATAATAATAATAATTGCAGCAAATTTAAACCATTTTATGGTTTAATATGCTTAAAAAATTCTAACGTTGCTTAGTTTTACTCAAACTTAATACTTTTTTTTTAATTTAGAAATTTTTAAATCTAATACACTATTAAAAAAAAATTCCCATGCATCATTTCAACTTTAACATTTTAACAATATATCACTGATATGTCTTAACTTATTTTTATTCAATATTTATTAAATAACCACAAATCTTTTAAAAACTGAGACCTTTTCATTTGCAAATTGAATTTACTTCGAAAATCATGAATTAATCAAATGTTTATATTGGTAAACATATCGTTCTGATTATTAGAAAAAAGAAGATTTTTCTGAAATTCTTACACGATATCGTTTGTTTCTCTTTTATCTCCACCTGGGATTTATCTACTTTTTGAGTTCGAATGTGAAAGAGAAGAATCCAGCTTTTGCGCCTGAAACAATTATTGATTTTTAAGTTGCATTCTAAATATATTTACACCTGGTTCTGTTCCCTTAAAACTCTGTACATGCAAAGCGCTAAAATGCAGATTTCAAAGTTCAACTCCTTTAATTTACTTGAAGTGTAAAATTATCTTAAACCATTTAAAAAGTAGTTATTGGCTTCTGTAAATTGGTTGCACATTTTGTAGTTAGCACAGATATTTTATTTTTTTCATTGTAATTTATTTTGTCATAAAATGGAAAAGAGGTATCGGTTTGGTTTCGTCGCCAAATGCAGTAATTGGGACATAATTGTTTAGCAAATCATTAGTAATATTGCTATGGCAAAGCGAATATGCGCTGAATTTTTCAAACTAAATTTGCACAAAATTTAAATTTGAACATTCGTGGTAAAAAAGACGAAGAAACAAAATTTTCTACCTTTTACTTAGAAATGAAGCAATATTTTAAACAATTTTTACATCTATTCAGGATCTGTTTTACCATAGCAATACATTTGCGAATAGTCGAATTTTACGAATTAAATTCAGTTAAATTTACATCGACAATAATTAAAATTTTGTCTCTTTTGTACAGTTCTTACGTTAATACATGTATTATATTACATTAATGTTACATTCATGTCATTATTACGTTACATGCATGTATAATTACAATTTCATAAATAATGGGTTTTACTTACAATCAAGAATGTGAGTAAACATTTAAAAACGAAGATGTGTAAATTTCTTATACTCCGTTGCAAGTTAACTAAAGGCCATTGCGGTTTTGTTACGTTATCACATTATACAAATATTATTTCAAAACAATATAAAGCTTTTAAAAGTTAAACACTGTCCATGGAAAATCCCTCAGTTGATATGACCAATCAGGAGATTTCAGACCCAACTGAGGGATTGGTAATCTTCTCTGACTCAAAAGCGGCCTTAGAGGCAATCAACAACGGTGAAACCAACGTCACCTCTGCTATAAATGTCCTACTTGAAGGCTTGCGCGGCAATGGGAAATCCTGCTTGCTGCAATGGATACCGGCGTACGTGAATATTGAGGGAAACGAGTGTGCGGACTCCTTGGCTAAGGAGGGCAGAGGTGCCGAACAACCTTGCATCACTATCATGCTTGCAGACGCAAATGCAGTTGCAAGACACTGCCCCATTCCTTCAGGAAATCCCTCATTACTGACTTTGATTGTTCTAGAATCTTAACATCAACAATCACAAGACTAAGAACAAACCACTTTAAAGGGATGAAAATTCTTCCCGACATAATAAGAACTTATATTCCCTGCAAGAACTGCACCGATATCCTACTTACCCCAGATCACATTCTCGAGTGCCCAGCCCTTACCCCATATGTTTCACAACTAGGTATGGAGCCACTGGTACCTCTAAAGTATCCTCTACAGCAGTGTTTCCCAAAGTGTGGTACGCGTACCCCCAGGGGTACGGGAACAGTTTAGAGGGGGTACGCCTTCTTATGCGAAATATCTTGCAACAAACGAAAATTTTAATTTTTTTTATTTAAAATCAAAGCTAGCCATGAAAATTTATGATTACGTATTTTTCTATTGGCTATTTTTTGCAGAGTTAACAGTTAATATTTAGTTGTGTCAACAGCCAGTTGTGATTTTCAACCTTTGTGCAATTTTTTAATAGTAAAAAATACATTCATTTTTTTATCAGTGGTACACAGCGTTACGAAAAATTTAGAAGGGGTACACAAAAGTCAGAAGTTTGGGAAACACTGCGCTCTACAGTAATGATGTTTTGGAGCTCGCGGGTGCAGTTTTGAAGGCACACGAGGCCATTTATTTGTCCATGGACACGATAAAAAAAAATTTTAAAAAAAGTTAAAAATGTCAGAGAGAAATTTAATTCATATCAATAAAATAAAGATTCATAATTCTACCCAACTATACATGATAATAGAACTGCATAAATTTAAGTGTAAAATAATAATTAGTAAGAAAACTAATATTTTTATCTGATGTATCACTCAATTCTGATAGAAAGACGATTACTCCCCAATCATTTCTGCAAGCGATACTTCTAACTGAAAAGTGAATAAATAAAGAGCAAAAAAGTTTGACATTAACAATTCAGCATTGAAAATAAATTAATTATTCCTAATTTAATAATTTATCGTTTATATTTATCATTTATGAAAATCTTCAAAATACTACTTTTAGCTGATCAAATTCAAGCTTGATATTTTAAAGTTATTTTCATACACAAGTTAAATATTAAATACTATTCGTGATCAAATTTTACTGAAGCTTTAGGATTCAAACTCGATATTTTAAAGAAGATTTGTAAATAAAGCCTTGTATTTAAAAGAGCACTTCTAAGACTGAAACTTGATATTTTAGAATAGTTTTCGGACTCAAGTTCAATTTTTTTTATGTTATAATTGCATTCGACCACGATATTTTAAAGTAACTTTAGAAAATGGTTTAATATTATAAAGTAAATAATAGAATCGGGCTTGAAGTTTTTTACGTCAACCTACTTTCAATTTAAACTCTCAATAAACTAATTTGCTTTGTAACTCTGTATATCATCAATATGTGTATAACCTCTTTTAATAGTTCAACGGTTCCATTTCCCCCACACTGTTGGAACCATATTCAAACAAAACAGTCAAATAACCATAAATAAAATAGTATTCAAATTGTTAACTGTGAGAAGAGAAGAACCGTTTATTAACTGCTTTCACCTAATACGGTTAAACAACCAGAATTTGTCGCTCCAACTAGACCCATCTAAGGAAGCTACTTAATTCCTTGAAGCTGAATACGTATAATAGCTGAGAGGAGGGGGTCCGAGCGTGTCGATTTCATGACCGGCAGAGGGGGGTGAGATCGAGTCCCAACGGTGACACCACAATGTTTTCTCCACACATGAATAGTTCCTAGTGCCCCTCACTCCTTAATTTATGATCCTGGACTATTAGAATACGATTCGCTCATAGAGGGCAGCACCATACAGCTGCTTAACACAAAAAAGTCTGGTATTTCCCCCTCTCTTTACTATAGGTGAAACAATAGGATAAACTAATTAAACCACATTCCACGGTTCATTTGATAAAGCTAACTTTACACGCACTAACACGGTTAGCTTTAATTACCAAAATGACCATTACCTAACGAAAAGCCTGGCTTCAATGTTTACCGTTTTGAAAACATGATAGTTGTAAATGATTAAAAAACCGAATAGTTTTGTATTCATGGCTTTTTTATACTAATTGTAACCATAAAAGTAAAAAAAAAATGTTCTTTAACTTTAAGATTAATTGGATGAGCAGACTGCTGCCGGTTATTATACCGTAGTTTTTAAATAAAAATTCTAACAGTACACCGGTTGAACAACGTAAGTTCGCTAGGATTCTGTCAATACCGCTCTATTTTAAATGTTATTTTCGCATTGACTGATTTTTTTTTAACAATTAAGTTTTAACTCATTTATTTTCTTGAAAAATTTTAAGGAATTATTAAATGACATTTTTCAATTATTAAATGACATTCAATAGTAGCTATACCCTAACATTACTAATTAATAGCTCCCGTAGCTTCTAGGTTTGTGGAACTAGGTTTATAAGTATAACTAGGTTTATAAGTATTTTTTTTTCCCATGAATATGAAGGAGAAAAAGGCTAAACTGAAAAATACTATTTATGAATTAAAAAATATCCTTTGAAATGAAGAGCTGTGATGAAGCTAATATATCTCAAAATATATCGGTATACAATTTTGGTTTTCATTTTCTCTGAATAATTATAGCCAAAAAAAGAATAATTGAAACATTTTGTTTCACAAGTTGAAAACAATACGTATAAAGGAAAGAGCAAATGAAAAAGATTGGAAAACATGTTTTGGAAGCTTGCAAACCAGTAAATTAAGTACAACAACCGAAAAGAATAATACATTTAAGTAAGTTTATTTTTCCTGATTCAAACAAAATCTAAAAAAAAACTTGCACTTCCCTCAAAAATGAGCAAATGATGGTGCTTACAAAAGCCTTAGTTCATAAATTATTTTTAAAAAAATAACTAACGCATAAAAATGTACTTTGTTAATCCTGTTTACCCTTAATACTGGTTTTTCTCTTTGAAAAGACTTCATCCATTATTTTTTACTTTAAAGAGAAGAAATCCGTAAGAATTATTAAAAAATAACTTTCATTATTTACATATTTCGAGAATATGCACATTTAAGAACACTTTCTTTTGAATATAATTCAAAAATCTCAGAAATGAAAAAGGTAAAGCTCATGCATTTACACAAACATGGATGGAATAAACTTTCGTACAATTTAAATCTCTTTTTTTTTTTTTTTTCGAAAAAATTTCTTCATAGTCATGTGATTAAAACCTCTTTATTCTTTATCCAATTTGGTTAAACATTTAAAACAAAATATCAACCTCTTTAACGTATTAAACATTTTACAGTATGAACTATATCAGTTTCCCCATTTTTTTTATTATTGTTCCTGAAGCTCTAGCTTAGCAAAATGATAGGTTCAACTATTCAGATATTTAATTTAAAGCTTGAGTTAAAAAAAATTAATTTATTATAAAAAATTTAAAAGCAATGAACATAATTCTTTGATACTTTTCCATTTAAACAACGCAGACGATTAAGTCGCCAATGCAAGGTCACCGAGCAGATGTAAATTCAACTGTTTTTTTTTTCTTTCTATTTTTAAGGTGACGGTTATTTTTTTTTTCTAAAATAATAATAATTGAAAAAATAATTAAAATAACTATATTTATTAGCATCGATTAAGTGGAAAAATATTAATTCTTCTAAAAACAGTGAATGGTGTCAAATTTTCAAAATTCAGATGAAAATTGAAGATTATTTAAGTCTACCAATATGAAAAACGCATTTAAGGTTTAAAAAAAAAAATTGATTCAAATGCATGGCAATGCAAAGAGTGCTGCATTTTCTACTTAAGTTTTAATTTACACTTTTAGCTCAATTATTTTAAATTTGTTAATATCCCCCTCTAGCTTTTAATTACTTCACTTTTCCCTCCTTAAAGATCATTAAAAAGTAGTTCGTAAAATCTATTCTTCCTTAGTAAACGTGCAACAGTTTTCACGATTATCTCATAACTCCTTAAAATGGATTGAAGATGCAATTCACAGTTTTTCTAAGTGAACCAATTTAGAGTGATGCAAAAGTCTATCGCTATTTAAACTGCCTCTGAATAGATTATACGCACCTCTGAACAATTATAAAAAAAAAAGCTTAAATTTTTGCAACAATATTTCAAAACTATTGTGCTAAAATGCAAACTTGTTTTATAAATAAAAAGACGATTATCGCTGGAGAAAAAAACTAAACGCATTAATCTCACTATATGGCCTTCAAAGCATGATTTTTGAGAAACGGTTAAAACAGATTACGTGTTTTTTTTATTTTTAAAAAAAGATCAGTTTCTTCATTAAATTATCTTCTATTTAATCGCTTAGTTTGCTTCTTTATTGGATTGTTTTTAGATTATATTTTAAGATAAAAAAATTAACTAATGATTTCTTTATGGGATCCGAGGAAAAGGTTATATGAGTTTCGTATGGGATCGGAGACGTGAGATAAGATTCTCGAAATAACTCTTTATTGTTTTTTAAAAACGTTTTATTTATTTTAAGCACTTTAAAATCATAAATTATTATTTTTTTAATATTCAACGAGCTCCTAATATAGTATTGAAATTTTTACTTCTAATAATTGTAACAGTTAATATACAGATGTATTTTCGTTCAAACTTACTATTCTTTGTTTATTCAATTAAGAGACATTAAAATAGCAAAAGTAATTCAAAAACACTTTTTTTTTATTTCAAAATAATTTTTTATCCAACATTTTTTTTTCTTCTGAGAGGGCCTCCAAGAACTGCGTGAGCGAAATAGTCTATTT
Source organism: Parasteatoda lunata (assembly GCA_949128135.1). Classification (NCBI taxonomy): domain Eukaryota; kingdom Metazoa; phylum Arthropoda; class Arachnida; order Araneae; family Theridiidae; genus Parasteatoda; species Parasteatoda lunata. Next base: position 108,738,986 of record OX421971.1, on the reverse strand, counting down.
GTGGGAAAACGGACGTTTTTTGCATAGTATAATATGTTCTATTTTTGAGATTTTCAAAAATAAACAATAAAAATTTTATAAAAGTACAGAATTAAAACTTATAAGCCCAAAAGAATTAGCATAGACTAAAGAACTAGCAAGCACTGGAAATGGTAACTTCGATGCACCCACCAGGAAGCAGTACCAGATGACTCGAGCCATACAAGCAGTACTATGGTATATTTGTGGAATCTACAAAAACTTGTAGATAATTTTGATATCATTAAAGATTTTTTTTAACCCAAAAATATTTTTTTAAATGCCTCCATGTATACTGATTTTATGAACATTTATAAAATGGTCAAATGCCTATCCTGAGTTAGAATTTTTTTAACTTATGAATTAGGAGAAAAGGCCAACCTGAAATCCAAATGGGTGGTGAGCATACTTGTTGCTACCTCCTAATGCAGGTAGAGATGTACGTCTAACCTTGTAAATGTTGTACAGGCTGTTATTAGAGGTTCTCCTTCGTCTAGGAGTGGCAAGTTTCACTTCTGGTAGAATTTGAGCCACCAAAAATGCTTCCACGTACTTGGCTGCGAACAGACCACCGAGGGAACTCATGTAACACAAGAAGGATCGAGCCATATCTGGAATCCATGGAACACATGCCCACAAAAAGAGTCTGCAGCAAGCATACATCATCAAGGTCGGTTCTTGACCCAGGAAAAGACTTGTCAAGGCCAAAATTAATGAATGGATAACCGTGCGACTTCCAAATCCGGCAACCGCTGCACCGCCAATAATCTCACCAAAGACACTGGCACAAAATAGTCCATGGGTCATCTCGGCGGATAAGCTGCCCCGATGGAAAAGCGCGTGCCAAAAGTGGACACCAGCAATGGCAAAAAACGGCAAAATAGTATTAGCCAGCATAGATATATTTGCGAAATATGTAGACATAAATAAAACGATAACAATTGAAATTTTCAGAGCAAACGATTTTTGAATTGTAATTATCGTCTGTTGATATTTCTCTTGCATTCTTGTATATCCGTTATTTGGTTTGTCCCAAAAAGTTACGTTTAATCTTGGAGTCGACATGACGCAATAATATTCCACTCACTTCATTCGTTCGAAAAAAAAAGTGAGCGGCTTCTCTAGTACGATGGGATAATGATATGGAATTGTATGTAAACACTGCGGAGGAAAGAAAAAAAACTAAGGTAGTTTTACGAACGAGGAACGAAGTTGCGATCAACCCGTTAATTCGTGCGTGACTACCGCTTGTCGATAAAACAGAGCTTTTCTCGTGCGAAGAAGCATGCTGGGAGGACTCCTTGGGATTCCTCGCTCTGATTGGATGGCGGTGGCGCTACGGACGAAAACAGTTCCATTGCTTTTGACACATGTTGCTCTCGTCCAAATAGAAAAAGAGCAAATTAATCATGTCAATAAAATGATGTGAAGAACTTTTTTTGTCTTTCGCATGAAAGCTGATTTCTTTCTTTTATTTCTCAACGTTTTTCGTTCATTTCTCTACGATTCGAATTCGAAAGAAAAATAAGAAGTTGTTCGACTTTTAGCTCTTTCGGGTTTTTCACCCCTTTAAACTGACTAAATCCTATTAAATAGTGAAGAAGGATTCATTTTCACGATCTTTTAATCAGAAAAGCAATTAATTATTTTTAACAAACACTCTAGACATTTGTCAATAAATACAACACACACAAATAATTTAATTTTTTTTTATCCGATAAAAAAATTAGGTATATTAAAATCAACAGTAAATAAAACGAGGAAACAAATTAATTATTATTCTTTGGTATTTACTGAAAACAATCTTTAAAACATTGGATAAAAAATTAGATGCATTGTTATGGCACATAAAATATTTACGTAAAACTAAATGAAGTGCTTTTAAAAGAAAAAAAAGTCTTCATAGAATGTTTACACTTATTAAATTGCTATTTATAAGTACTTGTTTTAAAATATTTTTTTATGAAATATTTAATTTTTATTAAACAATCTTCATAAAATATTTATTCGTTTTTAAATACTCTTTATAAAATATTATTTCTTTAAATACTCTTGATATTTATTTATTTTCTTAAATACTCTTGATATTTATTTATTTTCTTAATTACTCTTTTATTTTCTCCTTTAAAATATTTTTCATATAATATTTATTCTCTTATAAAAAATAGTTTTAATGGTTGTAAAAGGCCTTTGTTGAAATTGAAATTTAATTTTCAAAACACGAGTCTTATTAAAATCTCATTCTAATAAAAGAAAATTAGTTATATTAAGCTCCATGAAAAAATTAGAAATTATCTAATTGTTGCTAAAATTTTCGTATGTATGCCATTGAAGTGTAACTTAAAGCGTCTAAATAATTTTTTCAAAAGAAAGGCAAGTAAAAGTCAAACAAATATTTCGAATTGTTTCAATAAAATTTACTGAAAACCGTTGTTATCTATATCAAAATATAGATAAGTTTTCGGATAACAAAACTATTTTAAATGTTGATCAATTTACAAACCATTTCTTCAGAATAACTTTTAACTCTAGATCTCTCTTAACACTAGAAAGACTGAAACTTAGTATATACCTATATTGCCCAAAAGCTGTCTAAATGACTGGATTGTAAAAGAATAAATAATGTGTTTAAAATTAATTTTTAATATTTTATATATTATTTACAGTTATATAACAACTTATTAGTAAATATTAACAAAGAAAAAAATTATATGTTGTACAAAATTCTAAGAAAAATTGTCATTATATACATCATTGTTTTCCTAATTGAAATTAAAAGCAGTCAAAATGACTTCCTTAGGCAATCTAGTATTAATATAACTCCTCTTTATAATAAAAATCAAACTTTCACATTTAATATTAAAAAGCCATTTTCAAAATCTTTCAAAAGTAGAATGATTTGAGGGGAGAGTATGATATTTTTTTTATTTTAAAATATAGAAATTTCGAACATTATTATTTTTAAATAAAGTAATACCTTAAAAAAAAGCTAAAAGAATTTGAATGGCTGAAAATTATTACACTATAATACATCCAAAAGATAAATTAACATTAATACATTTATTATTAAAAGTATAAATATGATGTCTTTATAAGCTTTAACATTAAGGAAAAAATTTTATTTCGCCAATTCCTCGCACTCATTCCTAAAATTAAAAGAAATTCAAAGGTGCGTTTTTTTCTAAGAAAAGAAATTATTTTAATTGTCTGACCAAAAACGAAAAGCATCAGGTGTAAACGTAATAAACGTTTTTCGATTTAAGTCTGACGAAAATATTCTTCTTTTTTAGTCAACTTGAAAATATTACTTTTAAAATTTTATTAATTTATTTTAATTTTTTTTTTCTTTGCTTTAGATGAATTTTTTTAATGTTGAATTCCGTTATCTGTCTATGTCTAAATTTCGATTGACGATAAATTTTACCTGCACAATTAGGGATTAATAACAACTCGCATAAGCACAAGGCATAGCGTTCCAATAGAGATTTATGAACAATATCAACTCACGTTTATATATCACGTTTTACCATATTTACCAAATTTTATCACCGATGATAAAAAAAATTTTAATGATATTTTTACCAAACATATTACCAAAATGCTTCGAAAAAAATTACCGAGTTTTTTAGTGTTCCCATAGAGCCAGAACCACGTTAAAGTTTACCGTATTCTGGTAGTTTCAACATATTTTTCGCACCCAAAAGAGAATCAATAGAAACGTAGTAAATTGAATAGGAAAGAAGAATAGAATTTTAAATATTAAAAATATAAGGGAATTTGATTCAAAAATGAGATATTTTTCATAACTATTAGAACTAAGTAAAAATTAGAATAGTTCATAATTTTATATTTTTATTGACTTTAAAATACACTTCCAATATAATTTTTGTTGTAAAATTAAGAAACAGCCTATCCAGAACCAGAACAGGCCAGAAAGATCCTGAAAGTTAAGGCTCCACAATTTCCTTATTAACGACAATGATGTCAGCATTGCGCTTCGACCGCCTTTAGATCTCAGATTAGCTGATACTAATCGATACAAAGCTGCTTGGTCTTCCAGCCGCTACCGTGGAGGATCAAATACCAAATTTGTATAGTAGTTAATATTCATTACGTTCAAAAACATATGTCATTCTATGGAGAGAAGATACGATTCTTTAAATGTGTCTTTTAATATTTTTCAGAAATTATAAGTCCCAATTAACTGCAACCCAGGTTATTAAGATTATTTTTATTTGGTTTACGATATGAGATATTTATATATTTTGTTTATTATGTATTTAATATAGCGAGTGAAAGAGTGAATAAATGAGTAAATTAGTGAATAAGTGTATAAATAAAGAGAAGAAAAGAAGAAGCCAATCAACGGAGAACACACTATGTGAGTAAACAAAAATATTTTAAATCTATAGTTTTTTTGTACAACAACAGTAGTACTGGTAGATTGTACATTGAACTGATTAAGTATTTCTTATTTTATCATCAAAAGACCATTAATCAGCAAATGATCCAAATTGGTTTAGTCTTTTTTTTTTTTGTAAATTCATTAGCTTTTTTTTTTTAATTTTTAAACCTTAAGCCCGTAATTGCTCATATTCTTTTTCGGGGCTCACAGTTCTTTTCCTTTTCAAAGCAAAAAAAAAATAATAAAAGAACAGAAACTAATTTTTAACATAAATGGGGCATAAATTATTTTCAAGTATTCGTTGTATCGAAGTTCAGATGATTATGTAGTTTTTATTTTCTACAGAGAATAAAGTAGTAACTTTTTGTGAATTTGAGAAAAAATCTCTTAAACATTTTTAATTATTTATTTATTTGATAAATTTTTATTCAATAAATATCTTAGAAAATATAATTGCAAGAAGTCACTTACTTCTTATATTCTTGCTCACAAACATAACATAAGATTTTAAATTTTTAGATACAAATTTTGTAATTTTTTCCTATATAAAAACATTATAAAATTCATTCCTAAGTTAAAATAAGATAAAATTATCGAATAACTCTGCATTTATGTTTTCTATAAGTGAGTTATATTTTATAACTAGCTTTCAACTATTAAAAATTTATTATTACTTACCTATTCCTTATCATTTTAACTCGGTGTGCATATGCCCTTTGTCATATTTTTCCATTTCAACGTATAATGGCCAACAGCTTTACTTCTTTCCATGATTCAATAATAATCTTCAATTCATTATTAATCCTCCGTCAAAATGTTTTTGCATTTCTTCTTTCCCTGAGGACTCTAATCAACTACCAGTTTTACTTTGTATTCTTTAAGCTTCAGAGTACATGCCTAATACATTGTTACTTTCTCCATAGTTATTTATTTTTTTAAGCTCTCAAAAATAATTATGCGTTTTAGTTTTATGCAACCATTTCGCTACTAAAATTTTCAAATATATTTGGTACAAACGAATACTTAAAACTTTCGTTATAATCCTAAAGGCTTCTTTATGTCTATTTCATCAAACCATACGAAATTTGAGCTTAGAAAATAGTTCTAAAAATGCAGCGTTCAAAATATGGTTTGCTCAAAAATTTGGGTTCTTTTTTTTTCACTTTGGGTTACATCTTGAGGGGAAAAAAAAATAATAAGGCATATTTAAAACACACTTTCATTCTAAAGTTAGAAATCATATTGATTTTTTGAAATAGTTTGTAATTGGTTTGAAATTTTGAAATTAATTTTTTTGCATATTTTTTGGAAAATATAAATGAAACATTTTCTTCTACTTTAACATTATTGGACCACGACCGTAACCTATTATAGTTTTCCTACTCGTAGAAAAAGAATAATTAAAATTACCTTAATGGTATGATGATTACACTTCAGGTGGGAAAATAACATAATTCCGGAAATAAAACCAATTATATGGAATGTAAAACATTCATTTGGTAATTTTTCCGTTCGGCAAACAAACATAAACTTGGCAAAACAAACTGGACCAACAAATATAACCAATTAACTTTTCATAAGTCAGTGTTTAAAAACTTGTTGCTTATTTTATTCAACAAAGGTTATTTAATACTTGGGGGAAAAACTATACATTTATAAAATCGCTTGCACAAAAAGCAGTTCTTTTTTTTTTTTAAACATTATTTCTTAATAAAAAAAGCCGTTTTAAAAAACCCACATTTTAAGTAAGAATTTATTTTAATATTAAATGAACAATTCGTTATTTATTCGAAATCAGTTTTATTCAATTTTATCATGTTAGTTATAGATGAAATATAATTGCAAATTTTTCTTTAATTTTTATTAAAAATCGGTAGCAAACAGAAACAATTAACTTTTTCCTCGAAACTAAGAGTAGTAATTATTCAAAACCACGATGAAGATTAGAATAATGTAATTTACAAATTATTATAGGTACATTTCATTTCCATTATCTGCAATAATTAAAACTGAAAATGCTTTTGTTATTTTATAAAAAGAAATAAAATACTTTTTTACGGATCCTTGAAGCTCCCACCTAATCTTTTTAATGTGTATTCAATGAACACAAACGAAAGTAATCTTCACCATCTTTCGGAAGCATAGACATCTGTACTTGTCAAAATCATTCTTTCTCCAAAGACACGAAACCTGCAGCTTACGATTTTTATTCAATTGCCATTGAAAGATAATTCAATTACAGGTGAGTTTCCTTTTCTTTGACGCATTCTGCGGCAACGCATACCTTTTTTTTTTTCTAGTTTTCAATATTTTTGCTTATTTAAACTAGCAATGTTGAAACATACATAAATTTTACACGTACATTACATTATGAGCGTTTCATATTGTTTCTTAAAAGCTGATTATTAGTTAGTGAATTAGTCTGTAAGTGTGAAAAATAATAATTATTATACATACTAAGATATATACTACATGATCTTAATTATGCATACTAAGCTGCAATTTTAATGGTTCACGTACTTAACCGTCCGTCTTCTGAATAATTTATGTGGAACGATATTTTCTGTTACAACCCCAAAATCGTACGTAATCTTTAAAAAAATGGCTGAAAATGTGATTTTTAATAAGAATTATGTAACTTAAAAGAAAGCATGAACTATAATACTTATGGATGATCCACTCTGACGTACTCTAATATAAATATTGCAAATCTATAGAATGATTTCAGAATTGCTGGTATTGAAGCCCCGAAACAAGTTAATTACTTCCTCGCCTCATTTAGTCCATCCAAATTGTGCATGGGTAAAACTGACATAAATTCTAAAAGCTTCAATTATGATCTTTGTTCCATGGTGGCTCAAGGGAAGAAGCATTCGCCTTCCAATGCGGTGAACTTGGTTCGAATCCCAGCAGTCGGTACACATTCGCACTCGACTTGCACCGACAACAGTGCTGAACGTAAAAATAACCTTAGTGGTATCATGAGTTAGAGTCCCCTTGCCGTCAAGCTAATCGTGTGAGACTTTCGTGGTGGTCCTCTCCGCGTAACGCAAATGTGGGTTAGTTCCATCAAAATTTCCTCCTCAGAGGCAAATTTCTTGTTGTTGCAAATTTCTTCGAGTTCCATTGTTTTCTGGATTAAGTTCAAAATTGCAAGGGTACGAAGTTCATGAACATTAGTAGTCGTAAACACAAAATAGGGTTGACTGTTCAACGACGGTTATAAAATAAAATAAAAAAAATCATGATTCAAAAGACTTACAGTTTCCCATGCAAAATCTCTTAAAACATTTGCTGCGAGAAGAAAGATTGTTTACATAGTGTTAAAAAATTCCGTATCAGATTATGGTAAAAAGTACAGACAGTCAGGGTGCTGGTACTATTAAAAGTAAATTCCATTTTCACCGGAATATATTATGGAACAAAAAATTTTATGTACCCTGATTTTTACAGTAATTACTATAAAATCACTGAATCACTCAAATTAATTTTACTGTAAAAAGTATGGTATAATATTTTACGTAAAAATGGTTTTACGGTAAAATGGATTTTTCAGATGATGCACCTAAAGTGCCAGTACTTTATATCTTAATTTGATCTGACAATTTTCACAGCGTAGAAGTGTTTCCATATTTTTGTTCAACCTGTGTATCTTAGCTTATGTATCTTAATTTAACTGTAGTCAAATCATTGTCTAATTGTTAAAAGTAGATTCTTGGTGTAAAAAAAACAAATAAACTTTTCGAATAGAAAATCGGTTTCCCCTGCAGTCTTTACAATTCAAATTAGTACAAAAATTATAGCTAAAACAAATATTTTAAGATATAACCAGCTACTCATGACATGACTCTAAATTCTAAATTGTAATGGCTCGAAGGCTCGGAACAAGTATTTCCGAAACTGCACGACTCGGGGGTTGTTCGCGATCTACAGTTGTTAGCACTTATGCAAAGTGGATGAATGACGGTGAAACCAGCAGTAGACGACATGGTGTTGGACGTCCATACGCTATCAAAGAAAAAGGTCGTCGGAGATTGTCTCGCTTGGTGAAGCAAAACCGGAGCCAGACAGTGGCTCAGCTGACAGCCCAATACAATGCAGGGTCAAGTAGAATAGTATCAGAGCACGCTGTTCAGCGGACACTGTTGGATATGGGACTACGCAGCAAACGTCCCACTCGTTTGTCTTTGCTGACCAAGCGTCATCGCCAAGTACGCCTGGGCTGGGCCCGGGAACATCGCGACTGGTCCATGGATCAGTGGGAGAGAGTTGCCTGGTCAGATGAATCATGGTTTGTCATTCATCACGCCGATGGCCGTGTAAGGATACGCCATCTTCTGGGCGAACATTTGCTCCTTCGATGTACAGTAAGTCATACACAAGCCGGTGGTGGCGGTATAATGCATTGGGGGACGTTCTCTGGGACCCGTGGTTGTGGTAGAGCAGACCATGAATGCTACAGGGTATCTGAACATCATTGCGGACCAAATACACCTTTACATGGCCTCTGTTTTTCCTGCTGGAAATGGAATTTTCCAACAGGACAGCGCCCCGTGTCACAAGGCTCAAATTGTGTTGGAGTGGTTCCAGGAACATGATGCTGGATTCCAGTTAATATCCTGGCAGCCTAAATCACCGGATCTCAATCCGATAGAACACATTTGGGATGTCATGGAACGGCAGCTCAGAGTTCAAAGACCAATAAGTCGCAATATCTCGGATTTGCGTGACCGTTGCTTAAACATCTGGTACAATCTGTCTCCGGCCATCTACCAAGGACTTTTGGCATCCATGTCAAGGCGGGTTGCAGCTGTGTTGCGGGCTAAAGGTGGGCTATAAACCGTAACTTTTCGATAAACCAGAAACATACGATTATTTCTATTCTCTATTTCTAAAATCAAATTCAAAAAATTTATTTCTTGAATATGATTAACATACTTTCGCCTAAGTATTTAAATATTGACGTAAGAAGCAATTTTAAAAATCAATATAATTTTATTATTAAAGTTTTTGACTAAACGAGATACGTTTAGTTCGTTCTTAAATCCGAAAGAATGTCTTTACTCTCAACAACAGTAATCAACATTCCTATAGCCTATATTTCTCCTTCATCAGTCAATATTTTCGAAGAAAAAAAATCAACCCCCATTCATTTCGACTTGACAAGAAAGTACTAGTGAAAGGATTAGAATATGAGCACCAAATTTCGAAAGACTTTCGGTTGTCAAAACTTTCAGAGGTTTTTAGGGTCTCGGGAATTAGGTGAGAAAATGTTTTTTTTTTAAATATAAAAAGAATTTATGACAGTTGGGATTGATTTCTAAGTTGAAAGTTCTTAGAATAAGATTTTTCAATGTCCTGGTACTGAAGTGCATGATAATTTAAAATAATTAACTTGAGTTTTAATGCTAGAAATCTACAAAAATAAATGACACTAAATATTACAAACCATAAAACTAATTTTTAAAAATAAATAATTTCTAAAAGTAAATAATAATAACAATAATCAAACAAAAGAATTCAAAAAACGAGGGGGAAAAATTTCAATATGAAACAACTAAGTCGGTAAACTGATTCGTAATGCAGTACAAACATTCTGCAATTTTAATGAACTGTTAGTTGAGCCATTGTTTTGCTTATTTGTCTAATATTGATTTTATAGGTCGATGGTTTTATAGGTTTAATTTGCATGTCTTATTGACTTCATGGGTAGATGGTAAAAAGAATGTGTATAAAACACAACAGTAATTGAGACTTTTACTGGCCCACCACAGTTCGATTAAGAGCCAAATATTGCTTTCCTAGTCATAAATTAGACGTATATTACGCAAAAAAAATTTTAAGTTGCATAACTAGATGCTCATCATCCAGATTTTTTTAACATTTTAACTGATTATAACTCAATACATAGTTTACGGGGCTTGTTGAAAACATACGATAAACATTAGTTCGATGATCGAAATGAAAGTAACTTCTGTTGTAGAGTTTTAACAAAACATTTAAAAAAAATCTGTATGACGCTTTACAACTCCTTTGTTTGGCTAATTTAACAGTAATATGCTTCCTTTAATTTTCAAACTAAAGTTCCATTGAAGAATAACTCACAAATTTTCTCCAATACGGCACAATGGAACATTTGTTATGCATGCAAAGGACATAATGGGATCAGCTTGTCCATCCAAACTTTTAAGAGGTTTTGACATGAAGCTAATTTGCCTTCTCCATCTAATATATAGTTTCATCAGCTGCGTGGTAGAGAATAGTAAAGGACACAAGGCTTATTTTATGCATTTTGAAGCCTTTGTTTGATTAAATATATCTTAGTTAAAGAGATTGAATGTAAGACTTTGAACAATTCAAGTAATCGATTTCAAACCCTTTCTAGATTTGTTATCTGTGTTTATTTCATAGTGGACCAAAGAAAAAATTTTCTTAAAATAAGAAAGAAAATGAAATTTTGTTATGATACGAATAAAAACAACTACCAATTCCTAAGATTAGTAAAAATAGTATTTTTTGCGCTGTGAGTATATAATTTCGATCCTTGGAACCATACATTTGTTCTTGCAGTAGGGTAGAGTGGGGTCAATTGTAACAGGGTACGATTGTAACAGACCAAAAATTTCGAGTGTCGGGTTCTAGATTTGGTTCCTAGGTGGCGCACAAGGTGTATTTAATAAATCTACGTGTACACCGCTGCTGGCAAACATTTTTATGTACTTTTAAAAGAGTTACATCACAAAAGATATTTTCCCGCTACGTAAGTACTTTTTTGGTATTAGAATATCATATTGTAACAAAGTAATTTTGTTTAAACAAATAAAAATTATTAACCGAATATGTAAGTGGACACCTTAATTAACATTTCAAAAAAAAAGATTAGTTTTGTTAATTAACTAGCATTGTTTTAACAAATGAAGCTGAAATGGCGTCTTAGGGACGATTGTAACCATAAGTAAAGGGACGAATGTAACAGCTGAAAATAAATAATCTCATGTTTACAAACCATTACTTAACTCTTTAAGAACCACCAATAGCTTCCTATATCATTTATATTATGTTGCATGTGCATTATTTTATTTGTCACCTTTCACAGCATAAATTAAAATTTTTAACCCCTTAAAGTTAAAAGTTTAACCCTTTAGGTCACTGCTCATTATTATTTTTACTCCTAAAATATCACTACTATTTTGATCAATAAAAAAATATATCACAACTATGATAATTTGTGTAATTAACTATGTTTTAGTTGAATTTATGAACTGTTACAATTGACCCCGTAAGTGGGGACAATTGCAACAAGTGCACGACTGTCAAAATAATAACTAATATAATTACATTTAAAATAAGGTATTATTTTTTTCTAGTAGAGGATAGTCTACTTTACTCGTCTGTCAATTAATACTAATAATATATTGGATTTTTTTGTTAGTTAAAAATAGTTAAGTAAAAAATGTTACAATTGACCCCACTCACCCCTACAGTGATAACTAAAGACATTCGTAACATGATAAAAAAAAAATCGAAACCCTGTTCTTTACAAGCAAACATTTATTTATTTTTTTGTTTTAATAAATGATATTAAAAAAGCTTTACAATATATGTAAGTTTTGAAAGTGATTGCGGGTTTTCGGTGGATAAATTTAATTACAGGTGATTTTTGGTTCATTTCGATTAATTAGAGAGATTTTACATATCCTCTGTCTTACGTTAACCGTAACGCTAACCTTATTTTCTACCCCGTAGCGATAATCTGGTTTGTAGGAAAACTTTCGCACACGCACCTTGAAACTAAAAACAGCGTTATCAGGTTCAAAACGATATGCAAAATCTCTCTAATATTATTTGAAGTGCGTTTTGTAAACTCTATCGTGAACTGAAAAATTTTATTCAAGTCAAGTATAACTATTCATTATTTGGTTTTTTTAACCGAAAATGGGAACGCATACAGCTTAAATGTTTGCTCGTTTTTTTTTTTTTTTTTTTTTTTTTTTTTTTTTTTTTTAAATCAACAATATTTTTTTTCGCAAACAATTTATACGACGCATTCTCTCTTCTATTATTCTTTTGTTCTATTACCGACTGTGAACAGCCGCCTCAGAAAACGGATTTGTGATTCTTAATGTTCTACTTCATAGCTTTGAATCCAACTTCGGCCAGGAAACTCTTAAAGAAGACTCTCCTTAATTGAGGTTTTTTGATTTGAGAATAAAGCATGAAAACCACCCTTGTTAGCCCAACGGCAGTGATTAGTGATTTTTAGTTATTTGCAGTTGTCTCGTTATTATTCTCGCTGTTTCATTTTTAGATAGACCTCGTACTGATCCATTTATTCATGACAAAAATTCTTTTTACAAAAAGACAAAAAATTATCCAAACACGCAAAATTATTATGAATAAATTAGAAATTAGTCTAAAAAAATAAGATATGACTCATTTTTGTTACTATAGTTATTCCTACGGATTATTAACAAAATTTAAAATGCTGATTTTGAAAATTAAAAAAAAAAGTGTCTAATTAAGTTCCACATGATGCTGAATTTCCACTTTTAAAGCCTGAGTTACGCGGATAAAAAAAAAAACAGGTAAAATTACTGTACTGTATGGTAAAGTCATTTCTGGTTTTAAAAAAATAATCATAATTTTGGTAATAAAATTAAAGTATACGGTTTTTAAACCCTTCATATAGTAACGGTTTACCAGAAATTCCGGTTTCAAATTATAGTTCTTATTACCTCACGTGTAGTAAAAATAAAAAACTGAAAAGATAATTTAACGGAATATATGGTTTTGACGCCATGCTCTAAGGCATGGGTCGCCAAACTTTTTTGATCATCGACCCCTATATAATTTATCGAAATCTCCATCGACCCCCATAAAAGTAATTTTCTGTTAATTAAAACAAAACTGTATTAGATACTGTGTTTGCACATTTATTTTATGATTTTAAACATTTATTAAAATAATAGTACATTGTGTAACAATAGTTTAAGGAAAAATATATTAATGTTGAAGTTTAATTACCTTAATAATTATTAAATAATAAGTAATTATAAATAAGTAGAAATAATAAGTAAAGTAACTACAGATTTATTGCTTCTTAATCAATGAGATGGGTGTGTCTGGAGTTCTTTTGGAAGGTTCGCTATATTGGTTTCGAAATTGGTCAATTTTAATCTTAAATCCCCTCGAAATTCCACATTTAATTTATTTCCGTATTTAGTTAAGATTGAATTTACGTGACTGAAACCGGCTTCAACCATATAGGAACTAGGAAATGCTAGCATAAATGGCTAAGCTATTTCGTAAAGTTTTACATATTTTTGCATTATATTTATATTTGTCCAAAATTTGATTATTGTTAAATTTTTAAAAAGGGTATATGCGTCAAGATACGATAATAATTCAGCAAGCTCATCTTGCAGGTTGATGTCCACGTTTTCAATTTGAACAGAAAATGGCACAATAATCCAATCAGGGATGTCAATGTTTTCCAAATCAACAAAGCGCAGTTTAAAATCGTCGCTCAATTTTTGAAGATGACCTGTATATATTTCCAAGTCTTCTTCTTTTATTTCTAATTGTCGCAGATTTGAAAAATACTGATAATCCTTACGCAGCAATGAAGATGTAAGTAAATTTAATTTTACTTGGAAGCCTAACAATATTGTTCGAGCTTCGATAAGTGTTACATCTTTTCCTTGCAACTTTGCTTAGACATCATAAAATTTTCCAAATAAGTTCGCTAAATAAAAAATATGGTTCTTATTGTTTTGGAGTTCATCGCGCAGAACAAGGTTTATTTCGCCGAGAAATTCGGTTGTGGAATCATATAGCTCAACGAGCCTTTGCTAACATACACCTCTAGACAACCATCTAACTTCGGTAAATGATTAAATAACTCGTCGTTTTCCTCACAAAGTTTGGAAAATAATCTTGATTTAAGAGGCTGGGCTTTAATTTGACTGATACACTTAATGCAAAACTGTAAAACTTTATGTAACTCTGGACTCTGATATTTTGCTACTAAGTTGTTTCGATGCAACACACAATGAATAGTACGTACACCGGGCCCTTTTTCTTTAAGAAATGTAGCAAAACCTCGGTAACGCTCTACCATAGCATGTTCCCCATCTGTGTCTACCGCTATTATATTTTCAAGTGGAATATCATATTTATTTAAATATTCCTGCAAACATCTAAAAATTGCCTCTCCTTTTCCATCAGATTCAAGATATTTAAGCAAATAAAAATTCATCAATGACTTGTCCTTAAATTTCACTGAAATATCTAACGTACATCATAAGAATAGCAGAAACGCCAAAAACAGATTCATCAAGTTGAATAGAGAAGCTCTGAAACCACTGTATTTTCTATTTCTTCAGCCATTTCGTCGATACGCTGTTTTACAGAATTTGCAATGACTTTAAAAGGAGTCTTTTTCCATTACATCCTCAATGACGTCTTTAATTGCAGGTATAACGATTTCTTCAATGATTATGTGTGGTTTCCCCCTCTTTGCTATATTAAGCGAAATCTTGTACGAAGCTAATAATCCTCCTTCAACTTCAGTAGACTCATTCATAAAACTTCTTATAGTTGGTCGACATGTGAATTTTTCTTTAAGTTTTTTGAAAAATTCAAGTTCTTTATTTTTTTTTATCTGAGTGAACCCTATCAAGATGATCTTTCCTTTTTGACGGTTTCATGTAGTCATTTCCAAAAGTTTTCCAAATATTCAACACTGTTCACAGTTTGCAAAGATAGCTGAAACTGCCTAAGAGATTTGCGTTTGTAACGTCAATGCTCGTCATACGTGACATTTGGACAAGCGCACATATGCATATGACTTATAACCCAGAAGTGCAGCGTTCGTGCTACTGCGCGCTGATACGTAAATACTTGTTTCACCCGAATAAAATATACATTTATTAATTTATGTTCTATAAAGAAACTTATATTATGTCAATTATAAAAAAATTCTCAAATTTTACATACTCAATTAGGTATGTGTGATTTGCGCATTAAGTACTGTTTTTTTTTCCCGACCCCCAATCGACCCTTCCGATTCGGATCGACCCCCATTCGACCCCCTGGCTCAGATTAACCCCCGCTTTCGTTAAATAGACCCCTGGGGGTCTATATAGACCACTTTGGCGACCTCTGCTCTAAGGTATCATAATGAAATTATCAAATTTCATCATATTTACCAAATTTTATCACATATTATAAAACCATACTGATAATATTATCAAAGCACTTCGATAAAAATTAACGTGCTCTTTAGTGTTCCCAAAGAGCCAGAAACACGGTAAATTTTACCATACTATGGTAGCTTTACCTATATTTTTTTTCTCAATGTAAGTACCCATAACTAAAACAACTAGATAAATACACGTATACCAAACACAATAATACAGAACAAAATATATTAAAAAAATTTTGTAATTAAAACAATAGGATTTCCCAGCTTTTTCTCGACTTTGAAAGTATCTCGCAACTTTTGAAATGAATTTTATCTGCCATGCATCCAAACCTTTATACTAAATCAAATCCATCGACTTCAATTTTAGGAGCATTGAACTCTCACACGATTGAAATTAATAATAGCACTATTTAAATTATAATTAATAAACGAAACAAACAAATCATAAAATAAGATATTAAATATTCAAATCATACTGAATGAAAAATATATTCAGCATTAAACATCATAATAAATGAATAAAATATTCATATTACAATAAAGGAAAAAATACTATAAAATCGTAATAAATGAATAAAGATGACAAATCATTAAGGATGACAAAGACATTCAAAAAATAGTGAATAAAATTCAAGAAAAGAAAATATAATAAATTCATTTTGAATTTTTTTCGAAATTTATTCTATTTAAACACGTTTTCAAAAAAGATGTATAAACGAAACAATTCAAAAATTAAGAAGAGAATAAAATGATATATTTCTAAAAAGACTTTGACTTTTAAGTGAAAAATCATTCATGATTTTTACTTTAATTCAAAAATATGACTTAAAATGAAACAGACAAATCATAAAATAACATATTAAATATTCAAATCACGCTGAGTGAAAAAGATGTTCAGTATTAAAAATCATATTAAAGGAATAAAATATTCAATTACAATAAAGAAAAAAATAATAATAAAAATAATATTTTTAAAAATCACGTTTTTGTAGTGGAGAATAGTAATTAAAAAATAAAAATTTGAAAAACGAAAAACGTGGGGCGCATGAAATACATAACAATAATGTTTAATTAGTGTGTATGTGTGTTCATGAGAATATGCGTATGTATATCTGTAATTGTATCTGAATGTGGATGTGGAATATGTTTGTGTACATGCATGTGTATGTGGATGTATGTGTGTATGTGGATGTGTATGTGGCTGTGCACGTGTATGAGTAAGAAAATGTGTATATGTACTGTTATGTAGTTCATGCGCCCCACGTTTTCCGTTTTTCAAAATTTTGTTTTTTAATGATTATTCTCCACTACAAAAACGTGGTTTTTAAAAATATTATTATTATTATTATTATTATTTGTACTCACTTCCAAAATCTCAATTTTTTCACTCACTGTACACAAAACTTTTCAACTGACATGCGACACTAATTTGAAATAATCAAATCGACAACAAAAGACAATCGCGAAAATATTAGTTTTCCTTTAATTTTAATTTTATTTTACTTTGTATGTCTTCTTTCTCTTTATTTTCATGCATTGTTATCGAATTCTAAACTATGTGCCAAATTTGAAGTCTGTAGCTAGTCGGGAAGTTAGTTTAAAAACGATTACAAAATTCCATCCGAACATACATACACGAAGGCAAGTTAATATAAACGTGGTAAATACTTTAAAATTATAATAAACGAAAAATGGAAAATTCATTAAGAATAACAATGGTATTAAAAAATATAGTATAAAATACAATGAAAGAGAATATAATCAGTCAATTTTGAATTTTTTCGGAAATTTATTCTTTTTAAAAACCTTGTCATAAAAGAAACAATAATAATATAAATGAAACAATAATATAAATGAAACAATATAAATGGATATAAATGAAACAATTCAAAATTTTAAAAGTTTTCCAAAAATTAATTTTTTAAAAAAAATAAATTTTATATTTTCAAAAAGACTTTGACTTTTAAATGAAAAATCATTAATGGTGTTTTACTTTTATTTAAAAACGTGATTTGGTGTATAAAATTTCATTGGCAGCTTAACATATCAACTAACAACTTTTATAGCGGTTCTTACGAATTGCTCCTTTCTATTTATTTTAGCAATCTTTCTTGTAAGCCATTTAAAGATCGTTTACTATTACTTCTCGTCCCTATTCCACTTTGTAATGACCTCCCTACAAATCCTAACATTGTCTTGCAATAGACATTAACGGAAATTGTCCACTTGATTTATTCTGTGGCGACGAAGTCGTGTAAGAAACAGATGACGACCAAATAGCTCCCAAATTGGAAAGACATGTCTTTCACGAAAATTGTCCTCATCTCCCACATTGCTAGTTGTCGTGTATTTTTCTCGTTTGTTGAAATGTTTTCCAAAATAATTAGCGATAAATCTCATTTCCATTTGCCACTCATAATCAATGCAAAAATCGAATAAAAATAATAATAAAAACCGTAATTGGGTAATTATCAAAATCACAATGCGCCTAATTAAAAGTAGAATGCAGATAGCCTCTTCAGTAATTGAAATATTGATTCTAATTACATCCTTATTAAGAATTCAGAACATTTTTTGTCATTCAAACCTTAGTTTCGCATTTCAATTTTTAAATGGCTAATTGATTTTCTGAAAGACTGAAACACGTATTGACTAAAATGGTTTTGATTATATATTTTTTATTTTGCTTAAATTTAAATTCTATTTATAATTTAATCAATATAAATTAATGTCGTTTTAAACAGAATTGAAACTGTCATGTATCAAATGTTGAAATTTGATTACTTATTTTTTAACTAACGTAAATTATCTTATTCTAAGTTTTTTTAGCATTTTTTTTAATTGATGTCAAAGTTTTCAAAATAAATGTAAACAACAACACTCTCGAACTCTTGACCTGCTTCCGGTTAGAAAATATAGAGCTGCTTACTTCAGCTGATTCTGCGAAACGATATTTTCAAACAGATAATTTTGTTTTTAATAAAAGAAATAAACTGCATAATTTTTGAGCTCAAATCTGCTGTATTTCATAAGATATTAATGATATTAGGTAATTCTGGTGAGTTTGAACTTGAAATTTGTTTTAGATATTTAGATATTTCTTCACAATTTTGTAGATGTATTGTTAAAAAAGCTTCTTTTTTTTTAATGGCGGGCACTTGGGATGTATTGTCCCATTGACCTCATATGCCAGAACTGCTACTCTCTTCTCATTACACAGTGGGCACCTGTGGCGAAGCCACGGCGGTGGAGCAGCGTCGCCCACGTCACACAACCACAAACCCGTTTATAGGGCGGGTCACATTCACAGAAAAGAGAAAGGACATAGAACACAGAGAGAAAGAAAGAAACATCCATTCCCTGAGCAGGATTCGAAACCGCAACCATCGGCTCGGCAGTCAGATACGCTAACCACTCGGCCACCTGGTCAGCGTTGTTAAAAAAGCTTTAATTTCACAATTAGTAACGGCCAGTATTATTTCTGCAGTTTTCCCCCTCTTTGTCCAATAATTTATTTATTTTCTTATCCATTTCGTTTTCTGAAGGTAGTTCTGATTATTTACTCGGTAAGTTTTTCTACCAAGGATCTAATCAGTTAAGACACTCCGGTAATAATTTTCAAAATACCATTCATTTGTTTTTTATTTTTATTTCAACAAGAAGTTTATACAGGCATTCTAATAAAAGAGCACGAAAAATTTTCGAATAAACTAATAGCTGTTTTTGATTACCACTATTAAACAATGTATAAGTAGCTATGAAAATAACAGTGTAGTTGAAACAGTTTTGCAGTGCTGTTGGAAACATGAACTCTGAGAATGTGAACATTCTAAACAATGCGGCTCTCCCAATTCTATGGCAATATTTCAAGAAAGATCAATTACTCTTGCAGAAGCATAACTACTCCATTTACACATCAAGACTTGCGCAACCATGGTTTGATGAAATGGCTGAGCAAAAACAGGACTAACCTTCTCAAAACCGTGGTCAGAACGAATTAGAACGTAGATTACGTAGACAACCAAATCAACAATCCTTACTGCCAACCGTTCACTCTAGTTGTGATAGACGCCGAGACGTCAATTCCTACGCCAACCTATCAAAAATTGATGGAAGATCTCCTCAGGCGTGTGAAGGCTGTCATCGATGCAAAAGAGGAACTAACATCCAATGAATATTTGCTACAGGACTGTCCGAGTCCACAGAATGTTCGGCTTCTTTTGGCCAGATAATGTACGCTTAGAATTGATATCTCTTTAGCTGAATTTGAATTTAAGTTGTTGTTTCTTTTTTTACTATCTTAAAACAAAGATTTAAAATTTTAATTTCCAGAAAAAAACTAGAATTTTGATCAAGTGCAACTAACGATAGCTGCAAGAAGATAATCGATAATATATAATTCTTCTTTGGACTTCTGAAATAATTTTTTCACAAAGCATCTCTTGAAAAAAAGAAAATGGCACATAGCGCATTGTTTTGTCTTGTTCTAAATTACGATTAAACGTTTCTGAATGCTTGACAATATCTTAATAAGTAAGCTAATTGTGCATCTTATTAATATCTGTGCATCCGATTAATAATATTAAAATTACATCCTATTAATAAATTAGCACTTATGATTGATATTTCCTTAACTGAACTTGAAATAAAGTTTTTTTACTATCAAATTAAATATCATATCTTAAAAAAAAGGTTTAAAATTTTAACTTCCCTAAAAAAATAGAATTATGAGCAAGTTTCAACTAATGATAGCTACGAGAAGTTGCCGATCGTATTTAATTCTTCTTTAGAATTCTGAAATTATTTTTGCACGAAGCCTCTTTTTAAACAAATAAAAAGAAACATAACGCATTATGTTGTCTTCTCAATTGAATTGACAATATATATATAGGCTATTTGTGGATAAACAGGCTATGAGATACGAATCCACATTTGTGGATTCGTATCTAATACTGGTATTTGTAAATTACGTAGGTTATTAGGAATGAGTCCACAAATAGTCTTATAAGTAGGCTATTTGTGAATTCGTATCTATAATTGGTTTTAGCGACGGCCTAGCTTCATAATATACTTTACACTGCTCTAGATTCTAAAAATCTGCGTCTAATAAGACGTTTATCAGCTAGCTACAGTTTTAACAGCTGCTCGTAATCTAACAGCTGTTCGTCAGCTTCTAACAGCAATAATTTTTGTTGCAATCTTTCATTTCATAATAACTATTAAAAACATAATAACATCATAAATCCCATCTCATTTTAATATGAATTTATAATATTATAATAATAAAATAAACGTAATTTTTAATAAGAAAAAAATTTTCAAAATGCACCAGTACTCAATAATCTCACTACTCTCATTATTTTCCAGTTTATTAAAAATCTAATGATACCATCATAAATCCCTAAGCATTTTAATATCTCTTTTACTTTTATGTATACGTTTTTGAGTGTTTCCTCGTGTGTTTACATATTCTGTTGTTTTTTTTCCTTCTATTGCATTGCAATGAATCTCCGTCTGTAAATTAGGATTTCACAGCAAAGAAAAGTTACAAATATCTGCTGTTTACTCTCAAGATTTGATTATATTAAAGATTTAAATGGCATTTGCAAGTCATTGTAATCTTCAAAGTATCATTAAAACTGATTAGACTTTTAACTGGTAATCCTTAATAATTCTAAAGTAGTTCAATTTAAGGATAATTCATATAATTAAAATTACTTAAATCCGTTTAAATTAATGGTTCAATCAAGCGTTTCTTGAAAAACAATGAGTTTTCATTTGTTTGCTTTTTTGCATGTATTGTTATATAATTTTATATTGCTGTATAATTTTTTTCCGAAAAGTCTAATTTTAAAAAATTAATAGTTGAGAGTATATCTAGCTACCTACGCATTATATTTTCTTCATCAAAATTAAACGAATGAATATTATATGAATTCCCAATTGCTAACTTTTAACTTTTCATTCTTTGATTCTTGATTCGTTTGTGTTTTTTAATAACACTCATTTTCATAATTAATCTATCCATACATTAGTTATTTTATAGAAAAGAACTATGCATAAATAAAATATAAAAGTGCAAATAAAAGTGCAAGTGCTGTTAACTAGTAAGATGCACTTGTTGCACTGTTGTATACAGTACAGTCCAAATTATTGCAGAAACTTTTTTTTTCTTTTTTACAAGTTTGCAATGACATTTTCTTGGATACAATACTCTTACAATCCTGAAATATTTTTGAAAGATTCGTTCATAAAATGAAGGTATCACCCTGAATAACTTTTTAAGTGAGCTAACCATCGATCATAATGGTTCAAAGAGGCTGCCTGAAATGCACTAATTAATTAGTGCTAAATTAAGTTAGAAAATCAGACACAAAAATGTACTTTCTCTAGGTAAATGTAGATAAATTTTTCAATGGGTTCAGAGTTTTTGCCATCAAAACATGGAAGTAGCCGAAATCTTGAATATGATCCCGATAGTTTAGTAAAGAGAGCGGTAGAGAGTTTTCATCCCTCAATGGCACTAATAATGAATTTTACCATATCTCCGAAAGCGAATCAAAAACTCTTTACACTCAATTATAAAGTTTGTTTATCCAAAGATAATTCCATCTAAAAAGCAATATTTAATTTTTTTTATAATTATTTCATCTACGAACGGTCGAAAAAATTTTGAATCGTAAGATATATAAATTTTAACATCATTTTTGAAATTTCAAATTACAAAATACAAATTTTTACTAAATTGGTAAAACAGTTTTTGAAAAATAAAAATTTTAAAAAACGGCTTTTTAGAAATTTTATCACTTAAAAATTTATTTTATTTCACTTATTTTATTTCAATTGTTCTTAATACTTAACCATAGTTAACACTCTGCAAATTAATTTTTTATATGATATGTAAATACAGTTATAGTTGATACATATATAACATTAAGTGAAAAATGAAATCTTATTGTGTCCCCAAAGTATGTGCCCTCGATATAACAATATATACTTCGACAACAATATATTTATTTGGTCCCCAAGAAATTGTTGTAGCGAGGTTTTTTAAACTCTAAATTTCATCTGGTAGTAAACAATTATCTGGTCTTTTTACCAGACAAATAACTAAATTCTTTTAAAAGTTATTAAACTTCGTTTTAAAATAAATCGCCAATTCGGCGACATTTTTCCTCCTAGATGAAAATTATCAAAATCAATGCATTATTCCTCTTTTTTGAGAACTTTTGTGACCCCAGACAATGCAGCATTAGGGTAAAATTCAAAATATTAAAATAAAACCACAAACGCTTTTCATTTTCTAAAATCTATAGCTTTTCTCCACATTAACGTTTCAAGTCATTTTCAAAATGAAAATAAAGGACGCTGGCTAAGGATAGGCTAAACTTGACCAAACGGTCATAAGTACCTGTTGAAAAACCACATTAGTTTTGAAAATAACACATTATTCGTAAAAAAGCATCATTTTTTGCTACTACAGAGCCTTCGAAAAACAACCTTAACGTCACTATTGGAACTTTTTTGGGTCATAAGTTTAAACCAATAAACTCACAGCCTTCTACAGATTGTTAAAGAAAATTGAACGCTATATTAACACAATTTAACCACATTTAAGCAAAACTGTCTCTTAAAATGTTTACAAAAAAATAAAGAGTCTGCTAAATCTGCACCTGTATTATTTTATAAAGCATACTTCATGAATCAATAGATAAAATACTATTTTTTATTGAACACATTTTTTCATCAAAGTTATTTCTTGCGTTAATTTTCAGACAACCTATACAATATCTTGATCCCAATAGAATTATCATTCACTGCATAATTGCTGTAAAATTTTTGCCTATCTAATTATACATATTGTGTCTCAATTTTATTGAATACCTGTTAACCAATGAAATACACATTACTAAAATTATAATTTTATTTTTATAATTTCCATAATCTTTCTAGCATTATTTCAATTTTAGTGCTCATATACAGCGGAATGCTGAACGAAAACTGACTCTCCAACTCGAAACTTTCAGCAACACCGTTAATTTCAACTGAGAAATAATTTACACTCCCTTGATGGCAAAAGAAAATGCAAATTAGGTCGAAAAGTAACGGAAAGACGAAAAGAGAAACAGCAAAATTTCACTCCCACTTTAGACAGTTGCCGAATTATCTTCTCCCTCAAGCAAATTATGTCGAGTAGTTTCCGGGACTCAGAATAACTTGATCAGAAGAGAGTGAGGAAAAAGCGATTTCTCTTCGCCTGGAGGGCTGATTTTACGACACGTACTCACCGAGAGCCAGTAAAATCAGATTTTGTAGTTTTCCGAAAGAGTTGGAAGAGATTTTTAGTATTTTCTGAAAGCATCCTTGCTTTGGAATTCTTAGTGAGTCCTTAAGCATGATGCGATCATAAATGCTGGAGAACCACATGATTTAATATCTCGGATTACACTTAGTTGCAGTTTATATATCCTATCCCCCTCGGTTTATATTCAGGTTTTAGAACATAACTGGAAATTCACGGGATATATTTTATGAGTAGGCTGTGCTATCCTTTCATAGGGAATGTCCATCGTGCTGTTTTATGTTGCAGCTCTGTGTGGGAGAATGTTGTTTACGAGTGCTGAGTGGTACGAAAAGACCAAGAAATGAATCTTTTTTTTACTTGTTCAAGTTGCTCTCATGTTATCAAAAGAAACTTTTGCAATGTTGACACCAACTCTTAATCTTAAAAATAAATCATATTTCTCCGATTAAAACGCAGCCGGTCGTGCTGTTTTCAATTACTAGTGTTTAATTATTCTATCCCCTAAGCGCTCATCTCCCAATGAGGTGACCCGGGTTTGAATCCCAACGATGGCTAGTCTATATGAAGCTTCACCAGGCACGCACTGACCACAATGCTGACGTAAAATATCCTCAGTGGTAGACGAATCGTGAGTTAGAGTCCCATGACCGTCAAACTAACCGTGGGAGGTTTTCATAGCTTTTTTCTCCGTGCAACGCAAATGTGGGTTAGTTCCATCAAACAGTCCCCCACGAATTTCTTCCAATACTCGATACAGGAGTTCCCTTGTCTTCTGGATTGGGTTCAAAGTTACAAGGCTAACCGAGTTGAGCATTAGTAGTCGTAAGCTCAAAAGTTGGGTCGACTCTTCAGCGACGGTTTTAAAATAAAATACTAGTGTTAGAGACTGCATAGAAAATGACAAAAAATATAAATTATCAACATTGTTGTAAAAAATTGCACAACAATAACAGTGTTTGATAATCTAAAATTTATAGACAGTTTTTTAAAACTTTGGGTCCCATATTTAAAACTACTGCATTTTTCACATAAAAAAGCAGTGCTGGTCTTTGCTGGAGATACCTGCAGATAAGATCACCAGGTACTACACCATATGTAGGCATTGATCCCGAACCCAATTAATGCCAAATCACCCTCCACACACCTGAACATTTAAATTTTCAGTTAGTATAGTCAGTGGCCGGTAGACTAAACACTTAGTAGCCACTTTTTCCTCAAACCTAATGAGTCGGTGACCGATATCGATGGGTCCTTTTCATTTAATAGCCACTTTTTGCAAAACTTTTTTTTTCTTTTGCTTGGATTAAATTATATTATACCAAACGTATATATTTTAGCAATTACATACTGAAGAAGTACTGTTCAAACGTTATTATAAATAGCATATTTCCCAAGTATTTATGTATAATTTTTTATAGGTTTCAAATTTGAAGCTTTGTATGAAAAGTTATAAAAAATTCTGCAAAATAATTATCTTTGAGTCATTGCAAAATCTTTATGGACAATGAAAACCTATATTGCCTATTTTTATACGAGAAAAAATATTTCTATCATAACAACAAGTTTAAGTTAAACAGAAAAAAATTAGTTTGATTCTACAACGAACAACTTCTCTTTCAATTTTAATATGGAAGAAGTTTTCTATTTAATCTTCAAAAATGTTTTTTTTAACAGCAATATTTGTTTTCAAGTTAGTTGAATTTTTAAAGAATAAAAAACCAAATTACATTTCTTTTTTGAATAATTCTTTCTACCCTCAAAACTAAATTTTCGTTAAGAATGCTTGTTTTAATGAGTTTCTACAAAAGCTTGTTTTTAAGTTTTGGAAAAAATTCGCTTTTTTATTGGCTTCTAATGTACTTGGATTCAAATTTTGTTCACATGGCTCGAATACTTAAGTTAATTCATAAACTTTAATTAAGTTTAACATAGTTTCTGAAAACAATTTATTGTATAGCTTAAACGATTTGAAACTTGAAAAAAAAAATTTTTTAACGTCACTTCTTGAGCAACCATAATTTCTGGATCTAGATATTTATTTGCATTGTCATGAAAAGTAATTCACATCCATACGAGTAAACGCTTTAGAAATTTATTCTAATATTTCCGAATTAAAAAACTAAAATAGTTATCTCAAACTCTTCTATTTTATATGTAACAATTATTTAGATAAAAGAATTCTGTTAATCGCAATTTATAAATATTCTTTTACAATTAACTCATCTAAATGTAGTTGTAAACATGTCTGCAATTTTTTTTAAAATTATT
Organism: Parasteatoda lunata; assembly: GCA_949128135.1. Lineage (NCBI taxonomy): Eukaryota > Metazoa > Arthropoda > Arachnida > Araneae > Theridiidae > Parasteatoda > Parasteatoda lunata. Next base: position 108,712,784 of record OX421971.1, on the reverse strand, counting down.
TAATGCTTTAATTATTAGAACTTAAAGAAATATACTATACGCTCGTGGAAAACTGTACAGCGCTCAATGTTGATACCCGTCTAGTTAATAATCCAACTCAGAAGACAAGGATAATTCCCGCTTCAAGTACTGACATAAACTTGCCGCTTAGAAGTACTTTTTGAAAGAAACGCTTTCGCTGCATCAATTGTTGTAGTTCATTTACGTCGCACTAGAGCTGCGCAATGGGCTATTGGCGACTGTCTGGGAAACATCCCTGAGGATGCCCCGAAGACATGCCATCACAATTTTGATCCTCTGTAGAGGGGATGGCACCCCTGCTTCGGTAGCCCGACGACGACCTGCACGCAAAATCGAGCACTTTACAGTAGAACAGTTTAATGAGGACCCATACCGCAGACCCTCGGTCCCTACCCAGACTAATCCAAGTGGTTACCCACCAGCACACTGACCGTAGCCAGTGATGCTTGACTTTGTTGATCTGCTGGGAACCGTGTTTTAACGATCAGTCCACTTTGGGAAATTTCGCTACATTAAAGGAAACCTCGAAAACCAGCGTTCTACAGCAAATATAAATCTAACCTAGCCTCTATCTATCTCGGCGGATATTTTAATCCAGTGTTAAATATTTTTTTCCCTTTTTTTTTCCCTTTTTTTTTTTTTAACGGCGGACACTGAACTTTCGTTCTTTACCTCGGAAGATGCCGAAGTTGCTCATTTAACATTACCCAGTGGGCACCTGCGAGCCTTAGTCAAGGAGGCGAGCAACGTTACCCATGCCACAGTGTCACCACAGATACCCGTTTATCGGGTGGACAACATTCACACGTCGCATAACAGAGAACAACACAGAGAGAGAAACATGTATGCCTCGAGCGGGATTCAAACCCGTAACCATTGGCTTCACAGTCCGGCACGCTGACCGCTCGGCCACCTGTTTGCCTATCATTTTCAATGAATATTTTGCAGGCGGTTGCATCACATCAGTGGCAGTTAAAGATTCAGTAAAAGAGGAAACTCAAGTATTTTGGCAGTTTCATTTTTTTAAGGAATTTTTTAAGAATAACTAACACGCTCTTGAGTTGCTTAGAGTGAAAAACCACGAAAACCCAAATCCAACGATAATACTGTCTCTAATCGACGATTCTTCTATTTCTGTATATATTTTAATTCAACACTGCGGTATATTTGCCGACCCTCCTTAGTTGAAATTTTTCTTGTGATAGCTGCAGATCGTAATATTGTATTTTATTTTATTTTATAACCGTCGTTGAACAGCCGACCCAATTTCATGAGTTTACGACTGCTAATGTTCAACTCCTGTAATATTGTATTATTAATAATGCAGCGCTATTGTTCTTGTTTTCCAGTGACGCCATCTATGGCCAAGAATTCAATTTCTGCCACACCCATACGTGGCGCCCGTTTATAGGGCAGACCCATTCATACATCCATTCATTCATCCACAGATCGTAATTTTGACTTGAACCAGAGAACGATCAATCTCGAATTCAGTACCCACAGAGGTAGAATTTACTCATGGGAACATGGAGTACTTTGTGACGAAACAGATTTAACGTGCAACAGTCACCATTCACTACACGGGGAGTCTACGACAGGCTGGATTCGAACTCCCATTCATATGAGCGTGAATGTAATTTTAGATATATATAATATAGACATAAATACTAATAGTATTTTATTATAGCAATTTATCTATAACTGGTAATACCAATCCAACATCAGTGGGCCGGGATAGCCTGGTTGGTAGGGCGCTGGGCCCATGTCGAAGAGGTCGTGGGTTCGATCCTCGCCGGCCGAAGACTCCCCGTGTAGTAAATGGTGACTGATGCACGTTAAATCTGTCGAGTCTCAAAGTCCTCCATGTTCCCATAACAAATCAATACCTCTGGGGGTACTGATCCAGGAGTTTCCTTGTCTTCTGGATTGGTTCAAAATTACAAGGCTACGGAGTTGAACATTAGTAGTCGTAAACCCATGAAATTGGGTCGGCTGTTCAACGACGGTTATAAAATAAAATAAAATAAAAAATAAATAAATAAATAAATAAATAAATAAAATCCAACATCAGTAACGAGAAAAAAAATTACTAGCAATTTGACTAATATACTTTTGTGTACTTACGCTCTGATTGACTTCGATGATTCTCCTTGAATCAGTCAAATAATAAACTTGGAGAGATTATTTTTTTAAAAAAATAGAGTATTTTTAGAAATGCAGCTTTTCAATATTGTGCTAAATTAAGATTTTAACGAGAGCTTAAAAACATCAATAAATAAATGTTTCGAAACGGTTGCGAAGTATATAGTAAATACTTTAAAAGAAAATCAATTTAAAGCATTTCCTTTCATTTTCTTTTCTCAGATGTAAGCACCGGCTGTAAATACTCATTTACTCTCCGTTTTCCTTAAATGTGGAATGGGATCTAGAATAAAATATTAAATCTAAAAATGAAGCATCAAGGTTCTTTTAAAAACAAAATTTCTCTTGATTCGGAGATAAAATGAGATTTTCAGTAATGTAAAATATTTTATGTCGGATTTTTAGTTCTCTATTTTTGCATAGATCTATTAAAAAGAGGAATGTTATACGGTATAAAATGCTGAAAAAGAACTGCATTATGGAACAAAATGCATTACAAAGATATGGAACATTGATGAAATTTTGAACATATTTTCTAACATATTTAGAGCAATAAACATGTAGAATTGAAGAGCTTCATAGAAAATGGTACCATAAGATATTCTACAATAATAAAATAAAAATTTAATTCTTCATAAAAAATTTAGAATCACATCTTTCAAGTAGACAGAAAAGAAGAAAATAATACAGTTTTGTCACTTTAAATAAAACGCATAATGTTGAACCCGTCACTTCTGAAAGACATCTGGAGGGGGCTAGTGCTGATAATTTACTACAAAAGTGATGCATCATGCGTTTTTTTTTTTTTTTTTTTTTTTTTTTTTTAAATGTGACTAAAAAATGATTATTTTCTCCTTTTCAAAATAAAAGAATATAGGAAGGCATGTTTTAGGTATTTAAATTTTTTTTTTTTTTAATTTTGTTTAAAACATGATTTTAACAATTTTTTTATTATTTTAATTTATTTAGTTTTGTGTTTGTTAGTATGTTTATGTAAAGGCGTAGGAATTTCGATTAGTGATAAAATGGCGATATATTTTGCTTGCAACATTCGTCTAAATTTGAACAGCCTTACTGGTACAAAAGTGTTCGAAATTTCCAGTAACGATTCATTTTACTTGGCGATAAAATGGTAAGCTAAATTCCGCTTTTTGTGGTCAGGAAACGATTAAAATTTTTTTCAACATCAGACACAGACACAGAAGTCCACTGGATATTAAAACACTCTAGTTTTTCGAAATTTGTTTGAAATTTTACTGACAATAAATTCTATTTGGCGATAAAATGACTATTTATTCTGAAAATTATCAGAAGACAGGCGAAACTTACATTGTCATCAGGCATTGAGCTCCAGTAGTGAATAGAATGCTCTAGCTGGTCAGAAAGTAATCGAAATATGAATTGCAAAATAGTTCCCTTACACACATAAAAGACCCTTTGTGAAAACGTAAGGATAAAAATATATATTTAAAGAGATCAGTGTAAGATGATGAAAAGAAACATTTCAGGAATTTTTTATTCTAAATGCTTGGTAATATCTACAATATAAATAGAGTTTATTTTCTCCTGCCGGATCATAAAACAAAATTATTTTTAACGAGTTAAAAGTTTTGTAAACAGCGTTCTACGATTGCTATGTTTCCTAAACCCGACATCGCTGTTGTTGTTGTTGTTGCACGCCCCCATTGGCCAGCAGTGCTAGACCAGGTCCATGACGTTATACACCCTCAAAAAATCCAACAGCGTCAATGGATTATCTGCTAAATCCTGTTTAGTGAGCCCCAGGCACGCGAGTATGTGGTGAGGCGAAGCCTGGTCTGAAGAACAGTCGGTACATATTTCAAAGTTCTTGGATCCTTCCGAAAATTTCATTGATTTAAGGTGACCACTTCGAAAGCGGGCAAGAATAGTTTGTTCCTGTCTATTAAAACCTTGGGCCAGGGAGCCTCCAGGTCGAGAACACCGATACCATGGGTGCTTTGGGGGGACATTCCAAGTGTACTATTCATGGATGGGGAAAAATTGCAGCCTCTGTTAGTCCCTAGGACCAGAGTACCTAAAAGAATAGGTAGAGGACCGACTTAGCTCTTGGTGGTATCCCATTTAGTCTGGCTCCTACCCTACGAGGACCTGTCCGGCTTGGGAGACCCTACCGGTAGTTAAACTACCGCTGGCATAGCTCCCAGGGTTGTCAGAGCACGCAAGCCCCTCCAGCAACGTCAAGCTAAGGATACCAATGGAGGGGCGACATCGCTAAATTTACTTAAATGCGACTTAGAATATTCTTCCGCTAAATTTTATAATTATGCTATAGTTATGCTATATGGTGGATCAGGCGATAAAGGGCTAGCCTCCTAATCAGGAGATTTGAGTTCGAATCGCAGCGATTACTGGTCGATACGAATTCCACACCCGGCTCGCACCGTAACCTCCTTCCTTTCTCGGAGGTTACGCTCGCACCGACCACAGTGCTGACGTAATATATAAAAATTTTGTTATGTATCTCATAAGTCCAGGAAGTTTAAGGTACAAGCTACCCTTTGGTACGAATAAGATACTCTAGTTTTTAAAAAAAAAATTGAATATTTCTCTTTATCTAGAATTGTTATTATTTATCAAGAAAAGGAAACTCAATTTTTAAATGTACAGTGTAACCACCTCTTTGTAACGACCTCTTCTATGCAACGGCCTCCTCTATGTAACGACCTCCTCTATGTTACGACCTCCTCTATGTAACGATCTCCTCAACTTATGACCTCTTTTGGAAGGCACGGAATTTTCTCCACAGACTTTGCGTTCAAGAAAACCTTTAGTAGAGACCATCAAAACCTCTCCCTGCGACCGGTCAAACCTCTGGACCAAATGTGGAAAATTAAAACAAGGAAACACCAAAAAGTATCAACAAAAAAAAAAAACGTATAAATACATTAAGATATATTAAAAATATTTGCGTGATGCTGTTATTTAAAGAGATCTTTTTGACGATTTCTGAAAGAGACTACATCCTGATGTTGTAGTCAAAATGCTCTAAAGACCTAGAAAAAAAATACGCATCTCGAACAAACAAACCTCTTCTCCTTTTTTAAAGCTAACTAATTTTTATGATAAAAAATCAAATGCAAACTTAAACTAAAAACATTATTATTTATTTATTAAAAATAGTTCTATCATTCATAATTGGTAAATTTGTTTTTACGCATAATTACAGACTTACAGTGTCTTTTACGGACGGCTAAACTGGCCCTTTCAGTCTTTTTAGGCAATGATCAGTCATTCTAATGTTAAGAGAGAAGACCTAATTCTAATCACAATCCAACTTTCTGATGCAAAATGTAATTTAAATTAGGAGTTTACACTATATTTTTAACTATATTTGCACAAACTATATTTTTCCCATGCAGAGAAAATAGCAGAGAAAAGTTAAGCAGAGAAAACTCTGCATAACTTAAAAATAACTGTGCTTTAAAACAACAGTAATACATTTTTAACGAAGCTAATGGAACTATGATCATTCCATTTATGCATAAAAAAATTTAGTTATTTCTAGAATCAACTAATTTGTAATGATTTTCCAGAGTTTGATTCAATCATTTTATGAATATAATAATTAATACTTCTAATCAAAAGATTATATTTTTTTAGCATATGAAGATGCTGAAGTGACCGAATAAAAGAAATTAATCTAAAGACAACCGCGTTACGAAGAAAAGAACGTTAAAGAAATATTTTGGAATATCTATCGATTTCTGGAACTACCTCTTCTACACTAGATGGCGACACTATCATTTTCATACTCTCTCAAAAAGAACAAACTTCTCAATATCATTATCCAACCATCATTAAAATGAACGACGCCCGTAGCACAAATAAAGCTCTGTGTGACTACGGTAGCCGAGACGGTGTGTCGCACAAAATAGAAGGATATCTGTCAATTTAATGATTCTTCTCTTCAACTTAATAGAGTCTGACACAATAGCCTATCTTGTTCTCAACTCACTTCAGTTTGAGTGATCGCTTCATACGATCGTTTTTTCCACACTTTATTATCGTTGCCACCCTGTTTTGTGAGAATATCATTGTTCCCTGGATATTGTCAACCACTTTCAAATTATTCAGTTCGGTTACAAAACACTTTAGGTTTCCTATATCTATGTGCTATCAATAGTTTTAAAAGAATATTGTTATCTTTAGGTTTTTAACTACTTCGTAAACAGCGTACTCAAATTTCTCCTACGTTAATGTGTATTAATTACATACTAACGTAATTAGTTAGAAAGCTTTTTATTTCCGTAACTTGATATCGTGTCATTCGCCAATCTAAATGGAGAAAAAAAAAAATTAACAAACATGCAATTAAATAACTGAGTCGTAAATCTAAAATGTATTTTTAGTTATGTGGCATTTCATGATGAATTTCTTTCATAAGCTATCCACCATTTCTTGTTTGTAAAGGATTCTATACTTTTTTACTATATGACTCTCACAGCGACCTTTCTCGTAAAACGACCCATTCATAAAGTCCGTTTTATAAATATACTACGCTTATGGAATATAACTTACATTCCATAACTATTGTATCGAGCGTCTACTGCTACTTACTTTTTTAATAAAAATGGCAGAAGTTTACATAAAAGAGTTGATAATATAAACTATATATATTAAGATTGAACTAAATTATGTTAAGGAGCCAGAGGATAGAGGGTTCGCATCCCAGCAAGGGCTTGTCGATAGGAATTTCGCATCCGGCTTGCCCCTACCACAGTGCTGACGTAAAATATCCTCAGTGGTAGACAGATCATGGGTTAAAGTCCCCTTGCCGTCAGGCTAACCTTGAGAGGTTTTCCTCTCCATGCAACGAAAATGCGGGTTAGTTCTATCAAAAAGTCTTTCACGAAGGTAATCTCCCAGTACTTGATCCGGGAGTTCCTTTGTCTTCTGAATTGGGTTAAAAATTGCAAGGCTACAGAGTTGAACATGAGTAGTAGTAAACCCGCAAGAATTGGGTCTGTTGTGCAACTACGGTTATAAAATAAAATATATTAAGATTGAGTCCTGGCACATGAAAATTTAATCATTAATTTAAAAATTAGTCAGGACAGGATGTTATTTTTTTTAAACATGTCCAGTTTCCAAGTTTTAATTTTTAAGGATTTTATAAATTTCAATAAATTTTTTTAACATTATTACAACTATTGGAATTGGTAAAAACATTTTTTTCTCATCTTTCCGAACACTTAGCTTTTAATTATTCTTAAAGGGGTCAAATAAAATTTTAAAAAAATGTTTGTTCTGAGTAAATCTGAATACTTGCTCTGAGTAAGTAAATTAAAAAATATTATTGACCACAAAATGAAAGAAAAATAAAACGATTATTCCATTAATTTTTGAGCAATATTCGAAAACGTTCTAGTCGAAAAGAAATTCTATACACGTGGCATAACGATATTGAAAATGTTTACTGACCGCAAGTCTGATAACTAATCAGTTCACTTTTTAAAAATAAATTGACATCAATAGCAGTCTAAGTGGAATCAGATATTTCAAAATGCTTCTTTTTTTTCAGAAAAATAATTACTGACTCGAGTTTAAAACATATTTTCCCCTCCTTTTGAAATGCATATTTCACCACTTTACTTTTTCGCTTTTAATTTTGAACCATCGTTTTTTATTTGCATCCAAAACCAATTTTTATAACACTCAATACTGCAGTCCTTCGAAAATAAACTGATATTTAAAAATTTAATAATTGATATAAATGATAATTGACTAAATTGATATAAATGATAATTGACTAAATTGATATTTAAAAATTTAATAATTGATATAAATGATAATTGACTAACTTGATATTTAAAAATTTAATAATTGATATAAATGATAATTGACTAAATTGATATTTAAAACTTTAATAATTGATATAAATGATAATTGACTAACTTGATATTTAAAAATTTAATAATTGATATAAATGATAATTGACTAAATTGATATTTAAAAATTTAATAATTGATATAAATGATAATTGACTAACTTGATATTTAAAAATTTCAAGGTGTAAATCAAAAAAAGAAAGAAAGAAATTCAAGATAATTTCTAAAGCATGTCCTAAAAGCTACATGCGTTTTGACATGACACTTCTTTTAACATTTTAACAAAATGTACAGTACGCAAAAAAATAAACCCTAAACCTAACCACCCTAACTAACTTCGGATTCTTACGTTCTAGGGCTCTTAATGGTTTGAGGGGTTGATTTCAAATATACAAACAACATTTTAAGTTACGAGATCAGACACAAAAACGTACTTTCTCTGATTAAATATATCTGTTTTAGACGGCTTAAAAAATCTGGCCACCAAAAGATACAAATTTAGCAAAATACAAAATTTGCATCAAAATCGATCAAATACTTCCTGAGATATCGAATTTTAGTAATAATACTTTTTCAAAATTTGATTTCTCAGGATCTATTCGACCAATTTCCCTCAAGTTTTGTTTTTTGCCATTTAACGTTATATTCTTTAAAATGATGTAAAAATTTATCGACATTTGAACTAAAAGTTTTTTGGCTATTATTCAATAAAATAATAAAAATTACTGAATATTTGCTAGAATTTATATTTTGCATAGAGTTATTTTTGGATAAAAGAATTTTATAATTGAGAACAAAAGTTTTTCAATTTACTTAAAAAGTAAGACATATAATGATATTTTATTTTATAACCGTCGTTGAACAGCCGACCCAATTTCATGGGTTTACGACTACTAATGTTCAACTCCGTAGCCTTGTAATTTTGAACCAATCCAGAAGACAAGGAAACTCCTGGATCAGTACCCCCAGAGGTATTGATTTGTTATGGGAACATGGAGGACTTTGAGACTCGGCAGATTTAACGTGCATCAGTCACCATTTACTACACGGGGAGTCTTCGGCCGGCGAGGATCGAACCCACGACCTCTTGGATATAGGCCCAGCGCCCTACCGACCAGGCTATCCCGGCCCCATATGATGACATTAACAAAAATTAAAATTAAGAGGTCTAAACTTAGGATTGCTCTGCTGACCAAACTATGTTGGCCGAATTTTGGAGGTTGCAGCTATGCCCTATATTTTGGGTGCCAAAATTGTAATCAGTCAAGGAAAAAGATATGTTTATTAAAAGAAAGTGCGTTTTTGTGATTGATTCCATAACTTAAAATATCGCCTGTACTAATTAATTAGCATATTTGAGATCATCCTCTCAAACCATTAAAACAGAGTTCCAGAAAGTAAAGATATGATCATTAGATCAAAAGTTATTCAGAGTGGTCCTTTTTTTTTACCTTGCGCACTGTACAGTTGAAACAATTAAAGAGCATTTATATCAAACGATAACCAAAATCTAATTAAAACGTTATAGATATCTGTTAATGCATTTTCACAAGAGATAACAAGTTAATACAATTTTCTGAGAGTATTAGAGTAAAAAATTTGGTTTCATTATTTGCGCTTGCGCCTTTATATAATATATATATATATATATATATATACAGGGTGATTCTAAAAAGATGGGCAAAATTTTAGGAAGTGATAGTACACACCCAAGCAAACAATTTTTACCAAAGAATGCATAGACGGAAACAAAATGCAATTTCGCTAGAGGGCGTCAAAGTTTATGTTCTTATACGAGGCAAAAACACACAAAGAACGATGAAGTTAAGTTATAAAAGCAAATTTAATGGCATGTGATTACAATAAGTGTTCAAAACAGTGGCCGGCAGCGGCTATGCACGCAGTACACGGCGAAGAAAAGATAGGTGAACATTATGAAACACACCAGGCATATCACGAACTTTCCCTGCAGGGGCCGAAAGCTTGGCAACAAGTTCTTCTGCAGTTTCAATGGGAGTCTCATACATAAGAGCCTTCAGCTGTCCCCACAAAAAGCGAATTATTTTTTTAATAATTTTAGACATTATAGCACTCGAATCAGCAGCTTTTAAGTATGAATCTTGACCAAAAATTTGCATACGAGCTCTACTTCTTCCCATAACATCTAAATAGTAACTCGCAACAGGAATGGAGCTTTCACGTTTGCATCAAACAACTTTCCAAATGCGCTAGCACCTTTGCGTTTTGTTTTCCACCATGCATTCTTTGATAAAAATTGTTTGCTTGGGTGTGTACTATCACTTCCTAAAATTTTGCCCATCTTTTTAGAATCACCCTGTATATATATATATATATATATATTAAGAAAAAAAAATTTTCGCGTATAGGAAATTACATAGTATGTACAGTGCACAGAAAGAAATTTAACATCCTGAGTATCTTTAATTTAATGAATAGATTTTCATGTTCATTTCAGGACTCAATCTTAATGGTTCAAGAGTCTGACCTTAAATAATGCAGACAATATTTTAAATTACGATATTAGACACAGAAACTTAATTTCTCTGAAATGTACCGTTTTATCAATTAATATGGATTTTTCCATTCTTGGTCTGCAAAATATAGAAAAGTAGTTCGAGAAGAGTAGCCGTAGTCTAGAAAATATGATGTTTCCATAGTTTGGTAAAAGAACTGTCGAAAGTTGTAACCGCAATATTTCTGGAATAATAAAACGAATCACACAAGTTTTTGAACACAATTATAAAACTTATTTATCTAAAATTATATTCCATGCAAAGAAAAAAAAAAGAAGAAAAAAAATTATTTATTTTTATTATTTAATTTGCTAATGGTTAAAAAAAACTTTGAATAGTAAGTTACATAAATTTCTACTCAAATTTAATCTACCTACTTTTAAATCATAGAAATCAAAGTTTGAAGGAAATCAGTCAAATAGTTCTTGAGAAATAAAAAAATTAAATACACGACTGAATACGGACCACGGAAAAAAGTGAAAATAACTATAAAGGACCAAAATTTTTGACCTTTCTCTAGTCTAAACTTTTGGAACCAGGTTGCAGATACATATTTTTCAGTTCGAAAATCCAACTCCGACGGGGGAAAAAAAAGTTAAGAGTTTTATTTCGTAATTTAAAATATCATCTCTTAGTTAATTAGGAAGACCACATTTACTAGTACTTGAAAATCGGATTATTAAATGAAAAGTTTCAGAAGTCGTTCACTTTTTTGTTTTACTCTTTGCACATTTAGAGCAACGATGTCAAAAATGAAGCCTATATTCACAGAAAGAAATATTTAATATTATTTTAAACTTATTTCATCATTATTCCGTACTCTGTTACTTCTTTTAACATCAACTAAATTGTTATAATCAAGTGTAAAAAAAATATAAAAATAAATATTTTAGATTTAAGTCAATCATAAATATTAAAATGCTGGTTGACTATTAAATTAGACTTAAAAAATTATTATAATTAATTTACAACAATCTGAAAAATGCGCATTTGTATAATATTTACTATTAATAACTGTGTATAGTTATTTCTTATAGGCACTAAATAATTTAGATAAAAATAATTATTATATTTAAAATTTTATGCCAACGATTTTAAAACTAGAAATTAGTAAGTTGTAGATACAAATAAAAAATGTTTTAAAACAGAACATTTCACATAAATAATAAAATAAACTAACAATAAATTAAATAGTAAAAAAAATAAATTCGAGACAATTTGATAAGCTTCTATTGATTGATTGATAGCTTAGTTTACTGAATTATCGGTTTTCGATGGAAGGACCTCTTATCAATGCCACTTATTCTTTAACATATTTTTAACAATTTCCCTCAATCAATTTTTAAAATATGATGTTATGTTAAAGCTGGTGCTGCCATCTGTTTTATTTTTGAAGTAACCGGAAATACTTATTTATCACGATTTCTGAATAATATTTAGACATAATACTCAAAATGTACATAAAACAAAGAGTAATGATTTATAAATTTAGTCTTTATATCATTTTGATATTTGATCTACAAGAAAATTTTCTAAAGTGTAGTAATTTTTCATTGAAGTTTACTGCAATAAAATTGTTTTTAATTTAATGTTTTTTCTAACATAATTTATTTTTATTAGTATTTATTTCAAATTTGTAAAAATTTGTAATATTTTGCTATGTTCTTCAATCTAATATTGTTTTTTTTATTTACTTACTATATGTAATTTATTCATATTCTGCTTCATGTTCTACAACGTTAAATCAACTGCAGAAATGATATGATAACGGACTTCCAGGTAATAATATATTACTACCTGGAATTAATCTGATACTAGTATTTAGCTAATAATAATAAGTTATTAGTAATTATTTTTAAGTAATGGGCCATTAAAACATCATAATGCAATTACAGATGCTTTAACATTCATTAATAATTTTTTAATCATAAAGTGAATTAAAAATGTTACTTTAACATTCAAATTTATTAAAAGGTTTTTAAATTTACTATTTTTGTTGAACTACCTTGTTAAATATTATGCTTTGCTGCAAATTATTTCATTAATCTTCAACATATGGATAAAGTTTTAAATCGATAATTTTGATTAGTCTTTATGATTATTCAATTAAATAACTGAAAATCGCATGAGAAATAAAATGATTATTGATATTTTACTACAAGAAATTATATGTTATTGATTATTTATTTATTTATTTTAAATTTTCAGCCTTTTCTTTTATAGGTTCGGACTTGACGAACAAAGAGCATCCTTTGGCCAAGGGTTCGGAAAACAGTCTAAAACATAAAAAAAAACTTAAGATAAATTTTAAACTTAACTCAAACTCGTTTTCATCAAGTTACAAGAGAACATTTTCAGTAACTAATCGTGCTATTGATTAATAATAATAATAGATAAATATTTTTTTACGTTCTAAGAAAAAGAAAGAAAGAAACAAGGAAATCGTCACTAATGAGGAAGTCGGACCTCACAGTAATAAAACCAACCTGCTGCTCGTGCATTTCAATATACATTAGTGGCTCTCTCTATTGAGATAAAAATAAAACTATTTGAATCTCTAAATAAATTCTAAAAATAACTGATCCTTGTCAATAAAATGTCTTTATAAATATTATATTTTAGTAAAAACTAAAAATAACTTATACTTAATGAAACATAAAATTTTTAAATACATTTTTATTAAATACATGCATATTATAATTTATATGGTACGTTACAGTTCTCATTATGCAATAATATTTATACTTCATATTTGAAGTTTTTAATCCATTTTGGATCTACATCAAAATATGTAAACCATAAAAGCACGTACTAAACTCGTACAAAATGTTCAAAAATTTCAAATTCATTATATTAAGCTTAAAATAAGTAGATACTTTTAAATATAAGAGGTAAAATGCATATTGTTACAAGTTATGAAGTTAATTTTATTTTAAACAAAATAAAATTAAAAGATGTAATTTTTTCTATCAAATACATAATAAATTTATTTATAATTAAATAATATGCTTGAGTGGTATTCATATTTTATCTCTACTATTTGAAAATTTCAGTGTTAACAACAAGCTATAAATAATTTATTCTACATGAATAATATAAATAACGAAAATTATTTATACAATTAAGTAAAAAATGAATTAAATAATAAATGTTTAAATAGTAATAATATATTTAAATTACACAATTCTTCCGATTTATACCAATACATATTCTGGCGGAGGGGGGGGGGATATTTTGTCCTCAAATAAGGTCGAATCTCCCAATCAAAACTAATTTTCTTCTTAATTTTTCTTAACTGCATGCTTATTTACCTATGAATATATAACCACAGGTTTAAGTCCCGTAAAGTTGGGCAAAAGTTTCACATTTTTAAAATATAAATTAACCCAAATGTTAATATGATCAGGACTGTAGAACCAAATCTTTAATTACACATAAAAAAATTTTTTTTTTTTAAATATACTAGGCATAACTTCAAACTTCTAAATATGACTTCACGGAAGTTTGAAGGTTATTAAGATGTTCACTAGAAAGAAAATAAACGAACTCCTATTTCAGACTACTGTTGTTAAAGTGCAACTTTTTTTAGAGCCGCACAGAACACCTTTCAGAAAAAAGTAAAATGCCATTTTTCATTATATATGCCACATTTAATATTCTCTAATGATGAATATTTTTTCCTAATATTGCTTATTTTCTAATGTTCCTATTGAGTTTTAATGTCGTAATTGTATAGTTTATGACGAAATATTAGATATTTATACAATGTTTATACATTATGATCGTTACGAATATCTTGCCTAAAATAAATGTCAAGAATGACATAATTAAATTTTCTATCTTTCTTCAAAAAAAAAAAAAAAAAAAAAAAAAAAAAAAAAAACTTTGGAAAATATATTTTTTTTATTGTGTTAAAATTGCACTGTTTATAAAATTTTGACGCAATAAGTCGACAAACAGTAACCGTCTGCACATCTTGCTAAAAGTACTGTCGTAGTCGACTATGATGTGTGGAGATATAACGAGAACACGGATTTAACGAGAAAAACGAAAATACTTGCTTAATATAATGTTAACTTTATTGAAGCATAGCTAACTTTTAACAAGCAAACCTCAATTTCAGCGGGTTTTTTTTTTTTTTTTTTTTTTTTCGTGACTTATAAAAATGCTAAGCTCTTCTTGAAAAAATTTGTATAACATTAAAAAAAAACTGAAAGTCAGAAAAAAATCATAAATCCAGCAAATACTAGATTTAAAAAAATAATAATAATAAATACATTTTAAAAAAAAGCAGGAATCGGGAATGTAAAGACGATGTTTTTCCTGGCTGAGTTTTACTCGAAGAAAAATAAGACGGTATTAAGAAAATTAAATAACTTCTTTTGCATTGTACGGAAATAAAAGAAAAATATATAGATTTTTAGTACTCTAAAACTAAACTCAGCGGCGCGACAGCTCATAGAGGGCCAAGGCCTACTGTGCCCATCTCAGTTTTCTTGACCTTGGGCGCTGGGGTGCAGGAGCAGATGTTCCGGTCAGGTGGTCAGCCGAACGCGAAACCCCCAGTGTTTAGTTCCCAAGCATGCTTGGTACTCTAGGTGTGTATAAACTTTTAGGATTTTTTCACGAGACTGATTTTTTTTTTTTTTTTTTTTTTTTTTTACAAGTAATCAGTAACAACAAGCAAATATTGAGGTCCCGTTCGCACTCGTTATAATCGAGTTCTGAATTAGCATAAAAACGCACAAGATCAAAAGCTTGCTGAACTGTTACGCATAAGTGCACCTAAAACTCGAAAAATGTTTTAATTTACTTCAACAAAAAAAAAAAAAAATTTCATTTTTTTCTTGTGTGTGCAAAAAAATGAATTCTGTAAATTTCGTAAGAAACTTAACAATAAACATATTATAAATTTACTTTTCTTCGAAGATATTTTAAGTGCTCAAATAATTTCTTGATAAATTCTAACTATCATCAAAGATTGGGTTGATGATTTAAGTAATTAAAAACTATAAACGCTATTTAAAAAAATGCAATTAAAACAGCAATTGTAAAGTTCATGATCTTAAATTTTAAAGCAAGTCAGGGAGAATTCGCCAAGCTTATGAGTATGAACAAATGTTTGGAGACAAAGTGAATTATGAAGTATCTTTCCTTCACAGGTAAACGAAAAAACAGAACAAAAAAACTGACTATTTTACATTTATGTTTTTAAAATAGTTTATGAAAGTTTGCTCATAGATACGTAGCATATGAAAACAAATAATTTATAAATTCATTTCACATGTTTGTACAACAAAATCTAAATTTTTCGGACTAATATTTTTTAACGATAATCTCTTTGTGAAACTTGCGTTGGACACTTAATATTTAAGCTTTAACTTCTCTTAGAAACGGCTATCGAATATCAAAATTATTATTAGAATTTTTTTTATGAATTATAAAATTAATTTTTAATATTAAACTATTTAAAAATTCATATTCTCAGGAACTATTCTTTCGATTTCGCTCAAAATTTATGTTTCGCCTCATAAAATTACATTCTTTAAAATAGTGTGAAAAATAATGTAAAAATTAATATACTTTATTTCGTTTTATTACTTCATTACATAAATTTTTTGACAATTCTTTAATAAAATGTTAATTAATAAATAAATAATGAAAATTATTCTTCGCATGAAATTATCTTTTAAAAAATAAATTTTATAACTGCATGCGAAAATTTTTCTTTTCGCTAAAAAAAATTTCAAGATGTAGAAAATGCGCATATGAAGGGATCCAAACTATCGATTTTTCATCGATTTAACTATATTTTTCAAACTATTGCTGTAAAATTATCTTGACGAAATAATTTTTTTAACTGAATAATTATCCTAAACTTTTGAATTTTTAACCCTCTTGAAACTATTGCCATAAAACTATTTTAGGTAAATTTATTTTTAAAAATTATTAGTAATATTAAATATATTATTATAATGGCAAATTTAAAATTCTATCTTTGCCTTTAAATGACTTTCGATATGCGTTTAGTTAAAAAAAAAAAATATTTAAGTGAAATTTTTACATTTTTTTTCTTTATGAATTATCTAAGAAAAAAAAGTAAGTGCATATATCTTCACAAAAATATGTGGAATACAGCCTAAATTTATATTTCTTTCCTACCAAAAAAGATAGTTCTAAGATGGTTGATATTCAAAAAAGGAAACATGCATCATGATAAAAATATTAAAAATAAAAAAAACTTTTTTGTAGGAGTTGAAGGTAAAAGGTAGAGTTTTTAATCCATTTCCTGTGTTGACGTTTTATTTTGCATTGAGGGTGTCGAAAATGTTACAGAAGGAGGAAATGTCGGCTACCAACATCCTTTTTGTGCCAGAGTAGATCATGTGAGCGATCTTTCAACGTGTTGAAGGGTTTGAAACATAGATGCTCTCTGAATCGAATAATTTACCCTTGAATTCTGTTTCATACTTAATGTATATAACTTTTAAGAAATGTCTGTCCATTACTGTTTAGATTGTAAATATTTTCAGATTCTAACAAAAATTCTTATCCAATTTTAATTCTAAGTTAAATATTCGTTGGAACAAAAAGTTGAATTCAGCAACTTTAGCACTTGCACAGTACCACTTTTCCCGCTGCTAGTATTTTAATGATTTTAATTTTTTCTTTACTTTTAATAGTCTGGAAAAAAAGATAAATAACTATTAGACGATGCGTGTTGTAAAATATTTTCATTTTTATGGCGATCCTACGTTGTAACGATTACGATGATAGTCGTTTGTAAGTCTTTTATATGAGCTCCCAATTTTTAGGTTTTTGCATGTGTTTGTTATTTATTATTTTTTTATTTGAGCAAATATTTGCTTTAATCAGTTTTAACCGAAATTTTTTATATCCCTATCATTTTTTGCCAAATGACGACACATATTTTAGCATGCCGTCAACACATTGTATCTAAAACCTCTAATCAGGATTTCTTCATATCAAACTAATATAAAATATCATTATAATCCTCACTTTTTGCGCATTTTAAACACATTTTCGGCCAAAGGCATGTTAAACGCATCATTTCAATACTTATTTTATTAGTAACACTGTGACGTATATTTTTGACTAATATTCTTTTTCTACTATTTTTAAGGATACTGAAGACACCTATAAAATATTAGTTATTTAATTGGAATAAACACTTTTAGTTGAGAAATTTTCAAAATGAGCTGGGTTTTTTTTTTTTTTTTTCTTTTTTAATTTTAAAATGTTTACTACTAACAAATTCGATTTTTTGAAGAAAAAAAATTTAATTATTCCACTTGATATTAATCGCACGTTTTTATGATGTATTCAAGTTGCAAGCTCTGTACATAAAATAAAACAAATGCCATAAGACTAGTGCTCAACTAAATGGTTTGTCTATTAATTTCGCCAATAATGCATTAAAGTACCCTTTTATTTCCTAAACAAAGTATTTTTTATGAACGAAACTTTTCTTTGTATCTTAACGAATGTAAGTTGAGCGTATTTCAGTGGAAATACCAAATTTTATGGAGATATCAAATAATTCCCTATCCAGAGGAAATTGGAAATTTAATCAAAATTCTTCCCGTTGATAGATCACAAAATGCTGCTTGATTTTTCCTTTTTCTCTTTCATCTTTATTGGCACTCCACCAGGGTGGACCTCAGCACAATGTATCTCCTGACAGCTCTGCCCCTGGCCTTATCTTCCAGTTGAAAAGCGTTAAAGTTTTTAAATCATTCAAGACATCATCCATCCACCTTTTCTTTGATCTGCATCTTGACCTATTGCACATGGACTTCCAATGAAAGATCTTTGCCACTCGATTGTCAGGCGATCTCTCAATGTGACCTAGCCATGAAAGTCTCTGTGCTTTGATGAATTTTACAATGTTTCTATGCTTAATTTTTCCTTTTTAATGTTTCTTTTTTTTTTTTTTTTTACTTCTCACGGTTGCTAAACAGCAAACCCTCCCAAAAAGAAAATTTTGCGTAACACCGTAAAATGTCCCTAGTAAGTGCAAAACCTTAGCTAATCTTGTGGCCTTACATACGTAAATTCTAAATGCTTAAATTGTTTAAAAAAATCAAACGTTTCACTATGTATGGTTTTAGTTAATTAGCTACTCGGTTTCAACGAAATAATGTCTATATCAGTTTAATGGACTTTTTCACGTCCGTGGGACAGACAATAAAACTTTATGGCGTCAAAAGTTTTTGCCAACTTGGAAAATTTATAATCGAACCTTTCAATGTCAATAACCAGTTCAATACCAATGAAAATCCATGCAAAAGATGAACTAAATTTACTGAGTGTCCAAAAGTTTAAAGCTTGAGTTTTTTCTTTCAATATCAACAATATATTTTTTTTCAAGGCAAATGAGCATGTTTTCAAATTAATATGAGTTAAGTGGAAACTATATGCATATTTATCAGAAAATACGGTAACTAAACCATTAATGTTTCATAACATAATTGGTTATAGAATTGCTGTTATTAAAAATATTGCTTGCTATAATTACTGCAAATTTTATATGGATACAAATAATTAAATATAAAAATTTAATCATAATCTTTCAAAATACGCTAATAGTTTTGACACAAAAAATTTTCCAGAGCTGCTACATCGAGGAGAAATACAATTTTAAGATCAATGTAGCAGATTTTATACTATTGGATCTACCCTTGTCGATTCTTAGGTTTTTAAAAACTTATTGCGTAGATAAATAAGCCTAATCAGGCATAACACTTTAGTGCACAGTCTATTACACCCTTCTCACACTTTTAATAACAGTACTTCGTCAAAAAAATGGAAAGATTAGTTGTATTTTTAGGTTGCGTTTTACACCTCTTCTCAATTTATTTGAGTTTAGATTTGCGAGAATCTATTAATTTGTAGAGAATCTATTAATTAATGTATCTACCACTACGTAAATACAATTAAATTCACTAGTATATAAGACATGTTAACTCGACTCTGTGTCGGGGTACCTTTTCATAGATGAAGGTTGACATTGTCGATATCTACCTCCCCCACATTGGTGACCTCCGGACGTGATGTGAACACGCCTACGTTAGCAGAAACGCCCACTTCGATATGAACACGCCTACGTTAGCAGAAACGCCCACTTCGATATGAACACGCCTACCCAAACAGTAACGCCTACTTCGATGGATGATCCACATGGAACAGTTGACTTGCTACTGCAACATTATCCACCTCCTCGCGCTGTTGCTACTCAGTCTCGATTAAAACACAACGTCGGCCTGCATACACTCGACTGCCAAAAGCAACACAGGAGCGACTACGACCATGATCTTAATACAGCTCTCATGACTAATGTTCAAAACCCGGTAACTTTGGATCCAGCTCTCTAGGTCTATCACAAATACAGCAATAAATCAACTAGTGGCATCCATTCATCAAATTCTATCACGGATATAATTCTGGTGGGGGAGTACTGTAGCGTATCTACCACTACAAAAATACAATTAAATTCACTAGTATATAAGACATGTTAACTCGACTCTATGTCGGGGTACCTTTTCATAGATGAAAGTTGACATTGTCTATAACTACTCATTCCCACAAATTGGTTTAAATAATTTGCAGTAAAATTTTGGTACAATCTCATGCCCTGATATTTTTCTTAACAATTCAGTCAAAAATTTATATGAAACGTTTATAATTAACTTGAAATAATTTTTGTATAGCGCAAATAAATAAAATAAATGTAAAACATTTTTAAATAAGTTGAACTTTTGTAAAACTTTATGTCAACTGTTTTCTAAAAGAAAATATTTAATTCAATGTTATAAATTATATAAAAACTTTAAACACACTACATTTAAAAAAATAAAGAATAAATTCCTGGCGCAAACATTACCACAATCATATTTTGAAATTCTTGTGATTTCGGGAACATTAATTTTTGTTGACCAATGTTCCAGAAATCATAAAAGAATATTGAAAATTCAATCAACAATCCAATTATTAATTTCAGATTTTAAATAATAATTTTGCTTGATATACAAGATGGCCAGCACTTTATATTTTCAGATTTTACGTCAAAAATGAAGTTAAAAAATATGCCCGCAGTGAAGATTGGAAATCGATATTTAAACGAGAGAGAAATTAAATCGTTATCGAAATCTGTTGAATTACTAGTGAAAAAGGCGAAAGGGAAAAATATTAAAACCAGTTTTATTACATGAAATTTTGTGGTTTTTCCCATAATCACCTCTATACTCTCTACTCTTCCCTCTGGCCATAGGATATAAAGGCAGATATTAGTTCCTATCGCTGGCGATTAAGCCAAGGACTGATATAAGGGATATATCTTTTACATTTTTATTACATCCTTTATACCAATGGATTGAGCAAAGTCCCCCTTTCTTCAATTGCGACTTGATAAAATTTTTGCTTCTAGCTCACTTAAATAAAAATTTGAGACTCCTGAAATGCATACTTCTTTGATTTTATTTTTGACAAGGATTAAAAAAATAAATATAAATGGTGATACATGAACATTTTATACCTTGTATTGAGTATTTGTTACTTATAGATTTTGTTAAGTAAAAAATTGAGATCATAAATAAACATTTATTTAAAATATTAAAAACATTTACATTTTTAAATTTCATTCATAAATGAATCAAACATTACTTTAAAATCATTGAGCTTGGCTCTTTTAAATGCAAGTAAGTTTTTCCCGAACGCAACCAATTTTTTTACTTTAATTGGTTTTGATATTTTTCCTACAGGTGGAGAGAAAAAGCCACTACTTTTTAATCCAAAAATGTCTATGGGAAAAAGCTTATTGACAGTCTGTGAAGGAGCGAAAAGTGAAAGTAACGAAGGTTCACGATATTTTAAAGATAAATCGTCTACATTTTCCAAATTCATTTCTTCCAGAGGAAAATTAAAATTCAGGCTTCTATATTTTTTATTATGTGA
The DNA here is from genome assembly GCA_949128135.1 of Parasteatoda lunata. Taxonomy (NCBI): domain Eukaryota; kingdom Metazoa; phylum Arthropoda; class Arachnida; order Araneae; family Theridiidae; genus Parasteatoda; species Parasteatoda lunata. Next base: position 108,691,243 of record OX421971.1, on the reverse strand, counting down.
TGAATTAACAACTACAGACTTCTCATTTTTAGGCTTTTCCTGTGATTCATCAAGCTCTTTATAAAATGTAGCTGGATAAATTTTGTCTCTGTTGATTTGATAGTTTTCATCCTGTAGCAAATTCTGCTTGTACAGACCTTGTTCAAAAATGTTTGCTGGTAGTGGCATAGAACTTGAATGGAACACTGAATCAATTGGTTTTTCTTCTTCGTCCTCTGACTTTTCTACAAATCTGGTTTGAAAGCTTGTAGCTTTCATGGTGTTTGTTGGATTCATTTCAAACTGATTTAATATCATTTCTTTAAAAGCTCCATTTTCATTTTTAGTCGGATGGTTGCTTAAATTATTTGATATCTTCGCCTTATTTTGTAGCTTTGTTTCCAAAAGAGTATCTTTTCTTATTTTTGTAAGTAAAGTAGTGTCATCTCGTTCCTGAAAACTTTTAGATGGGAGCTGATCGTCTGCAGACGGATAAATGTGAAACAATTCTGCATCAGTTGAATCTGTATCAGTAAGTTTTGAAAATGTCGCCTTTTCATCTATATTAATGTCTTTTAATTCGATAATAGGAAAGTTCTCCAATGATTCTTCAGAAATTTTTGCATTTGTTCCATATTCATGTGTTTTATTATCTCTTGAACCTTCTACAAGTGTAGAGCTTCCTAATGATTTTTCAGGAATTTTTGAAAATGGTGAATTTTTATCTATATAGGTATTAGTTAAATGCTCTGCAACTGTTGAAGTTTTAAACAGTTCCTCCGGAGTCTTTGCAATGTGCACCCTTTCAACTTCCTTTTCGTATTTTGAATCTTCCACAATTATAGAGTTTTCGAATGATTCATTATAAAAGCTATTTGTTTGATTTGAAATTTTCTTAATGTTTCTCGGAATGTTTTCCGCGATATTTTTCGATGTTGTAAATGATTCAAAATCAAAAAAATTCTGTTGTTCTTTATAATGCTCTGTTTCTTCTTGCAATGGTACGTTTTCCTTTGTGTTCAAATCCAAACTTTTTTCTAAACCATATAATTCAGCATTTTCTACATCATCAGAATAAGCATCTTCTCTAAATGAGGTGCTTTCTGTGCTAATTACATAATCTGAAATTTCATGAAATTCGTTTGACTCAAAGTCTTCAGTTTTATCAGCGAAAGATTTTGTTTCATCTTCATTAATTAAATCAGAAATCTCGTCGTTCATATCTGAATTTATTTCTTCATCAACAAACTTGAACCCTTCTTCATGTTCCGGATACATCTCTTTTAAGTTATTAACATAACGCATTTGCTCATCTTCAATCGAATCGGAATTATCATATACTAAGATGTGTTCAGCGTTATCTTCATCCAAGACATTAGCTGTTGATGACTCATCTGTAGTTGTTATTGGGGATAAGGTGCTAATCAAATGTAATTATTGGAGTCTGATTTTAAAGTTTGAGAAAACACATTATGTGCACCGGAAAATGCGTAGTCTCCATTTCCGTAATTATTCTGACCCTCGTACTGATCAGCTTGTTCTTCTGATTTCAAAATTTCGTAGCTAATTGCATGAGACTGGTCATCTATCATGTGAGTTACAATATCATCAGGATTCATCTCCTCACCTGAATATTCCAACTCGTCAAATTCTGATTCCATAGTTACAATATGATGAGGATACTTCTCTTGTTTTGAATATGCCTTATCAGCTGCAGAATCGACATATAAAGTATTATCAGAACTTATTTCTTGTTCTGAGTATACCAAATCTTCATCTGCAGAGCTCATACTTATAATATCAGAATTTATTTCTTCTTCTGGATATACATTATCTTCAACTTCAAAAAACACCTGCTGGATTACTTTCATAAATATGAGGTTCCTTGCTCATAACATCTGTTTCAGCAGTTTTCAGTTTATGAGAACTAATCTGAGGTTCTCCTACATGTGAGAAATTTTTCATTATATTATCTGTGTCTTCTAGTTCATTTTCTATAAGTTGAAGTGTAATCATTGAATCTGGTGCTATTGGTGTAATTGATACTGCTGCTTGAGTTATTGCCGGTTGTGTTGTTATGAAAGTATCAGTTTCTGAAATAGTTGTATCATTTGACACTAAAATTATAGGTTCCTCGTCAGTTTCGAAAGAAGGGTTCATTATATTAGCAGGCATTATAAATTCTTGATTTAATTTAGTTGATTCCGTTAATTCGGCGTTGGTTTTTTTAGATTCGTCAATGTACATTCCAAGTGTTTTATTTAGACTTGGTTTTCCAGCAGATATATTGAAATCTTCAGGTTGTGTTCAGTTACTTTAGTATCCAATTTAAACGAGTCTGTATTTGTTTGTAAAGAGTGATATGCATTTTCTTTATCATAATAGACATTTTTTCTAGTTTCATATTCTTTAACAAGCTCTTTTGTTTCCTCATTGTCTTCATCCGGTTCGTCAATTAACATATGAATTTTTTTCCTATTTTGTCTAGGTTTCTTGACAGACATCTTAATATCATCTTCAGATTTTTTTCCAGCCTTTGGAATGTTTGAAGCAAGGGTTGACTCACTGTGCGAAGATTGGTATACAGCCGCTGTATCAATGTATATATCTTTGGTTGGTTGATATTCTTCCACAAATTTTGTTTCATTTTGGAGTTTTTCCGATTGATTTGTAAATGTCTGAAGCGTTTTCCTATTTCTTCTAAACTTTCTGTCAGACTTCTGAACTAAATCTTCTTTCAATTTGTTTTCAGTCTCTTTGATACCTGGTGTAGGGGACTCTGTAAGAAAAGTGTGGTGGTATGCATTCGATTTATCACCATATACATCTTTGATTGGTTGGTTTTGTTCCACACCATATGCAGTGCTTTTTGAAGTGGATTCATCTGATTCTTGAGTTTGTAAAACTACGTATGTTGGTTTTCGGCGAAACCTTTTCTTTGGCGCATCTAAACTATCTGATAAGCGTTTGATCAACAAACTGTCAGATGATTCATGATCAGGAAAGTTAATGTTATCTACGGGTTGAGGATAATGGATTGTAAATAATTTATTCCGCTCTTCAGAATTGTATCTTTCATACTTGTCTTTTTCTTCAATCGTGGTATCTTGGTTCAGATACCTACTAGACTCAGTTTCACTGAGAGACCCAATGCTGCTTACATAAACTTCATCATTATTATTATATGGAAAAATCTGAGCAGAATTGTCGTGAAATCTGATATCGACATCGTCTCCTTTTACGGAATCATGTTCATATTTAACGAAATCACGAATATTATCTTCCGTTTGGCTGCTTTCTGCCTTCACATTCAAAAGTATCTCTTGTGCACGAAGGGGATAAATAGAATCAGTTTCATAGTTTTCGTTGCCATTATCGCTTGAATCTTCAAAATAGTTATTACCAGCATTTTCTTCTTGCTCTTTATGTATAAAATTTTCAGTATGTATTTTTGGTTCATAAAGTGCGGCCATTTTGTCAAAGATATTGTTAGTTTCTGCATTAACCGATTACTAATGGTGCATCATTGTATGGGCTTTGTTTCAATTTTCTTTTTATAGCTTCATACGAAGTTTGGGTGGAATCACATTCTGAGCTATACCAGTAATCACAAGATTTAATTGCCTCGTTAAATATAGTACCTTCCTGGCACAAAAAGCTCTCTTTGCGATGCTCGAAGCAGTAATGGAAAACCTAAAAGTAATAAATTTTTATTGCATTATTTTGTTTAGTAACAATCTTCATAAAAGAGAATATTTACTTTACTAACCTGACACCTGGTTTCTAAATCCGCGTAAAATCCTGGCGTAAAATCTGGGCATTTAAAAGAAGTTTTGGGTATAGAAGAATAATTAGGATAATCCACACCCGGAATGCCACGCACTTTTGCGAGAACCTATGTGTTCAAATAAAAATTCTCTTTAATCACAAAATTTTAAATTAAAATACAATTTTATATGGAAAATACAGAGTGTCCATAATTAGATTTTTTTTTTAATTATGAACAGACTATATTAAAATCATACATCAGGATTCGTGAAAACTGGGTAATGGCAAAATGAAATACATAATAGAAATTTTATCTCGCAAAAAATATTTTCAGAGACCACCTCTAAATGGTATATAAGAGCCTTTACAAACTATAACAAGAACGTATAAAATTTAACGTACTCTTGTTTACGAACCATGATTCATATGATGAGCATTGTCCGCTACCATCTAAAAATGTAAATTTTCATGCTCAATCTTCGAAAGTAGTGTATACTTTCGAATAATGCACGCAAATAACTGTTATATGAAACAATGTTATGGAGTTATGAGATCACGTTAGATCTATTCCTTGAGGTATGCCCTTTGTTCAATGCAAGGATCCAAGTCTGGGGATTTGAGTGGTCAAGTTATAAGAAAACGCGACTGGCAGATGAGTTGTTTTGTTTTGACATATATTTTTCCCTTTATTTCATTACACTACTACACATTTTCATGAATTTCTGATGAATACTTTTATATAAAGACTGTTCACACATGCTAAGAATAGTTTTCGACAACCCATATTTAGAACAATTGATCAATAAAGTAAAATTTTAGTCTTCGTCATTGGTAAAGGAGTAATTATTTCAGTGAATAGATAAATAGTGAATTTCTGAGAACTAGCCAGAAGGGTTATGGAGGTTAATGCTCCACAATTTCGTAACCAACCTCATTGCGCACCGCTGTCTTTACCTTCCCAGATAAACTGGTACTCAATGATCTGAAGCTAGGAGAGCTTTTATCCGCCATCAGGGACCGTACCTTATTCGTTCACAATAACAGCTGAGTGTGTAACCACTGAGCAATGATGGCCCAGTGAATTACTATACCTTCATAAATTTTATTCGTAATTAGCTCTTCCATAAGCTCATTACACCTTGCCGTAAAATAGTAAAGAAATGGGTATTTGTAAAAAGAAATCATGTTCTGCAAAGGTGTTTACATCTTCGAACTGCTTCATTATCATTTCAATAGAATAAATATGCACCTTTTTCTCACATTTTCAATATAAATTTGAATTCTTCAACGCGTAAAAATATAATTTTATGTAACTTGAAATTGCTATCCCAAAAAATAGAAAATATTATAGCAGTAAGACATTTTAACGCTTGTATCTGAGAGTAAAATTTTACTAGTTCTTCTACAATATGCTTACGTCAATTTAGTTAGCTAATTTTAAAAG